>CM035120.1:82108066-83308066 GCA_020205555.1 Panax stipuleanatus | reverse complement strand
TGAGAACTATTCTCAGATTTCTTAGCCAGTCCGTATAATTCGGCCCGGTAAGCTTATTAGCATCAAGTATGCTTCGCAGTGAAATTACTGATTTTGACATTTTTAAAATTCTGCATGTGAAAAACAACATTTTAGCAAACATTCATTTTATTAATTTTGCATACCAAAATAAATTTAGGTCTTTATTTTAAATTGGTATCTCCCACTATTTTTATCAAACTATATTACCCTCACTTATATAGTTCGGCAACATCTAATTCAAAATTTGCTAGTGAGAATAAGGATCCCATTTCAAATGTATATAACCTTGTGGATAGCACAACAAGCGATATACAAATAAATAGGTAGACAACTCTTGTCAATTACATCACCATGTAATTCCTTTTATTTTGCCTCTTAAATCATAATGGTCAAGTGTGTGCACATCCGAACTAAAATAATTTAAGTTAAGTCCAGCCTAGCACTTTCATAAATTCAAAAAAGAAAAATGTTCGTCCTTGTGGATAGCACAACAAGACTAGATCGTTCAATTTTCTTGATAAGCATCAAATGTGATTAATTAACATCTTAAATACGCAATACTCGCCTTGTGGATAGCACAACAAGCTCATATTAAATATCTAATACTCTATTAATTTATCATGCTAGAAGGCGACGTTCGATATTCCAAATATCATTTGAACACTTCGGACTTAATATTATTTCTTTGAGGGGTTTGTTATTATTAGTCTCATCTTTGTTTAGCGCGCATGCACATATATATATAAAATACGCGTCATTTTATTAAACATGCGAAGCATGTTTGCATAAAATATAATATATATAATATTTAACATGCAATATAGAATACTATATTCTACCCGGATTGATTATGGACTTTTATTCTAGTTTGGTTCACTAGAGCCACCAAGTGAACCAAAAGGTCAAACCTAGGGGTGCAAGAATTTAAATTTAAACGTAACTATTACATTTAAACCCGGGCTCCATACAAACGGGTCTTCACGCGCTCCTTGCTCCTTGGTCTCCAATTTCTTCAAGATAATTCTAACTATTCTTATTACATTAAACTATTTAATTTAAATAGAAACCTTGATCAACAGTCAAGGGGAAGTACATAGGAAGGAGATAGAATTTTACATCAAGGAAAAAAAAATTAGAGAAGACGAGGTACGCAGACCCCATTTAATAAAACCCATTCATTCAAGCATTCAACTAAAATAAAATCCAATCACATTGGTCAAATAGTCCATAATCAATCCCCATTTATTTTCATACATATCACCATATATATCAATAAATAAATATTCATCTCATGAATTAAAACATTCCATATATATATGAGTATCATTTAATGGGCAATTTTAAATTGCATGAAATCTAATTTCAAGATTAAAATAAACTATTTATTTTAATTATAAAATTATTTAGAATATAATATATAAATATATCATATTTATTTTTTAAAAAGAAGTCACCTTCTTTTATTAAAAGAGTCCTGCAGGTTTATTAAAAAAAGTCCTTTCATGATGGGTCACCTTCTTTTTGGAGTAGGAAAGAGACAACACCTTTTCTTTGCAGAATTCAAGATTAGCACCAAAAAAAATTGTGATTCGTCCCAAAAAAAGTCTTTTTTTTTTCTTTTTTTTTTTTTTAAAAAAATATAATTTTATACAATAAAATTATGCCCAATAAATTATTTTAAATACATACCCATATGTATATGAAATCAAAAATAAATTAATAATTGCATAAAGATTTGGCTCTGATGCCACTGTTGGGTTTGTACGAAATCGTGACGCAATCAAATTGCAAAAATTAGCGGAAGCATGGTATATCAGAGTTTAAAAATTTCTACAAAACCATTACCCGGATCATCCTTTATGCAAATTATTAATTTAAAACGATAAATAAGAAGTTATGGAATCATACCCTTGTAGAACGAAGCTTCCACAGGTACTAGTTCAACTCCTTGTTCTTCGTGATCTCCTTGAATTTTCGGGTTAGATTCCTTTCTTTGATCAACGTTAGCCACCCAAGTGTTTGGCCTCTAGAGGTGATCCACCAAGGAAGATGAATTATCAAGAAGGAGGGTGTTTGGCTTAACCTTAGTTTTCTATCCTCTATAGAAAAGGAGTACTCTCCAACAATTGGAATTGCATCAATCTAATATCTATTATAAGACTCCTCTTATATAGATATTAGTCAACCCTTCTAATCCTATTAGACATGGGATTTCTTTTAATTAATTAAACTCCTTTAATTAATTTAGGCTTCCCACCACATGGGAATAATTAATTAAATTCATTTAATTAATTTGTCTCCTAATCTTATTAGGAATAAATGAGAGTACTAAATATTAAATTAATTACTAAACTCCTTTAGAAATTAAAATAATAATAATTGTAATAATATTAATAAGACTCCTCTTATTAATTTATATTTAATATTTTCAAAATATTAAATAATAAACATTAAGCTATTTAATTTATTCTATCACCATAGATTAAATTAATTATACTTAATGCATTATTACGATTATGTCATTACCTTCTTAAATAATTATTCTTCCTTTTATGGTGTGACCCTTTAGGTTCTCCATATTAAACCGGTTGTGAATAAATCAATTAAAACAATTTTAATCTTATTTAAATAAATAAATTAAACTAATAATTTATTTAAATAAATAATGTTTATTCTACAATAGGGATAAACCTCCCTAGCGATCAACGACTTTCCAGATAATATAGATTTCAACATTAATCATAAAAGAACCTGTGAGTTAATAGTTACCATACAATTCAATCCTTCCACCATACAATGTCCCAATTAAATATAAGACATGGATTTACTGTCAAGTCTTATTTTATTTAATTATATGTATTTCGATTAGAAAATGCACAACTCCAAATAATGCAAATTAAAAAATCCTTTCTAATTTCATTTCACCTTGGCCAAGGATTCCTGGGTTGTCATTTAACGAATCACATAGGACATATCTCCTCTTTTACTAGAGGTGGTAGATTCTTTATTGATCATTCATTATCTCCATATGTAACTCATTATACCCAAGCATACCCTATATATGTCTTAAAAGGTCTTAAGGAATAAGTCAAAGTATAATTTGTTACATACAAGATACTATGATGATCTCAAGTCCAAGGATTACTTGTACTACTATCACATTAGGAATTCCTATTGACAGGCGAGTAAATCTCCATAAGGTATTCTATAGCGAGTCACGTTCAGTGAACTTATTCTCCAATAAGCACCTACATACTTGCTTTAGTGTCTCCACACAAATGATTATGAGATCAATCATCCTCATCCAATGAGCAAGCAACATATGTACCAATCTATCCGGATTTACTAATCCCCTTTTTAGTAATCCCACGATTAGGAACTATTTTAGTTTTAAAACTTTCTAAGAATTTAGATCTCATTAGCATGATCATCATCATGATTCTAAAAGCATTGCTTAAAACTATGGGTTATTTACATATTATAAAAACAGCAACATGTAGATAATTAAATGCCTGTAATAAATGAATATTTCATTAATAAATAAATAAGATTGTTTACAAAGTACGTGCTTTATCATCATACATGATTGGCTTGTATGCACACTACTATCAGTTACATGTTGATGTAATTGACAAGAGTTGTCTACCTATTTATTTGTATATCGTTTGTTGTACTATCCACAAGATTATATACATTTGAAATGGGATCCTTATTCTCACTAGCAAATTTTTAATTAGATATTGCCGAACTATATAAGAGAGGGTAATATAGTTTGATGAAAATAGTGGGAGATACCAATTTAAAATAAAGACCTAAATTTATTTTGGTATGAAAATTAATTAAATGAATGTTTGCTAAAAATGTTGTCTTTTCGTTTTCAAAATTTTAAAAATGTCAAAATCACTAATCTCACTAAGAAGCATACTTGATGCTAATAAGCTTAACGGGCCGAATTATATGGACTGGCTAAGAAATCTGAGAATAGTTCTCAAAGCTGAAAAGATTTCTTATGTCCTAAATTCACTTGTCCCTAAAACTGTTTTGGAAATAGCCTATATGGAAGAGATTGCCACATTTACAAAGTGGCAAGATGATGCATCTGTGGCTCAATGTGTCATGCTCACGTCTATGAATAACGAGCTTAAGCGTCAGCACGAAAACATGGATGCTCCTACTATGTTGCTTCACCTCAATGAGTTGTATGGTGAACAAAGTAGGACTGCAGGATATGAGATATCTAAGGAGCTCTTCTGATCTCGGATGACCCAGGGCACACCCGTTGAGACTCATGTCCTGAGGCTGATCAATTTGATTGAACGCCTTGGATAGTTTGGGTTCGTCATGGATGGGGAGTTGAGTCAAGACTTGGTCTTGCAGTCACTCCTTGAGACCTTCTCGCAATTTGTGGTAAAATTCCACATGAATAAGCTAGATGCCAGCTTGCTTGAGCTGCTTAACATGTTAAAAACTGCAGAAGGTCACTTCCCATTCAAGAAGAACAATGTCTTGATGGTGGATTCCTTCAATAAGAGGAAGAGGCCCAAGGTATCTTTTGAAAATAAGAAATCCAAGAAGGCTAAGGGAAAGGGGAAGAAAAGGAGCAAAAGAAACATGATCCAACTGGCAAAGGAATGTGCTTCCATTACAACGAGCCGAGACATTGGAAAAGGAACTGCAAGAAGTTTCTAGCAGAGAAGAAGCTTGGAGAAGCTTCGACTTCCAATCAAGGTTTGTTTATGATTGAAATTAATTTTTTTGAAAGTCATAATTCTACTTGGGTATTGGATACCGGGTGTGGTTCTCACATATGTAATACTGTGCAGGGACTGGTCAGAAGTAGAAAGCCGAGCAATGATGAGGTCATCCTACGAGTGGGGAATGGAGCAAAGGTTGCTGCATTAGCTGTAGGGACTTATTGTTTAGCGACGCCTTCGGGCAAGTCCATTTATCTAAATAATTGTTATTTTGTTCTGGATATTATTAGAAACACTATTTTTATTTCTGTATTGGATATGGAATGATATGATGTTAGTATAAAGAACAACAGTTGTTCGATTTGTAAAAATAATATTTTATATGGTATTGAAAATTTGCGAAATGGACTTTATATACTTGACTTACATGAAAATATACTTCAAATTGAACAAACTAAGAAAAAAAAGAGATGATGTTAATTATACCTATATGTGGCACTGTAGACTCGGTCATATCAATGAAACGAGATTATCCAAGTTGCATAAGGATGGGCTCTTAGAGCTATCTGATTATGAATCATATCCAACTTGTGAACCTTGTCTCATGGATAAAATGACTAAATCTCCTTTTAGTGAAAAAGGAGAAAGAGTTACAGAGTTGTTAGCGTTGATTCACACAGACGTTTGTGGACCTATGACAAAAAATGCATTGGGTGGGTATTCTTATTTTATTAATTTCACTGATGATCACTCAAGTTTTAGATGTGTATTTAATGAAATACAAATCAGAATCATTTGAAAAGTTTAAAGAGTTCAGAAGTGAAGTAGAGAAATAAACGGGCAAAAGTATTAAGATTCTTTGATCAGATCGAGGTGGAGAATACTTAAGCTGTGAGTTTCTCAATTGTCTCAAAGAAAATAGTATAATTTCACAATGGACTCCTCCAGGTACACCCCAGTTGAATGGAGTATCTGAAAGGAGAAATTAAACACTGTTGGACATGGTTCGATCCATGATGAGTTTTGCCGACCTTCCAATTTCCTTTTGGGGCTATGCCCTAGAAACGGCTGCATACCTACTTAACAAGATACCTACCAAATCTGCCCCCAAAGACTCCATATGAGATGTGGAAGTGGAGGAAACCAAATCTTAAGCATGTTAAGACTTGGGGTTATCCAGCTTATGTCAAAAAGTTTGAAAATGATAAGCTACAGACTAAATCCGATAAGTGTAGATTTATGGGATACCTTAAAGAAATCGTAGGGTATTATTTCTATCATCCAACTGATCAAAAGGTGTTTGTTGCGAAACATGCTGCCTTCTTGGAAAAGGAGTTTATCCATAAAGAGGTCAGTGGGAGTAAGATATATCTTGAAGAAGTTCAAGAACCACAAATTACTGCGGATTAGAGTCAGGTACCTGACCAAGTGGAAGAACCTACTGTATCACACCTTATTCATAAATTTGGAAGAGTACCGAAGATACCTGAGAGGTATGGATTCGTCATAGAGGATGACGATGAGGTACACATCATGAATGATGATGATCCATTGAATTACGAACAGGCTATGAGTAATAAAGACTCAGGAAAATGGCTTGAAGCCATAAAATCTGAAATGGACTCCATGAAAGTAAACCAAGTATGGACTTTGGTTTCACTACCTGAAGGCATTAAGCCTATTGGGTGTAAATGGGTCTTTAAAAGAAAGACTGGAGCGGACTGGCAAGGTAGAGACAAGGAGTTGACTATGATGAAACCTTCTCACCAGTAGCTATGCTCAAGTCCATTCGGATTTTGCTTGCGATTGCAGCTTATAACGACTATGAGATTTGGCAAATGGACGTGAAAGTGGCCTTCCTAAATGGGAAACTTGAGGAGGATGTGTATATGACACAGCCAGAGGGATTTATTTCAAAGGTTGGAACAAATCAAGTCTGTAAGCTGCAACGATCCATTTATGTATTGAAGCAAGCTTCTAGTAGATGGAACATTCGTTTTGATGAGACAATCAAAGAGATTAATTTTATCAAAAATGAGGATGAACCATGTGTGTAAAAGAAGGTTAGTGGGAGCGCAGTATCATTACTGGTATTATATGTTGATGATATATTACTGATAGGGAATGACATTCTTATGCTACAATCGATTAAAATCTAGTTATCTAAATAATTCTCCATGAAGGACTTGGGAGAAGCATCCTATATTTTTGGGATAAAGATTTATAGAGATAGATCTAAAAGGATGCTTGGCTTATCCCAAGGAACGTACATTGACACGATGCTAAAGAGGTTTAGCATGGTAGATTCCAAAAGAGGTCTCATGCCAATGAGCCATGAAATACATCTCTCCAAGAAACAGGCCCCAAAGACACCTGAGGAGAGAGTCCGTATGAGTAAGATCCCTTATGCTTTTGCAATAGGATCTATCATGTACGGTATGATATGTACTAGACTAGATGTTGCTCATGCACTTAGTGTAACGAGGAGATACCAGTCGAATCCAGGAAAAGAGCACTGGAAGGCAGTGAAGAATATCCTAAAGTACTTGAGAAGGACTAAGGATATATTTCTTGTCTACGGTGGGTCTGAATTAAAACTAGAGGGCTTCACGGACTCAAGTTTTCAAACAGACCAAGATGACAGTAGATCTGTTTCGGGGTATGTATTTACTTTGAATAGAGGCACAGTGAGTTGGAAGAGTTCCAAGCAGCAAACAGTTGATGATTCAATGACAGAGGAAGAGTATATAGCTGTAAGTGAAGCTGCAAAGGAAGCTGCTTGGATGAAGAAGTTTATAACAGAACTTGGTGTGGTTCCTAGCATTGTAGAAGAAGTTATCGTATACTGTAACAACACCGGAGCGGTTGCACATGCTAATGAACCCAGGTCTCATCAGAAATCCAAACATGCGATTTCACTTGATCAGGGAGATCATTGAAAGAGGTGATGTCACCTTGGAGCGTGTGGACTCTCAAGACAACATTGCAGATCCATTTACTAAAGCATTAGCACAATAGCAGTTTGATTCATCACTTAGAGAAGATGAGTATGAGATACCATGGCGATTGGCTTTAGTGCAAGTGGGAGATTGATAGTAGTGTGCATACAAGCTAATCATGTATGATGATAAAGCACATACTTTGTAAACAATCTTATTTATTTATTAATAAAATATTTATTTATTAAAGGCATTTAATTATCTACATGGTGC
Source organism: Panax stipuleanatus (assembly GCA_020205555.1). NCBI lineage: Eukaryota > Viridiplantae > Streptophyta > Magnoliopsida > Apiales > Araliaceae > Panax > Panax stipuleanatus. Next base: position 83,300,139 of record CM035120.1, on the reverse strand, counting down.
TGTTTTTATAATATGTAAATAACCCATAGTTTTAAGCAATGCTTTTAGAATCATGATGATGATCATGCTAATGAGATCTAAATTCTAAGAAAGCTTAAAAACTAAAATAGTTCCCAATTATGGGATTACTAAAAAGGAGATTAGTAAATCCAGATAGATTGGTACATGTGTTGCTTGCTCATTGGATGAGGATGATTGATCTCATGGTCATTTGTGTGGAGACACTAAAGCAAGTATGTAGGTGCTTATTGGAGAATAAGTTCACTGAACGTGACTCGCTATGAAATACTTAATGGAGTTTTACTCGCCTGTCAATAGGAATTTCTAATGTGATAATAGTACAAGTGATCCTTGGACTTGAGATCATCATAGTATCTTGTATGTAATGAATTATACTTTGACTTATTCCTTAAGGCCATTCAGGGTATATAAAAGGGTGTGCTTAGGGATAATGAGTTACATATGGAGATAACAAATGATCATTAAAGAATCTACCACCTCTAGTAAAAGAGGAGATATGTCCTATGTGATTCGTTAAATGACAACCCAAGAATCCTTGACCAAGGTGGAATGGAATTAGAAAGGAGTTTTTAATTTGCATTAATTAGAGTTGTACATTTTCTAATCGAAATACATATAATTAAATAAAATAAAACTTTAAGTAAATCCATGTCTTATATTTAATTGGAACATTGTATGGTGGAAGGATTGAATTGAACGGTAACTATTAACTCACAAGTTCTTTTATAATTAATGTTGAAATCTATATTATCTGGAAAGTCGTTGATCGCTAGGGATGCTTATCCCTATTGTAGAATAAATGTTATTTATTTAAATAGATTATTAGTTTAATTTATTTATTTAAATAAGATTAGAAATGTTCTAATTGAGTTATTCAAAACTTGTTTAATATGGAGAACCTAAAGGGTCACACCATAAAAGGAAGAAGAATTATTTAAGAAGATAATTGCATGATAGTAATAATGCATTAAGTGTAATTAATTTAATCTATGGTGATAGAATAAATTAAATAGCTTAATGTTTATTATTTAATATTTTAGAAATATTAAATATAAATTAATAAGAAGAGTCTTATTAATATTATTATTATTATTTTAATTCTAAAGAGTTTAGGAATTAATTTAATATTAGTACTCTCACTCCATCCTAATGAGATTAGAAGGCAAATTAATTAAAGAGTTTAATTAATTAATCCCAATATATTGGGAAGCCAAATTAATTAAAATTGTTAAATTAATTAATTAAATAAAACCCTATTCTAATTAGATTAGTAGGGTTAACCTAATATCTATATAAGAGAGTCTTATATCAAATACAAGGTACGTGAGTTTTTTCAAGAGTTGGGAGTACACATATTTTCTACAAAGAGTATGAAAGGGTTAAGCCAACTACCCATCTTCCTGAGTTCTTCATCTTCCTTGGTGGATCACCTCTAGAGGCCAAACAATTGGGTGGCTGACATTGATCAAAGGAAGGAGCCACTATAGAGAATTCTGGGAGATCAAAGGAGAGCAAGGAGTAGATCTTGTATTTGAGGAAGCTAGGTTCTTCAAGGGTATGATTCTTAATCATCCTTACTTTTCTATTATTGATAATTGAGCACAAAGCATGATCATGGCATGGGTTTGTATGAAAATTTTAAAAACTTAATTATTGTGCTTCTGCCCTTATTTATGTGATTTGATTGCATGTTTGCGTAACGTACAAACCCAACACATATTTCATGTTTTAATATATTATGTTCTATTAGTAATTATTGTGTTTGTAAATGTGCCACTCTCTTCTCTTCTCAGAGACGCTCTACTTCTTTCATGGATGGCTTGGGCCATCAGTTTTAACTCAAGGCTGGAATAATTTGTTATATTTGAAATATCGATAGAACCAGAGGGATTAGGGTTTGATTGAATTTCTTTTGATTTACTTGAAGATCCTTATTTCGGGATAGATTTAACAGGATTTACAGGAAATTTCTTTTGAACTTGACCAACAATTCTATTAACATCGAACTTATCCCACCATTTAACGAAGAAAATATGAGTGACCATGGTAATTTGACTGATACTACTAGAAACAGTATTATGACTCTGGTTAGGAGACTGGAAAACGGATTCAATGACTGGGGTTTGAAGGTTATACTGCCATTTAAGAATCCAAGGAATCTTATATTTACTAACGACCTGAAGTAGTACGGGAATACCATCAAACTTTGAATTATATTGGGCATGATTACTGAAATGATTGACTTGAGACTGGAGTAAATCTGGAAAAATATTTATGGAAGGACCATATCTTAACCACCATAAATTAAACTAGAAGGGAATTTGACTTTTGAATTTATGGTCGAATTGAATGAACCATGAATGACTAAAAAATTGGTTTTGATATAGGAAAATCTTATGTCAAGCTTCTATATAATCATAATAACAAAAATAGTGCTTCTGACTGGTTAATGGACTAAGATCAGAAGGATGTTTTCCCCAATTAGGCAAGGAAATAATTTTCTTAATATAGAGAGAATGGAAAATAACTCTAGAAGTATTATTCTTGTCGTAAATAGGTTTGATGAGGATTGACTCTGTTTGAATAAGAATATCCTTATAAAACGTAAGAGATTTATATGGAGCAAGAGGAATAAAATGCCAACCCATAGGGAAAAACTGAGTAGCCAAGATAACTGTGTCTTCTTTAGGTTTCATTACTGGCTCAACATGAAATAAGTTGACTTCGTAGACAGGGATATATTGAGAATTTTGACTTTTGGGAATATTCTGCTTAGGACTGCAAAATGGATCTACGGGTTTGGGTTTACTGCCTAAAACTGTATTGTATGGTTTTGGAATGGATCCATGGATTTGGTATCTATTAACTAAATCAATAAATGGAACTGGGTTTACTGGGTGAGGAATTAAAGAACCGTTGAGTTGATTACTTGGGCCTGAAGGGCGGCGTGAACTATAATTACTCTGTTAGGAGGGCCTACTAATGTTCTATTAATAAAAGGGGGTGGTGTAACATCCCTATTGTTAGTAGTTAAAATAGAGATTTCAAGACACCATGCTTATTAGTAATTGTAAGGGAGTGGTGAAGGCAGTTTTATACCTATCATCAAGATGAATTTGAATTTGCCAAAATCCTAATTTTAAGTCAAATTTACTGAAGACTTTGGCATTACTTAATTTGCAGAGTAAATCTTATTTATTAGGCAATGGGTATCTAATCCATTCGAGAACTTTGTTTAAAGGTTTGTAATTAATAACGGGTTTGGGTTTACTGCCTAAAACTGTATTGTATGGTTTTGGAATGGATCCAAGGATTTGGTATATATTAACTAAATCAACAGATGGAACTGGGTTTATTGGGTGAGGAATTAAAGAACCTTTGGGTTGATTACTTGGGCCTGAAGGGCGGCCTGAACTATGAGAACCACCTCGCACACTCATTTTGAAATAATTGGAGTATCTGAATTAATGAATTCTCTGGTAAGAAAATCGGGAATAGAATTATCACTTCCTTTAATATATTCAATATCAAAATCAAACATGCTTAAAAGAGCTTGCCATCTAGCAAAAGTTTGCTTAGCGACAATATTTTCAACATCCTTTTTGAGGATATATTTAGCTGACTTGCAGTCAATTCTAACTTAAAAATTTTAATTTAATAAATCGCTCTGAAATTTATTAATAAATAAAACTAAGGAAATAATTTCCTTTTTAGTAATAATGTAATTAAGCTGTGTTGGGTTCCAAACGCCAGAATGAAATCGAACAATTTGTTCAGTAGAAGTAGGAGTTAACTTTTGTTTAAGAATACCTCTGAATCCAATTTCAGAAGCATCAGTTTCAATAATTTTGAATGCTGATTCATTAGAGATGCCAAGGCATGGCAAAACCTTAACATATTTTTTAACTTGTTGGATAATGGAAGTATGATCATTTGTCCATGGAGGAAGATTGTCTTGCAAACGCTGAAAAAGAGGTTTGCAGATTTTTCGAAGATTTTCATAAAATTTTCCAACGTAATTAAGAGATCCTAAAAATCTTTGAAGTTGGGTTCTGTCAGTGATTTTATCCGAAAATCTATCGGCAAATTGAATAACACGATTGATAGGTCGAACAAGACGTTGATGAATATCATAACCAAGAAATCTGACTCTAGTCTGAAAAAGACTACATTTAGTAGGAGACAAGACAAGTCCATTGGGTTTTATTGTTTTGAAGAATGAGTTCAAATGTTTATGGTGTTCTTCAATAAATTTAGAAAAAATGAGAATATCATCGATGTAAACAATAATAAAGTGACTGAACGGGTTTAGAATATCATTAAGGATATTCTGGAATTCACTAGGGGCATTCTTAAGACCGAATGGCTGAACATTCCATTCATAATGACCAAAGGGAGCGGTGAAGGCAGTTTTATACCTATCATCAGGATGAATCTAAATTTGCTAAAATACTAATTTTTAGTCAAATTTACAGAAGACTGTGGCATTACTTAATCTGCAGAGTAAATCTTCTTTATTCGGCAATGGGTATCTAATCCATTCGAGAACTTAGTTTAAAGGTTTGTAATTAATAACTAAATGAGGAGCACCTCTTTATTTTTCAGCTTCATTGTTAACATAAAAAGCTGGACAAGACCAAGGGGACTTACTATGTCTAATTAATCCTTTATGGTGTAAATCATTAATTTGTTTTTTACAAAGTTCCATTTGCTCGTGATTCATTTTGCAGACCTCAGCAGAATATTCCCAAAAGTCAAAATTCTTAATATATCCTTGTCTACGAAGTCAACTTATTTCATGTTGAGCCAGTAATGAAACCTAAAGAAGACCCAATTATCTTGGCTACTCAGTTCTTCCCTACGAGTTAGCATTTTATTCCTTTTGCTCCATATAAATCTCTTACGTTTTATAAGGATATTCTTATTCAAACAGAGTCAATCCTCATCAAACCTATTTATGACAAGAATGATACTTCTAGAGTCATTTTCCATTATCTCTATATTAAGAAAATTATTTCCCTGCCTAATTAGGGAAAACATCCTTCTTATCTTAGTCCATTAACCATTCAAAATCACTATTTTTGTTATTATGATTATATAGAAGCTTGGCATAAGATTTTCATATATCAAAACCAGTCTTTTAGTCATTCGTGGTTCATTCAATTCGACCATAAATTCAAAAGTCAAATTCCCTTCTAGTTTAATTTATGGTGGTCAAGCTATGGTCCTTCCATAAATATTTTTCCAGATTTACTCCAGTCTCAAGTCAATCATTTCAGTAATCATGCCCAATATAATTCAAAGTTTGATGGTTTTCCTGTACTACTTCAGTTCGTTAGTAAATATAAGATTCCTTCAATTCTTAAATGGCAGTATAACCCTCAAACCCCAGTAATTAAATTCGTTTCTAGTCTCCTAACCAGAGTCATAATACTGTTTCTAGTAGTATCAGTCAAATTACCATGGTCACTGGTATTTTCTTCATTAAATGGTGGGATAAGTTCGATGTTAATAGAATTATTGGTAAAGTTCAAAAGGAATTTCCTACAACTCCTGTTAAATCTATCTCGGAACAAGGATCTTCAAGTAAATCTAAAGAAATTCAATCAAACCCTAATCCCTCTGATTCTATCGATATTTCAAATATAAAAAATTATTCCAGTCTTGAGTTAAAACTGATGGCCCAAGCCATCCATGAAAGAATTAGCAAGATTTATGAAGAAATAGAGGCCAGTGAATGTTCTTCTTCTTCTTTGAAAAAGTCAGTCACTAGTAATAACAATGATGAAGACCCTTATGGCAGCATCAACCTTCAAGATGCTCAGGACCTATTTGCCTAGTCATGCCACTCCTACTTTTCCATCGAAAGTAGCCCCCTCAGTCACATGCCTTTGCTTTTCTACCGAAAGCAGGCCTCTAGTCAAAAGATTCCGCGCATTCCGATATATGCGTCTGCTTTTACTGAAAGCACGGATAGCCTGTCGGCCATTCTTCAAAGGTTATCGAAAGCTGTCCCAAATAGTAAAAATGTCATTATTCATGTACTGTTTATCTATAGTAAAAGTTGTTTGTATTTTTGTAATAGTTCTGTTCCTACTTCGATAAAGGAAAGACAGAGTCATTTGTTCAGGCAAGATGCTTCCTCTTATTTTCTTTTTCTTCTCACAGATCATAATGCACCAGTAAGCTTATAGCTTAAGTTGCAATTGTAATAGAGGGCAGTGAATGTTCTTCTTCTTCTTTGAAAAAGTCAGTCACTGGTAATAACAATGATGAAGACCCTTATGGCAGCATCAACCTTCAAGATGCTCAGGACCCATTTCCCTAGTCATGCCACTCCTACTTTTCCACCGAAAGTAGCCCCCCTCAGTCACATGCCTTTGCTTTTCTACCGAAAGCAGGCCTCTAGTCAAAAGTTTTCTCGAATTTTGATATATGTGTCTGCTTTTCCTGAAAGCACGGATAGCCTGTCGGCCATTCTTCAAAGGCTGCCGAAAGTTGTCCCAAATAGTAAAAAAGTCACTATTTTGATTTATGTGTCTGCTTTTCCTGAAAGCACGGATAGCCTGTCGGCCATTCTTCAAAGGCAGCCGAAATCTTTGAATTTTGATATAATTTTTTTGACTTCGTTTGGCCTGGCTTTTTTGCTTTAATATATATATGTTAACTTGCTTTATCCAACAAGTTAAAAAATATGTTAATGTTTTGCCATGCCTTGGCATCTCTAATGAATCAGCATTCAAAATTATTGAAACGTATGCTTCTGAAATTGGATTCGGAGGTATTCTTAAGCAAAAGTTAACTCCTACTGCTACTGAACAAATTATTCGATTTCATTCTGGCGTTTGGAACCCAACACAGCTTAATTATAGTACTATAAAAAAGGAAATTCTTTCCTTAGTTTTATGTATTAATAAATTTCAAAGCAATTTATTAAATCAAAATTTTTTAGTTAGAATTAACTGCAAGTCAGCTAAATATATCCTCGAAAAGGATGTTGAAAATATTTTTATTTGACTACCATTAGCTTTCTGAGTGATTTATAAAAGCTGTAAAAGGCTACGGATTTTCAATCTAGGCCAAACTGAAACGTAATTGTTAATATATACAGTTAGTAGATATATATATATATATATATATATATATATATATATATATTAAAGCAAAAAAGCCATAAATTAGCGATCCAGGCCAAACGAAGTCAAAAAAATTATATATATATATATATATATATATATATATATTTATATATATAAGCAGTAAAAGGGCCACGAATTAGAAATCCAAGCCCGATTGAATTGAAAGTTAGTATATATATAGTCAATTATATATATAATAAAGCTGAAAAGGCCACGAATCAGCGATTCAGACCAAACAAGTTCGTATATATATATATATATATAAATCCGAGTAAAAGCCACGGATTAATGATTCAGGCTATGCAAACGAAAAAAAACAAATATATATACTTATATATACTAAAAAGCAAGCTAAAAATGCCACGGAACTGAGTTCCGGGCAAAACCAGAAGGTGAAACTTTATATGCACGTTCACATATACGTAATGAAGTAAAAAATGACTTCTGATAGTAAAAAAACTTTAAATGGACTGCTCCACGGGCTTTTTGCCACTTGGTGGGCTTCAAATGGACGGTTCCACCGGTTAATTTTTGGTATGTTGTAGAATATACGTATACAAACGTACTGGAAGAATAAAATTGAAGTTTAGAGTACTAGAAGTAGGGCTAAGGGACGAATTGGGCGGAGTTTTAGAGAGTTTTTCTAATTTTTTTTCTCCTTTCTTTTGGCTGATGGGGGGTCTTATTTATAGACCCGATGGTAGCAGGTCTACTCGCGGCAGTCGCGGGACTACCTGCGGCTATTTGTGGTGGGCCCCACCTGGTTAGTCCTGTTATCTTGAAGTATGTGCACTCCGACCAATACGCAGTCTGCTTAAACTTTTGTGACACCATCAAATCCAGGTACTTGAAACCCGATCTTGATGCTACACGATATCATTTCTTTGAGCAGAATAATATAATTTAATAAATTAATATACATATCAGAGTTGTCTAATCCCAAGTATACGACCTTTAAATCATTCATTACATGATAAATAGAAAAATTATCGTCTTAATAAAGTCTAACTATTACACAAAATACCATAAAACTTATTATTGTCGCTTTTCTTTCCCTTTGTTTATGCCAGAGCCTTTTGGTTGATCATGCTTAGCTGTAAACATTTAATTTAAAGAAAGAATGAGCATTCAATTGCCCAGTAAGTAATAGCAGTTAATAAACTTTAGCTGAAAGAAATAAATGTTTTCTTTGTGATATACTTCTACAACGAATCAATAGTTGTGAAGTCTTTCGAAACATATCTTAATAACATATCAAATTGTTTAAAATTTTGAAACGACGTAGTGACTATAAATGCTGAGCAGTCACTGGACCATGAACTTTTATTTTTCCATTTTCGAAAAGGTTTAAACAGAAATTCATCTGCAAACCTCTCTGGTCTTATGGACGTGTAGGGTGATCAGCCCCGTTATGTCCTGTATTGATCAATACTATCTGTTTGAACGATAAATTCGTTCACTTTGTTCGCCTTAGGCACATAAATAATTTCCTTATTACGGGTTGTTCATACTCAGTCTGGAGTTCTAACTAAACAATTTAGTTGAACGACTTTATCATAACCAATACTATTCAACAGTACAATTCAAACTATGTCTAGCCGAGTTAATTAGCTTAGACTGTTTTTAAACTATAAACACATACCGAAGTTTAATAGTATGTAACAGGATTTGTCATAGCAAAAGATTTCTAGTTCAAAAGTTCTTGCATGAATTCAACAGCTCATACAAGTGGGGACACTTGTATGATAACAGACAATAATGAGATATTAATAAATAATAACTGAATTGAATAAAATTTTACAATATAAGAATAATTTTTATAAACGTATCCTATATATCATTATGGATATGAATAATTGACAATAATTATTCATGAACATGTCTTTCGCTTACTGGAATGCATCGCATAAAGTAAATGCAATGAGTAGAGATACATGCTCAATAATAAATTGAGGTAAGAAACTTGCTTACAAAGATTCATTGCATAAAGTAATTGCAATAGTTAGGATACTTACCTTGATAGCTAATTACTGCTACGTAGTATAGGTTACGCTTTTATTTTTAATATGAAGTCCTATCATCAATAGAATTATTCTTTTAATTAGAATAATATCACTTAACACATAATACTGTTTAACCATGTTGTCACATATTCATATCAGTCATTAAAACACATAAAAACGTATACCTAGCAAACTATGTTGGTTTGGTTTGAGTTCAGTATCGTTTCGGCATTCCGATTGCATTATCAGATAATTAACGAAATTATTTTTAATGAAACTTTGTTCAAAAACTTAAATATTATAATAGATAATTTAATTATCATTTATAATATTTTTCCAAACATTATAATCATTTATAATGATTTTTCAAACATTTATATCATTTTTAATGATTTAATTATTAAATAATTTTATTATCATTAATATTTAAATATTTTAAAATATTAATGAACTTCATGTCAACACTTTAAAAGTTATTTATTATAACCTGAAATATTTTTAAAATATTTATTTTATCTTTAAATGATTTATAAAAATTTTAAATTATTTTTAAATAATTTATTTAATATAATTATTTAATAAATTCTTTATCATTAATATTAAAATATTAATGAAATTCTTATTAAAATATTAAAAGTTATTTATTATAACTTAAAATACTTAAATATCATTTTTAAATGATTTTTAAAATATTAAAAATATTTTAAACTAATTTATTTAATATAATTATTAAATAAATTTATTATCATTAATATTAAATTATTAATGAAATTTATTTCAAAATATAAAAAGTTATTTATTATAACTTAAAATATTCTTTAATACTTTAATATCATTTAAAATTATTTTTAATATATTAAAATTATTTTTAACTAATTTATTTAATATAATTATTAAATAAATTAAATATCATTAATATTTAAATAAATTAAAATATTAATGAATTTTATGTCAAAATATTAAAAGTTAATTTTTATAACTTCAAATAATTTTTTAAATTATTTTATGAATTTTTAATAATTAATGTTTATTTATTTTAATTATTATAATTAGTTTTAATTAAAAACCGTCGCTAAAGGGCTATAGCGACGAACACTGTCGCCTTAGGTGTTCTTGAGCAACTCAAGAACATTCATACTCAGTTACCCGGGTGCCTAGTTTGACCACCTATAGATCTTTGATCTTAATGTTTCTGAGCATGTAAGTGTATTAGTGTTGTAGTATTGAAATAATACTACAATCACAAACAAGTTTCATGGTCAAACTACATCACAACAAGAATATATAAGCCTTTTAAATGGCTGTCAGACATGTTAATGAGTTTCTGGGTTACCCAGAAATGGAAAGTCATGGCCGGTCAACGTTCAAGATGGTCTTATATCTTGCAGCCTGATCATGGTTTAAGTGTGTTAGATGTCGGACTTTGTAGTACAACTACTAGGGTACATGGTTTGAGCACTTAGAATGTCTAGGTATCAAAAACTACCAAGATATAAAATTTACAAAAATTGGTCAGACGCTGTTTTGCATTTTCTAGGTTACCCAGAAAACCGACCTTAACGGTCAACGACTTTTGACCGTTTATCACATCCGATCCAGTGTTTTCTAAAGTTCGAGAGTGCTCTGGACTTGTAGTCCTTATGTCATACTATAATCTAGATACCAATTTACATCCTAACAGTCTGTCAGTAGCAAGATCATGGCCGTTCAAACGGCCTACCAACACTGTTCTTAACAATTTCTGGAATTTCCAGAAATTCATAATCCGTGTTCGGTCAACGCTGCTTGACCGTTAATATCTTTCATTCCATTGATGCTAAGTATGATCTAAGGCCATAAACTTATAGTTCACATACCAAATAAAAAGGTTTTGCACTTTCATGTACAACTAACAACACATGAAGGAGATCTGGGCTTGGGAAAAACCTGTCAGACCGTGCATGAATTTTCTGGGTTATCCAGAAACAGAATTTGTGTTCGGTCAACGGGTTTTGACCAACAGTAACTTGCAATCTAGACATAATATAAGCATGATTTCTTTTGCAGTTTACTAACCACATAACATACTACACATACCAAGCATTAAACACAACAAATCATTAACAGGATGGGATTTATAGGCCCCGACTTTGGGCTGTCAGAGCACAAAATTAGGGTTCTTGGCAGTTTTGAGAAATTCATGATTTCGAGCCTTTTGATGTTTTGAAAGTGTTGTTTCTCAACCCAGATCATCAATACATATAATATACAATATATTTAAATACTTAAACATAACACCTAACAAAAAATTAAAAATCTAGCTTGGTTAGGGTTTTATACATTTTCTTTCTAAATCTTTGATTTCTGATCTTGGATCTGTTCTTGGTTAGTGTATGGGATGTTTTGGGCTGATATTTGAAACTAAGTTTGAGAGAAATTTGTGGGTCTAGAGAGAGAATGAGTCTTGGCTTGAGAAATAATATGAAGCTTGCTTTCTTTTTCTCTTTCTTTAATTTCTTACATTTGATTCATTGAATCTAAGCTTGCTATGTGTCAATTTTCGGCTGGGACATGAGATATTCACCATGTGTGCAAATCTTAGATATGGTGAGTCAAAAGATTTAGCAAGATTTACAAGCAAGCTAATAAAATAAATCCAAAAATGCTATTATAGTAAACTAACAAATATTTTTAAAGGCGTTCTTGTCCATGGTGCTTGAATCTATGGTTTAATCAATAGATTTTAACCCTTAAGGTTTCCCAAATAATTTCTATGGTTTGAAAAATTAAAAAGAAAGTAAATAAAAATTTAATTAGAACACACTAATTAAAACTTAGGATTTTTTTATAGAAATTAGGGTTTTATTTAAAAATTAGGATTTTTTTGCTATAATTAGGGTTCCCAAATTTATGAATTAGGGTTTTCTAATCATTATCCTTAATCACATAATATACACACTTTCAATTAAATACAATATAATCAATTATTATGTTTAATATTTAAATAAAATAAAATAAATAAATTCTTAACATATATTCATATAATTATGTTAATTATCATAAGTATATATATAATTCATAATCATAACTTGTATTAATATACTTACATATATTTGAATACAAATATAGTTATTAATCATATTTAATATTCAAATTTCTTAAAAAAATAATTTTTTATTATTCATAACATAAATATACATTCCTTTTAAATACAATTATACAATAATTGTATTAATTCATGAAATTTCATAACATAGATCAATATTAGGGTTTTGATCTATAATCACACTTTACCTTATATACCATTATTAATTAATTTAAAATAATTAACTTAACCAATCTTGATAAATTCATATACTGAAATAATTATTATAATAATTTTAGAAATCATTTTATATATTATTTAAGTAATACATTAATCATATTTTCATGGAAATTAAATAATAAAATATTTTTACTACAAAGTTAATTTATTATAAGAATATAATTTATAATAATTAACAATTCCTTTTTCGAAAAATTTATTCGAAATCATACATGAAATAAATAAATATATATTTATCACATATATACATATTCTTTACCTTGCATATATTCTCACATATTATTTTTGATAAAAATAATAAATAAAAAAAATTTATACGCAAATTTTTTTATTTAATTTTATAAAAATCTTGGGTTATTACATTCACCCTACCCTCCCTTATAAGGATTCTGTCCCCGGAATCACCGTTTTAAAACTTATACACATAAGGATAAATATATACACATTCATTGTAAGTAGATATCGATCAGATTCGATTGAATTGATCTTTAACTTATTCAGCATAAAGCTTATATATCAATTTAAACGGAATCTGATTTCTAATAGAACTCAAATTCCTCCTTCAAAATTTCCTAATAAAACGATTTACTATATATAATAAAACCATATAAAAGTAAATAAAAATGTATTCGAACAATACTTGGAATTTCATCCCTAGCTGCTACCGTATCTTGAACCGTCATATTGAAGGTCCTCGCAGTTGGCTTGTTTGTTGGAGTTGGATACGTGATCGCCAGCTTTCCACTGCTTTTTCCCAGCATTCGCATTTCCACCATCGGCGTTTTTTTTGCATAATCTTTTGCCATATGATCCGTTGATCCGTAGATGAAACAACCACTATTCTTCCTTAGATTGGGGCAATTAGGAGAGATGTGTCCTTCTTGCCCGCACTTGTAGCACACAAACTATTCCTTAAGACACCCACCTGAGTGACTCTTCCCGCAATTTTCACATGGTTCCACCTTTTTCCTTATTCTTCCCTGACTATTACCAGTATTTCCAAAACTTGTCCACTTTCTTTTCCCACTTGCACTTTCATTGTTTCCTTCCACCTTAACTTTTCCTTCGACCTTACCCTTATTCTTCTTTTCCTTGTTATAGAGGCTCATGGCCTCACTTCCTCCTTCGACAATAATGGCCTTTTCCAATAACGTTCCAAACGAGTTAATCTGCAGCACTGAAACCTTATCGTAAATCCAGGGCTTTTGGCTATGTTTGAACCTTCGTGCCTTTCTTGCCTCCGTGTTCACTTGTTGTGGAGCGAACCTAGCTAATTCGTTAAACTTTACAGCGTAATCTGAGACGGTCATATTTTCTTGTTTCAATTCCAGAAATTTAACTTCCATCCTGTCCTGCATATTGGACGAGAAGTAATTTTCGTTGAACAGTTCTTTGAACCTTGTCCGTGTTACCACTTCTGCTCCGGCTCTAGTTTAATTAGCCTCCCACCAGAAGTTCGCTTCCCCTTTTAGCATGTAGGTAGCAAAAGCTGTCTTTTGCTCCTCCGCTACCCTAACAATAACAAATGCTTTTTCTATTTCCTTTACCCAAGTTTGGGTTTCTATAAGGTCGGTCGTTCATTTGAATCCAGGCGGTCCTACTGCCTTGAAGTCTTTGAAGTTTGTCAATTGATTATCTGGCTGATTCCTTCTTGCTGTCGGTGCTGGATTACGCATTGCTTGTGCCAACATATTCCCAAAATTCTGCATTAGATCTGCTTGTCCTTCTGCGTTGTTTACAGATTCTTCTGCTCTTTGGTTTCGAGTTTGACGTCTTGGCGGCATTATCTGGTTAAATAAAACCTTAAAATTATTATCTTATCATTCATATACCATTATTAATGGTATCATAAAAGATATAATATAAAATTCTAAATTTAGACCAATTTAGCTTGCTGGATTCCCAAATTTAGCTTGCTGAATTAACAAATTGTCATTTAATCAACATACTATCTTGACATATAATAATAATATCATAACATTTATATTCATATTCAAACAGTACATAGTACTTTTCATTACACAGTACATGCTGCCATAGTCACTTACTATCCCTTAGTGACAACAAAAGTCGGGATTCATCATGATACTTATGCAAAAGTAATACATTTCACACCTATACCTACTATATCACATTCCATACATAATCCTATTCTACTTATTCTATTCATTTCCTATACCTTCCCTAGATCCTGGACAAGCCTTTGCCTGGTGACCTATCAACCCACATACAAAATATATGCATTGCTTCGGATCAGGACAATGAGATGAGATATGTCCTTCGCATCTATAATTATAGCATACATTCTGTCCTTTCGTACATACGCCTTTATGTTTCCGATTACAGTTCGCACACGTTCCTACTTTCTTGAAATTTCCTTGATTAAAATCAGAATTTCCTAAATCACGGTCATTCATTTTTCTTTTTCCTTTCTGGCTTGGAGTTGCCCACGATTTGCTGCATTTGGCTCCCATCTGTTCAATTTCAACCTTTAACTTATCTTGTTCATCCATTGTTTCGATTAATGCCTTTTGCAACTGGCTGTTTAATAGCCTTTCCATTTCCAACAATCTTTCCAAACATAACAATTTGTTCTTTAGATTCTGTACTTTCGTTGCTGCTTGGCCAGCTCTAACTTCAGTGTCTGAATCACTATCTGTTAATAATACCATTTCTGGTTCTGGTTCTATGTTTTCCAAAATGATTACATCATCTTGATTGCTTTCCAGCGGAGTGATTTGCTCCTTCTTTATGACATGAGAGTCTTCTAATCCTTTCCTTCCTGACATCTATACACAAATTGTCTTTATTAGTAGATAATATATACACATAACAAACAATAGTTTATATAAGTTACTTTTTATCTTGTTTTACGATGAATTTCCTTAATTCATCTCTTTTAAATTCTATTTGAGTTATATTTTTTTTCAACGCTTCTATCTAGCTTAAGGTTATAGCCTAAGGTATCCCCCACTTAAGGTTTCTAACCTAAAGCTCTGATACCAACCTTTGACGTCCCCAAATCCAGGTACTTGAAACCCGAACTTGGTGCTACATGATATCATTTTTTTGAGCTAAATAATATAATTTAACAAATTAATATACATATCAGAGTTGTCTAATTCCAGGTACACGACCTTTAAAACATTCATTACATGATAAATAGTAAAATTATCATCTTAATAAAGTCTAACTATTACACAAAATACCATAAAACTTATTCTTGAAGCTTTTCTTTCCCTTTGTTTATGCCAGAGCCTTCTGGTTGATCACGCTTAGCTGTAAACATTTAATTTAAAGTAAGAATGAACATTCAATTGCCTAGCAAGTAATAGCAGTTAATAAACTTTAGCTGAAAGAAATGAATATTTTTTTTGTGGTATACTTCTATAACGAATCAATAGTTGTGAAGTCTTTCGAAACATATCTTAATAACATATCAAATCGTTTAAAATTTTGAAACGACGTAGTGACTATAAATGCTGAGCGGTCACTAGACCATGAACTTTTATTTTTCATTTTCAAAAAGGTTTAAACAGAAATTCATCTGCAAACCGCTCTGGTCTTACGGACATGTAGGGTGATCAGCCCCGCTATGTCCTGTATTAATCAATACTATCTGTTTGAACGATAAATTCGTTCACTCTGTTCGCCTTAGGCACATAAGTAATTTTCCCATTACGGGTTGTTCATACTCAGTCTGGAGTTCTAACTAAACAATTCAGTTGAACGACTTTATCATAACCAATACTATTCAACAGTACAATTCAAACTATGTATAGCCGAGTCAAATAGCTTAGACAGTCTTTAAACTATAAACACATACCGAAGTTTAATAGTATGTAACAGAATTTGTCATATCAAAGGATTTCTAGTTCAAGAGTTCTTGCATGAATACAACAGCTCATACAAGTGAGGACACTTGTATGATAACAGACAATAATGAGATATTAATAAATAATAGCTGAATTGAATAAAATTTTACAATATAAGAATAATTTTCATAAACGTATCCTGGATATCATTATGGATATGAATAATTGACAATAATTATTCATGAACATGCTTTTCGCTTACTGGAATCCATCGCATAAAGCAAATGCAATGAGTAGAGATACATGCTCAATAATAAATTGAGGTAAGAAACTTGCTTAAAAAGATTCATTGCATAAAGTAATTGCAATAGTTAGGATACTTGCCTTAATAGCTGATTAGTACTACGTAGTATAGCTTACACTTTTATCTTTAATATGAGTCCTATCATCAATAGAATTATTCTTTTAATTAGAATAATATCACTTATAACATAATACTGCTTAACCATGTTGTCACATATTCATATCAGTCATTAAAACACATAAGAACATATACCTAGTCAAACTATGTTGGTTTGGTTTGAGTTCAGTATCGTTTCGGCATCCCGATTGCATTATCGGATAATTAACGAAATTATTTTTAATGAAACTTTGTTCAAAAACTTAAATATTATAATAGATAATTTAATTATCATTTATAATATTTTTCCAAACATTATAATCATTTATAATGATTTTTCAAACACTTAAATCATTTTTAATGATTTAATTATTAAATAATTTCATTATCATTAATATTTAAATATTTTAAAATATTAATAAATTTCATGTCAACACTTTAAAAGTTATTTATTATAACCTGAAATATTTTTAAAACATTTATTTTATCTTTAAATAATTTATAAAATATTTAAATTATTTTTAAATAATTTATTTAATATAATTATTTAATAAATTCATTATCATTAATATTAAAATATTAATGAAATTCTTATTAAAATACTAAAAGTTATTTATTATAACTTAAAATACTTAAATATCATTTTTAAATAATTTTTAAAATATTAAAAATATTTTAAACTAATTTATTTAATATAATTATTAAATAAATTTATTATCATTAATATTAAATTATTAATGAAATTTATTTCAAAATATAAAAAGTTATTTATTATAACTTAAAATATTCTTTAATACTTTAATATCATTTAAAATGATTTTTAATATATTAAAATCATTTTTAACTAATTTATTTAATATAATTATTAAATAAATTAAATATCATTAATATTTAAATAAATTAAAATATTAATGAATTTTATGTCAAAATATTAAAAGTTAATTTTTATAAATTAAAATAATTTTAAAAATAATTTTAAGAATTTTTAATAATTAATTTCTATTTATTTTAATTTTTATAATTAATTTTAATTAAAAACCGTCGCTAAAGGGCTATAGCGACGAACACTGTCGCCTTAGGTGTTCCTGAGCAACTCAAGAACATTCATACTCAATTACTAGGGTGCCTAGTTTGACCACCTATAGATCTTTGATCTTAATGTTTCTGAGCATGTAAGTGTATTAGTGTTGTAGTATTGAAGTAATACTACAATCACAAACAAGTTTCACGGTCAAACTACATCACAACAAGAATATATAAGCCTTTTAAATGGCTGTCAGACATGTTCATGAGTTTCTGGGTTACCCAAAAACGGAAAGTCATGGCCGGTCAACGTTCAAGATGGCCTTATATTTTGAAGTCTAATCATGGTTTAAGTGTATTAGACGTCGGGCTTTGTAGTACAACTACTAGGGTACATGGTTTGAGCACTTAGAATGTCTAGGTATCAAGAACTAGCAAGATATAAATTTTACAAAAACTGGTCAGACGCTGTTTTGGATTTTCTGGGTTACCCAGAAAACCGACCTTAACGGTCAACGACTTTTGACCGTTTACCACATCTGATCCGATGTTTTCTAAGGTTCGAGAGTGCTCTGGATTGGTAGTCCTTATGTCATACTACAATCTAGATACCAATTTACATCCTTACAGTCTGTCAGTAGCAAGATCATGGCTGGTCAACGGCCTACCAACACTGTTCTTAACAATTTTTGGAATTTCCAAAAATTCATAATCTGTGTTCGGTCAACGGTGTTTGACCGTTAATATCTTTCATTCCATTGATACCAAGTATGATCTAAGGCCATAAACTTGTAGTTCACATACCAAATAACAAAGTTTTGCACTTTCATGAACAACTAACAACACATGAAGTAGATCTGGGCTTGGGAAAAACTTGTCAGACCGTGCATGAATTTTCTGGGTTACCCAGAAATAGAATTTGTGTTCGGTCAACGGGTTTTGACCAACAATAACTTGCAATCTAGACATAATATAAGGATGCTTTCTTTTGCAGTTTACTAACCACATAACATACTACACATACCAAGCTTTAAACACAACAAATCATTAACAGGATGAGATTTATAGGCCCCGACTTTGCAATGTCAGAGCACAAAATTAGGATTCTTGGCAGTTTTGAGAAATTCATGATTTTGAGCCTTTTGATGTTTTGAAAGTGTTGTTTCTCAACCCAGATCATCAATACACATAATATACAACATATTTAAACACTTAAACATAACATCTAACGAAAAATTAAAGATCTAACTTGGTTAGGGTTTTATACCTTTTCTTTTTAAATCTTTGATTTCTGATCTTGGATCTGCTCTTGGTTAGTGTATGGGATGTTTTGGGTTGATATTTGAAACTAAGTTTCAGAGAAATTTGTGGGTCTAGAGAGAGAATGAGTCTTGACTTGAGAAATAATATGAAGCTTGCTTTCTTTTTCTCTTTCTTTAATTTCTTACTTTTGATTCATTGAATCTAATCTTGCTATGTGTCAATTTTCAGCTGGGACATGAGATATTCAACATGTGTGCAAATCTTATATGTGGTGAGTTACAAGATTTAGCAAGATTTGCAAGCAAGCTAATAAAATAAATCCAAAAATGCTATTCTAGTAAACTAACAAATATTTTTAAGGGCATTCTTATCCATAGTGCTTAAATTTAGGGTTTAATCAATAGATTTTAACCCTTAAGGTTTTCAAAATAATTTCTAGGGTTTGAAAAATTAAATAGAAAGTAAATAAATATTTAATTAGAACACACTAATTAAAAATTAGGTTTTTTTTTTATAAAAATTAGGATTTTATTTAAAAATTAGGGTTTCTTGCTATAATTAGGGTTCCCAAATTTATGAATTAGAATTTTCTAATCATTATCCTTAATCACATAATATATACACTTTCAATTAAATACAATATAATCAATTATTATGTTTAATATTTAAATAAAATAAAATAAATAAATTCTTAACATATATTCATATAATTATGTTAATTATCATAATTATATATAAAATTCATAATCATAACTTGTATTAATATACTTACATATATTTGAATACAAATATAGTTATTAATCATATTTAATATTCAAATTTCTTAAGAAAATAACTTCTTATTATTCATAACATAAATATACTTTCCTTTTAAATATAATTATACAATAATTGTATTAATTCATGAAATTTCATAACATAAATCAACATTAGGGTTTTGATCTATAATCACACTTTACCTTATATACCATTATTAATTAATTTAAAATAATCAACTTAACCAATCTTGATAATTTTGTATAATAAAATTATTATTATAATAATTTTAGAAATCATTTCATATATTATTTAAGTAATACATTAATCATATTTTCATGGAAATTAAATAATAAAATATTTTTACTACAAAGTTAATTTGTTATAAGAATATAATTTATAATAAATAACAATTCCTTTTTCGAAAAATTTATTCGAAATTATACATGCAATAAATAAATATATATTTATCATATATATACATATTCTTTACCTTGCACATATTCCCACATATTATTAATGATAAAAATAAAAAATAAAAATTCTACGCAAAATTTCTTATTTAATTTTATAAAAATCTTGGGTTATTACAACTTTCATAACTTTTGTTCCGGGAGTTCGGTTGAGGCGTGATATACGTTTCTAGAAAACACTTTCCGAAAGTTACACAATGACATGGGATTTGACCTTTTTCGAATACTGGAAGATGAGTTTATGACCAGATCTTTATTTTTCCATTATCCGTCCGTTGAGCTGTCTTGTGATGTTTTCACTCGGGATTGATATTATGGTTCTTTCTGACTTGATTGGGCTTGATTTTGACTTGCTTTGATGTCAAGTTGGTAAAATGATCATTTTGCCCATCCATGGGTTGCCTCCAGGATTGACATGGTTTTCAAATATTTCTCGGGATCGTCTCCGAGATTTTGATCCCAGCCGACTCCGTTCTTCCTTTGGGTTATCTCCAAGGTCGAATTGGTCTCTCAGGGTTGTCTCTAGGGATGATTTGATGCTTCAGGACTATCTCTGAAGGTTGACTGTATCTCCTGGGATTGTTATCGGGGCTTGACGTGGCTACAACTATCTTTCTCGGGGTTATCCTCAGGATTCGACTACTACCGACTTTTGTCTGTCTTCAAGGTTATCTTTGAAGTTGGCTTGATGATTTCCCAAGACTGACTCCGGGGTTCTGGTTTGATGTCGTAATCCTCTGGGTTGTTCTCCAAAGTGGAAAAAGACGCAAGAATGAGCTATGACGTGCTCAGCAAGTTTATATTTATAAACAAAATGTTTGATTTGAAGAAAACGATAGTTCAACAATTTCACTTTACTGAGGGTTGACGACCATTTCTGCAATTTTTATTTTACTCAACCATTTCTGTCAGTCACGCAAACATAGAAATCTGCGTATTCGGATCTGAGATAGGGGATCAGTCTATTCAGTATCCTAGGAGTATGCATAACATCCTACTTATATTGTCTATTCATAGACACACATTTAGAAAACCCAATTTAGGGTAATACCCACACATTAAGGGTAAATTCAACTCAGTATAGGATGTCTTACCAAAACAATTTGGTTTGACTAACAGTTTATGCTTGATAAACAACAATTCAATATTATATGAATAAGTGATTCATTTCTTAAGTTATGCTGAAGCAATAGCAGTAACTTTTACAATAAATGGGTAATAAACCGGTTCGGTATAAGATATCAAAAGGTATTCAAGTAACGTTATAAGATTAAGTATAGAAAACTTGCGTAAGTTAATAAGTTTACGGATAGAATACTTGCAATGAAAATAGAAAGTTTGCACATAGTGCAGGAAAAAGTTGCAATAAAGAAATAACGTTCAGATACTTGCATTCAATACGAAAATCAAATGAAGTTAGAAAACTTGCAATAAAATTAGAAAGTTTGCACATAGTGCAGGAAAAAACTTGCAATACAGAAATAAGGTTCAGATACTTGCATTCAATACGAAAATCAAATGAAGTTAGAAAACTTGCATTGAAATTAGAATGTTTGCACATAGTGCGGAAAACTTGCAATAAAGATATAAGGTTCAGATACTTACATTCAATACGAAAATCAAATGAAGTTAGAAAACTTGCAATGAAATTAAAAAGTTTGCACATAGTGCGAAAAACTTGCAATAAAGAAATAAGGTTCAGATACTTGACTTGATGTTTAGTATACTAAACTATAAGCGTAACCTTGTTAAAATAACCCTACACAATCATATAGTGCCTAAGCGGTTAGATTCATCGTATTATATAACTTTATATGTCATATAATAACTTAACTCAACTATGTTCATAGGTGATATAAGCTTCTTAACACCCTAGCTCTTTTAAGCCCTTAAATTCGAGAGCCTCGAAGAAATTTTCAGCTTTGACGTCCTTTACAGAAACTGCCATAACTTCTTCGTTTTAAAACATTTTTGGGTTATTATTGTGCCTACGTGCTCTTAACTTCCGTCTCTATAACTTTCTTATTCATTTCAGAAGCAAATTCGCATGTTAAAATTTTGGAAAATGGACAGAAATGTCATAATTGATTTTGTTCACAATTCTTCATTTTATTTGGTAAAACATGATACCACGAGCATTAATTTGCTAGGATAACATGTTCTAACACTTAATAACACATCATAACATAAAAATAATAAAATCATAAACCTTCTTATGTAAAATTTATAACTTTTGCTCAAGAACACACGAAGAATGTGAAGAACGCGAAGAACACAAAGGACACGAAGAACGAAAAATAGAACATGGTAATGACTTATGTTCTTGAGGTTTTGGTTTTCATAATTAAAATAATTTGGGCATTATAAAGGCTTGTATATGTGATTATAACATTTTATAAATGAAATAACATAAACATATACAATACTAGATTTGCTCAAGAACACATGAAGAAACACGGAGTTGGAAAATTCGAACATGGTAACGACTTGTGTTCTTGACATTTCTACTATACAATTACATAAAATTGAACATAATAACATCTTGCTCAAGAACTAATGAAGAACACGAAGTTAGAAAATCCGAACATGGTAACGACTTATGTTCTTGAGCTTATAGACTATAAAATAAAATAAAATCGAACATAACAACGACTAGAGATGTTACCACTTGTAGTTGCAAACTTTAACTATTTCTTTGCAACTTCAGATTATAACTTTGTGAATTGGAAAATTTAAGTGAAGGAGGAATGGCCTATTTATAGGATTTCTTAGGTTAGGGTATTATGGTCTTTAAGCCACAAAATATCTACCAAGCTCGACACAGTAGCTTGTAACTAAGCTCGACACTGCAACTTGCGACCAAGCTCGACACAGCAGCTTCCCACCAAAAATATCTACCAAGCTTGACACAACAGCTTGCAACCAAGCTCGACACAATAGCTTGCCACTAAAAATTTCTACCAAGCTCGACACATTAGCTTGCCACCAAAAATATCTACCAAGCTCGACAATGCAGCTTGCCACCAAGCTCGACAATGCATTTTGTCAGTGTAAGCACGAGAAAGCATTTTATCAGTATAAGCACAATAAAGAAACTTGTCAAAAATGAATATATCGAAAAGTCCAAAAATGAAAGAAAATTTTTAAGCACGAGGTGTCAAGCACGACGTTTTTCAGCAAAAATTTTTATTGGACAATAAAACTTTTCACGACATATTACCGGTAGATCTTGAAACGAAAAGTCAACATGACGTACGGATCTCTTAAAAGAACCTAGGGTCAAAACCTAGCTCGTATTGTTCTTCACGTGAAAAGTGTTTTTACGCAAACTTTCTCTGAAAATTTTTATTTTCATCTTCAAAATTCTTAATTATTTATTATTGCACGCAACAAAAAAATACTAAAATATTATCACCATCCTAGGTCATAAAACGACATTTAAACACAATACAAATAATATTCAAAACTTAATTTTTAAACTAAGTGAAATTTCTCGGTCATTACATTCTTCCCCTCTTATAAGGATTCTGTCCTCAGAATCACGATACACATTACCAATAAAAAGATGTGAATAACTATTCTACATCTTTATCTTTATATTATCTTATATAGTAACCTCAAAATTGGTGCCTTTCCAACACAACATCTTTCACAACTTCGTATCTTTTGACATCGTACAAAAGAAATTTTACTTATTTAGTATATAGATGATGTAAATTTAAAAAGGATAAACACATAAATGAACGTTATTGAACATTCTATACCACATTTGACATGTAATTCAATTTTTATATATTCATATAAAGTTGAACTGATAAGTTCTAATAAGTTCACGCCATCACATTCAACCCTACTTAAAATAATTTAGTCCTCGAAATTAACTTTACAAACAACTTTAGTCATTTAATATCATATTTATATGTTCTATAAATATTCAGGATATTACATTCTCTCATCCTTATAAGAATTTCGTCCTCGAAATTATTTTACAATCAACTTTAGTCAGTTAATATCATATTTATAAGTTTTATAAATATTCAGTATATTACATTCTCTCATCCTTATAAGAATTTCATCCTCAAACTTATCTCTAACTTAGTCTTTAATATGAATTTTCTAAATTCATCCTTTCTCACATCAAAATCCTAATATTTAAACAATGTTCACTTATCTATACACATTTCTTTTCTGCAAAGGAAATTATATTTGCTAGGATGAGCTAGAAAAGGCTTAGTAAGTTTAAACATTTAACAAGTTATACTCACACTGTGTTTGAATTGAATGAACATATAATTCAAAGATTTATCCACATATATATATATATATATATATATATATATATATATATACTGAGGTTTATCTATTCCACCCAACATTTTCTAGATTATGTCAATCATAAAGACTTAGAATTCATAAGTTGTTCTGTTCAACCAGACAGGGTAATCATTCCTAGAGATCACATAGACTTAGGAATCATTAGTTCAGATATTTAATATATATATGATATAAGCTTTACACAAAAAAGATAATAAGTATTTTAGGATATTTTATGTGTAATTAAATATTTTTACGGACTCAAAGATTATATCCTAAGATACCTCAACCTTAGAGCTATAGCCTAATTCTTTGATACCATTTTGTGACGCCCCCAAATTCTCTACACTTCCCGTAGCAGATTTGGTGCTTACGTCAATAAATATTCCATAATATATAATTCCTATCTCTCTAATATTCACAGTATCCCATAATAGATAATAGTTCCTGTCAGAACAGTCTCTGTGTTTGGATACCCTCACTTAGATGAGTAGGTTTATATCTTATGTATATTTCTTTCATATCAATAGTTCCTATCTATCTGACATTCACAGTATGAATGATAAGATTGTTCTTGGAACCGAGGAGCGACCTCAATGCTTAGAGAATTCCCAAAGTCATTTAATACCCTCATTCAGATGTATAGTTCATATGGATAATGTACTAGTTCAATAATATTGCTAAAACAACTAATAATGTAATAGTAACACGCTTGCGAAAACAAAAGATGATAATATATTTCATATAATAGGTTCGGTTACATGGTTCTCAACATTGAGTTCTTATTACAACAAAAGTCTTATAAGACTTACATTAATATAAACAATAATTTAAACTAGTCTAAGCATAGCTTCTTTCCATTATGTATACTAAACGTTCCAGATTTATCATCTAAAATTGCAAAGGGAATAATTTGCAAGAATGAGCTATGAAATGCATAGCAAGTTTATATTTATAAACAAAATGTTTGATTTGAAGAAAACGATAGTTCAACAATTTCACTTTATTGAGGGTTGACGACCATTTCTTGAATTTTTAATTCACTCAACCATTTCTGTCAGTCACATAGACTTAGAAATCTGTGTATTCAGATCTGAGATAGGGGATCAGCATATTCAGTATCCTAGGAGTATGCATAATGTGACAACCCAAAAAATCGAGTTGTCTAGAAAATTAAGATTAAAGAATTAATAATTAAAAAAAGTAATTTTATTGATTATTTTCTGTGATATGTGTTTATTAATCATTCTATGACATAGGATGATTAGAAATGGGTAGGATTCTGGCTATGAGCTGGAATGAACGAGTAAGAATTTTCAAAATGAAAATAAAAGATTTTTGGAAATAAAAATATTTTTGAGAAAAAGACGAAATAGGCACTATTCATGAAACCCTATGGGTTAGGGTTTACCTCTAAGGATTAGGGTTTGACCCAAAAGGTTAGGGTTCGTGGAACCCTAAGCTCATTCGAGACTTCGAAATATCGGAATGACATTTTGTCGAAAGATTTGACGGTAATATACTGTGAAAAGTTAAGATAGCCGAGAAAAGTTTTCTCGGGAAGAAAATGACAAAAATCACTATTCATTCATTTCTACTCGGGAATTTATTTTGAAATTCTTAGAAATGCATAATGATAGGATTTTAAGACGAGTTGAAATATGTATTAATATTTCATTTATAGCTCGCAAAGCTTTCGCTTGTGGACTTAAAACCCGAAGGGTTAGGAAAAGTGAAACTAAAGAATTAAATGGTTATGTGTAATAATAAATGATTATTATACATAACGAATACGCGTATAATACTAATTATTATACGAGTATAATACGAGGAGGATACGAGAATTAATACGGCGTATAATACAAATTTTATACGAAGTAAATAGATTTAATTTGAATTAAATCTAAGAATTTAACCCGTGGGTCGAACCGGCGGGTAAAAGGGTGGGTAAAACCCATGGGGCAACCCATGAGCATGTGCTTGCATAAGGGGGCCATGTGCTAGCACATGGGAGGACATAGGTTGCATGTGGGGTGGCATGTGAAGGAGGTGGGCGTAAGGAGGTTTGCCTTAATAACCCTTAAGCCCTTGGTCTTCATTTACCTATAAATAGAAGCTTAAGGCTTCATTTGATGAGTTTGGAAAATTAAACCAACTCATGTGGGAGAGAAAAGAGAAGAGAAGAAGGAGAACTTGGGAATGCAATCAGGAACAAAGAGAAGCCATGAAAGACTTTGTCAAGAACACAAAGTCATAGACAAGAAGACTTATAAGGTATAAGTGTTAAACCTTGAGTTTTCATTTTCTTTCAATTCTCATATTGATAGAGATTTGAAATGGAATATAGCATGAATTGTAGGAAGTAATACGATTGATATTAGTGGACTTTAAACCATTAATAATCAAGAACAAGTGAAACCATCATAAAATGGTTAAGAAGTTAATGAAGAAATGTGTTAAAACCTTGAAATGATTAGGTTAAACTATAATGAAATGGTTAATGAACGAAAAGATGTTAGAAGATGTTAGTGGATGATCCAGATGAGTTATATTAACTCTTCGATGTTATAAGGTTGAATTATCAAACTTATAACGTTAGAATGCGAGAAAACATAAATTCATAATCATAATATTTATTATGAACGAAGAAAATGAAGAACGTAATGAAGAAAACCATTAAAACTTAGATGTTTAATATGGTTAGAATCGTAGATGAACAACCAATGGATTGATTCCATTTGGTTTGACAAAAAAGTATCGAGTAACGAAGATTCGGTGGAAGTTTACGCGATTAAACGTTAAACGTCGAAATCGTGAATTTCTCGGAATGAAAGTCAAAAGTCACCATTTGATTCAGAAACAATTATTTTCAATTGCAACACGTGTAATTATTATGTAAACAAGACTTGCGAGAACAAGAACGAACGAATTCGGAGTTAAAACGAAGAATCGAGCGTCAAACGTTCACGAACGTTCGACGAACGTGTAAAAATGGACTAAATGGTGAATTTTTCACCAACAGATTTAGAAATGAATTCTGACTAGATGGAATCATAGAACATGGAATATGTGAACAATTAGATTTTGAACGAGCCAATTCTGAGTTATAACAATCATGTTACGGACTAGGGAATTTCAGAAATTTTTATACTTAGGAAAATTTTCTGAGATGCAGGTCCAGCGCGGGCTGCGCCTCCCAGAAGGCTGCTCCGGCGGGGGGCGCGCCAGTCCATGTGAGGTCCCTACATGTGTAGCATGGGGCGCACTGCTGGTAGGGTAAAGCTGAGGCGGGGTGCGCCAGTATAGGAAAAATGTTGACAAAGTTAATTTATTTAACCTTTTCTTAATCAACTAAGGGTTTAGTAATTGATGAATGTATACCCTTTAAACAACATGTTTAATTAAGGGTTATAGGAATTAAACGTTAATCAAACGTAATTGAACTTAAGTTTTGGAATCGTTAACCAAAGTTCAAGTTGAAGAACAAGTTAAGATCTCGTCGATCATCATACTTAGTTATAATTAATGATAGTTCGGGTGAACATATAATTCACTTAATGTAACACTTAATCAAGTGATTTAAACCTTAAGTAAAGGTTGAATGAGATTAAGAGATGAGTAACGTGAACGCAGGATACGTGAACGATTCTCTTGAATCGTATCGGCCTTGAGTGAACGTTCTAAGTATACATTGGTTATATAACTTAGACATTAACAAATGTTGGCATGTGATTGTTAATAAGCCGTACCAAATGGTAATAAGAGAATAAAGAGAATGAATAACGTATAACATTGATAAGCCGAGTAAGTGGTAATAAACTTGAATAAACGTTCCGAGTCTTATGTACCGGACGTGGTAATAAAGGTAATGAAGATTAAGTTCACGAACATTATAGTTTCAATAGTTCGGATAAGTTAAGTCTAAAATGGTAATGCAAGTCGTAGTCTATAATGGTCGAGATATTGTATCTGAGCTAAACGATTTCGTTAGAGAGCGACGGTATATACGAACTAGCAACCGATCTAACTCACTGTGAAAGATAGTGTAGATGAGATGGAAAACTAGTTTTTTGGTTGTTTGTGGGAAACCACTCAGTGTACTATATCTGACTACTGTAAGAGACTCGATGCGTGCTAAGTATAATGCTAGTGAAAGAATGGAAGTACAGATTGGTCGCGTAAACTTAGTTAACAAGAACACGAACCAGAAGAAGGAAAGAGAAGTTTAAATGAATGCTTAAGTCATGTATATGACTAATGGATATGTGTATTCCTTATGTGCTTTATAGAGATTGTGATAAACGATAAGGCGTAAGAAGTACGCAGCGCTAATGCAAGTTTCCTGACTTCATTCATATTCTATTATGAATGCAAGTTTCTAAAATTCCTTCATCCTTTATGATGAATGTTAGTTTCTTAACTTCCTCAGATGTTGAACATGAGGAAGTATTTTGTATGTGCAAATGTGCGATATTTGTACAATGTGTTAGTATGAATGAGGCCTTGTGCCACAATGTTAACATTTCGGTGTTTCTATGAAATGAACTGTTCTATGATTGAACTGCTGAATGTGAAAGAGTTTGGTTTATTCATGAACCGTACTTGTTAAGTCTGTGCTAATGATTCTAGCCAGACATATGATGTATGGAAAAAGGTAGAAGAATAGAAGTATAACGAAGTATATGTGTTATATGTTGAAAAATGATAGGAATCAGAACGTATTCCTATTATTCGAGCTGCTTCATAACCATTGTTCGGTTATTGAAGTCTTAAAAGAACTTTGATTCTTGCTTTGGTTGTTATTCAACTGCTATGACTTGCTGAGCAATTGAATGCTCACACTTGCTTGAAATAAAAATATTTTCAGTGAACAATGGTAGTATGTGTTAAAGGACCTGACGAAGATCAAGTGGATTGATGTCTTGCTATGGTGAGATACTATGGTTGCGAATACCATTAGCGTCGCAAGATGAAGTACTGTTTATGTTATGAACAAGCGCGAAGATCAAGTCGAGACTTGGGGAATAATTAGATTAAAACTATTCTATAGATATGGTGACTAGTTAAAGTCACACTTGTAATGTGATAAGAATAATGTAATTACCATTATTTTTAATGAAAGAACGTTTTGAGGTAATAAAACCTGGGAATGTGTGAATATATCATGTATTTTTAGGATATAATGATATTTGTATGGAATGGGAAGTATCGTAACGCACGGAATTCGGGTGTGCAAAATAGGCCAAATTTTGGGGCGTCACATATTGGTATCAGAGCTGATAGGTTATAAACCTTAGGTATGAGTACCTAAGACTATATCTTGAGAAGGAAGGATTAGAAAATCGTTGAGATGAATGATTAAGGAAGAAGATCACTACGTGATCTTATTAAATCGTAATAACAGGTTTGCTGTTAAACGATGGGTGAGTTATAGCTAATTGCTATAATGAAAAGGTACTGTGAATTGTACGAGAAGAAGGACTCAAAAGATTTGTAAGGTATACGAATTAAAGAAAATTCGTATTAAGTCAAGAGAAGATTAGAAGGTTCTAAATTTTAATTGAGGACTCATGTGATAGTTGAGTTGTATGAACTTTTGTTATGGGCGAAGGTTTGTGCTTTGGTGCAACAACCACTCAACCTATTATAGTGATAATCATTGGAATAGTAATGTCACGCTGTCGATGTGTATATGACCAAAGGGTGAATCATTTCTCATGTGCATATTGGATAGTAGAGTATATTAAGTTAGGTGCGAGTTCTTGAAACTCATATTTATGAAAAGTTTGTGACTCAGTATGCTATGTTTCTGAGCCCTGAGCATATGGACAGTCCTTGATTTATTCTTGGATTATATACTGCGAATATAAGTTCTTAAACACATATGGTTGTGGGAAGTTCCTGAACACATAAAGTGTGGAAAGTTTGATGAACTATACTCAGGTATAGGGTGTTTAGACTGAAAATAAGTTATTTTCAGTGTAGATAGCACTTTAGGTGCTAGAAGAGGTTAATATTGTCTCAAGTATGACAATGAAGGAAGAAGAAGCAGAAGTAGAAAATTCCAAGTCTTCTAGATATGCTAGATTTTGAAATTTATTGACATCGTGCGGATGTGTACGTCTTTAGATCGAAAATATTGGTTTCAACTTCTAGAAACCAATGGTTTTTAAAAGAGCTATTCTTTGTATGTCTATGCTAATCATTTTGGCTAGACAGAATTTGATTTGAAACATCAAAATGAATTTTATATCATTTGTGCATTGAATGCATAGGTGGTGAAAAGACGGAGTTATTATTACATCTGAACATACCTTGAAGTGTATGACAGTATGTAGTATAATGAAGTTGGAAAATGACAAATTAGTCCTCAACGTACTGTAAATCAGTACGGTATCACGACGTCATTACACGTTTTGAGTTATTGTGAAAGAATTTATAAAGAGTAGTCAATGTCAATTGATTTAACTAAACGACTGTTTCGAGTTGGAGTCCAATTTATTGGATGGTCTAAGCTATTTGATTTGGCTAGACAAATGGTATACCATGTTTAAAAGAAATCAAGCTTTCTTTGAGAAGTTGTACCGAGCCAATTTGTTTTGGTGTTGAATCTAATATAAGTCTGAGGAGATATGAAGCTGGGCTTATCACTCAAATTACCTTAAAAGGTGGTTTACCTTCGTTATGATTGTAAATGCACGGGGTAAACACGTATGCTTTACGATGAAATGTCGTCGACCTGGCAAGAGATTATGGTCTATAAGACCCCTCAGCATCGTATGGCATGTTTGAAAGGAATCTTTATATTCCTGGTCATTCGTTCAAACTTCATAATTAGTGTGTAAATTGTGAAGATTATTGAATGTGGGAAGATTGGAAGTTCTTGGAATAGAAGTTGGGACGAAGAGTGTGTTAACAATGTCGAGCATTCGGCCTTGGTGCCGGGATGTTCATTTATGAATGAAACGTTCTTGAATGGACGATGGATGATAACTTCTGTAAGGAGAAGTTGAGTAAAAGGTTATGGTAACAATTTCGAGGGCGAATGTTTTTTGAAGAAGGGGTGAATGTGATAACCCGAGATTTTGGAAGTATAGTTGTCAGGATATGTACCATCTGACAATTATAACAAGATAATGATCCTTGGGGGGGGGGGGGAAGGATGTAGAAGAGTTAATGAGAAGGAATGATTAGATAAATACCTAACGGAATTAGTATGTTGAGATTTTTCAACATAAATAAGAAGAGTTAAGATTAACTCTTCGTGAAAGGTGGTAAGGATAAAGCATCCGGGTATGGATGTGGTTTGGGAAATTCTGAGGACGGAATTTTTATAAGGAGGGAAGAATGTGACAACCTAGAAAATCGAGTTGTCTAGAAAATTAAGATTAAAGAATTAATAATTAATAAAAGTAATTTTATTAATTATTTTCTGTGATATGTGTTTAGTAATCATTTTATGACATAGGATGATTAGAAATGGAGAGGATTCTGGCTATGAGTTGGAATGAACGAGTAAGAATTTTAAAGACCAAAATAAAAGATTTCCGGGAATAAAAATATTTTCAAGAAAAAGACGAAATAGGCACTATTTATAAAACCCTAAGGGTTAGGGTTCACGAACCCTAAGCCCATTCGAGAGTTCGGAATGTCATAATGACATTCTGTCGAAAGATTTGACGGTAATATACCGTGGAAAGTTAAGTTAGCCAAGAAAAGTTTTCTCGGGAAGAAAATGACGAAAATCACTATTTATCCGTTTCTGCTCAGGAATTTATTTTAAAATTTCGAGAAACGCGTAATGATAGAATTTTAAGACGAGATGAAATATGTAATAATATTTCATTTAAGGCTCGCAAAGTTTTTGCTTGTGGACTTAAAATACGAAGGGTTAGGGAAAGTGAAATTACAGAATTAAATGGTTATGTGTAATAATAAATGATTATTATACATAACGAATACGCGTATAATACTAATTATTATACGAGTATAATACGAGGAGGATACGAGAATTAATACGGTGTATAATATGAATTTTATACGAAGTAAATAGATTTAATTTGAATTAAATCTAAGAATTTAACCCATGGGTCGAACCGGCGGGTAAAAGGGTGGGTAAAACCCATGGGGCAACCCATGAGCATGTGCTTGCATAAGGGGGCCATGTGCTAGCACATGGGAGGACATAGGTTGCATGTGGGGTAGCATGTGAAGGAGGTGGGCTTAATGAGGTTTGCCTTAGTGACCCTTAAGCCCTTGGTCTTCATTTGCCTATAAAAAGAAGCTTAAGGCTTCATTTGATGAGTTTGGAAAATTAAACCTCCTCATGTGGGAGAGAGAAGAGAAGAGAAGAAGGAGAACTTGGGCATGCAATCAAGAACAAAGAGAAGCCATGTAAGACTTTGTCAAGAACACAAAGTCATGGACAAGAACACTTATAAGGTATAAGTGTTAAACCTTGAGTTTTCATTTTCTTTCAATTCTCATATTGATAGAGAAGTGAAAAGGAATATAGCTTAAATTGTAGGAAGTAATAAGATTGATATTAGTGGACTTTAAACCATTAATAATCAAGAACAAGTGAAACCATAACAAAATGGTTAAGAAGTTAATGAAGAAATGTGTTAAAACCTTAAAATGATTAGGTTAAACCATAATGAAATGGTTAATGAATGAAAAGATGTTAGAAGATGTTAGTGGATGATCTGAATGAGTTATATTAACTCTCTGATGTTATAAGGTTGAATTATCAAACTTATTATGTTAGAATGCGAGAAAACGTAAAATCATAATCATAATATTGATTACGAATGAAGAACATGAAGAACGTAATGAAGAAAACCATTAAAACTTAGATGTTTAATATGGTTAGAATAGTAGATGAACAACCAATGGATTGATTTCATTTGGTTTGACGTAAAAGTATCGAGTAACAAAGATTCGACGGAAGTTTACGCTATTAGACGTTAAGCATCGAAATCGTGAATTTCCCGGAATGAAAGTCAAAAGTCGCTGTTTCATTCGGAAACTATGGTTTTAGATTGCAACATGTGTAATTATGTAAACAAGACTTGTGAGAGCAAGAACTAACGAATTCGGAGTTAAAACGAAGAATCGAGCGTCGAACGTTCACGAACGTTCGATGAACGTTGAAAAATGGACTAAACGGTGAATTTTCCGCCAATGGATTCAGAAATGAATTTTGACTAGATGGAATCGTAGAACATGGTATATGTGAACTATTGGCTTTGGAACGAGCAAATTTTGAGTTATAACGATCACGTTACGAACTCGAGAATTTCAGAAATTTTCATACTTAGGAAAAAATTTTGAGATGCTGGTCTGCGCGCGCCTCGCCTCATAGAAGGTTACACCGGCACGGAGTGCGCCAGTCCAGGTGAGGTCCCTGCATGGGTAGCGTGGGGCGCACTGTTGTTAGGGTAAAGCTGGCGCGGGGCGCACTAGCATGGGAAAAATGTTGACAAGTTTAATTTATTTAACATTTTCTTAATCAACTAAGGGTTTTGTAATTGATGAATGTATACCCTTTAAATAACATGTTTAATCAAGGGTTATAGGAATTAACTGTTAACCAAACATAATTGAACTTATATTTTGGAATCGTTAACCAAAGTTCAAGTTGAAGAATAAGTTAAGATCTCGTCGATCAACATACCTAGTGATAATTGATAAGAGTTCAGGTGAACATATAATTCACTTAATGTAACACTTAATCAAGTGATTTAAACCTTAAGTAAAGGTTAAATGAGATTAAGAGACGAGTGACGTGAACGCAGGATACGTGAACGAATCTCGTGAATCGTATCGGACATTTAGTGAACGTTCTAAGTATACATTGGTTGTATAACTTAGACGTTAACGAATGTTGGCATGTGATTGTTAATAAGCCATAGCAAATGGTAATAAGAGAATGAAGAGAATGAATAACGTATAACGTTGATAAGCCGAGTAAATGGTAATAAACTTGAATAAATGTTCCCAGTCTTATGGACCGGACGTGGTAAGAAAGGTAATGAAGATTAACTTCACGAACATTATAAATATAATGGTTTGGATAAGTTAAGTCTAACATGGTAATGCAAGTCGTAGTCTATAATGGTCGAGATATAGTATCTAAGCTAAACGATTTCGTTAGAGAGCGACGGTATATACGAACTAGCAACCGATCTAACTCACTGCGAAAGATAGTGTAGATGAGACGGGAAACTAGTTTGTTGGTTGTTTGTGGGAAACCACTCAGTGTACTATATCTGACTACTGTTAGAGACTCGATGCGTGCTAAGTATAATGCTAGTGAAAGAATGGAAGTAAAGATTGGTCCCGTAAACTTAGTTAACAAGAACGCGAACCATAAGAAGGAAAGAGAAGTTTAAATGAGGGCTTAAGTTATGTACATGACTAATGGATATGTTTATTCCTTATGTGCTTTATAGGGATTGGGTTCAACAATAAGGCGTAAGAAGTACGCTGGACTAAGGTAAATTTTCGGACTTCATTCATATTCTGTTATGAATGCAAGTTTCTAAACTTCCTTCATCCTTTATGATGAATGTTAGTTTCTTAACTCCTCAGATGTTGAACATGAGGAAGTATTTCGTATGTGCAAATGTGCGATATTTGTACAATGTGTTAGTATGAATTAAGCTTTGTGCCACAATGTTAACACTTCGGTGTTTCTATGAAATGAACTATTTTATGATTGAACTGTTGAGTGTGAAAGAGTTCGGTTTATTCATGAACCATACTTGTTAAGTTTTTTCTAATGATTCTAGCTAGACATATTATGTATGGAAAAGGTAGAAGGATGGAAGTATGACGAAGTATATGTGTTGTATGTTGAAAAATAATAGGAATCAGAACGTATTCCTATTATTTGAGCTTCTTCATAACCATTGTTCGGTTATTAAAGTCTTAAAAGAACTTTGATTCTTGCTTTGGTTGTTATGCAACTGCTATGACTTGCTGAGCAATTGAATGCTCATACTTGTTTGAAATAAAAACATTTTCAGCAAACGACAATAGTATGTGTTAAAGGACCTGACGAAGATTAAGTGGATCGATGTCCTGCTATGGTGAGATGCTATGGTTGCGAATACCATTAGTGTCGCAAGATGAAGTACTGTTCATGTTATGAACAAGCGTGAAGATCAAGTCGAGACTTGGGGAATAGTTAGATTAAAACTATTCTATAGATATGGTGACTAGTTAAAGTCACACTTGTAATGTGATAAGAATAATGTAATTACCATTATTTTTAATGAAGGAACGTTTTGAGGTAATAGAACCTTAGAATGTGTGAATATATCATGTATCTTCAGGATTTAATGATGTATGTATAGAATGGGAAGTATCGTAATGCACGGAATTCGGGTGTGAAAAATAGGCCAGATTTTGGGGCGTCACACATAACATCCTACTTCAATTGTCTATTCATAGACACACATTTAGAAAAACCAATTTAGGGTAATACCCACATATTAAGGGTAAATTCAACTCAGTATATGGTGTCTTACCAAAATAATTTGGTTTGACTAACAGTTTATGCTTGATAAACAACAATTCAATATTATATGAATAAGTGATTCATTTCTTAATTTATGCTGAAGCAATAGCAGTAACTTTTTCAATAAATGGGTAATAACCTGGTTCGATATAAGATATCGAAAGGTACTCAAGTAACGTCATAAGATTAAGTATAAAAAACTTGCATAAGGTAATAAGTTTACGGATAGAATACTTGCAATGAAAATAGAAAGTTTGCACATAGTGCAGGAAAAACTTGCAATAAAGAAATAAGGTTCAGATACTTGCATTCAATACGACAATCAAATGAAGTTAGAAAACTTGCAATTAAATTAGAAAGTTTGCACATAGTGCAGGAAAAACTTGTAATAAAGAAATAAGGTTCAGATACTTGCATTCAATACGAAAATTAAATTAAGTTAGAAAACTTGCAATGAAATTAGAAAGTTTGCACATAGTGCGAAAAACATGCAATAAAGAAATAAGGTTCAGATACTTGCATTCAATACGAAAATCAAATGAAGTTAGAAAACTTGCAATGAAATTAGAAAGTTTGCACATATTGCGGAAAACTTGCAATAAAGAAATAAGGTTCAGATACTTGCCTTGATGTTTAGTATACTAAACTATAAGCGTAACCTTGTTAAAATAACCCTACACAATCATATAGTGCATAAGCGGTTAGATTCATCATATTATATAACTTTATATGTTATATAATAACTTAACTTAACTATGTTCATAGTTGATATAAGGCTTCTTAACACAGCTCTTTTAAGCCCTTATATCCGAGAGCCTCGAAGAAATTTTTAGCTTTGACGTCCTTTACGAAAACTACCATAACTTCTTCGTTTTAAAACATTTTTGGGTGATTCTTGTGCCTACCCGCTCTTAACTTCTGTCTCTATAACTTTCTTATTCATTTTAGAAGAAAATTCCCATGTTAAAATTTTGGAAAATGGACAGAAATGTCAGAATATATTTTGTTCACAATTCTTCATTTCATTTGGTAAAACATGATACCACGAGCATTAATTTGTTAGGATAACATGCTTCTAACACTTAATAACACATAATAACATAAAAATAATAAAATCATAAACCTACTTATGTAAATTTATGACTTTTTCTCAATAACACACGAAGAACGTGAAGAACACGAAGAACGAAAAATTGAACATGGTAACGACTTATGTTCTTGAGCTTTTGGTTTTCATAATTAAAATAATTTGGACATTATAACGGCTTGTATATGTGATTATAACATTTTATAAATGAAATAACATAAACTTAAATAATACTAGATTTGCTCAAGAACAAATGAAGAAACACGGAGTTGGAAAATCCGAACATGGTAACGACTTGTGTTCTTAACATTTCTACTATACAATTACATAAAATTGAACATAATAACGTCTTGCTCAAGAACCTATGAAGAACACGAAGTTGGAAAATCTGAACATGGTAACGACTTATGTTCTTGAGCTTATAGACTATAAAATGAAATTAAATCGAACATAACAACGACTAGAGATGTTAACTCTTGTAGTTGCAAGCTTTAACTATTTCTTTGCAACTTGAGATTATAACTTTGTGAATTGGCAAATTTAAGTGAAGGAGGAATGGCCTATTTATAGGATTTCCTAGGTTAGGGTATTTTTGTCTTTAAGCCACAAAATATCTACCAAGCTCGACACAGCAGCTTGCCACCAAGCTCGACATAGCAGCTTGCCACCAAAAATATCTACCAAGCTTAACACACCATCTTGCAACCAAGCTCGACACAGTTGCTTGCCACCAAAAATATCTACAAAGCTCGACACAACAGCTTGCAACCAAGCTCGACACAACAGTTTGCCACCAAAAAAATCTACCAAGCCTGACACAGCAGCTTGCAACCAAGCTTGACAATGCATTTTCCAGTGTAAGCACGACAAAGCATTTTCTCAGTGAAAGCACGACAAAACATTTTGTCAGTGTAAGCACTATAAAGCAACTTGTCAAAATGAATATATTGAAAAGTCCAAAAACAGAAGAAAATTTTTAAGCACGAGGTGTCAAGCACTGACGTTTTTTAGAGAAATTTTTTATTAGAAAATAAAACTTTTCACGACGTATTACCGGATGATCTTGAAACAGAAAGTAAATATGACGTACGGATCTCTCAAAAGAACCTAGGGTCAAAACCTAACTCATATCGTTCTTCACGTGAAAAGTGTTTTTATGCAAACTTTCTCTGAAAATTTTTATTTTCGTCTTCAAAATTCTTAATTATTTATTCTTGCACGCAACAAAAAATACTACAATATTATCACCATCCTAGGTCATAAAACAACATTTAAACACACAATACAAATAATATTCAAAACTTAAATTTTAAACTAAGTGAAATTTCTCGGTCGTTACAGGCTGGCTACTAATTGTCATCCATGTCGCCATAGTTTCATACCCCATAACTAAGAGCTAGGGTGATCGCAAAGTGCAGACATACATATGAGGTCAAGTTTGTTCCAAAAAGCACTTTAAACTAGGATGTTATGCCTAATCAAAAGGTTAAATTATCTTAATTCTCTAATCTTTCCCATGATTCTTGCTCCGCAGATGCTTATCAAAATTAATCTAATTCAAAACAAGTTAAGAAAAAATCTTCTCTTTTAAAAACCTTTTTCTAAGATTCTAATGCAAGATTTATCTATACTTAACATGTATACCATTGTCAATGCATATAACTGGAAATTAAAAGCAAATAAAAAGATGAAAGAGTTATACCTTATCAGTGGATCATAGTATTCTAAGAAAATTATAATTGGTAAAGACCGATTGATCATACTGGATCGCCAATAATGGAAGATTTGATGATGACAGACCTAGCTGATGGTGCCGACTGGTGCATTTTCATTGGATGGTTGACAAATTCCCCAGTGTTGATTGTCACAATTTTCAAAATTTCCCCAGTCTTATTGTAAGGGCCCCAACATCAGGTTGTCGCCGATTATGAAATTGCCCCGGTCTTGCTTGTCATCTGTGGTGATTGCTTTGTTATTTGTTTAACAGATGGGCTGATAAGACGCAAAGATCGTAAGAGTCTTTTACCTCATAACCCACATGGTGAACCGGTAGTGGACTTTTGACATTTGGTTTGCCCCAATCCTCGTTTTAACTTGTAGGCGCAATTGGCTTTGATTATTTTCTTCTTCTAATTTGATGAAGGTTTCAGATTGAGGATATCAGCTCTTTGAAGGCCTTTGCTGATGATCATGTTTGATATATCAATGTGTTGTTGTTCCAACTTTGATGATTGATATCGAGATGCCTTCAGAACTCGATGAATTGGACCTAAGAGCTCAACTTTGTTGGTGATGTGATGGCTTCAACCAGATTTGGTTTAATCTGTGAGGTTTAATCTGTGGCCTTTTGCTCAGGGCATATGTCATCGGGTATGGAATAGACTTTGCCACGAAGGTTGCCCATGTACTTCTATGGGTCAAAGGAGATCAAGTCTTCTCGTACTTCAGGAATGATGAGTTGCTGACAGGTTGCATCCTATAATGATTGCCATTTCATCC
This sequence comes from Panax stipuleanatus, assembly GCA_020205555.1. Classification (NCBI taxonomy): domain Eukaryota; kingdom Viridiplantae; phylum Streptophyta; class Magnoliopsida; order Apiales; family Araliaceae; genus Panax; species Panax stipuleanatus. The sequence continues at coordinate 83,260,518 of CM035120.1, read as the reverse complement.
CTGCGACTAGTCGTCTTGATGTATCGATGTCTCTTCCTTTCGAGACTTGCTCCGAATTTGATGGAATAATATTGAGGTGCCGTTGGGTCCTCAACATGGGTCATCGATCTTGAGTGTCTTTATTGGATGAAGGCTTTACAGGTTTGATTTGGTGTCTTGAGACTTGTATTTGGGGTTTATATTTGGGGTTGGAAATTGGATGTTTCTTTTGAGGGTTAGACCACACCAGAGATGGCTGCCTACGTACTCCCGGGTTGAGGGAGATCAGGTCATTCGTAGTTCGAGCTTGGCATGAACAGTTAAAAAGTGTTTATTTGGGTTTGAGCTTGGTTTGAGAGGTTTTTGGATTTTTTTGATTTGATTTGACTGCGCCGTAAATGGCTGCCTACGTACTCCTGATTTTTGGGAGATCAGGTCATTCGTTGTTCAGGCACCTGATTGGTTTAATTTTTTCATTGATTTTGATTTTTTAATTTATTTTTTGGATTTTTGGATTTTTTGATTTTTGGATTTTTGGATTTTTTTTGAATATTTACATGCATGGAAAATAAAAGGCATAAAGCTAAGAAAGTGATAACGTCCCAACATCTCTTGGAACTCGTAACTTTCCTCTAGATCTACATCTTCTTGTCTAGTTGAGGCCTGAAAGCCCAGTTGTCAGTAGTTATGTTGCCTTCGAGGCTCGTGATAGAGATTACCTCCTAGTCATGAATATCTTCAATCACGATCATAACTTGAACACATCCTAAATCAGCATATCTTTTAAGGAGGCTCAAACTGGACTCGTCGTGAAAAAGGGATGAACTCTAGATTCCTCAATGGGTTGTGTTCCCTAACAACTTCACCATTTTTTCTTCATCTGTTCCTTTATCTTTTTCATGGGCTTGGGAGGATTTGACTATGAAATCACTCTCGAACTGTTGTTGTATTTCTCGCAAGGAACTTTCCTTTTTGGCTTTTTCCACAGTGGCAAAGGATCAGTATTTCCCCCTCACCATCCAGGAGGGTAAAAACAAAAATGTGGTTGCTGGCTTTCGGGCAACAAGATATTTGATGGTGGCGGATGAATTTCCTTAGAGGACTCTCTTGTCTCCTCTGTCACTCCCAGCATTAGGATCAGTCCACATTGTGCTCTTCCAAGATTGGTGCTCATACTCGTCACCTCCTTTGAACTACTTGTTTCGAGTGAACATCTTAAGCTCTTTATTTCCCCTTCGCCTTTTCTGGTCATGAGGTCTTTTATCTTCAGTTCTCCATTTTCAATAAAACCCTGGAGTTTGTGTTTTAGAGACCAACATTCCTCAATTGCATGTCCAGGTGAGTTAGAATGGTAGAGACATATCTTAGTGGAATCATAAATTTTCATCTCGGGTTTTGTAAGAGGCAGCAACTCAGTAATCTTTCTCTGCGCAACCATTAGTGCTAACACATTTTCCAATGAGTCCCCCAAAGGTTTGAATACCCTTCTCCGCCTACTCTTCCCAACTCTCGGTGTCGTAGGATTTCGAGGGTTTGCCAGTGTTTGGAATGTTGCTTGATATTTCCTATTTGGGAATTCAAATTCCTCCGGATGATTTTTCTTTTGGCAAAATCTTCTAGGAATTTTATCATTCCACCTTTCTCATCCATTCATCATGCTTTGATCTTCTTCATTTAGCTGGCTGATCTTGGAGGGAGATAGGCTTATATTCTGAATAACCTCCTTTTTCTATTAGTTTTCTGATAGTTGAGTGAAAAGCTGTCTTGTATCCTGATGTTGGCGCACTACCAGATTAGCCAACAGAGTTACTTGATGCTGGATCGTATCCAATTTTTGCATCACTGCCATACCCTCCTCTAAATTTTCCAACTCTAGGACATTTGCTATGTTCTTTTGGGGGTATTCCTCCATCCTTCGTATGTATTTATGATTTGGAAACATTTTGACGCTTCCTGAGCCGATCATGTTCACTTCCTCCGTATCATGCTGTAACACAAGGTTGGTGTTGGCATTTGGATGGTTAGGTTGTTGGGCCACAACTTCGCCGCTTTCAATCAAATTTTGGATTTTATATTTTAAGGACAACAAATCTTGTGTATCGTGTCCTAGAGACCCTGAATTGTAAGTACATCTCTGGCTTGGATTGTATCTTTTGCTTCTTAGATCCAGAGGTTGAGACAATCCGATAATTTTCTTCTGCTTGATTAATAACTCCAATACATTTTCCAGGGAATCGCCTAGTGTAGTGAACACCCAATTTTCCGTTCTATCAAATTTTCACTTTCTGTCCTAGTATTTGCTGAATGCAGTTTATTGTTGTAATGACAGATTGCCTTCCCTCTTCCTAATAGAGGGACTATGGTAGGGTCTCCTAGCTTTCCCCTGTGAAACGAGGGATACTTCTTCATTACCTTTCTTGGGTCCCCTCATAGGAGCATTCGCATAGTTGTCATACTGTATATGCTCGGTGACTGCTTCCAAGGCAGTGAGATCTTTAATCTTGCAAGCTTTAAGGCCCATCTCTGCCATTTTGTCGTGTTTGATCATCTCTAAGAATGGCTTCCCTATTCCAGCTAGGATCCTCTCATAGTAAGGTGCCTCTTGGATGTCTATGAAAGTCATCACTATTTCACTTTTTGTCATAGGTGGGCTGACCCGTGCTGCCAGACGTATCCATCTTTGGGCATACTCACGGAAAGACTCGTTGCTTTACTTTTTGACCTTGGTCACTTGATATTGATCCGTAGCCATCTGAGATTGGAAGCTGTATTGATTTAGGAAGGCATGAGCTAGCTCTTCCCAGCTATGGATTTTTGCATTGTCAAGTCGGGTATACCATGTCCTAGCCTCTCCAGTGAGACTTTTTTGGAACAGTTGCATTCCGAGGCTTTCATCTTCAATATAAGACCCTAGCTCGCAAATGTATACTTTCAAGTGCGTACAGGGATCGCCTGCCCCATTGTACTTTTCAAACTCTGGGACTTGGAATTTGTCAGGATATCTAGTCCCTGGGAATATGCAGAGATCTGAATAGGTGACACTTCCAAGGTTTCCAGTCCCTTTGATTGCCCGGATGGTTTCTTTCATTTGTTGGACTTTCTTTCGAATATCCCTCGTTTCTCGATCTTCCCTGAGATTTGTGATTTCAGGGGTTTTGTTGGTTCTTTCACTGGATCGAGGTTCAGGGATCGGCATTTCCCCCTTTCTGTCAGCACTTTGATTGCCACCCTGTGAGGTGAACTCTGTTTGATTGGGCATTGCCTGGCCCTGAGTGCTTTTACTTTGTTCTTTTAGGAGGATAGCCAACTCTGTTATTTGATTCTTAAGTCCCTCAAACTCTTTTCGAGATACAGAACCTGATTCGTGTTGGGCACTTTCCGCCATGTCGATGGATGGGCTTTGTGCTTTTTTAGATATAGTAATGGGACTAATCTTACCTATGAGACGAGTAGGTGGTTTAGTCTCGAAAAGCATTAAAAGTAGGTATGCTATGCAATGTGTCATGTTTAGGGGTTTTTAAATCTTTTCCTGAAAAATAGTTGTTAGTTGTTTTGCTGACATGATATCATGAGAAGATTGAAAATCTGTGCAAGAAATAAAATTGACAAAAAATAGAATGTACATTTACATTTTCTTTCTATGACGAACGAGAATTTTGTAAGTTAATTTAAATATTTATCGAATTAAATAAACATTTTTAATGATTTATTTATTGAGTTATCGATATTTTAATTATTGAGTTAAATAATTATTTGATGGAATTGTGGTAGAATAATTTAATTATATGTGTTACATCGAATTAAATTAATGTGGAGAATTTTTATAGTTCAAAGTATGTATTTAATTGAGTTTATTTGATTAAATAAATCATTTAATAAGTATAATGTTATTCTAATTAATTTAATAATTAATTAGAGAATTAATGAATTGTCAAAATTAATAAATGAGAATTTTAATTATGTGATGATGTAATTTAATATGTTGTATAATCTTTTATTTAATGGAATTTAAATAAGATTATTTGATTAAGTAAAGTGTGACAAATAAATTATCAGCTAAACACATTAATTAAAATAATGAGAAAGGATGAATAAGGGGACAAACCAAACAGGGCCTTAAGGGAGTGGGAGCAATTAATCCATAGTGGGGATTAACTGACAACCACTACATCGTCAGTTTTATATTATATGTATATGTATATTATGTTAAGTTCCTTATATCATATATCAGAGTTCATATATACATATTAGAGAGAAATAACTTAGAGAGAAAATTGAGTGAAAAGATTGAGGGAGAATTGAAGAAGTCTCTATCATCATCTTTGAATCATCTTCACAAACTAACAAGTGTAATTCCGTCATCTTAAGTTTTCAAATTACGTTTTCAAAGTTTTTCCATTAACATGTATTTTAAAGTTCTCTGTAAAAGCCTATTTTGTGATCAATGCATGAATTGATGATATATATGTTACAAATTGTTCATAACATGTTTTCTATCATCTATTCATATTTTAAAACAATTAATTTCATGTAATTATGCTTTAATCAAAGTTTTATGAGTTACAGAATATGAAAAGCATGAAAACACGTATATGGCTCTTATGTACAAAATATCATGCTCTAATTGTTTAGTTACCGTTAAATTGATAGTTGATTACGATTATGCATGTTTAAACGAACAAAACAGAAATTAAATGGAGAAACTCGGAGTTATAACGAACCTGCGACATTGAAATTCATGAATTGTCTCGAAACTTTGCAAAATACCAAAAAATAGTGAATTTAAGTGTTTTAATTTAAGTGATTATGTGATCTAAAGTCTTAAAAGCATGCTAGAATCATGTTTTGATATTTCTGTGAAGTTTATGCTTCATGGGTAATAATAAGAATCACTGTATTAGTTTAATTTGGATTTATTTGGCTTTCTCTACGATTTTTTGCGAACTGCAACTAGTTCAGCCGAGGCACCCCCGCCCCAACGGGCCTCCTACCAAACCCACACCCGCTTCAGCAGGCCCTAACCCCCGCCCCAGGGGGGGTATAGAGAAAAATAATTTTTGGGTCTGTTGTGTGTTTTTAAGCCATAACATGATGAGTTAACCTAACCAAACGAACCTGATAACATGATGAACATGTAATATAGTACTATATCATGTTGTTGACATGTATAATATAATTTGAAGTTTCATGTTAACAAATTATGTGTGAACTTGAATGTCGTTGTCGTAAGACTTGATTATGATTGTCTAAGAGCTTATGCTTGTATAGAATACATGGTATGGGTTCAGATTCATATTATGTGGTTAATAACAAAGTAAGATTTATAAACCAAATTGTTAAGTTAAACTTAAGTGAGAAGTTCAACAGTTAAACTGTGATAACCCAAAGATGTAAAATCTTGAATGATTAGAATAAAGGTGAAAGAATAAAATCTAGATGAGAATTTGAGGATTTATTTAAAAATTTTAAGTAAAACATATATGGTTTGCTATTCCAATTTGAATAGAGAAAATATGGGTTACAAAATTTTAAAACCCTAGAAATGAATAAATATGTACTTGAAGAAATATCAAGGATAAGGTATTAAGATACCTATAAACTCGATGTGAACTGAATGGTCTAAGAAATGTTATAATGATGCATGTGGAAATTTTATTAAGAGAATAAAAATTCACATGAAGAGATACTATGAGGTTAAACGAAGATGAGTATATGTATAGAAATATATATATATATATATATATATATATATATATATATATATATATATATATATACCCTTAGTAAACTGCTATATATTCTAGCAGGAGGATTGATGAGTTAAGTTAAGAATATGAGAATCAAGTTAAATCTATGTTAGTAATTAGCATAGCTTGAATGTTAGCCTTGACTGACAAATAAGAAGATGAATAAGCATAGAGCTATTAGCTAATATGATTAGCAATAATAATAGAGTAAGTTCAAACTCAAAATTTGAGTTAGAGATAGAATTTTGAAGCAAGGACTGCTCGGTTGCGTCCAGAACGTTAAGTTTAGTCATAAAGGGCAGTAAACACAAAATGTGTAAGGGCTGACTTTTTGGTCAAAGTCGACATACGACTTTTATGGAGAAAAGTCAAAATTGGAGTTAGAAGTGGAATATGTGTCGTATTGAATAAATAGATATATATACCAATATAAGGGATTTATTTTATAATCTTAAGTTACTATATATTCTGAAACCTAATTATAACAAGTCTAATTGGGTTATGTAAGTAAATTGATATTATTGATATATGAGAATGTGTTTATATTACTAATAATGTATAAGAGTCAAAATGATAATTTAATTCATGGACTAAGGAGGATAAATAGTTTAAATAAGCCCATTAGTTTAATTAAGCATTGGACTTGTAGATAGTTTAATTAAGGTTAACTAAATTATTAATTAGCCCAATATTAAATTATCAAGTATGTTAGTATCCCAAATAAATAAACTAAGGGACCCCAAGTTGATTGTAGTTAGTAGTTAAGTTAATTAGAAATCAAGCCCAAGTAATTAATGTTGGATTGCCCAAAACATTATATTAAATGGTCCAAACCTTGGTCCATTAAATGAGGAGATTTGTTAGTCCTCTGATAAATATGTAATAGTCTTAGTAATATAAATTATGAGTGGACTAGCCCAATTGGATTAATAATCAAGCCCACTTATTTCATTGAGGATGGACTTAAATGTCATTAGATAATTAATTACCTTAGCCCAACATGTAGAGAAATAAATAGTAGCCCAAGTATTGTATAAATGAACTTGACTACTAGTGGCCCAAATTAATTATATATGAGCCCAATCATTAATTAAAGAGGCCCAAATCTTGGTCCATGGAAGGAGGGACTTGTTAATCATTAGAGTAAGTAAATAACACAATAAAAATAAATCCATAATGGGAGAAAAAGAGGCACATGGCAGGCCTTATGGGGGTAATATAGGGAGAAATATCAATTTTTTGAGCTTGTCCAAAATCTTTGTTAAAATCTACTAAATCTACCAACTAAGACATGTGTCACTCTCTTAGCATGTCCAACACTTATGGTTAAGTGTACAAACAACTATTAGAATGATTAAGAGAGAGAATTAGTGGAAGAGATTACTTACACTTTTAATTTTACTTACTCCACTCACTTTATTTGAATCCTTACACTTCCAAGCTCTTTAGTTAGAGAAAAAGAAAATATATATAGAGAGAGAGAAAGATATTCGATCACTTCAAGGATGAAAATGAGGAAGCTTTGATCTTCATGCATGCTATGTATCTTAGCTACTTTGGAAGGATAAGAAGAATAACAAGAAAAACTAGGTAATGATTTTCAAGATTTTCAAGTTTAGCTTCCTTATTTGTTAGATTTTGATGAAACAAGGAGCCCTATGTTTGATCTTTAAAAAAACTCTTCATCTATTTGGGTATAAGTGTTTTATATGAGAATCAAAATATTTTTAAAGTTGAAAGTTAGATCAAAAGAGAGATTTGTACAAAAATAAGTAAAGAAAAGCTTATGCATGCATGCACTAGGTAACTTTATGCTAACTTCTTGAGATGCATGTTGTATATGGTTAATATCATGTTGGAACATTAAATCTTGAGCTTAATAAGTGAAACTTGTGGATTTCTATGAATTCATATGATAAAGTTTGGAAAAAGGAAGTTAGACGGATATTTGAGGATTTTTTTTTAACTAGTGTGCTATAACATGTTCATGTTGAAATCTAAAAGTTTTATTTGAGATTTTCTTTCTAGATATGCTAGATACATGAGTGAAGGGCAAAAACCCTTTGGAATCACTCAAATATGTTTAAAAATGAGCAAGTTATTAATTTAATCCCAAACTACCCAACTGTTGTAATCATGCTACTGATCAGTCACTTCTGGGCTATTTTCGATAACCAAACCAGACTCAAATTTGGTGTTTGGTATAAGGAAAATGTATTTCGGGAAAATACGAATCTAACGATACATATTGGATTTAAATCCGAGATGTAGAACTCGAGGTAAAAACATTTTCGTAAAGGACCCAAAATCTGAAAAACTAACCAACTGTTGTAAACAACCTTGCTGATCAGTCACTTTAACCCTGATTTTCGGGATCTAGACAGATAAGAATTTGATGCTTAATAAATCGAAACTATAGTTCATGAAGATACGAATCCAACTCCTCCGACGGAACTTAAATTCGAGTTGTAAACTTCGTTGTACAAGCGTTTCCGTGAAGGACCCCAAATCTGAAATTTGGGCGAAAATTATAGTGATAATATGAAGTGAATGGAAAATGAGTTATTATAATAAATAACTTATAAAGCCACTAATGGGCTAGTAAACTAATTACATATAAAGTGAAATGTAATTAAATATTTAATTATTATTTAAATGATATTAAATAATAATTAAGTAGAGTTAGTGTTAATAAAATAACTACTTATTATTTAATTAAGATTAAATAATAATTAGAGTTAAATAATTAATTAATTATTATTTAAATAATATTAAATAATGATTAAAGAATATTTAAGTAAGTTTAAGTAATAATAAACTAATTACTTACTTACAATGACATAAAAGTTTATAGGATTAATTATTTATTATTTAATAATAAATAAGGACGAATGTTAATTAATTATTCTTTAAATAATAATAATAAGGAATAATTAAAGACTAAGGAAGTTAATAAATTAATTATTTATTAGTCAATGATAAGGAATTAATTAATTATTATTAAAGACAAATAATAATTTAATTATCTATTATTTAATTAACATTAAATATGAGGAGCTATAATTGGTTATTATTTATTATTAAATAATTACTATTTAATTAATATTAAATAGTAATCAAATGAAGAAGGAGTTAACAATTAAAGAAAATTTAAATAACTCCTTAATTAAACAATTATAATAAATTGTTTAAAGATCTAATAAGTGTTTATCACCTAAGAAAAGCCTTATTAATTATTAAATCATTAACCTAAGATCATTTAAATATCTTATAAGATTAATGATAGTACATTATATATATGTACCTTGTGATTGAATTATTTGTTAAATAATAGTACAAGTAAGCGTATAGATGGACAATTATACGCAGTACTAATTGATAGATCTACATTATCAATGTTAGGTCATTCAAAGAATTTTAATTAAAGCTAGCTAGCTGTAGCTCGTCGAACAGGCAAGTTCTCTAACTCAAACTCGAGTTAATATTGTTTAAGCATGGTAGTCGATAATTATTGTTTATTATTCCACATCTAAGATTATTATTCAATATTCACATTTATTGCAAGTTTCTTAACTTAAACTCGAGTTATTATGTTTCAAGCATGCTAGTGGTTTGTTTATTTAGAATTATTTTACATCTCTGATTATTGATTCTCACTTAGTGCAAATTGCATATGTTTATCCGGTATGAAAGGCTGATCACCTTCATTACCATAAGGTTCAGTTAAATTTGTTAATGGTCATTGTTAACCACCCAGCATTATTGATTCAGTCATTCAATTATTGAAATTTAATTCTCTATCTTTCACAATTGTTATATATTGTTGAAAATTCAGAAAACTATACTCTTTTCTTCAATCATGATATATCTTTATTGTATGTAAACTTGCTGAGCAAAGTAGTTTCTCGCTCTTGCTATATCATGATAACACATTTCAGATTAAGACGAATGTTCCAAGATTAAAGACAGAGACACAAGCAAATGACAAGATTAGAGTGTTATGCAAAATAACTTTTTAGTTATCTTATGTAAACCTTTTGTAATGTTGAAGGTATGTATTCAGTTAAGGTTAATAAACTTGGAAAAATATTATAGAATCATGTGAATTAAACAATATATGTTTATTAGTTCCGCATTAGATGATAGAATATGTATGATAATGAAGTACCGTAACGTGCTAAGTCCAAGGTTCTTGGGACCCGAATTTGGGGGCGACACAGGTTGGTATTAGAGCTGTAGCTTATAAACCTTAGGTAGGATTACCTTAGGCTATAACTGCAGAGATGAGGATGATGAATAAACTCAAATAGAGTTGAAGTGATAAGAGATGAATTCAGGAAATTCATCATTAAGATAAGAAGATGATAAATAAGATTCAAAGAAGAATCTTGAATAATTATAAGATAAGAATCTGGAGTTACCTGACTCCAATAGTAAAGATGAAAAGTGATAATAAATAGACAAAGTCAATAAGATGAAAAGTGTAAAATCATAATATAATATGATTAAGGGGAAAGAAGATCGTAAAATAGAACGATCATGAGATAGAAAAGAATCGTAATATAACACGATTGTAAGATACGATCACAACGTGATCTGATGAGGTCCTATGAGGACAGATGATCAATCTATGGATTGAAAACTTTATAGCGGAATTGCTATACAAATATGGTACTATAAAATAGTACGAGTTAAACTCAAAAGGGTTGAAAAGGATGATCCAGATTAAATGAAATTCGTATTGAGCAAAGGGGAGACTAAGATTATGTGGAATTTTAGTTGAGGACTCATGTTAGCAGCTAAGTTGTATGGTTCCTTGTATGGGCGGGGAATTTATGCTTGGCTTTAGAACCACTTAGCTTCCTATATTGATATAGTGGTTGAGTTGAACAATTCTTTGTATGGGCAGGGAGTTGCCCTAGGTCTAACAAAACACTTAACGTCCTGTATTGATTAGTGGCTGAGTTGACTAATTCCTTGTATGGGCAGGGGATTGTGTTAGGTTCGACACCCACTTAGCTTCTTACACTAATAATCATTAAAATGTTGATGTCGCGATATTCGCTATATGTATGCTGAGAAGGTGATTTTTTTCTCATGTGTATGACGGATAGGTAGAGAATATAAGAATAGGTACGAGTTCTTAAAACTCATATTTATGGTAAGTTCGTGACTCATAATTGTATGGTATATTTTTGAACCCCTAAGCGTATAGACAGTTCTTGATTAGTTCTTGAACTACGTATTGTTATGATAAGTTCCTAAACTCATATTATTGTGGTAAGTTCCTAAACTAATAACGTGTGGTAAGTTTGATGAACTATACCGGGGTATAGGAAAGTTGTGGATGGAGAATTGAGGATTTTTAATAAATAAAATTATTAAGCAATTGATCATTAGAGAAATTGAAGTTGATGGTGGAAGTATAGATATTCCAAATCTTCTAGCTGTGCTAGACTTCAAATTTTTGATATCAAACTAAATTCGCACTGATGTGCCTTTCAAAATAAAATGAATTTTTATTATCAGTAACACATGGTTACAATTGTGTAGAAGTGGGCTTCGTACCACTAACATCTCATTACTAGTTGCGGCATGATAACATCAAAAATGAATTTTTCAACGATTTTGAGATGTTTAAAGAAGAGTCTACACTAATTGTTTTGGTTAGACAAAAATAATTTGAGATGTCAAAATATATTTTATATATCATTAATGCATCATAGAACCTGATGCAGAAATGATAAAAATGATGGAGTTATCAATGAAGAATTACCTAGTGTTGGACGTGATCTAAGGATCGTCAGGCCAATATGGTACTATGTAGTATGACAAAGACATAAAATGACGAAATCCTCAAACGGACTGTAAATACAGTGCAGTATCATGACATCATAAAATGATTTTCTGAATTTTAAAAGAAAAGTTAAGTGCTAATTAAATTTGGTCAGACACATGTTTCGATTGATATTCGAATTATTGGTATACGTCTACGCTAATTGATTCAGCTAGACAATTGTTTATGAAGATTCAAGTATCTCTTTGAGAATTTATCCTGAACCAAATTGTTTTGGTGAAGAATCTTATGTTAAGTCTGAGGTGAACAACCCCAAACAAGGGGGGATATATGGGTTGGATAATATATTCCAATTTAAGAATGCATATAGTCGTTCCAAAAAAACTAAGGTACGATGGACTGTACCCGCCTAGATAGTTTACCTTCTTTGTGATTGTAAACATACCTAAAAGTGATTAAGAACGCATATAGTCGTTCCGATGAAACTAACGTACGATGAACTGTACTTGCCTAGGTAGTTTACTTTGTTCGTGATTGTATACATACCTAAAAGTGATTAAGAACGAATATAGTCATTCTAACGAAACTAAGTTACGATGGACTGTACCCGCCTAGGTAGTTTACCTTCTTCGTGATTGTAAACATACCTAAAAGTGATTAAGAACGCATATAGTCGTTTTGACGAAACTACGGTACGATGAACTGTACCCGCCAAGGTAGTTTACCATATTCGTGATTGGAAACATACCTAGTAGAGAATGTTTACGGTATGAAGTACTGTGGTGAAGTACTGTTAACCTTTTCAGAGGTAGAATGCCTTTGTCCTAATTAAAACAGGTAGCAGGTAGTAATACCCCTAAACCTCAAGGTTCATGGTCTATATGACCCCTCAGCCCGATATGAAAAGTTTTAACTACTTAGAGAGAAATCATGGAAGAATATGATTATAGCAGAGCTCCTCATAGAAGGAAGCAGTATGTACTCATTAAATTGAGCATGAAATCATGTAAAGGTTAACTTGAAAACCTAGTTTTGATAAATAAAAGGTGTAGAAATTAGAAGACTGTAATTTCGAGGATAAAATTCTTAGAAGAAGGGGTGAATGTGATAACCTGAAGATGTAAAATCTTGAATGATTAGAATAAAGGTTAAAGAATAAAACTTAGATGAGAATTTGAGGATTTATTTAAAATTTTCATGTCAAACCTATATGGTTTGCTATTCGAATGTGAATAAAAAAAATATGGGTTATAAAATTTCAAAACCCTAGAAATGAATTAATATGTACTTGAAGAAATATCAAGGATAAGGTATTACGATACCTGTAAACTCGATGTGAACTAAATGGTCTAAGAAATGTTATAATGATGCATGTGGAAATTTTATTAAGAAAATAAATTTCACATAAAGAGATACTATGAGGTTAAACGAAGATGAGTATATGTATAGAAATATATATATATATATATACATATATATACTTAGGAAGGTGCTATATATTCTAGCAGGAGGAATGATGAGTTAAGTTAAGGATATGAGAATCAAGTTAAAACTATATTAGTAATTAGCATAGCTTGAATGTTGGTCTTGACGGACAAATAAGAAGATGAATAAGCATAGTGCTATTAGCTAATATGATTAGCAATAAAAATAGAGTAAGTTAAAACTCAAAATTTGAATTAAAGATAGAATTTTGAAGCACGGACTGCTCGGTTGTATCCGGAACGTTAAGTTTAGTCAGAAAGATAGTAAACACAAAATGTGTAAGGTCTGACTTTTTGGTCAAAGTCAACAGTTGACTTTTATGGAGAAAAGTCAAAATCGGAGTTAGAAGTGAAATATGTGTCGTATTGAATAAATAGATATATATACCAATGTAAGGGATTTATTTTATAATCTTAAGTTACTATATATTCTGAAACCTAATTATAACAAGTCTAATTGGGTTATGTAAGTTAATTGATATTATTGATATATGAGAATGTGTTTATATTAATAATAATGTATAAGAGTCCAAATGATAATTTATTTCATGGACTAAGGAGAATAAATAGTTTAAACAAGCCCATTAGTTTATTTAAGCATTGGACTTGTAGATAGTTTAATTAAGGGTAACTAAATTATTAGTTAGCCCAATATTAAATTATCAAGTATATTAGTATCCCAAATAAATAAACTAAGCCCAAGTTGATTGTAGTTAGTAGTTAAGCTAATTAGAAATCAAGCCCAAGTAATTAATGTTGGATTGCCCAAAATATTATATTAAATGGCCCAAACCTTGGTCCATTAAGTGAGGAGACTTGTTAATCCTCTAATAAATATATAATAGTCCTAGTAATAAAAATTATGAGTGGACTAGCCCAATTGGATTAATAATCAAGCACACTAATTTCATTGGGGATGGACTTGATTGTCATTAGGTAATTAAATATCTTAGCCCAATATGTAGAGAAATAAATAGTAGCCCAAGTATTGTATAAATGAACTTGACTACTAGTGGCCCAAATTAATTATATATGAGCCCAATCATTAATTAAAGAGGCCCAAATCTTGGTCCATGGAAGGAGGGACTTGTTAATCATTAGAGTAAGTAAATAACACAATAAAAATAAATCCATAATGGGAGAAAAGGAGGCACATGGTCGGCCCTATGGGGGTAATATAGGGAGAAATATCAATTTTGTTGAGCTTGTCCAAAATCTTGGTTAAAATCTACTAAATCTACCAACTAAGACATGTGTCACTCTCTTAGCATGTCCAACACTTATGGCTAAGTGTACAAGCAACTATTAGAATGATTAAGAGAGAGAATTAGTGGAAGAGAATACTTACACTTTTAATTATACTTACTCCACTCACTTCATTTAAATCCTTATACTTCCAAGCTCCTTAGTTAAAGGAATATATATATATATATATATATATATATATAGAGAGAGAGAGAGAGATATTCGGCCACTTCTAGGAGGAAAAAGTGGAGCTTTGATATTCTTGCATGTTAAGTATCTTAGCTACTTTGAAAGGATAAGAAGAATAGCAAGAAGAACTCGGTAATGATTCTCAAGATTTTTAAGTTTAGCTTCCTTATTTGTTAGATTTTGATGAGACAAGGAGTCCTATGTTTGATCTTTAAGAAAACTCTTCATCTATTTGGGTATAAGTGTTTAATATGAGGATCAAAACATTTTTAAAGTTAAAAGTTAGATCAAAAGAGAGATTTGTACAAAAATGGGTAAAAAAAAGCTTATGCATGCATGCACTAGGTAACTTTATATTAAATTCTTGAGATGCATGTTGTATATGGTTAATATAATGTTAGAATGTTAAATCTTTAGTTTAATAAGTGAAACTTGTGGATTTATATGAGTTCATATGATAAAGTTTGGAAAAAGAAAGTTAGATGGATTTGTGAGGAAAGTTTTTTTTAACTAGTGTGCTATAACATGTGCATGTTGAAATGTACAAGTGATATTTGAGATTTTTTTTCTTGATATGCTAGATACATGAGTTGAGGGAAAAACCCCTTTGGAATCACTCAAATATGTTTAAAAATGAGAAAGTTATAAATTTAATCCCAAACTACCCAACTGTTGTAATCATGCTACTGATCAATCACTTCTGGGCTGTTTTCAATAACCAAAACAGACTCAAATTTTGTGTTTGGTATAAGGAAAATGTAGTTCAGGAAAATACGAATCAAACAATACATATTGGATTTAAATCCGAGATGTAGATCTCGAGGTAAAAACATTTCCATAAAGGATCCAAAATCTGAAAAACGAACCAATTGTTATAAACATCCTTGCTGATCAGTCACTTTAACCCTGATTTTCGGGATCTAGATAGATCATAATTTGATTTTTAATAAATCAAAACTATAGTTAAAGAAGATACGAATCCAACGCTTCTAACGGAACTTAAATCTGAGTTGTAGACTTCGTTCTACAAGCGTTTCCGTGAAGGACCCAAATCTAAAATTTGGGCGAAAATTATAGTGATAATATGAAGTGAATGGAAAATGAGTTATTATAATAAATAACTTTTAAAGCCACTAATGGGCTAGTAAACTAATTACATATAAAGTGAAATGTAATTAAATATTTAATTATTATTTAAATGATATTAAATAATAATTAAGTAGAGTTAGTATTAAAAAAATAACTACTTATTATTTAATTAAGATTAAATAATAATTAGAGTTAAACAATTAATTAATTATTATTTAAATAATATTAAATAATGATTAAAGAATATTTAAGTAAGATTAAGTAATAATAAACTAATTACTTACTTACATTGACATAAAAGTTTATAGGATTAATTATTTATTATTTAATAATAAATAAGGACGAATGTTAATTAATTATTCTTTAAATAATAATAATAATAAGGAATAATTTAAGACTAAGGAAGTGAATAAATCAATTATTTATTAGTCAAGGATAAGGAATTAATTAATTATTATTAAAGATAAATAATAATTTAATTATCTATTATTTAATTAACATTAAATAATGAGGAGCTATAATTGGTTATTATATATTATTAAATAATTACTATTAAATAGTAATCAAATGAAGAGGGAGTTAACAATTAAAGAAAATATAAATAACTCCTTAATTAAACAATTATAATAAATTATTTAAAGATCTAATAAGTGTTTATCACCTAAGAAAAGCCTTATTAATTATTAAATCATTAACCTAAGATCATTTAAATATCTTATAAGATTAATGATAGTACATTATATATATGTACCTTGTGATTGAATTATTTGTTAAATAATAGTACAAGTAAGTGTATAGATGGACAATTATACGCAGTACTAATTGATAGATCTACATTAACAATGTTAGGTCATTCAAAGAGTTTTAATTAAAGCTAACTAGCCGTAGCTCGTCGAACAGGCAAGTTCTCTAACTCAAACTCGAGTTAATATTGTTTAAGCATGGTAGTGGATAATTATTATTTATTATTCCACATCTAAGATTATTATTGAATATTCATATTTATTGCAAGTTTCTTAACTTAAACTCGAGTTATTATGTTTCAAGCATGCTAGTGGTTTGTTTATTTACAAGTATTTCACATCTCTGATTATTGATTCGCACTTAGTGCAAACTGCATATGTTGATCTAGTATGAAAGGCTGATCACCTTCATTACCATAAGGTTCAGTTAAATTTGTTAATGGTCATTGTTGACCACCCAGCATTATTGATTCAGTCATCCAATTATTAAAATTTAATTCTCCATCTTTCACAATTGTTATATATTGTTGAAAATTCAGAAAACTATACTCTTTTCTTCAATCATGATATATCTTTATTGTATTCAAACTTGCTGAGCAAAGTAGTTTCTCGCTCTTGCTATATTATGATAACACATTTTAGATTAAAACGAATATTCCAAGATTAAAGACAGAGACACAAGCAAATGATAAGATTAGAGTGTTATGCAAAATAACTTTTTAGTTATCTTATGTAAACCTTTTGTAATGTTGAAGGTATGTATTTAGTTAAGGTTAATAAACTTGGAAAAATGTTATAAAATCATGTGAATTAAACAATATATGTTTATTAGTTCCGTATTAAATGATAGACTATGTATGATAATGAAGTACCGTAATGTGCCAAGTCCGAGGTTCTTGGGACCCGGATTTGGGGGCGTCACAGGTTGGTATCAGAGCTGTAGCTTATAAACCTTAGGTAGGATTACCTTAGGCTATAACTGCAGAGATGAGGATGATGAATAAACTCAAATAGAGTTGAAGTGATAAGAGATGAATTCAGGAAATTCATCATTAAGATAAGAAGATGATAAATAAGATTCAAAGAAGAATCTTGAATATTATAAGATAAGAATCTGGAGTTACCTGACTCCAATAGTAAAGATGAAAAGGGATAATAAATAGACAAAGTCAATAAGGTGAAAAGTGTAAAATCATAATATAATATGATTAAGGGGAAAGAAGATCGTAAAATAGAACGATCATGAGATAGAAAAGAATCGTAAGATAACACGATTGTAAGATACGATCACAACGTGATCTGATGAGGTCCTATGAGGACAGATGATCAATCTATGGATTGAAAACTTTATAGCGGAATTGCTATACGAATATGGTACTATAAAATAGTACGAGTTAAACTCAAAAGAGTTGAAAAGGATGATCCGGATTAAATAAAATTCGTATTGAGCAAAGGGGAGACTAAGATTATGTGGAATTTCAGTTGAGGACTCATGTTAGCAGCTAAGTTGTATTGTTCCTTTTATGGGAGGAGAATTTATGCTTAGCTTTAGAACCACTTAGCTTCCTATATTGATATAGTAGTTGAGTTGAACAATTCCTTGTATGGGCAGGGAGTTGTCCTTGGTCTAACAAAACACTTAACTTCCTGTATTGATTAGTGGCTGAGTTGACTAATTCCTTGTATAGGCAAGGGATTGTGTTAGGTTCGACACCCACTTAGCGTCTTACATTGATAATCATTAAAATGTTGATGTCGCGATATTCGCTATATGTATGCTGAGAATGTGATTTTTTTCTCATGTGTATGACGGATAGGTAGAGAATATAAGAATAGGTACGAGTTCTTAAAACTCATATTTATGGTAAGTTCGTGACTCATAATTGTATGGTATATTTTTGAACCCCTAAGTGTATGGACAGTTCCTGATTGGTTTTGAACTACGTATTGTTAGGATAAGTTCCTAAACTCATATTATTGTGGTAAATTCCTAAACTCATAACGTGTGGTAAGTTTGATGAACTATACCGGGGTATAGGAAAGTTGTGGATGGAGAATTGAGAATTTTTAATAGATAGAATTATTAAGCAATTTATCATTAGAGAAATTGAAGTTGATGGTGGAAGCATAGGTATTCCAAATCTTCTAGTTGTGCTGGACTTCAAATTTTTGATATCAAACTAAATTCGCACTGATGTGCCTTTCAAAATAAAATGAATTTTTGTTATCAGTAACACTTGGTTACAATTGTGTAGAAGTGGGTTTCGTACCACTAACACATCATTACTAGTTGCGGCATGATAACATCAAAAATGATTTTTTCAACGGTTTTGAGATGTTTAAAGAAGAGTTTACGCTAATTGTTTCGGCTAGACAAAAAAAATTTTGAGATGTCAAAATATATTTTATATATCATCAATGCATCATAGAACCTGATGCAGAAATGATAAAAATGATGGAGTTATCAATGCAGAATTACCTAGTGTTGGACGTGATCTAAGGATCGTCAGACCAATATGGTACGATGTAGTATGACAAAGTCATAAAATGACAAATTCCTCAAACGGACTGTAAATACAGTGCAGTAACATGACATTGTAAAATGATTTTCTGAATTTTAAAAGAAAAGTTAAGTGCTAATTAAATTTGGTCAGACATATGTTTCGATTGATATTCGAATTATTGGTATACGTCTATGCTAATTGATTCAGCTAGACAATTGTTTATGAAGATTCAAGTATCTCTTTGAGAATTTATCCTGAACCAAATTATTTTGGTGAAGAATCTTATGTTAAATCTGAGGTGAACAACCCCAAACAAGGGGGGGATATATGGGTTGGATAATATATTCCAATTTAAGAATGCATATAGTCGTTCCAAAAAAACTAAGGTACGATGGACTGTACCCGCCTAAATAGTTTACCTTCTTTGTGATTGTAAACATACCTAAAAGTGATTAAGAACGCATATAGTCGTTCCGATGAAACTAAGGTACGATGAACTGTACCCGCCTAGGTAGTTTACTTTCTTCGTGATTGTAAACATACCTAAAAGTGATTAAGAACGCATATAGTCGTTTCGACGAAACTACGGTACGATGAACTGTACCCGCCAAGGTAGTTTACCTTATTCGTGATTATAAACATACCTAGTAGAGAATGTTTACGCTATGAAGTACTCTGGTGAAGTACCGTTAACCTTTTCAGAGGTAGAACACCTTTTTTGTAATTAAAACAGGTAGTAGGTAGTAATACCCCCAAACCTCAAAGTTCATGGTCTATATGACCCCTCTGCCCGATATGAAAAGTTTTAACTACTTAGAGAGAAGTCATGGAAGAATGTGATTATAGCAGAGTTCCTCATAGAAGGAAGCAGTATGTACTCATTAAATTGAGCATGAAATCATGTAAAGATTAACTTGAAAACCTAGTTTTGATGAATAAAAGGAGTAAAAATTAGAAGACTGTAATTTCGAGGATAAAATTCTTAGAAGAAGGGGTGAATGTGATAACCTGAAGATGTAAAATCTTGAATGATTAGAATAAAGGTTAAAGAATAAAACCTAGATGAGAATTTGAGGATTTTTTTAAAACTTTCATGTAAAACCTATATGGTTTGCCATTCGAATGTGAATAAAAAAATATGGGTTACAAAATTTCAAAACCCTGGGAATGAATTAATATGTACTTGAAGAAATATCAAGGATAAGGTATTACGATACCTATAAACTCGATGTGAACTGAATGGTCTAAGAAATGTTATAATGATGCATGTGGAAATTTTATTATGGGAATAGAAATTCACATGAAGAGATACTATGAGGTTAAAGGAAGATGAGTATATGTATAGAAATATATATATATATATATATATATATATAGTTAGTAAGGTGCTATATATATTCTAGCAAGAGGAATGATGAGTTAAGTTAAGGATATGAGAATCAAGTTAAAACTATATTAGTAATTAGCATAGCTTGAATGTTGGTCTTGACGGACAAATAAGAAGATGAATAAGCATAGAGCTATTAGCCAATATGATTAGCAAAAAAAATAAAGTAAGTTAAAACTCAAAATTTGAGTTAGAGATAGAATTTTGAAGCACGAACTGCTCGGTTGCATTCGGAACGTTAAGTTTAGTCAGAAAGGATAATAAACACAAAATGTGTAAGGGCTGACTTTTTGGTCAAAGTCAACAGTCGACTTTTATGGAGAAAAGTCAAAATCGGAGTTAGAAGTGAAATATGTGTCGTATTGAATAAATAGATATATCTACCAATGTAAGGGATTTATTTTATAATCTTAAGTTACTATATATTCTGAAACCTAATTATAGCAAGTCTAATTGGGTTATGTAAGTTAATTGATATTATTGATATATGAGAATGTGTTTATATTAATAATAATGTATAATACTCCAAATGATAATTTATTTCATGGACTAAGGAGAATAAATAGTTTAAACAAGCCTATTAGTTTATTTAAGCATTGGACTTGTAGATAGTTTAATTAAGGGTAACTAAATTATTAGTTAGCCCAATATTAAATTATCAAGTATGTTAGTATCCCAAATAAATAAATTAAGGGAGCCCAAGTTGATTGTAGTTAGTAGTTAAGCTAATTAGAAATCAAGCCCAAGTAATTAATGTTGGATTGCCCAAAATATTATATTAAATGGCCCAAACCTTGGTCCATTAAGTGAGGAGACTTGTTAATCCTCTAATAAATATATAATAGTCCTAGTAATAAAAATTATGAGTGGACTAGCCCAATTGGATTAATAATCAAGCACACGTATTTCATTGGGGATGGACTTGAATGTCATTAGGTAATTAAATACCTTAGCCCAATATGTAGAGAAATAAATAGTAGCCCAAGTATTGTATAAATGAACTTGACTACTAGTGGCCCAAATTAATTATATATGAGCCCAATCATTAATTAAAGAGGCCCAAATCTTGGTCCATGGAAGGAGGGACTTGTTAATCATTAGAGTAAGTAAATAACACAATAAAAATAAATCCATAATGGGAGAAAACGAGGCACATGGCCGGCCCTATGGGGGTAATATAGGGAGAAATATCAATTTTGTTGAGCTTGTCCAAAATTTTGGTTAAAATCTACTAAATCTACCAACTAAGACATGTGTCACTCTCTTAGCATGTCCAATACTTATGGCTAAGTGTACAAGCAACCATTGGAATGATTAAGAGAGAGAATTAGTGGAAGAGAATACTTACACTTTTAATTATACTTACTCCACTCACTTCATTTGAATCCTTACACTTCCAAGCTCCTTTGTTAAAGAAATATATATATATATAGATATTCGGCCACTTCTAGGAGTAAAAAGTGGAGCTTTGATCTTCATACATGTTAAGTATCTTAGCTACTTTGGAAGGATAAGAAGAATAGCAAGAAGAACTCGGTAATGATTCTCAAGATTTTTAAGTTTAGCTTCCTTATTTGTTAGATTTTGATGATACAAGGAGCCCTATGTTTGATCTTTAAAAAATCACTTCATCTATTTGGGAATAAGTGTTTTATATGAGGATCAAAATATTTTTAAAGTTGAAAGTTAGATCAAAAGAGAGATTTGTACAAAAATGGGTAAAGAAATGCTTATGCATGCATGCACTAGGTAACTTTATGTTAAATTCTTGGGATGCATGTTGTATATGGTTAATATAATGTTAGAATGTTAAATCTTGAGTTTAATAAGTGAAACTTGTGGATTTATATGAGTTCATGTGATAAAATTTGGAAAAAGGAAGTTAGATGGATTTGTGAGGAAATTTTTTTTTAACTAGTGTGCTATAACATGTGTATGTTGAAATGTACAAGTGATATTTGAGATTTTTTTTTCTTGATATGCTAGATACATGAGTTGAGGTCAAAACCCCTTTGGAATCACTCAAATATGTTTAAAAATGAGAAATTTATGAATTTAATCCCAAACTACCCAACTGTTGTAATCATGCTACTGATCAGTCACTTCTGGGCTGTTTTCGATAACCAAAACAGACTCCAATTTGGTGTTTGGTAGAAGGAAAATGTAGTTCGGAAAAATACAAATCCAACAATACATATTGGATTTAAATCCGAGATGTAGATCTCGAGGTAAAAACATTTCCATAAAGGACCCAAAATCTAAAAAATGAACCAACTGTTGTAAACATCCTTGCTGCTTCAACCCTGATTTTCGGGACCTAGACAAATCAGAATTTGATGTTTAATAATCAAAACTATAGTTCAAGAAGATACGAATCCAAAACCTCCAACGGAACTAAAATCTGAGTTGTAGACTTCGTTCTACAAGCGTTTCCGTGAAGGACCCAAATCTAAAATTTGGGCGAAAATTATAGTGATAATATGAAGTGAATGGAAAATGAGTTATTATAATAAATAACTTTTAAAGCCACTAATGGGCTAGTAAACTAATTACATATAAAGTGAAATATAATTAAATATTTAATTATTATTTAAATGATATTAAATAATAATTAAGTAGAGTTAGTATTAATAAAATAACTATTTATTATTTAATTAAGATTAAATAATAATTAGAGTTAAACAATTAATTAATTATTATTTAAATAATATTAAATAATGATTAAAGAATATTTAAGTAAGATTAAGTAATAATAAAGTAATTACTTACTTACATTGACATAAAAGTTTATTGGATTAATTATTTATTATTTAATAATCTTTAAATAATAATAAAGAATAACTAAATACTAATGAAGTGAATAAATCAATTATTTATTAGTCAAGGATAAGGAATTAATTAATTATTATTAAAGATAAATAATAATTTAATTATCTATTATTTAATTAACATTAAATAATGAGGAGCTATAATTGGTTATTATTTATTATTAAATAACTACTATTTAATTAATATTAAATAATAATCAAATGAAGAGGGAGTTAACAATTAAAAAAAATTTAAATAACTCCTCAATTAAACAATTATAATAAATTATTTAAAGATCTAATAAGTATTTATCACCTAAGAAAAGCCTTATTAATTATTAAATCTTTAACCTAAGATGATTTAAATATCTTATAAGATTAATGATAGTACATTATATATATGTACCTTGTGATTGATTATTTGTTAAATAATAGTACAAGTAAGCGTATAGATGGACAATTATACGCAGTACTAATTGATAGATCTACATCATCAATGTTAGGTCATTCAAAGAATTTTAATTAAAGCTAGCTAGCCGTAGCTCGTCGAACAGGCAAGTTCTCTAACTCAAACTCGAGTTATTATTGTTGAAGCATGGTAGTGGATAATTATTGTTGATTATTCCACATATAAGATTGTTATTGAATATTCGCATTTATTGCAAGTTTCCTAACTCAAACTCGAATTATTATGTTTCAAGCATGCTAGTGGTTTAATTATTTATAATTATTCCACATATTTGATTATTGATTCGCACCTTCATTACCATAAGGTTTAGTTAAATTTGTTAATGATAATTGTTGACCACCCAACATTATGTTGGGTTTGTATGTAACGCAATCATGCAATCAAATCACATAAATAGGGCGGAAGCGTAAAACTAGGTTTTCAAAATTTATACAAACCCATAACCATGATCATGCTTTGTGCTTGTTATCAATAACAGAAAAGAGAGAACATGGAATTATACCTTTGAAGATCTAAGCTTCCTCAGGTACAAGTTCTACTCCTTTGATTCCTTTGATTCCTCTGATGGTAGCTCCTTCCCTTGAATAATGTCAGTCACCCAAATGTTTGGCCTCTAACGGTGATCCACCAAGGAAGATGAAGAACTCAAGAAGATGGGTTATTGGCTTAACCCTTGTTTCTATCTCTATAGAATATGTGTACTCCCAACTCTCGGAAAATTTCACATCCCTTATTTCTAATATAAGACTCTCTTATATAGATATTAGGTTAACCCTCCTAATCCAATTAGAATAGGGTTTTATTTAATTAATTTATATCCTAATCTTTATTAGGATTGAGAGAGAGTACTAATATTATATTAATTCCTAAACTCCTTTAGAATTAAAATAATAATATTAATATTAATATTAATAAGACTCCTCTTATTAATTTATATTTAATATTTCTAAAATATTAAATAATAAACATTAAGCTATTTAATTTATTCTATCATCATAGATTAAATTAATTATACTTAATGCATTATTACTATCATGCCATTTTCTTCTTAAATAATTCTTCTTCCTTTTATGGTGTGACCCTTTAGGTTCTTCATATTAAACCGGTTGTGAATAAATCAATTAGAACAATTCTAATCTTATTTAAATAAACAAATTAAACTAATAATCTATTTAAATAAATAACATTTATTCTACAATAGGGATAAGCCTCCCTAGCGATCAACGACTTTCCAGATAATATAGATTTCAACATTAATCATAAAAGAACCTGTGAGTTAATAGTTAACGTACAATTCAATCCTTCCACCATACAATGTCCCAATTAAATATAAGACATGGATTTACTGTCAAGTCTTAATTTATTTAATCATATGTATTTCGATTAGAAAATGCACAACTCCAAATAATGCAAATTAGAAACCTCTTTCTAATTTCATTCTACCTTGGCCAAGGATTCCTGGGTTGTCATTTAACGAATCACATAGGACATATCTCCTTTTTTACTAGAGGTGGTAGATTCTTTATTGATCATTCATTATCTCCATATGTAACTCATTACACCCAAGCATACCCTATATATGCCTTAAAAGGCTTTAAGAAATTAGTCAAAGTATAATTTGTTACATACAAGATACTATGATGATCTCAAGTCCAAGGATCACATGTACTACTATCACATTAGGAATTCCTATTGACAGGCGAGTAAAACTCCATTAGGTATTCCATAGCGAGTCACGTTCAGTGAACTTATTCTCCAATAAGCACCTACATACTTGCTTTAGTGTCTCCACACAAATGACCATGAGATCAGTCATCCTCATCCAATGAGCAAGCAACATATGTACCAATCTATCCGAATTTACTAATCCCCTTTTTAGTAATCCCACGATTGGGAACTATTTTAGTTTTAAAGCTTTCTAAGAATTTAGATCTCATTAGCATGATCAACATCATGATTCTAAAAGCATTGCTTAAAACTATGGGTTATTTACATATTATAAAAACAGCACCATGTAGATAATTAAATGCCTTTAATAAATAAATATTTTATTAATAAATAAATAAGATTGTTTACAAAGTATGTGCTTTATCATCATACATGATTGGCTTGTATGCACACTACTATCAATCTCCCACTTGCACTAAAGCCAATCGCCATGGTATCTCATACCCATCTTCTCTAAGTGACGATCAAACTGCTGTTGTGTTAAAGCTTTAGTAAATGGATCTGCAATGTTGTCTTGAGAGTCTACACGCTCCAAGGTGACGTCTCCTCTTTCAATGATCTCCCTGATCAAGTGAAATCGCCGCAACACGTGTTTAGATTTCTGATGAGACCTGGGTTCCTTAGCCTGTGCAACCGCTCCGGTGTTGTCACAGTATACGGGAACTGCTTCTCCAATGCTAGGAACCACACCAAGTTCAGTTATGAACTTTTTCATCCAAACAGCTTCCTTTGCAGCTTCACTTGTAGCTATATACTCTGCCTCTGTCACTGAATCAGCAACCGTTTGCTGCTTGGAACTCTTCCAACTCACTGCACCTCCGTTCAAGGTAAACACATACCTTGAAATAGATTTACTGTCATCTTGGTCTGTTTGAAAACTTGAGTCTGTGAATCCCTCGAGTTTTAATTCAGACCCACCGTAGACAAGAAAAATATCTTTAGTCCTTCTCAAGTACTTTAGGATATTTTTCACTGCCTTCCAGTGCTCTTCTCCTGGATTCGACTGGTATCTGCTTGTTACACTAAGTGCGTGAGCAACATCCGGTCTAGTACATATCATACCGTACATGATAGATCCTATTGCAGAAGCATAAGGGATCTTACTCATACGGTCTCTCTCCTCAGGTGTCTTTGGGGCCTGTTTCTTGGAGAGATTTATTCCATGGCTCATCGGCATAAGACCTCTTTTGGAATCTTCCATGCTAAACCTCTTTAGCATCGTATCAATGTACGTTCCTTGGGATAAGCCGAGCATCCTTTTAGATCTATCTCTATAGATCTTTATCCCCAAAATATAGGATGCTTCACCCAAGTCCTTCATGGAGAAGTTTTTAGATAACCAGATTTTAATGGATTGTAACATAGGAATGTCATTCCCTATCAGTAATATATCATCAACATATAATACAAGGAATGATACTGCGCTCCCACTAACCTTCTTGTATACACATGGTTCATCCTCGTTTTTGATAAAATCAAACTCTTTGATTGTCTCATCAAAACGAATGTTCCATCTACGAGAAGCTTGCTTCAACCCATAAATGGATCGTTGTAGCTTACAGACTTGATTTGTTCCAACTTTTGAAATAAATCCCTCTGGCTGTGTCATATACACATCCTCCTCAAGTTTCCTAGTGAGGAAGGTCGTTTTCACGTCCATCTGCCAGATCTCATAGTCGTTGTAAGCTGCAATCGCAAGCAAAATCCGAATGGACTTGAGCATGGCTACTGGTGAGAAGGTTTCATCATAGTCAACTCCTTGTCTTTGTTTGAAACCTTTTGCAACCAGTCGGGCCTTATAGGTCTCTACCTTTCCGTCTGCTCCAGTCTTTTTCTTAAAAACCCATTTACACCCAATAGGTTTAATACCTTCAGGTGGTGAAACCAAAGACCATACTTTGTTTTCATACATGGAGTCCATTTCAGATTTCATGGCTTCAAGCCATTTCCCTGAGTCTTTATTACTCATAGCCTGTTCGTAATTCAATGGATCATCATCATTCATGATGTGTACCTCATCGTCATCCTCTATAACGAATCCATACCTCTCAGGTATCTTCGGTACTCTTCCAGATTTACGAACATGGTGTGGTACAGTAGGTTCTTCTACTTGGTTAGGTACCTGACTTTGGTCCGTGGTAACTTGTGGTTCTTGAACTTCTTCAAGATATATCTTACTCCCACTGACCCCTTCATGGATAAACTCTTTCTCCAAGAAGGTAGCATGTTTCGCAACAAACACCTTTTGATCAGTTGGATGATAGAAATAATACCCTACGATTTCTTTAGGGTATCCCACAAATCTACACTTATCGGATTTAGTCTGTAGCTTATCATTTTCAAACTTTTTGACATAAGCTGGACAACCCCAAGTCTTAACATGCTTAAGATTTGGTTTCCTCCCTTTCCACATCTCATATGGAGTCTTTGGGGCAGATTTGGTAGGTACATTGTTAAGTAGGTATGCAGCCGTTTCTAGGGCATATCCCCAGAAGGAAATTGGAAGGTCGGTAAAACTCATCATGGATCGAACCATGTCCAACAGTGTTCGATTTCTCCTTTCAGATACTCCATTTAACTGTGGTGTACCTGGAGGAGTCCATTGTGAGATTATACCATTTTCTCTGAGACAATTGAGAAACTCACTGCTTAAGTATTCTCCACCTCAATCTGATCGAAGTATCTTAATACTCTTGCCCGTTTGTTTCTCCACTTCACTTCTGAACTCTTTGAACTTTTCAAATGATTCTGATTTGTATTTCATTAAATACACATATCCAAATCTTGAGTGATCATCAGTGAAAGTAATAAAATAAGAATACCCACCCCGTGCACTTGTTGTCATAGGTCCACAAACGTCTGTGTGAATCAATGCCAACAACTCTGCAACTCTCTCCCCTTTTCCACTAAAAGGAGATTTAGTCATTTTACCCATGAGACAAGATTCACAAGTTGGATATGATTCATAATCGGATAGCTCGAGGAGCCCATCTTTATGCAACTTGGATAATCTTATTTCATTGATATGACCGAGTCTACAGTGCCACATGTAGGTATAATTAATATCATCTCTTTTCCTTTTCTTAGTTTGTTCAATTTGAAATATATTTTCTTGTAAGTCAAGTGTATAAAGTCCATTTCGCAAATTTCCAATACCATATAAAACATCGTCTTTATAAATAGAACAACCATTGTTCTTTATAATAACGTCAAAACCTTCCATATCCAATACAGAAATTGAAATAATGTTTTTAATAATATTCGGAACATAATAACAATTATTAAGATAAATGGATTTGCCCGAAGGCATTGCTAAACAATAAGTTCCTACAGCTAATGCAGCAACTTTTGCTCTATTTCCCACTCGTAGGATCACCACATCTTTGTTCAGCTTTCTACTTCTGACCAGTCCCTTCACATTATTACATATGTGAGAACCACAGCCGGTATCCAATACCCAAGTAGAATTTTGACTTTCTAAAAAATTAATTTCAATCATGAACAAACCTTGATTGGAAGTCGAAGCTTCTCCAAGCTTCTTCTTTGCCAGAAACTTCTTGCAGTTCCTCTTCCAATGACCCGGCTCGTTGCAATGGAAGCACATTCCTTTGCTAGCTGGATCAGATTTCTTTTGTTCCTTTATGTTCACTTTACCCTTGGTCATCCGAGATCGGAAGAGCTCCTTAGATATCTCATATCTAGCAGTCCTACTTTGTTCACCATACAACTCCTTGAGGTGAATCAATATAGTAGGAGCATCCATATTTTCGTGCTGACGCTGATGCTCGTTATTCATGGATGCGAGCATGATGCATTGAGCCACAGATGCATCATCTTGCCACTTTACAATGGTGGCAATCTCTTCCTCAGAGGCTGTTTCTGGAACAGTTCCAGGGACATGTGAGTTTAGGACATAAGAAATCTTTTCAGCAGTGAGAACAATTCTCAGATTTCTTAGCCAGTCCGTATAATTCGGCCCGGTAAGCTTATTAGCATCAAGTATGCTTCACAGTGAAATTAGTGATTTTGACATTTTTTAAAATTCTGCATGTGAAAAGACAACATTTTAGCAAACATTCATTTTATTAACTTTGCATACCAAAATAAATTTAGGTCTTTATTTTAAATTGGTATCTCCCACTATTTTCATCAAACTATATTACCCTCACTCATATAGTTCGGCAACATCTAATTAAAGATTTGCTAGTGAGATTAAGGATCCCATTTCAAATGTATATAACCTTGTGGATAGCACAACAAGCGATATACAAATAAATAGGTAGACAACTCTTGTCAATTACATCACCATGTAACTCCTTTTATTTTGTCTCTTAAATCATAATGGTCATGTGTGTGCACATCCGAACTAAAATGATTTAAGTTAAGTCCAGCCTAGCACTTCTATAAATTCAAAAAAGAAAAATTTTCGTCCTTGTGGATAGCACAACAAGACTAGATCATTCAATTTTCTTGATAAGCATCAAATGTGATTAATTAACATCTTAAATATTCAATACTCGCCTTGTGGATAGCACAACAAACTCATATTAAATATTTAATACTCTATTAACTAATCATGCTAGAAGGCGACGTTCGATATTCCAAATATCATTTGAACGCTTCAGACTTAATATTATTTCTTTGAGGGGTTTGTTATTATTTGTCTCATCTTTTTAAGCGCGCATGCACATATATATATAAAATACGCGTCATTTTATTAAACATG
Organism: Panax stipuleanatus; assembly: GCA_020205555.1. Lineage (NCBI taxonomy): Eukaryota > Viridiplantae > Streptophyta > Magnoliopsida > Apiales > Araliaceae > Panax > Panax stipuleanatus. The sequence continues at coordinate 83,230,624 of CM035120.1, read as the reverse complement.
CGAAGCATGTTTGTATAAAATATAATATATATAATATTTAGCATGCAATATAGAATACTATATTCTACCCGGATTGATTATGGACTTTTATTCTAGTTTGGTTCACTAGAGCCACCAAGTGAACCAAAAGGTCAAACCTAGGAGTGCAAGAATTTAAATTTTAAATGTAACTATTACATTTAAACCCTGGCTCCATACAAATGAGTCTTCATGCGTTCCTTGCTCCTTGGTCTCCAATTTCTTCAAAATAATTCTAACTATCTCTATTACATTAACTATTTAAAATTAAATAGAAACCTTGATCAGCAGTCAAGGGGAAGTACATAGAAAGGAGATAGAATTTACATCGAGAATAAAACTAGAGAAAACGAGGTACGCAGACCCCATTTTATAAAACCCATACATTCAAGCATTCATCCAAAATAAAATCCAATCACATTAGTCATTGTCCATAATCAATCCCATTTATTATCATACATATCAACATATGCATCAATAAATATCCATTCATCTCATGAATAACAATGCTATTCCATATATGGATCGATGTTATTTAATGGACAAAAGTTTTGCTAAATTTTATTTTTGAAACAAAATAAACTCTTTTATTTTAATCAAAAATAAATCCAAATTAAACTCCTTTAATTTTAGCATTCTGAAATCATATTTCAGATAAAATAAACTTCTTTATTTTAAAACTTTATCAATTAAATAAACAGTTTACTTAATTAATTAAAATCAATTTTCAGGGTCTGTCCAGGTACCAGGCGCAGCTGCGCCAGTAATGAACTGGGTAGCTGCGCAGCTGCGCAGGTAGACGGAAGCAGCAGTTTTTGCAGACCGGCGCAGCTGCGCCAGTAATGAACTGGGCAGTTGCGCAGCTGCGCCGTTCGCCGCAGAAACTTGCAGAAAACGATTTTTGTCCAGAAAAATGATCCAATTCTCACATCAATTCATACATGGAATTATAAAATTGATAATTAGCACAAAGTTAGGCTCTGATACCACTGTTGGGTTTGTATGTAACACAATCATGCAATCAAATCACATAAATAGGGAGGAAGCGTAAAACTAGGTTTTCAAAATTTATACAAACCCATCACCATGATCATGCTTTGTGCTTGTTATCAATAACAGAAAAGAGAGAACATGGAATTATACCTTTGAAGATCTAAGCTTCCTCAGGTACAAGTTCTACTCCTTTGATTCCTTTGACTCCTCTGATGGTGGCTCCTTCCCTTGAATAATGTCAGCCACCCAAATGTTTGGCCTCTAACGGTGATCCACCAAGGAAGATGAAGAACTCAAGAAGATGGGTTATTAGCTTAACCCTTGTTTCTATCTCTATAGAATATGTGTACTCCCAACTCTTGGAAAATTTCACATCCCTTATTTCTAATATAAGACTCTCTTATATAGATATTAGGTTAACCCTCCTAATCCAATTAGAATAGGGTTTTATTTAATTAATTTATATCCTAATCTTTATTAGGATTGAGAGAGAGTACTAATATTATATTAATTCCTAAACTCCTTTAGAATTAAAATAATAATAATAATAATAATATTAATAAGACTCCTCTTATTAATTTATATTTAATATTTCTAAAATATTAAATAATAAACATTAAGCTATTTAATTTATTCTATCATCATAGATTAAATTAATTATACTTAATGCATTATTACTATCATGCCATTTTCTTCTTAAATAATTCTTCTTCCTTTTATGGTGTGACCCTTTAGGTTCTCCATATTAAACCGGTTGTGAATAAATCAATTAGAACAATTCTAAACTTATTTAAATAAACAAATTAAACTAATAATCTATTTAAATAAATAACATTTATTCTACAATAGGGATAAGCCTCCCTAGCGATCAACGACTTTCAAGATAATATAGATTTCAACATTAATCATAAAAGAACCTGTGAGTTAATAGTTAACGTACAATTCAATCCTTCCACCATACAATGTCCCAATTAAATATAAGACATGGATTTACTGTCAAGTCTTAATTTATTTAATCATATGTATTTCGATTAGAAAATGCACAACTCCAAATAATGCAAATTAGAAACCTCTTTCTAATTTCATTCTACCTTGGCAAAGGATTCCTGGGTTGTCATTTAACGAATCACATAGGACATATCTCCTCTTTTACTAGAGGTGGTAGATTCTTTATTGATCATTCATTATCTCCATATGTAACTCATTACACCCAAGCATACCCTATATATGCCTTAAAAGGCTTTAAGGAATTAGTCAAAGTATAATTTGTTACATACAAGATACTATGATGATCTCAAGTCCAAGGATCACATGTACTACTATCACATTAGGAATTCCTATTGACAGGCGAGTAAAACTCCATTAGGTATTCCATAGCGAGTCACGTTCAGTGAACTTATTCTCCAATAAGCACCTACATACTTGCTTTAGTGTCTCCACACAAATGACCATGAGATCAGTCATCCTCATCCAATGAGCAAGCAACATATTTACCAATCTATCCGGATTTACTAATCCCCTTTTTAGTAATCCCACGATTGGGAACTATTTTAGTTTTAAAGCTTTCTAAGAATTTAGATCTCATTAGCATGATCAACATCATGATTCTAAAAGCATTGCTTAAAACTATGGGTTATTTACATATTATAAAAACAACACCATGTAGATAATTAAATGTCTTTAATAAATAAATATTTTATTAATAAATAAATAAGATTGTTTACAAAGTATGTGCTTTATCATCATACATGATTGGCTTGTATGCACACTACTATCACATTATTGATTCAGTCATTCAATTATTGAAATTTAATTCTCAATCTTTTACAATTGTTATATATTGTTGAAAATTCAGAAAGTTATACTCTTTTCTTCAATCATGATATATGTTTATTGTATTTAAACTTGCTGATCAAAGTAGTTGCTCACTCTTGCTATATTATGATAACACATTTCAAATTAAGACGAATGTTCTAGGATTAAACACAGAGACACAAGCAAATGACAAGATTAGAGTATTATGCAAAATAACTTTTTAGTTATCTTATGTAAACCTTTTGTAATGTTGAAGGTATGTATTCAGTTAAGGTTAATAAACCTGGAGAAATGGTATAGAATCATGTGAAATAAACAATACATGTTTTTTAGTTCCGCATTAGATGATAGAATATGTATGATAATGAAGTACTTTAGGGTACCAAGTCTGAGGTTCTTGGGACCCGAATTTGGGGGCGTCACATAAACGTAGTGGTACTGGAACTAATCGATGTTGTAAACGTAATGTAATGTGTAGGACGTTGAGGAAGTGAATTGTAATTATATTTGTAGCTTGTGCACGAGGCAAGTTTCTAAACCTTACTTTAATATTGAGTAAGTTTTCCTAACTATACTCTTTAAATTGAGCAAGTGTTCTATCCCTAACTTTACTTTTATTGAGCGAGTATTCTAAACTTAAATCAGTTATTGAGCAAGTTTTCTATTCGCGAACTATTATCATGATGCAAGTTCGTATTCTTGTTCATTCAAGTTAAGTTTCATATGAGATATTATAAGTTCTTTAAAGTATTACTTCAATTATACAATACTTATTCGATTGTATACTCTTGAGATTCATTATTCGATTTGAATATCAATTATTGTTGAACCTTGTAAGACTAGCGAACCCTTATTGATGCGATTAGTCCATAGTTGATGAACGTTCTAAATTCTAGAACTGTTATTGAGCTTATCCAAACCAAACTTCCTTTAGAGCAGACTCTGATGTCAAACTGAGATGAACAACACTGTTATAGGGGATTATTTAAGCTTTAGCGTTGAGATATTATGCACAGTATGGTATTAAGGGTTGATCCCCCAAGTACGAGTAGTAGAGTTTATATAGTCTTATGACTGTTAAAGGTTTAAAGTATAAACCCTCAGACATAATTTTGATTCTTGTTATTCATTCTTGATTCAAAAGCTGAGTTTTCTTTATTCAAAATTTATTGATTCAGAATTCTTTGATACATCTTGGTACTACCAGGATGAATTGAGTACCTCGAGTGATGAGTTTCATCCATGATCTCCTCTTTTAACTCTGGCTCACACGGAACCCAAATTCTCCCTTAAAATCTTAATAACTCTTCGTTATCAAGACTGAATGTATCCTCGATACCATCTGCAATCTTCTTCTTTACTCGTTCGCACTCATCAGTTATGAGTTGTACTTCCTTCACCTTTTCTACTATCGTAGGTTGAACTTCTACTGCAAACAGCTTCTCCCCTTCCCCATTTGTACATCGCACTTCTAATTCCATTTTTTCCATCTCTGTTATCAACTCATCCCGAGCTATTAACATCGACAGCTTCTCCCAACCCTTTCTACTTAAGACTTCGACCACCACGTTTGCCTTCCCTGGGTGATACAAGATTTCACAATCGTAATCCTTTATCAACTCCAGCCATCTTCTCTGCCTCATATTCAACTCCTTCTGTGTGAAGATATACTTCAGATTTTCATGGTCTGTGTAGATCTCACACTTCTCCCCATATAGGTAATGCCTCCATATTTTTAAGGCAAAAACCACTGCGGCAGGTTCAAGGTCATGAGTAGGATAACCTTTCTCATACTCCTTCAACTGCCTAGATGCATACGCAATGACCTTGCCATGCTCCATGAGCACGCAACCCAGTCTTTTATGCGATGCATCACTATATACTACAAAATTCCCCGTCTCATCTGGTAACGACAAAACCGGTGATTGACTTAATCTCTTCTTCAACTCTTGAAAGTTGTCTTCATATTTTTCTGTCCATACATACTTCACCGTCTTCATTGTCAAATTTCTTAACGGAGTAGCAATCATTGAGAAGTCCTGTATGAACCTTCGATAGTAACCCGCTAACCCTAGGAAACTTCGCACCTCAGTCGGCATTTTTGGTTGTTCCCAATTAATCACCGCTTCCACCTTCGCTGGATCAACTGAAACTCCTTCCTTGTCAATAACGTGCCCCAAAAACTTCACGCTCTTTAGCCAAAATTCACACTTCGTGAATTTCGCATACAACCTCTCTTTTCTTAGTGCTTCCAACACTAATCTCAGATGTTCAACGTGATCCTCCTTCATCTTTGAATAGAGTAGGATGTCATTAATGAACACCACGACGAACTTGTCCAAATATTATTTGAACACTCTGTTCACCATGTCCATGAATGCTGCTGGCGCATTCTTTAACCCAAAAGACATTACTAAGAACTCGTAATGATCGTAACGAGTCCTAAATGCTGTCTTAGGTACATCCTCCGCTCTAACCTTCAACTGGTGATACCCCGTTTGCAAATCTATCTTCAAATTATGTTATAATTAATTGGTATTGTGAATGTAAATTGTATGTAAGATTAGTTCAGGAACGTGAATAGTAATTATCTAAACTACGCACGAGGCAAGTTTCCTTACCATATCTTGATTACAATTACGCAAGTCTTAAATCCTATTCTTATATCGAACAAGTTTTGTACTTTTGTTATTAAAGTTCATGATTCCAAATGAGATGATTTAATTCTTTGAAAGTTATACCTCAATTGTTCAATGTTGATTCACTTGTATACATTTGATCTTAATTTTTCGATTTAAATACCATTTATATTATTACATTGAACCTTGAATGACTGACGAACCCTTTTTGATTCGATTAGTCCATAGTTGATGAGCATTCTAAATCCTAGAACTGTTATTGTAGCTATCCAAACCAAATTTCATTTGGTGCGGACTCTGATGTCAAACTGAGATGAACAACCCTTTATAGATGATTATTTTATGTGATAGCGTTAAGATGTTGTGCACATACATGGTACTAAGGGTTGATTCCCCTAAGTACGAGAAGTAAGGTCCATATAGTCTTATGACGTTTAAAGGTTTAAAGTAGGAATAATTAATAACCTGGGACATAGTTCATGGTCTTGTGACCCTCAGATGTACTATTGATTCTTACTTTCTAGTCTCGATTCAAAAGTCGAGCTTTCTATAATTCAGAACTCCTTGATTACTCTCATGTTATTATTATTATTTTGTTATAATTGTGGACAATTGTTGCTCATTCTTACATAATAACATTGTAGCTAAGGTTGAAAGAGTTGACGAGCCATCCACTAGTAAAGGAAAGGGCAAGGCAAACAAGTGATGAAAACTTATTCATTATTATTTGAGAATGTTGATGTTAAGACTTATTATGTTATGTTTAAGACTTATTTGTTTATGTTCTTTCCACATTGATGTATTAAGGTTAGGTTACCTTGGATTGTTTATTGTTAAGATGTTGTAACCCTTATAAGAGAATTTCTATTTCATTTATGAGTTTCATTTTTTATGGGTAGTTAGATGTGTTATAATTGGACAGTGAAAACCAAATCCTGTGGAATTGAAGTACCCGAATTTGGGGGTATCACATAAAAATTGCAAAAATTCACGAAAGAAAAAATAGTTCCTAGTGATTGGCGCCGCAACGCCAGATTACAGTGTAATCTGGGGGCCGCAGTGCCTGTCTGGGTCAGGGAACGGGCAACCCGGCGTTACAGTGCCTGTTTACAGTATAAACAGAGCGCCGGAGCTTCAAGTTCGGATTTTTGAATCTGCTGATGTGGCGCCGCAGCGCCGGATGCTTGTTTACTAGCGGCGCCGCAACGCCACACTCCAGAAAAATAAGATTTATTTATTTTTAATTAAGATAAAATGTTTATTTTAATTATAATTATAATTAAATGTTTTTTTTCTATAATTCCAGATTAGTAAAGGAGTTTATTAGATTTGGAATTGGATTAAAGTAAATATATTTATTTTAATTAGAATTGGATTTCGAAACTAACTAGAATAGTCCATTAAATCAATATCAATGTATATACTAAGTATTTTATTTATTGATGCATATGGTGATATATACGATAATAAATGGGGTTGATTATGGATTATTGATCAATGTGATTGGATTTTATTTTAGTTGAATTCTTGAATGTATGTGTTTATTAAATGGGGTATGCATACCTTGTCTTCTCTAATTTTTCTTGATGTAAAATTCCATCTCCCTCTTATTTACTTCCTCTTGACTGCTAATCAAGGTTTCTATTTAAATTAAATAGTTATGTAATAGAAATAGTTAGAATTATCTTGAAGAAGTTGAGGCCAAGGAGGAAGGAGCGCATGAAGACCCGTTTGTAATGGAGCCCGGGATTTAAATGTAATAGTTATATTTAAATTTAATTCTTGCATCCTTTGGTTTGACCTTTTGGTTCACTTGGTGGCTCTAGTGAACCAAACTAGAATAAAAGTCCATAATCAACCCAGGTAGAATATAATATTCTATATGTGCATGCTAGTATTCTATATATATATATATATATATATATATATATATATATTATGCAACATGCTTTGCATGTTCATTGTAACACTCCTAAAACCGAATACTTCATTTCCACATGATTTGGTGCTCACTATCTAAATAAAACATACAACTACTACCCAATAATAAAGAATGTAAAATAAAATACAACCTTATAAATCCATAAAATCTTCCTTAAAAGGACTACAACTTTATTGAATAAATCACAGGGTTTTCTAACCTTAACATAAACAATAAGTGCAAAAAATAAAACATAACATAAACGAAGTCTTATTACAATCGTAATCAAAACACAACAAGTCTTCACTTGTTCATCTTGCCTTTCCCTTTACTCGTTGACGGTACGTCAACGTTCTCGACTTTAGCTGCAACGGTTATTTAATTGCAAGAGTGAGCAAATGAAAGTTCACTTGGAATAACAATAATATTAACGATAACATAACTAAATAACTTCAAAAGATTTGAATAGCTTTTCTTTCATCAATAATAAAGAATTGAATAATAATTCTTTCATCAACATTTTGAATTTCGAATAAAGAAATCATCTAAGGGTCATAAGACCTTGAACTATGTCCCATGTTATAAACATTTCTGTTTAAAACCTTTAACAGTCGTTAGACTACATGGACTCTTAACTCGTACATAGGGGGATCAGCCCTTCGTACCATGAATTGTGCACAAATATCTTAACGCTTTCGCATGGTAATCCCCTATTGCTAGGGTTGTTCATCTCAGTATTTATTAACGAGTCCGCACCAAAAAAGTTTGGTTTGGATAAGCTCAAAGGTAATTTAGAGTTCAACTATCATCAACTAAGAAGTAGTTGAATCGACTCACAATAATTAAGAGTTCAATAATACAAGAATTATGAACCAAGTATAAGTCATAATAATAGACTTCATATTAAATAGGTATGCTTTAAAAATAACTTAAAGCATTTGAAAGATAGATAAACTTTGCTTGAACAATTAAGTCAAGGTCACGTTAATTCAATAATGAACTTGATATGATAACTATTCGATATATAAACTATAGAGAATACAATATCTTGCCTATGAATAACAAGTTAGAATATGAAACTTACTTAAGGAAATAGTATAATTAAAAGACTTGCATAAAAGAAAGGTTTAGGAAAAACTTGCATAATTAACAAGTTTAGGGATAGAAAACATGCCTCAAGTGCAAGCTACACTTTACAATCACTTCCACAATTATCCTACATATTATATTATGTTTACAACATCAATTAGTTCATAACCATTACGTTAAACTGTTGAACTTCAATTCAACTTAATAACATGGTTCGTAAACTTAACTCGCTAACTAACCACATACGTGAGTCTAAACTCACAACATGCATATCACACATGTATAACACTTTAAACTATCATATCGCACCTTATGATAGTAATATCCAAGTACACACACAACATATTAATATGAAACCTCAAATTGTCTTAAACATGTTAAAAATATGTTATCTTATTGTTTAATACACTTAACATGTCATCACATTAAGTTAGCTAATCATGTACTGCATTAAAAACTACTCGGAACCAAACTAAAATTTTTGGATAGCATGTAGCCCTGCTAGGGTCAGAGTTTCTAGGCATAAAGCCCCGCTTGGGCTGGGCCGCACACTGGTGGGTTTCCCGGCTCACGAACTGTGCAGAGAAAAAGCCAATTTGGCTTATTTCTTTGCACCAAAGTCCGATTTTAACTAACACAAAGCATATGAAACTTTATGAAAACAAAATCATAAACTTCTAACATGGTTTTAACATACATAAACACCACAACACCTAATCAAAAAATTAATTTTCATGATTTTGAAGAAAACACCATTGTTAAGCGTTCTTAACGAAAATTAACACTATAACTTTGTTTTTAAATCAAATCAAACAATTCAAAGCATGTTATTTTTGTTTCTTGATGTATTATCATAACCTATGATCAATTTACATAATATATCACAATCCAACACGAATTTTGATAATTTAAAAACTATTTTTCAAAACTAGTTCACTATAAATTGCTATGAACATGATTTCTTCATGTTCATCATATTTACATGAATTGAACTATATAAACAGCCACATGAATTATATCTAAGCATGTTATAACACATATTAACATATATGAACTATACTACACAATTTCTCTTACAAATCAAGTTACAAAGAACTAAAACTTGAAGAACAACGAAATACAATTTCTAAAAACTATAAGTTAGGGGTATACCCTTTTTGCTTAGAAGAAGAAGAAGATGATCCTTGGGATGATGATGAGTTCAATTTAGCAAAACCTTCCCTTCTTCTTCTTCTCTTTTTTCTCTCTATATATTTTCTAACTCTATTTTCTTTATTGTTCTTCCCCTTTGTTTTAACTAACGTAGTGTATTATTATAACTGATATGATATACATTATACATATAATTATATAATATATATAACTGCTAAGTATTAAACCACCCAATAAATATAATAATTACCATTAATATATAAGTTATAATATTTTGAATTTTAAAAACCATAAGGCTTGTTTGGCAAGACAACTTATTTAAAAACAGGTTTTTAGTAGTTAAGGCCCCGTTTGGCAAAACGGATTTAAAACAGGTGCAAGGGCCTTGTTTGGCAAAACGGTTTTAAAAAACTCTTTTAATCCTTTAACACATACTTTAAATGTTATACTTTAATTAATTAAATCTTAACATTCTAATTTAATTAAATTAAAGCTAACATCACATAACCAAATAAAATTTACCACATAACATTGTAATTACTCGTTAATCATAATCTCATGTAACAATTACCATATAAAATTCAACTAATTTAATTATCTCAATTAAATTAGAACTATACCATAAAATTATTACACATAAATTATTTATTTCACTCAATAAATAAATTAATTAAAATATTTATTTAATTCAATAAATATTTAAAATTCATATAAAATTCTCATTCGTTACAATCTTCCCTCCTTAAAAGGATTCTGTCCCCAGAATCACAACAAAAAAATAATATTTCATCCGTAACATTCTTCTCCCCATAAAAAGATTATGTCCCCAGAATCGGTATATAAGGGGTTATACAAATAATTAAACAAATAATTGGGGATACGTTTTCTTCATTACATCCTCGAGTTTCGACGTGGCTTCTTCTAGTGACAACCCGAGAATTTATAAGATTTTAAATGATTAAATAAAGGTTAAATAACCTAAAATGGAAATAGAGTATGGATTTAAAATTTTGTGAAGGACTTATATGGTTTTGTGTATTGTTTATATATTTATTTAACATATAAACAGAATTAAGAATAAAGTCTTGTAACCTAATATATATTAGGTATGAAAATTAAATAACTTAAGGGTTATAATATGTAAGGATGTTAGTATTTAAAATTTTTACTCACCTAAGAGATTAATTTTATTATCTCAATTTATTAATTTTATAACCTAATTGGATTAATCAATTAAATATATTTGAGTAAGGAATTAAATTACAATTGAGTGAATAAAAATCCTAATTAAATAATTAGGGTATGATAGAATTAAAATTAATGGACTATGTTAAATTACATGGCCCAATTATTTTATTAGCAAGCCCAAACTTTTTAATAGAAACCCTAACTAAATGATTAGGGTAAGATAAAAATTAGAAGTATTGAACTATGTGAAATTCATGGCCCAAAGGATTAATTTGCAAGCCCAAGGGAAATTAGTTAAAGCCCAATCCTTTAGCCCAATGGGAGAGAAGATATTTTGGGCCTTTAATAAGCTTAATAAGGCATTGGGCCTAAGCCCAAACAATTAGTCAGGAAGCCCAAAAAGAATTAAAATAGCAAGCCCAAAAGGGTAAAATTTCTTAAGAAAAATATGCAAAATGACCAAATTACCCTTAAAATTATTTTAAAAATGACCAAAATACCCTCCAATCCATGAGAACTTAAATCAACCAATCAAAGAAGAGATGATGCAAGCATGACATCATCCTTAAAGAAACACAGATGATGCAAGTATAACATCAACATTAAAGAAGCACAAAAGATGTTGTCATCATGATGATGTCATCATTATGACACCCAGGGACTAAGGTGCAATAATGAGGTACTAAAGTATAATTAAACAGGGTACTAAATTGTAATAAGCCGGGGCAAACTGTAAAAAACCGAGCCCCTAATGTGCAAATATTAAAATTATATTCTCCTATAAATAGGAGCCATTTCTCTTTATTTTTTCAAAACAAAAATTAGAGTTAGGGAGAGAGAGAGGGGAGGATTTTCGTTGCTATAGAGAGAGAAAGAGAGAGGAAAGTTTTTTTGGTGAGTTTCAAGATTTCAAAGGATTAGTTAAAGTTTGTAACTTCAAGAGGTATTTACTCTAGTGGTTATTATTTTTATTTTTTTTATTTAGTAAAAATATACTTTTATACGCAGTTATAATGCCCAAATTATTTTAAGTATATAGTACAGAAGTCCTATTTACAAGCAGTTATAATGTCCGATTTATTTCTCTTATAAAATAGAAAATATACTTTTATAAGCAGTTACTATGTCCGATTGTTTTCAAGTATTTAGTAAGAATATTCATTTTATAGGCAGTTATAATGTTGAAATTATCTCAAATATAATAGTCGAATATTCATTTTATAAGCAGTTATAATGCTCGATTTATTTCAAACATAGTAAACGAATATTCATTTTACAAGCAGTTATAATGCTCAATTTATTTTATATATAGTTGATGAATATTCATTTTATAAACAATTATAATACCGAAATTATTCCAAGTAATGTACAAGGAGTCTTATTTATAATCGGTTATAATACCCGAAATAAAATTTAAAAGATTTAATCGTTAAACCCTTAATTAATCTATATAAACTTATAATTGTATAGGTGGACCGAGAGACGAAAAATTAGCGTTAACTGTAGAGGCGAATCAGGCAAGTTTTCCCTAACTCAAGCTTGAGTTATTATTTTTCAAGCATGCTAGTGGATAATTATTGTTGATTATTCCACATCTATGATTATAATTGAATATTCGCATTTATTGCAAAAAAAAATCCCGCACTATGTGCAAACTTTCTATTTTTATGCAAGTTTTCCAACTACATTTAATTTTTATATTAAATGTAATTCTTATATTGATGACATATGAACTCATTTTAAATGTTATTCGTGATATCTGTTATAAAAAGGGTTATTGCTTCTTGTTCAAGCATAACCAAGCCATATGAACTGTTATTCGCGTAAAATGTGTTCGATTTGATATCAAAGCATAAACTATGATGAAACCAATAATGTTTGGTACAGATATATATACTGATACTATTTAGAATCAGTAGTAATAGTACTGACTGGTGGTTATAGGCAGTTATAGCACTGTCCTTTTTAAGATATGCATATTATGTTTGATTGAATAGATCAATCTCGGGATTCTAAGTCTTTATGACTGATAGAAGCCAGAATGATGATAATGACTCCTAAGTCTATATGATATCTGGAAGTGATTATTATGTCCGATTGAACAGATCAATCTCGGGGTTCTAAGTCTTTATGACTGATAGAGGCCAGAATGATGTATATATATATGAAAAAACTCTGAACTATATGTTCATTCAATTTAGATTCAGTGTGAGTATAATGTATAAATTATTTGAAACTTGTTGAGCCTTTTGTAGCTCATCATTGCAAAATATTATTTTTCTTTGCAGTGTCGAATGATAATCCAGGATGTTCCTGTACTCACTCTTGTGGATAGAAGGACTCTACTAGTTTTAAGTTTTACTATGTTAAATTTGGTTATATCTTTTGATGTAATAATAATGTAAAATTGGGATCTATGTAATCGAATTTTAAAATATATAATATATTATTAGCCATTGTCAATAGCTTAGCGTTTACATTCTTTAAGAAGTTAGAATAAAGTACAGTATCTGTATGAACTATACATCTGAATGAGGGTATTGAATGATCTTGGGAGTTCTGTAAGAATTGAGGTTGCGCCCCTCAGTTCCAGGAACAATCTTATCATTAATACTGTGAATGTCAATAGAGAGGATTTATTGATATGAAAGAAATATCCATGAGATTATAAATCTATACATCCAAGTGAGGGTATCCATATACAGTAATTGTTCTGACGAGAACTACTATCTGTTATGGGATACTGTGAATTTTGGATTGATAGAATTTATTATCTTATGGAATATTTACGTGAGCACCAAATCTGCTACAGGGAATGTAGAGAATTTGGGGGCGTCACAATTTGGTATCAAAGCTATAGGTTAGAAACCTTAGGTGAGGACACCTTAGGCTATAACCTTAGAGGAATAAGAGTAGTAGAAAAGTTAGTGCAAACATAAACTCAAAAAAAAGAGTTTATAGGAGATGAATTGAGGAAATTCATCGTAAAATAAGATAAAAACTAACCTGAAGAAAACTATTATTTGTTTTGTGTATACAACGTAGATTAAGTGCTAATCAAGTTAATATAGTTGATCACAAAAATTAGGAATTTAAGGATATTCACATAAGTGAGTGAGGAACTGGTCATTCTGTTTGAGCTGGCATCTGAACCAGAATCAGTTGGGCCAATAGAGAATAATCCAAAGGGTAGGATATGAGAAGTGCCGATTGAAGTAGCTTATAGAATAGTGTTTGAAGCTGTAGAAGATAATCCTATGGTAGATTTAAAGAGTGCTCATGAAGAGTACCGAAGTTGGAGCTAAGTGAAGAAGGAGACTCAAATCCCAATTGGGCTTATATAACGCTAGAAGGGGGGACAACAGAAAAAGAAGAAATTGAAGAGCATGACATGTTTAGAAAACGGGTTAAGGCGATGAGATTTGAAATACAATGTAAAACTCAAAAGTAATGGAAGGAAAGAAAATATGGAATAAAAAGTGATCTAGGAAACTCAGAAAATAAACAAGGAAACTTTAAAAAGAGAATAGAAGAACTGTGGGAAGATGCATATAGAAGTATGTAGAAAAGTCAGAAGGTATGAATCATTAGATCATTTAGCAAGGTATTATTCTAATAAGAAGGCAGGAAAAGTAGTGGAAATACATAAAATAAAGTTTGTAAAGGTGAGAATAATAAGATAATATCTTATAAATGAAAATGAATATATATATATATGAGAATAGTATGTAAATTCTGAACTTTTGTATAAGATAGGGAATAATGGTAAATCCTATTTTTTGGATGTAATGAAGGGATTATGTAATGTATATAGAAGCAATTATAAGATGAACTGTGATATATAAATATTATGGTATTCCCAATGTGTTCTAGGAATAAGGGAATCCTCGTGTGTAACTAGAGTGATGTATATCACAAGTCGGTTATGTATTTTCTTTTGTGTGTATCTGGTGATATGATATAAATTACTATTTAAATATGTAATCTTCTATATGTGAAATACAAATTCCTATTTGCTAAAACAAATTGTTCACTTATTATATGGTATTTATACCTAGTTAATTGTTATCTTTAGATAAATGGCACCGCGAAGGAGACCACAAGAAGAAATTAAAGCGGAACAAATAGAGGTAAACCCAGCTGAACAATTAGTAAATCTTTTGTTAGGAACTTTACAAGGGAGGCTAGAAAACCCACCACCAGCCGCACCCAATACCTCAAATACTACCCAGTTTAAAGACTTTAAGTTAGTTGGACCACCAAAGTTTAAAGGAACTGATGAACCAATAATGGCTCAGACATGGATCACTGAAGGGGAGAAAGTGTTCAAAGTGACTAAAGTAAATGAGGAGCAAAAGACTGACTTCGCTACTTTCTTTTCTGAAAGGGGAAGCAAATCATTGGTGGGAAGCTAATAAAAGTCGAGCTGGAGAAGGGATCATTTCTTGGGATAAGTTTAAAGAATTTTTCTTTGCAAACTATTTCCCGAGTTCAATGAAGGATCGCATGGAGGTTCAATTTTTGGAGTTGAAACAAGGAGAAATGACGGTATCTCAATATACAGCCAAATTTAATGAGTTGGCTAGATTCGCATCATATCAAGTGGATACTGAAGCAAGGAACACTAGAAGGTTCGAAGAGGGATTGAAACCACAAATCTGAAGTAAGATATCAATTTTTCAAGTTAAAATATTTTCGGAGATTCTAGAAAAAGCTATCATAGTTGAGAAAGAGGGGGAGGCTTTACAAAAATTTCATAAGGAAAAGAAGAATAATACTGAAGGGAGAGGAAACACAAGTGGAAATAACAACAACAAAAGGAGATGGAATATCGCTTTTCATAATAACTCTGGAAAAGGAAGCAATAATTTCAACAACAATGTCAACAAGGTAGGAGATAACGGCACCAATCAAAGAAATGAGCATTGTCATATTTGTGGGAAAAATCACAGCGGAGTATGCAAATTGAGTGGGATTAAGTGTTTTACTTGTGGAGAAGAGGGGAACTACTCAAATGTGTGTCCACAAAAGAAGAACGATAATAATCAGATCAAACATAATAAATGTTTCAACTGCGGGGTGGAGGGGCACATTGCTAAGTTTTGTCCAAAACCCAGAAATCCGAATATAGGGGAAAACCAAAATTTCAATAATAACCCCAAGCCAGCAGTATCAGGAGTTGTGGGCCAGAAGTCGTCCAAATGCTAGAACATTTAACATGATGATAAGGGATGTTGTTGCTGCACAGGACGTGGTAACAGGTATTATCCCAAAATAATATTGTAAATATCTATGTGTTATTCAACTCTGGTGCTACTTGTTCGTTTACATCTATTGATTTTGCTGAAATCTGAAGGTATAAAGTTACCTTCCAGGATAGATAATTGCTATTAAAGAAATAAATTCTGTTAAAATAAAACATAAAAATTATTGTATAGTGATTAAAGAACATAATTTACGAAAAACCTTATCCTTTGTAGATAGGAGAGTTGAAGAAATTCTAAGCATGAATTGGTAAACTATGGAGCAGAGTTAGATTGAGAAAATGATAAACTTTAAGGTTATATAGAAATACTAGATAACGTTTGGTGACAATTAAGATATTCCTAATATCGAGAAAGAGAGTGTAAGCCGGAAGAATCAAGAAAAGTTTTTTTTTCACTCCTTAGAGAGAAGTCTGGGTATAATGTGAGGATAGAATATTTTCATATAGAAGGAAGTCGTGTGTACTCATTAAATGAGAATAAAATTAGATAAAGGTTAAATTAAAAACCTAGTTTTTATGAATAAAAGTAGTAGGGATTAGCAATTTCGAAGACGAAATTCTTAAAAGAAGGGGTGGAATGTGACAACCCGAGAATTTATAAGATTTTAAATGATTAAATAAAGGTTAAATAACCTAGACTGGAAATAGAGTATGGATTTAAAATTTTGTGAAGGACTTATATGGTTTTGTGTATTATTTATATATTTATTTAACATATAAACAGAATTAAGAATAAAGTCTTGTAACCTAATATATATTAGGTATGAAAATTAAATAACTTAAGGGTTATAATATGTAAGGATGTTAGTATTTAAAATTTTTACTCACCTAAGAGATTAATTTTATTATCTCAATTTATTAATTTTATAACCTAATTGGGTTAATCAATTAAATATATTTGAGTAAGGAATTAAATTACAATTGAGTGAATAAAAATCCTAATTAAATAATTAGGGTAGGATAGAATTAAAATTAATGGACTATGTTAAATTACATGGCCCAATTATTTTATTAGCAAGCCCAAATTTTTTAATGGAAACCCTAACTAAATGATTAGGGTAAGATAAAAATTAAAAGTATTGAACTATGTGAAATTCATGGCCCAAAGGATTAATTTGCAAGTCCAAGGGAAATTAGTTAAAGCCCAATCCTTTAGCCCAATGGGAGAGAAGATATTTTGGGCCTTTAATAAGCTTAATAAGGCATTGGGCCTAAACCCAAACTATTAGTCAGGAAGCCCAAAAAGAATTAAAATAGCAAGCCCAAAAGGGTAAAATTTCTTAAGAAAAATATGCAAAATGACCAAATTACCCTTAAAATTATTTAGAAAATGACCAAAATACCCTCCAATCCATGAGAACTTAAATCAACCAATCAAAGAAGAGATGATGCAAGCATGACATCATCCTTAAAGAAACACAGATGATGCAAGTATAACATCAACATTAAAGAAGCACAAAAGATGTTGTCATCATGATGATGTCATCATGATGACACCCAGGGACTAAGGTGCAATAATGAGGTACTAAAGTATAATTAAACAAGGTACTAAATTGTAATAAGTCGGGGGCAAACTGTAAAAAACCGAGCCCCTAATGTGCAAATATTAAAATTATATTCTCCTATAAATAGGAGCCATTTCTCTTTATTTTTTCAAAACAAAAATTAGAGTTAGGGAGAGAGAGAGGGGAGGATTTTCGTTGCTATAGAGAGAGAAAGAGAGAGGAAAGTTTTTTTGGTGAGTTTCAAGATTTCAAAGGATTAGTTAAAGTTTGTAACTTCAAGAGGTATTTACTCTAGTGGTTATTATTTTTATTTTTTTTATTTAGTAAAAATATACTTTTATACGCAGTTATAATGCCCAAATTATTTTAAGTATATAGTACAGAAGTCCTATTTACAAGCAGTTATAATGTCCGATTTATTTTTCTTATAAAATAGAAAATATACTTTTATAAGCAGTTACTATGTCCGATTTTTTTCAAGTATTTAGTAAGAATATTCATTTTATAGGCAGTTATAATGCTGAAATTATCTCAAATATAATAGTCGAATATTCATTTTATAAGCAGTTATAATGCTCGATTTATTTCAAACATAGTAAATGAATATTCATTTTACAAGCAGTTATAATGCTCAATTTATTTTATATATAGTTGATGAATATTCATTTTATAAACAATTATAATACCTAAATTATTCCAAGTAATGTACAAGGAGTCTTATTTAAAATCGGTTATAATACCCGAAATAAAATTTAAAAGATTTAATCGTTAAACCCTTAATTAGTCTATATAAACTTATAATTGTATAGGTGGACCGAGAGACGAAAAATTAGCGTTAACTATAGAGGCGAATCAGGTAAGTTTTCCCTAACTCAAGCTTGAGTTATTATTTTTCAAGCATGCTAGTGGATAATTATTGTTGATTATTCCACATCTATGATTATTATTGAATATTCGCATTTATTGCAAAAAAAATTCCCGCACAATGTGCAAACTTTCTATTTTTATGCAAGTTTTCCAACTACATTTAATTTTTATATTAAATGTAATTCTTATATTGATGACATATGAACTCATTTTAAATGTTATTCGTGATATCTGTTATAAAAAGGGTTATTGCTTCTTGTTCAAGCATAACCAAGCCATATGAACTGTTATTCGCGTAAAATGTGTTCGATTTGATATCAAAGCATAAACTATGATGAAACCAATAATGTTTGGTACAGATATATATACTGATACTATTTAGAATCAGTAGTAATAGTACTGACTGGTGGTTATAGGCTGTTATAGCACTGTCCTTTTTAAGATATGCATATTATGTTTGATTGAATAGTTCAATCTCGGGATTCTAAGTCTTTATGACTGATAGAAGCCAGAATGATGATAATGACTCCTAAGTCTATATGATCTCTGGAAGTGATTATTATGTCCGATTGAACAGATCAATCTCGGGGTTCTAAGTCTTTATGACTGATAGAGGCCAGAATGATGTATATATATGTGAAAAAACTCTGAACTATATGTTCATTCAATTTAGATTCAGTGTGAGTATAATGTATAAATTATTTGAAACTTGTTGAGCCTTTTGTAGCTCATCATTGCAAAATATTATTTTTCTTTGCAGTGTCGAATGATAATCCAGGATGTTCCTGTACTCACTCTTGTGGATAGAAGGACTCTACTAGTTTTAAGTTTTACTATGTTAAATTTGGTTATATCTTTTGATGTAATAATAATGTAAAATTGGGATCTATGTAATCGAATTTTAAAATATGTAATATATTATTAGCCTTTGTCAATTGCTTAGCGTTTACATTCTTTAAGAAGTTAGAATAAAGTACAGTATCTATATGAACTATACATCTGAATGAGGGTATTGAATGATCTTGGGAGTTCTGTAAGAATTGAGGTTGCGCCCCTCAGTTCCAGGAACAATCTTATCATTAATACTGTGAATGTCAAATAGAGAGGATTTATTGATATGAAAGAAATATCCATGAGATTATAAATCTATACATCCAAGTGAGGGTATCCATATACAGTAATTGTTCTGACGAGAACTACTATCTGTTATGGGATACTGTGAATTTTGGATTGATAGAAGTTATTATCTTATGAAATATTTACGTGAGCACCAAATCTGCTACAGGGAATGTAGAGAATTTGGGGGCGTCACAATTTGGTATCAAAGCTATAGGTTAGAAACCTTAGGTGAGGACACCTTAGGCTATAACCTTAGAGGAATAAGAGTAGTAGAAAAGTTAGTGCAAACATAAACTCAAAAAAATAGTTTATAGGAGATGAATTGAGGAAATTCATCGTAAAATAAGATAAAAACTAACCTAAAGAAAACTAATATTTGTTTTGTGTATACAACGTAGATTAGGTGCTAATAAAGTTAATATAGTTGATCAAAAATTAGGAATTTAAGGATATTCACATAAGTGAGTGAGGAACTGGTCATTCTGTTTGAGCTGGTATCTGAACCAGAATCAGTTGGGCCAATAGAGAATAATCCAGAGGGTAGGATATGAGAAGTGCCAAT
Source organism: Panax stipuleanatus (assembly GCA_020205555.1). Classification (NCBI taxonomy): domain Eukaryota; kingdom Viridiplantae; phylum Streptophyta; class Magnoliopsida; order Apiales; family Araliaceae; genus Panax; species Panax stipuleanatus. Next base: position 83,210,490 of record CM035120.1, on the reverse strand, counting down.
TGAAGTAGCTTATAGAATAGTGTTTGAAGTTGTAGAAGATAATCCTATGGTAGATTTAAAGAGTGCTCATGAAGAGTACCGAAGTTGGAGCTAAGTGAAGAAGGAGACTCAAATCCCAATTGGGCTTATATAAGGCTAGAAGGGGGGACAACAGAAAAAGAAGAAATTAAAGAGCATGACATGTTTAGAAAACGGGTTAAGGCGATGAGATTTGAAATACAATGTAAAACTCAAAAGTAATGGAAGGAAAGAAAATATGGAATAAAAAGTGATCTAGGAAACTCAGAAAATAAACAAGGAAACTTTAAAAAGAGAATAAAAGAACTGTGGGAAGATGCATACAGAAGTATGTAGAAAAGTCAGAAGGTATGAATCATTAGATCATTTAGCAAGGTATTATTCTAATAAGAAGGCAGGGAAAGTAGTGGAAATACATAAAATAAAGTTTGTAAAGGTGAGAATAATAAGATAATATCTTATAAATGAAAATGAATATATATATATATATATATATATATATATATATATATATATATATATATATATATGAGAATAGTGTATTAATTCTGAACTTTTGTATAAGATAGGGAATAATGGTAAATCCTATTTTCTGGATGTAATGAAGGGATATGTAATGTATATAGAAGCAGCTATAAGATAAACTGTGATATATAAATATTATGGTATTCCTAATGTGTTATAGGAATATGGGAATCCTCGTGTGTAACTAGAGTGATGTATATCACTAGTCGGTTATGTATTTTCTTTTGTGTGTATCGGGTGATATGATATAAATCACTATTTAAATATGTAATCTTCTATATGTGAAATACAAATTCCTTTTTGCTAAAACAAATTGTTCACTTATTATATGGTATTTATACTTAGTTAATTGTTATCTTTAGATAAATGGCACCGCGAAGGAGACCACAAGCAGAAATTGAAGCGGAACAAATAGAGGTAAACCCAGCTGAACAATTAGTAAATCTTTTGTTAGGAACTTTACAAGGGAGGCCAGAAAACCCACCACCAGCCGCACCCAATACCTCAAATACTACCCAGTTTAAAGACTTTAAGTTAGTTGGACCACCAGAGTTTAAAGAAACTGATGAACCAAAAGGTATTACTTTATTTCTAATTACTTGTTCTTTTCTATCAACTATTTGAACAAGCACTTCTTCGTATGTTAAGTCTTTATCGAATTGTAAAGGCTCGTATTCTATCACAAGCTTGTCATCGTGTTTTTACGGTCGAAACATGAAAATATGGAAAACGTTGTGTATATTATCTAGCTACGGGGGTAACGCAACCTCGTAAGCCACTTCACCAACCCTTCGTAGTATCTCGAAAGGTCCAATAAATCGGGGACTCAGCTTCCCCTTCTTGCCAAATTGAATCTTTCCCTTCTAGGGAGATACTTTCAGGAAAACAAAGCTTCCCACTGCAAATTCTCGATTTTGTTGATGGTGATTGGCATATTTCTTCTATCTGTCCTGAGCAGCAACTAATCTCGTTCTGATCAGCTTCACGATTTTAGCGGTTTATTGCAACAATTATAGTCCTAACAGTTGACGTTCACCGACCTCATCCCAGCACAATGGAGATCTGCATTTCCTATCGTATAACGCTTCGTAAGGCTGTATGCCAATACTCGCGTGGTAACTATTGTTGTAGGCGAACTCCACCAATGGTAGATGATCATTCCAACTTCCTTTCAAGTCCATCACGCAAGCTCTCTGCATGTCCTCTAGCGTCTGAATCGTTCTCTCGCTCTGGCCATCAGTTTGAGGATGGTATGCCGTACTCATTCGCAATTGCGTTCCCAAACGTTCTTGTAATCGCTTCCAGAAATTCAATGTGAAACGCGGATCTCTGTCGGACACAGTCGACACCGGAGCACCGTGTTGAGAGATAATTTCCTTAACGTACAGCTTCACTAACTGATCCAAGTTGAACTTAATCTTAATCTGTAAAAAATGCGCTGACTTCGTCAGTTGATCCACTATCACCCATATCGCATCAAAACCCTTATGAGTCGCTGGAAGACCAACCACGAAATCCTTCGTGATAGGCTCCCACTTCCATTCCAGAATCTCTAGCGGTTGTAGTAATCCACTCGGTCTCTGGTGTTCTGCATTGATATTCTGGCACGTTAAACATTTTGCAACGCATTCCACAGCGTCCCTGTTCATATTCGGCCACCAAAAATGGTGTTTGAGATCCTGGTACATCTTCGTATTCCTAGGGTTAATCGAATATCTCGCACTGTGAGCTTCGCTCAAAATCTCCTCTTTGACGTCCGGTACTGGCGGTACCCAGATTCTCCCTTCACATCGTAGTAGTCCTTCATTATCGATCTTAAACTTAATTTCTTCACCATCGGTTACTTTCTTCCGGATCTTCTCGCACTCCTCGTCGTGAAGTTGTGCCTCTTTCACCTTGTCCACCAAGGTTGAAGCAGTAGTTACTTGAAATAACTTCTCATCCGATTCCTTCAGATACCTAACTTCAATTTCTAACTTAGCCATCTCTTCTATCAACTGGTCCTGATCAGTTAACATATTTAACTGATCCCGACCCTTTCTGCTTAAAGTGTCGGCAACAACGTTAGCTTTACCCGGATGGTAAAGAATCTCGCAGTCGTAGTCCTTGATCAGTTCCAACCATTTCCTTTGGCGCATGTTTAAATCCTTCTGTGTAAAGATATACTTCAGACTCTTGTGATCTGTGTATATCTCATACTTTTCTCCATAAAGGTAGTGTCTCCAAATCTTTAAAGCAAGCACTATTGCCGCCAATTCCAAATCATGGGTCGGATACCCTTTCTCATAGTCCTTCAGTTGACGTGATGCATATGCGATAACTTTGCCGTTCTGCATTAGCACATAGCTTAATCCCTTATGTGAGACATCACTGTATACTACGAAATTTCCTGTACTATCTGACAATGACAACACCGGCGCAGTACTCAATCTCTTTTTAGCTCTTGAAAACTTTCCTCACACTTTTCTGTCCAAACAAACTTAACTATTTTACGAGTCAAATTCGTCAACAGAGTTGCAATTTTGGAAAAGTCTTGGATAAATCTCTTGTAATAACCTACCAATCCCAAGAAACTCCTCACTTCAGACGGCGTCTTCGGCTGATCTCAATTAATTACAGCTTCAACCTTCGACGGATATGCTAAATTTCCATCTTTATCAATCACGTGGCCAAGAAATTGCACACGTTCTAACCAGAATTCGCACTTCGAGAATTTTACGTATAGCTTCTCTCGTCTCAGCGATTCTAATCTCAGCCTTAAATGTTCATTGTGTTCCTCCTCAGTTTTGGAATAAACCAAGATGTCATCTATGAACACCACTACGAACTTGTCTAGGAATGGCTTAACTCCCTATTCATTAAGTCCATAAATGCAGCTGGTGCATTCGTTAGACCAAATGACATCACTAAGAACTTCTAATGTCCATACCGAGTTTTAAAAGCCGTCTTCGGTATATCTTCTCTTCTCACCTTCAACTGATGATATCCACTTCTCAAATCTATTTTTGAGAAATATCTCGCAACCTTCAATTGATCGAACAAGTCATCGATCTTAGTTAAAGGTTACCTATTCTTGATCGTGATTTTGTTCAATTCCCTATAATCAATGCATAACCGCATCGATCCATCCTTCTTCACAAATAATACTGGCGCTCCCCACGATGAAACGCCCACGATGAAACGCTCGGCTAAATATACTTCTTATCCAATAATTCTTGTATTTGAACCATCAACTCCTTCATCTCGACTGGAGCCATTCTGTACGGAGCTTTCAAAATCGGAGCAGTTCCCGGCGCTAAGTCGATTACGAACTGTATCTCTCTATCTGGCGGAAGTCTTGGCAAATTGTTCAAAAATACATCCAAAAACTCCCTAACCACTAATATCTCTTCTATCTTTGGGCTCTTCTTACGAGTATCTACTATGTAGGCTAGATATCCTACACAGCCTTGCGTCAAAAGTTTCTTGCCTTACATGATCGTCAGACAACTCGCTTGTCTAGGCAATTTGCTACCATGGAACACTAACTTCGACGGAGTCGTAAGGTTTAGCGACTTCTTCTGACAGTCGATTACCGCCCCATGGTTGAACAACCAATCCATACCCAGTATCACATCGAATTCCCCATGTTTTATCAGAATCAAATCTACCCTCAATTCATAACCTTTAATGTCCAATCTACAGTTCTTGTAAACAAGCCTAACAGGAATAACCTTCCTATTTGCAATCTCTATGTTCAAAGGGTAAACTAATTCCTCTTTAGGTAAATCTAGGGTCTTAGCAAAATCATCAGATATGAATGAACAAGTAGCACCCGAATCAAATAATACATATGCATTTATACTATTGACCAGAATAATACCTGACACCACATCTTTTGACTTCACAGTATCCTGCACCGTCATGTTGAACGTTCTGGCAGTGGGTTAAATCGCCTGCAATGGCCCAGCGATAGCCAAGGTGTTGTTGCTGCCACTTCCTCTCCCTCATGTCGATCCTCCAGCTGGCTTCTTAGGGCAACTTCTGGCCATGTGATCCTTAGATCCACATATGTAACAAGCTCTCTTCTTTGGCTTCGGGCAATTCGGCGCAATGTGGCCTTCCTAACCACAGTTGAAGCATACCTGCTTCCCCCTCAGACACACTCCAGTGTGATTCTTCCCGCATGTCACACATGCTTTAATCCTTTTGTTCTGCTGGCTTCCCTGTTGACTCCCATCAGAAGTGTTATCATTCAACTTCCTTTTCTAGTTGATAGTCCCGCTACCACCAGCATTTTTCTCCGTCTCATTCTTCTTCTTCTTCATGTCCTGATTATACTTGGTCACCGCGTCGCTTCCACCTTCAGCGAGGATGGCCTTTTCCAGCACAGCTACAAATGTATTCAGCTGGAACATGGAAACCTTACTATAGAGCCATTACTCAAACCTTCTCGCTTTCCTCTTGTCAGTACTGACCTGGTACGTTGCAAACCTAGCCAGCTCGTTAAATTTCGATGCATATTACGACACCGTCATCCCTCCCTATTTAAGCTCCAGAAATTGAACCTCCATCTAGTTCTGCGAGCTAATGGGGAAATACATTTCAAAGAAAATCTCTTTGAAATGATCCCATGCTATCACACCTTCTCCTTCCCTAGTCTTATTGGCTTGCCACCAGAAGCTAGCTTCCGACTTCAGTATGAATGTCGCGAAAGCCGTCTTCTGGTCCTCGTTTACTCTGGCCACATCAAAGACCTTCTCCATCTTCATTATCCACGTTTGGGCCTCTATCGAGTTTACTGATCCCTGAAACTCTGGCGGTCCTTCTACCATAAATTTCTTAAACATTATACCCTGCACCTGCGGCTGATTCGCAAGTGCTCCCGTCAGCAGGTTCACCAATTGTTGAACTGAATTGGGATTCGTCCCGTCATTATTGTTGTCATTGTTATTCGCCGAACCCTCAGGGTGTAGACATGTAGGTCTTCTTCTAGGAGGCATCTTTCTGTTAAAACATACTCTTGCTAGATCCTTTACTCATTTCTTAAATATTCAAGTTCAAACTTAAATATCTAAAATACTCAATTCACACTTGGACACATAGCACGTCAATAAACTTCTTTATTTTATTCATTCATAGTTTTTAAAACATAGAATAGATAGCATCTCTGCTATTTACATCATCTTTCCTGAACTGAACAAGTTACATGATTACATAATCATCTTATCCCACTATTATCTCAATTTTTGGGATTTACATTTATTTATAACATAAGGAAACACATAGTTAATGACTCTACTATCTAGGCATGTTAAGACATCGCACAGCCTCTCTACGTTCTTCTTCCATCACCCGAAACACAGTTCTGCGATCCACCATGTACCACGGTAAAACTTAGAACTGAGCTGGGTAATAGAAGACACGATCATAGGCCCTATCTATAGCCGTATGGAAAGCATAGTCTGTCTCCCTCAACTTGGCCTTCTTCGCTTGAACCTCGTCTTCAGCTCTATCGGCACGTTGAGTAGCCCTCAAGCTCGTTTCCTCCGCTCTGGCATGCTTCGCTGACTCTTCTTGGATGTCGTTCTTCAGCTTCGCTAGCTCGGTCAGTGCAAGCATCTCTATCACTCTCCGCATGAAGTAGATCCTAATTTGCGTTTCCAAGCTCACTGTCCAGCTCTTCAATGGTCTCGTCCCGCTGCTGTATGGTTACTTCAAGCTCTCCGACTCGACCATGTAGCTCCACGTTGCGGTCGTAGATCTCCTTATACATCTCATCACTAGTCAAGTGAGGTGGAAATTCCTCTTCAGGATCCTCCTCATCCTCTTCTTCCTCTGACTCATCTTCGTTCTTATCTCGGTCAGATACCGGCTTATGCTCCTGACCAGCTACAGTGATCAATGGAGATGGCTCTCTCTGAACCAACTGCTCCCAGATAACATGGATGTCTCGGGGCTCCTTATCTCTAGGCATTTGGGGTAACTCCTCCCTAGCTTGACTAGACTCTCCAATATTCGTCATCCTGACAACAATGTTTTAAAGTTTAATTATTACGTGATATCGAGTCATCGACACTCTTCGAATAATTAAACGTAAACACATAACACATAAAATAGTTTATTATCTTTATCTATCACCACTATCTTTTCGATCTCCTATAAGGCTACTACCTAAAGTTTTCCCCCCCACCTAAGGTTCAAAACCTAACACACTGCTTTGATACCAACCTGTGACACCCCTAAATCCGGGTACTTCATTTCCACATGATTTGGTGCTCACTATCTAAATAAAACATACAACCACTACCCAATAATAAGGAATGAAAAATAAATTACAACCTTATAAATACATAAAATCTTCCTTAAAACAATAAGTACATAAAATAAAACATAACATAAACGAATTTTTATTACAATCGTAATCAAAACACAACAAGTCTTCACTTGTTCATCTTGCCTTTCCCTTTACTCGTTGACGATACGTCAACGTTCTTGACTTTAGCTGCAACGGTTATTTAATTGCAAGAGTGAGCAAATGAAAGCTCACTTGGAATAAAAATAACATTAACGATAACATAACTGAATAACTTCAAAAGATTTGAATAGCTTTTCTTTCAACAATAATAAAGAATTGAATAATAATTCTTTCATCAACATTTAGAATTTTGAATATAAAAATCATCTGAGGGTTATAAGACCTTGAACTATGTCCCATGTTATAAATATTTTAATTTAAAACCTTTAACAGTCGTTAGATTATATGGACTCATAACTCGTACTTAGGGGGATCAGCCCTTCGTACCATGTATTGTGCACAAACATCTTAACGCTTTCGTATGATAATCCCCTATTACTAGGGTTGTTCATCTTAGTATTTATTAACGAGTCTGCATCAAAGAAAGTTTGGTTTGAATAAGCTCAAAGGTAATTTAGAGTTCAACTATCATCAACTAAGGAGTAGTTGAATCGACTCATAATAATTAAAAGTTTAATAATACAAGAATTATGAACCAAGCATAAGTCATAACAATAGACTTCATATTAAATAGGCATGCTTTAAAAATAACTTAAAGCATTTGAAAGATAGATAAACCTTGCTTGAACAATTAAGTCAAGGTCACGTTAATTCAACAATGAACTTGATAAGATAACTATTCGATATATAAACTATAGAGAATACAATATCTTGCATATGAATAACAAGTTAGAATATGAAACTTACTCAAGGAAAGAGTATAATTAAAAGACTTGCATAAACGTAAAAGAAACGTTTAGGAAAAACTTGCATAATTAACAAGTTTAGGATAGAAAGCTTGCCTCAAGCGCAAGCTACACTTTACAATCACTTCCATAATTATCCTACATATTACATTACGTTTACAACATCAATTAGTTCATAACCATTACGTTAAACAGTTGAACTTCTTACTTAAGTTCAACTTAATAACATGGTTTGTAAACTTAACTCGCTAACTAACCACATACGTGAGTCTAAACTCATAACATGCATATCACACGTGTATAACACTTTAAACTATCATATCGCACCTTATGATAGTAATATCCAAGTACACACATAACATATTAATATGAGACATCAAATTATCTTAAATATGTTAGAAATATGTTATCTTATTGTTTAATACACTTAACATGTCATCACATTAAGTTAGTGAATCATGTACTGCATAAAAACTACTCGGAACCAAACTAACATTTCCAGACAGCATATAGCCCCGCTGGGGCGGGGCCCCCCACTAGTGGGTTCCCCGGCTCGCGAACTGTGCAGGGAAAAAGCCAATTTGGCTTATTTCTTCGCACCAAAGTCCTATTTTAACTAACATAAAGCATATGAAACTTTATGAAAATAAAATCTTAAACTTCTAACATTGTTTTAACATACATAAACACCATAATTGTGTTTATTACTTACAATATCAGTTTAATTAGATCAGTTTTAGTTATATATATATATATATATATATATATATTCTTATTCTCTATTTGTTTGGTTATTTCAGGTATATTCGATTAGTGCATGCAAACTAGGTCGAAGAAGCCAGAGTTGTTGCCATTTGAAGACGATATTGACAAACGGTTTCAGAAGCTAACTAAGTGGATTGCAAAGAATCGAGTAGAAATTGAAACACCTAGAACAAACATGGCTGAACAGGAAGACAAACCACTGATGGATTATGCTACACCAAAGATCTCAGAAATTCACTCGAGTATAGCTAGGCCGGCAATTAATGCGAACAATTTTGATATCAAGCCTGGAACAATACAGATGGTGCAGAATAATTGCCAGTTTAGGGGTCTTCCAACCGACGACCCACACGAACACATCTTCAGCTTTATAAAAATCTGTAACACCTTTAAGCGCAAAAGAGTTACAAATGATGCAATCAGACTGAGGTTATTTCCGTTCACACTCTAAGATAAGGCGAAGGGTTGGCTCCATTCCCAACCATCGAGGTCAATCACTACATGGAATGATCTGGCTCAGAATGTTTTTGCCAAGTTCTTCCCTCTATCAAAGACACATAAGATGAGAAAGAAGATATCTTTATTTGCACAGATGCAAGAGGAGCCACTGTATGAAGTATGTGAACGGTACAAGGAACTGCTGAGAAAGTGCCCACATCACGGACTCCCGCACTGAATGCAGCTTATTATCTGTTACAATGGGGTATCGAGTCAGATACGGACTAGCATTGATGCAGCCTCAGGTGGAGCTTTTATGACGAAGAAATTTGAGGAGGCATGGGAATTGATAGACACAATGGCTTCAAATGGCTATCAGTGGCCAACTAAAAGAATGACTCAACCCACAGCAGCAGGTGTTCTGCAAGTGGATAATATGACAGCTGTATCAGCGCAATTAGCAGCAATACAAAAGAGGCTGGATACCATGTCGATGGGAAACGTGCAGCAGGTAGCAGTCATATGTGAACTTTGTGCAGGGGAATATCCGACAGAACAGTGTGCAATTAACCCAGCCTCCGCTTCAGTATGTGGCTAACTATAACAGGCCAGCTAACACATACCAGAATACATACAATCAAGGGGAATAGGAACCATCTGAACTTTTCATGGAGCAACAACCAGAATCAAAACCAGCAGTAGGCTCCACGACAAGCATACCCTCATGGTTTTCAGAATTAGCAGCAACATGCATTCCATAGCAGGAGCAACAGCTAGGTTGGGAAGAGGCTATTTCCAAAATCAAAATAGAAAATGACGCGACGAGGAGAACTCAAGAAGCGGAGATGAAATCTCTAGCGTTGGCAATTAAGAATCTATCAATTCAAATGGGACAGATGGCGAATGCACTAAATAGTTGGCCCCAAGGAGCTTTGCCAAGTGACACAGAAAAGAATTTGAAAGGAGGATATGAGCAATGTCAAGCTATTACACTCTGGAGTGGGAAACATTTAGCTGAGTAGGATTCGGATAAGCCGGCAAACGAAGAACAAGTTGAGACTAATAGGGAACAGACAGTGGAAAGCAAAGCAGGAGAAAAATATATGAAAGAAGAACAAGTAATTACACTGATAGTCTACCCTCCACCGATATATCCACAAAGGCTCCATAAGCAGAAATTACAGCAATAATTCACAAAGTTTCTGGAAGTGTTCAAGAAGCTATATATAAATATACCTTTTGCGGAGCCATTAGAGCAGATGCCCAATTATGCCAAGTTTATGAAGGATATTCTGTCAAAGAAAAAGAAACTAGAGGACTTCAAAACTGTGGCACTGACAGAGGAATGTAGTGCGATTATGCAAAAGAAGCTTCCACTGAAATTGAAGGATCCGGGTAGTTTCACCATTCCATGCACTATAGGGAGTTTGGCCTTCAAATGTGATTTAGGTGCCAGTATAAACTTCATGCCATTATCGGTCTATACTCAGCTAGGGTTACCAGCACCTAAACCTACTAACATCTCCCTACAGTTGGCAGACAGATCAGTAACTTATCCACAGGGGATTGTCGAGGATGTTTTGGTAAAAGTGGATAAATTCATCTTCCTAGCAAACTTCATCATCCTCGACTATGAAGAAGATAAGGATATTCCAATAATCCTTGGGCGACCATTCTTGGCTACTGGTAGGACTCTCATTGACGTTCAGAAAGGAGAGTTAACCATGAGGGTGCAAGATCAAGCGGTCACCTTTAATGTATTTAAGGCCATGCATTTCCCCAAGGAGGATGAGAACTGTTACCGGGTGGATATGATTGACACAGTGGTGGATGATGAGCAACTTTGGATACTTAATACCGACCCACTAGAATTAGGATTGATGGAAGATTGTGATGAAGGGGATTAAAAAATAATAGAGTATCTGCAACTGTTAGAGGCTCATCCGAGAGTGAATAGGTTCAAACTACCATTTGAGGCTTTGGAAGCAACAGGAACTTCATCAGAAAAGATGAAGCAATCTCTTGAGGAACCACCTAAACTGGAACTAAAACCCTTATCGAATCACCTCAGGTATACGTATTTAGGCAATTCATCTACTTTACTTGTTATTATTGCATCCGTACTTAACGAACTGCAGGAAAGTAAGTTGTTGAGGGTTCTGAGAGAATATAAGTCTGCTATTGGCTGGACAATCGCCGACATCAAAGGAATTAGTCCATCATTCTGTATGCATAAGATTCTGGTGGAGGAAGATAGCAAGCCAACGGTGGAACAACAGAGGTGGCTCAACCCTATAATGAAAGAGGTTGTGAAGAAAGAGATCTTGAAATGGTTGGATGCGGGAATCATCTACCCAATTTCAGACAGTGCATGGGTGAGCCCGGTCCAATGTGTACCGAAAAAGGGTGGTATGACAGTGGTGAAGAACGAGAATAATGAACTGATACCGACAAGGAAAGTGACTGGCTAGAGGGTCTGCATGGATTATAGAAGACTGAATAAGGCAACTCGAAAGGACCATTTCCCCTTGCCATTCATTGATTAGATGCTGGACAGATTAGCCAGACATGATTACTACAGCTTATTGGATGGGTATTCCGGTTACAACTAGATCGTCATCGCACTGGAGGATCAAGAGAAGATGACGTTCACATGTCCCTATAGCACCTTTGCCTTCAGAAGAATGTCATTCGGCCTGTGTAACGCACCGACAACTTTTTAGCATTGCATGATGGAGATCTTCTCAGACATGGTGGAGCGTAGTGTTGAGGTTTTTATGGATGATTTCTCAGTATTTGGGGAATCGTTTGATAGGTGCCTCGAGAACCTAGTATTGTTATTGAAAAGGTGTGTGGAAACGAACCTATTGCTCAACTAAGAGAAGTGCCACTTTATAGTCTAAGAGGGGATAATTCTTGGCCACAAAGTTTCTGGAAAAAGGGTTGGAAGTCGACTGAGCAAAACTGGAAAAAATTGAAAATTTGCCACTGCCGACATCAGTAAAGGGTATTAAAAGTTTTCTCGGGCACGCTAGATTTTTTATAAGGTTTATTAAGGACTTCTCGAAAATCACAAAGCCACTTTGCAGTCTACTAGAAAAGGATGTCCCATTCAAGTTTGATGATGACTGTCGAGTAGCATTTGAGCAATTAAAGAAGAAGTTAATTACTGCCACAGTAATCATAGCACCTGATTGGACCAAGCCGTTCGAGCTCATGTGTGATGCTAGTGATTACGCAGTTGGAGCAGTGCTCGGGAAACGACAGGATAAGATCTTTCACGTTATATATTATGCAAGCAAAACTTTGACAGATGCACAGTTGAACTGCACAACCACAGAAAAGGAACTACTTGCAGTTGTGTATGCATTTGACAAATTTCGCTTGTACTTGGTGGGTACAAAGGTGGTAGTCTACACGGATCACTCAGTTATTCGATATCTAGTTGAGAAGAAGGACGCAAAGCCGAGGCTTATCCGTTGGGTTTTGCTACTCCAGGAATTTAACTTAGAAATTAAGGATAGAAAGGGGACAGAAAACCAGGCCGCCGACCATCTTTCACGATTAGAGAATCCAAAGCATGACGAGACAGACAAGGTAGCAATCAATGAGTCTTTTCCTGATGAGCAACTATTTTTGATACACTGTGAGTTTTCGTGGTACGCGGATTTTGCTAATTATCTGGTCAGCAACATCCTCCCACCAGACTTGACCCGCCACCAAAAGAGAAAATTTCTACATGATGTAAAGTGGCACATGTGGGACGAACCATACTTGTTCCGCCAGTGTGCTAATAAAATGATCTGGCGATGTATTCCGAAAAGTGAAGTTGAAAGCATCCTACAGGTATGTCAAGCTTCAGTATATGGGGGATACTATAGGAGTGAGAGAACAGCCGCTAAAGTCCTTCAGGTAGGTTTCTTCTGGCCCACTTTGTTCAAAGACGCACATCAGTGCGTAAAAAACTGTGACAGATGTCAGCTAGTGGGTAATATTTCAAAACAGAATGAGATTCCCCTAAACATGATCTTGGAAGTCAAAATTTTTGATGTATGGGGAATCGACTTCATGGGGCCATTTCTGTCATCATTCAATAACCTGTACATCTTGTTAGCTGTGGACTATATATTTAAATGGGTGGAGGCAGTCGCTCTACAGACAAATGATGCGAAGGTGGTTTTGAAGTTTTTACAGAAGAATATATTCACTCGTTTCGGCACCCCTAGGGCAATAATCAGTGATGAAGGGAGCCATTTCTGCAACAAATATTTCACTGCTCTCTTAATGAAATATAGGGTAAAACACTGAATCGTCACAACTTATCACCCTCAAATAAGTGCACATGCAGAGGTGTTTCACCGGGAGGTCAAGCGAATATTGGAAAAAGTTGTCAATCAAAATCGGAAGGATTGGTCATTAATGTGACGCCCCCAAATTCGGACCGCCATTGGTCTCTCTAATTTGGTTTGTCACGTTCTAACAATAATACTACAATAACTAAATCATACAATCACAGCGGATAATCTAGAATAATATACAATGATTTATTATATTTATTCCCCCAAGTCTCGCAACCTATAGTACTTAATAGATTACATAATAATATCAAATAACGACTTATTACATAATCTAACTTAAGCTTAAACATAGTTCAAAGTCAGTCTTAATACATCATCTTAATAGATATATTACAGCATCATAATATTTAGAAAATAAAAGGGGCTAGCTAGTCAGTAGCCTTGCCATTGCCCTTATCGACTCCCGAAGGTCCACCCTGCTCTGCCTTAACTGAAAATATTTTTAGGAAAAGCAAGAATGAGCAACAAGTTTTCTCAGCAAGTAATATAGCAATAAGGGTGAGTAATATAGTTTTCAAATCACAAAGGGTATAACAGGATATGATAGTTCGAGGATAGCAAGAAATATCAACAGTTCTCAATAATAGTCGCTAAGGACAGAAGGATATCAATAAGATTCAATGCTAAATCAATTTAAGATTTCAAGATAATTGAATACTGAGCAGTCACTAAGGACTATGAACTTCTACTAGAAGTATCAATATTAAACTGATAACCCAAAAAAATAGGTATGATACATGATCAGTCTACAATACTCTATGTTATACATAACACCACAATAATTTTCACGCGTGTGTTGGGCTTCCAACAATATATACACGCCCATTACCATAAGAGTTGTTCATCTTAGTCAAATACAAGATTTCGCACCAATCAATTGGTTTGGATCGCTTTTCAAATTCATAATATAGGTCTAGCCGAATCAAGTGGCATAGACCGCTCATTCAAGGTATATAAGAACAATTATAAGTTCAAAGCAAGGAGCGCTTGAAGACCCATTTGTATGGAGCCAGGGTTTAAATGTAATAGTTATATTTAAATTTAATTGTTGCACTCCTAGGTTTGACCTTTTGGTTCACTTAGTGGCTCTAGTGAACCAAACTAGAATAAAAGTCCATGATCAATCCGGGTAGAATATAGTATTCTATATGTGCATGCTAAATATTATATATATTATATTTTATGAAAACATGCTTCACATGTTTAATAAAATGACATGTATTTTATATATATATGTGCATGCGCACTAAACAAGATGAGACAAATAATAACAAACCCCTCAAAGAAATAAAATTAAATCCGAAGCGTTCAATGATATTTGGAATATCGAACGTAGCCTTCTAGCATGATAAATTAATAGAGTATTAAATATATAATATGAGCTTGTTGTGCTATCCACAAGGCGAGTATTGTGTATTTAAGATATTAATTAATCACATTTGATGCTTATCAAGAAAATTGAACAATATAGTCTTGTTGTGCTATCCACAAGGACGAATATTTTTTATTTTTGAATTTATGGAAGTGCTAGGCTGGACTTAACTTAAATCATTTTAGTTCGGATGTGCACACACTTGACCATTATGATTTAAGAAACAAAATATAAGGAGTTACATGTTGATGCAATTGACAAGAGTTGTCTACCTATTTATTTGTATATCGTTTGTTGTGCTATCCACAAGATTATATACATTTGAAATGTGATCCTTATTCTCACTAGCAAATCTTTAATTAGATATTGTCAAACTATATAAATGAGGGTAATATAGTTTGATGAAAATAGTGGGAGATACCAATTTAAAATAAATACCTAAATTTATTTTGGTATAAAAATTAATTAAATGAATGTTTGCTAAAATATTGTCTTTTCATTTGCAAAATTTTAAAAATGTTAAAACCACTAATCTCACTGAGAAGCATACTTGATGCTAATAAGTTTGCCTGGCCAACTTATATGGACTGGCTAAGAAATCTGAGAATAGTTCTCACTGCTGATAAGATTTCTTATGTCCTAAATTCACCTGTCCCTAAAACTGTTTTGAAAACAGCCTCTAAGGAAAAGATTGCCACATTTACAAAGTGGCAAGATGATGCATCTGTGGCTCAATGCGTTATGCTCGCGTCCATGAATAACGAGCTTCAGCGTCAGCACAAAAACATGGATGCTCCTACTATGTTGCTTCACCTCGAGGAGTTGTATGGTGAACAAAATAGGACTGCTAGATATGAGATATCTAAAGAGCTCTTTCGATCTCGGATGACCGATGGCACAACTGTCGAGACTCACGTCCTAAGGGTGATCAATTTAATTGAACGCCTTGGACTGCTTGGGTTCGTCATTGATGGGGAGTTGAGTCAAGACTTGGTCTTGCAGTCACTCCCTGAGACCTTCTCGCAGTTTGTGGTAAATTTTTACATGAATAAGCTAGATGTCAGCTTGCCTGAGCTGCTTAACATATTGAAAACTGCAGAAGGTCACTTCCCATCCAAGAAGAACCATGTCTTGATGATGGATTCATCCAATAAGAAGAAGTGGCCCAAGATATCTTCTGAAAAGAAGAAATCCAAGAAGGCTAAGGGAAAGGGGAAAGAAAATGAGCAAAAGAAACCTGATCCAACTGGAAAAGGAATGTGCTTCCATTGCAATGAGCCAGGACATTAGAAAAGGAACTGCAAGAAGTTTCTAGTAGAGAAGAAGCTTGGAGAAGCTTCAACTTCCGATCAAGGTTTGTTTATGATTGAAATTAATTTTTCTAAAAGTCATAATTCTACTTAGGTATTGAATACCGTCTGTGGTTCTCACATATGTAATACTGTTCAGGGACTGGTCAGAAGTAGAAAGCTGAGCAATGATGAGGTCATCCTACGAATGGGGAATGGAGCAAAGGTTGCTGCATTAGCTGTAGGGACTTATTGTTTAGCACTACTTTCGGGCAAGTCCATTTATCTTAATAATTGGTATTTTGTTCCGAATATCATTAGAAACATTATTTCTATTTCTGTATTGGATATGGAAGGAATTGACGTTATTATAAAGAACAATGGTTCTTCTATTTATAAAGACAATGTTTTATATGGTTTTGGAAATTTGCGAAATGGACTTTATACACTTGACTTTCATGAAAATATACTTCAATTTGAATAAACTAAGAAAATGAAAAGAGATTATGTAAATTATACCTATATGTGGCACTATATACTCGGTCATATCAATGAAACGAGATTATCCAAGTTTCTTAAGGATGGGCTCTTAGAGCTATCCAATTATAAATCATATCCAACTTGTGAATCTTGTCTCATGGGTAAAATGACTAAATCTCCTTTTAGTGGAAAAGGAGAAAGAGTTACAGAGTTGTTAGCGTTGATTCACACAGACGTTTGTGGACCTATGACAACAAATGCACGGGGTGAGTATTCTTATTTTATTACTTTCACTGATGATCACTCAAGATTTGGATATGTGTATTTAATGAAATACAAATCAGAATCATTTGAAAAGTTCAAAGAGTTCAGAAGTGAAGTAAAGAAACAAACAGGCAAAAGTATAATTAAGATACTTTGATCAGATCGAGGTGGAGAATACTTAAGCGGTGAGTTTCTTAATTGTCTCAAAGATAATGGTATAATCTCACAATGGACTCCACCAGGTACACCACAGTTTAATGGAGTATCTAAAAGGAGAAATCGAATATTGTTGGACATGGTTCAATCCATGATGAGTTTTACCGACCTTCCAATTTTCTTCTGGGGTTATACCCCAGAAATGACTGCATACCTGCTTAACAACGTACCTTCCAAATCTGCCCCAAAGACTCCGTATGAGGTGTGGAAGGGGAGGAAGCCAAATCTTAAGCATGTTAAGACTTGGGGTTGTCCAGTTTATGTCAAAAAGTTTGAAAATGATAAGCTACAGACTAAATCTGACAAGTGTAAATTTGTGGGATACCCTAAAGAAATCTTAGGGTATTATTTCTATCATCTGACTGATCAAAAGGTGTTTGTTGCAAAATATGCTGCCTTCTTGGAAAAGGAGTTTATCCATGAAGGGGTCAGTAGGAGTAAGATATATCTTGAAGAAGTTCAAGAACCACAAATTACCACGGATCAAAGTCAGGTACCTGACCAAGTGGAAGAACCTACTGTACCACACCCTAGTTCGTAAATCTGGAAGAGTACCGAAGATACCTGAGAGGTATGGATTCGTCATAGAGGATGATGATAAGGTACACATCGTGAATGATGATGATCTATTGAATTACGAACAGGCTATGAGTAATAAAGACTTAGGGAAATGGCTTAAAGCTATGAAATCTGAAATGGACTCCATGTATGAAAACTAAGTATGGACTTTGGTTTCACCACCTGAAGGAATTAAGCCTATTGGGTGTAAATGAGTCTTTAAAAGAAAGACTAGAGCGGATGACAAGATAGAGACCTATAAGGCCCGACTGGTTGCAAAAGGTTTCAAACAAAGACAAGGAGTTGACTATGATGAAACCTTCTCACCAGTAGCTATGTTCAAGTCCATTCGGATTTTGCTTGCAATTGCAGCTTATAGCGACTATGAGATCTGGAAAATGGACGTGAAAATGACCTTCCTCAATGGGAAACTTGAGGAGGATGTGTATATGACACAGCCAGAGGGATTTGTTTCAAAAGTTGGAACAAATCAAGTCTATAAGCTGCAACGATCCATTTATGGATTGAAGTAAGCTTCTTGTAGATGGAACATTCATTTTGATGAGACAATCAAAGAGTTTGATTTTATTAAAAACGAAGATGAACCATGTGTACACAAGAAGGTTAGTGGGAGCGCAGTATCATTCCTGGTATTATACGTTGATGATATATTACTGATAGGGAATGACATTCCTATGCTATAATCGATTAAAATTTGGTTATCTAAACACTTCTCCATGAAGGACTTGGGTGAAGCATCCTATATTTTGGGGATAAAGATCTATGGAGATAGATCTAAAAGGATGCTTGGCTTATCCCAAGGAACGTACATTGATACGATGCTAAAGAGGTTTAGCATGGAAGATTCCAAAAGAGGTCTCATGTCGTTGAGCCATGGAATACATCTCTCCAAGAAACAGGCCCCAAAGACACCTGAGGAGAGAGACCGTATGAGAAAGATCTCTTATGCTTCTGCAATAGGATCTATCATGTACGATACGTACTAGACCAGATGTTGCTCATGCACTTAGTGTAATGAGCAGATACCAGTCGAATCCAGGAGAAGAGCACTGGAAGGCAGTGAAGAATATCTTAAAGTACTTGAGAAGGAAAAAGGATATATTTCTTGTCTACGGTGGGTCTGAATTAAAACTCGAGGGCTTCACGGACTAAAGTATTTAAACAGACCAAGATGACAGTAAATCTATTTTAAGGAATGTATTTACCTTGAACGGAAGCGCAGTGAGTTGGAAGAGTTCTAAGCAGCAAACAATTGTTGATTTAGTGACAGAGGCAGAGTATATAGCTGCAAGTGAAGCTGCAAAGGAAGCTATTTGGATGAAGAAGTTTATAACAGAACTTGGTGTGGTTCCTAGCATTGGAGAAGCAATTCCCGTATACTGTGACAACACCGGAGCGGTTGCACAGGCTAAGGAACCCAGGTCTCATCAAAAATCTAAACACATGTTGCGACAATTTCACTTAATCAGGGAGATCATTGAAAGAGGAGACGTCACCTTGGAGCGTGTGGACTCTCAGATCTATTTACTAAAGCTTTAACACAACAACAGTTTGATCGTCACTTAGAGAAGATGGGTATAAAATACCATGGCGATTGGCTTTAGTGCAAGTGGGAGATTGATAGTAGTGTGCATACAAGCCAATCATATATGATGATAAAGCACATACTTTGTAAACAATCTAATTTATTTATTAATAAAATATTCATTTATTAAAGGCATTAATTATCTACATGGTGCTGTTTTTATAATATGTAAATAATCCATAGTTTTAAGCAATGCTTTTAGAATCATGATGATGATCATGCTAATGAGATCTAAATTCTTAGAAAGCTTAAAAACTAAAATAGTTCCCAATCGTGGGATTACTAAATCTAGATAGATTGGTACATATGTTGCTTGCTCATTAGATGAGGATGACTGATCTCATGGTCATTTGTGTGGAGACACTAAAGCAAGTATGTATGTGCTTATTGGAGAATAAGTTCACTGAACGTGACTCGCTATGGAATACCTAATGGAGTTTTACTCGCCTGTCAGTAGGAATTCCTAATGTGATAGTAGTACAAGTGATCCTTGGACTTGAGATCATCATAGTATCTTGTATGTAATGAATTATACTTTGACTTATTCCTTAAGGCCCTTTAGGGTATATAAAAGGGTATGCTTGGGTATAATGAGTTACATATGGAGATAATGTAAGATCAATAAAGAATCTACCACCTCTAGTAAAAGAAGAGATATGTCCTATGTGATTCATTAAATGACAACCCAAGAATCCTTGGCCAATGTGGAATGAAATTAGAAAGGAGTTTCTAATTTGCATTATTTGGAGTTGTGCATTTTCTAATCGAAATACAAATAATTAAATAAAATAAGACTTGACAGTAAATCCATGTCTTATATTTAATTGGGACATTGTATGGTTGAAGGATTGAATTGTACAGTAACTATTAACTTACAGGTTCTTTTATGATTAATGTTGAAATCTATATTATCTAAAAAGTCGTTGATCGCTAGGGAGGCATATCCCTATTGTAGAATAAATGTTATTTATTTAAATAGATTATTAGTTTAATTTATTTATTTAAATAAGATTAGAATTATTTTAATTGATTAATTCACAACCGGTTTAATATGGAGAACCTAAAGGGTCACACCATAAAAGGAAGAAGAATTATTTAAGAAGATAATGGCATAATAGTAATAATGCATTAAGTGTAATTAGTTTAATCTATGGTGATAGAATAAATTAAATAGCTTAATGTTTATTATTTAATATTTTTGAAATATTAAATATAAATTAATAAGAGGAGTCTTATTAATATAATAATAATAATAATAATAATAATAATAATAATAATATAATATATTATTATTATTATTATTATTATTATTATTTTAATTCTAAAGGAGTTTAGAAATTAATCTAATAAAACTACTCTCACTAAATCCTAATGAGATTAGAAAATAAATTAATTAAGGAGTTTAATTAATTAATTAAATAAAACCCTATTTTAATAAGATTAGTAGGGTTAACCTAATATCTATATAATAGAGTATTATATCAGATATCAAAAATGTGAATTCCAATAAGTTGGGTGAGTACACACTTTTTCTATACAGATAGAAAAACTAGGTTTTGAGTCAATACACCTTCTTCTTGATTCTTGTTCTTCCTTGGTAAATCACCTCTAGAAGCCAAACGCTTGGGTGGCTGATGTTGATCAAAGGAAGGAACCAAAGCCGCATAGTCAAGGAGAGCATAAAGGATTAGGAGTTGTACTTGTACCTGAGGAAGCTCGGATCTTCAAAGGTATAATTCTGTTTCTCCTACTCTTTATTAACTGATAATCAAAGCACAAGAACGATCATGGTTTATGGTTTGTGAGAAAATTTTAAAATCCGTTTTATCATCACTTCCGCTGCGTTTATGTAATTTGATTGCATGCTCATGTTTCTTGCAAACCTAACATGTGGTTCCTCCTGATTACCTTCACAGAAGGTATCACTTTATGTCTAAGTATTTGCTCTTTCCTGTCAACTATTTTAACAGGAACCTCTTCATATGTTAAGCCTTTTTCAAACTGTAAAGGCTCATACTCTATCACATGCTTGTAGTCATGTTTGTATGGTCGCAACACGGAAATATAGAATACGTTATAAACATTATTTAGCTCCAAAGGTAATGCAACCTTGTAAGCTACCTCACCAACCTTTTGCAGTATCTCAAAAGGTCCAATGAATCTGGGACTTAGCTTCCCCTTCTTTCCAAATCGAATCCTCCCCTTCCAAGGAGATTCCTTTAGGAAAATGAAGCTTCCTACTTCAAACTCTTGATTCTGTCGATGATAATTGGCATATTTCTTCTGTCTGTCTTGAGCAGCAACCAATCTCGTTCTGATTATCTTGACGATCTTAACAGTTTGTTGCACCAAGTTCGGTCCCAATAGTTGTCGTTCACCAACCTCATCCCAGTATAATGGAGTCCTGCATTTCCTGTCGTATAATGGTTCGTAAGGCGGCATGCCAATACTTGCATGGTAACTATTGTTGTAGGCGAACTCCACCAACGGTAGATGATCATCCCAGCTTCCCTTGAAGTCTATAACATAAGCTCTTAGCATATCCTCTAAAGTCTGAATCATTCTCTTGCTCTAGCCATCAGTCTGAGGATGGTACGTTGTACTCATTCTTAATTGTGTTCCCAAACATTCTTGTAATCGCTTCTAGAAATTCAACGTGAAACGCGAATCCCTGTCGGACACAATCGATACCGGAACACCGTGTCTAGAAATAATTTCCTTTAAGTACAGCTTCGCCAACTTATCCAAGTTGAATAATCTTGATCAGTATGAAATACACTGACTTCGTCAGTCGATCCACGATAACCCATACTGTATCATAGCCTTTCTGAGTTATTGGATGACCAACCATAAAATCCATCGTGATATGCTCCCATTTACATTCAGAAATCTCCAGCGGTTGTAACAATCCACTTGGTCTCTGGTGTTCTGCTTTGACCTTCTGCCACGCTAAACATTTCGCAACGCATTCGGCAACGTCTCTCTTCATATTCGGCCACTAGAAATGTTTTCTGAGATCCTTGTACATCTTCGTACTCACAGGGTGAATCGAATATCTTGAACTATGAGCTTCACCCAAAATTTCGTCCTTAATTTCTGGTACTAGAGGTACCCAGATTCTCCCTTCAAATCGTAGCAGTCCTTCATTATCGATCTTGAACTTTGTCTCTTCACCATCGGTTACTCTCTTCCAGATCTTCTCACATTCCTCATCATATAGTTGTGCCTCTTTTACCATGTCCACCAAAGTTGAAGCAGTAGTTACTTAGAATAATTTCTAATCCGCTTCCTTTATATACCTAACTTCTAGTTCTAACTTAGCCATCTCATTCACCAACTGTTCTTGATCAATTAATATCATTAACTTCTCACGACCCTTTCTGCTTAAGGCGTCAGCAACGATGTTCACTTTACCCGGATGGTAAAGAATCTCGCAATCGTAGTCCTTGATAAGCTCCAACCATCACCTTTGGCGCATATTCAAATCTTTTTGTGTAAAGATGTACTTCAGACTCTTATGATCTGTGTATATCTCACACTTTTCTCCATATAGGTAGTGTCTCCATATCTTCAAACCAAACACTACTGCCGCCAATTCTAAGTCATGGGTCGAATACCCTTTCTCATAGTCCTTTAGCTGACATGATGCATAAGCAATGACTTTGTCGTTCTACATCAGCACTCAGCCTAATCCTTTATGTAAAGCATCGTTGTATACCACAAAATTTCTTGTACTATCAGGCAATGAGAACACAGGTGCAGTACTCAACCTCTACTTTAGTTCCTGAAAACTCTCCTCACACTTTTCCTTCCAAACTAACTTCACCGTCTTTCGTGTCAAATTCGTCAACGGAGTTGCGATTTTGGAAAAGTCTTGTATGAATCTTCTATAGTAACCCGCCAATCCCAAGAAACTCCTCACTTCTGATGGTGTCTTCGGCTGATCCCAATTCATTACAGCTTCAACCTTCGACAGATCTATTAAAATCCCATCTTTCTCAATCACGTGGCCAAGATATTGCACGCGTTCTAACCAGAATTTGCACTTCGAGAATTTCGCATATAGCTTCTCCTGTCTCAGCGAATCCAATGTAAGCCTTAAATGTTCAGTGGTCCTCCTTAGTTTTGGAATAAACCAAAATGTCATCTATGAACACCACTACGAACTTCTCTAGAAATGGCTTAAACACCCTATTCATTAGGTCCATAAATGTTGTTGGTGCATTCGTTAGACCAAATGACATCTCCAAAAACTCGTAATGCCCATACCGAGTTCTAAAAGCCATCTTTGGTATATCTTCACTTCTCACCTTCAATCGATGATACCTACTTCTCAAATCTATTTTCGAGAAGTATCTAGCACCCTTTAATTGATCGAACAAGTCATCGATCCTAGGTAAAGGATGCCTATTCTTGATCGTGACTTTGTTCAACTCCCTATAGTCAATGCAAAGCCGCATCGATCCATCCTTCTTCTTTACGAACAATACCGGAGCTCCCCACGGTGATACGCTAGGCTGAATATAGTTCTTGGCCAGCAATTCTTGTAGTTGAACCATCAACTCCTTCATCTCAACTGGAGCCTTTCTATACGGGGATTTCGATATCGGAGCAGTCCCCGGTGCTAAGTCGATCACGAACTCTGTCTCTTTATCAGGCGGAAGTCCTGGAAAATCACTCTGAAATACGTCCACAAACTCCCTAACCAATGATATCTCTTCCATCTTTGGACTCTCCTTACGAGTATCCATTATGAAGGCTAAGTACCCTACACAATCTCGCTTCAATAACTTTTTGGCTTGCATAATCGTCAGACAACTCGCTTGTCTAGGCGATTTGCTACCATAAAATACTACCTTCGACGGAGTCGTAAGGTTTACAGACTTCTTCTGGCAATCAATTACTGCCCCATGGTTGAACAACTAATCCATACCCAATATAACATTGAATTCCCCAAGTTTGATTGGAATCAAATCTACCATCAACTCATATCCCTTAATGTTCAATCTATAGTCCTTGTGAACAAACTTAACAAGAATAACCTCCCTATTCGCAATCTCTATGTTCAAGGGGTAAACTAATTCCTCTTTAGGTAAGTCTAAAGTCTTAGCAAAGTCATCCTATATGAATGAACAAGTAGCACCCGAATCAAATAATACATAAACATTAATACTATTGACTGAAATAATACCTGACACCATATTTTTTGACTGCAGAACATCCTACATCGTCATGTTGAACGTCCTAGCAAGGGGTCGGCTCATCGGCGATGGTCCAACGATAGCCAAAATGCTACCGCTGTCATTTCCTCCACTTCATCTTGACCCTCCTACTGGGTTCCTTGGGCAACTTCGGGCTATGTGATCCTTAGATCCACATGTATAGCAAGCTTCCTTCTCCAGGCTAGGACAATTTGGCTCAATGTGGCCTTCCTGACCACAGTTGAAACATACTCGCCTTCCCCTAAAGAACACTCCAGTGTGATTCTTTCTGCATGTAGCACATGCTTCAATTCTCCTCTTTTGTTGGCTTCCCTGTTGACTCCCAGCAGATGTGTTGTCGTTCCACTTCCTTTTCTGGTTGTTAGCACTGCTACCACCAGCCTTGTTTTCTCTCTCATTCTTTTTCTTCTTCAGGTCTTGATTGTATTTGGTCAAGGCATCGCTCCCACCTTCTGCGATGATCGCCTTTTCTAACACAGCTGCAAACATGTTCAGCTGGAATATGGAGACATTACTGTAGAGCCAGGGCTTCAATCCCTGCTCGAATCTTCTCGCATTTCTCTCATCAGTACTGACCTAGTATGTTGCAAACCTTGCCAGCTCGTTGAATTTTGCAGCATACTCTGGCACCGTCATCACTCCGTGCTTCAGCTCTAGAAACTGAACCTCCATTTTGTTTTGCGAGCTTATTGGGAAGTACATCTCAAAGAACATCTCTTTAAATCTGTCCCACGCTATCACTCCTTCCCCTTCCCTAGTTTTGTTAGCCTGCCACCAGTAGCTAGCTTCTGACTTCAGTATAAATGTCGCAAAAGACGTCTTTTGGTCATCGCTAACTCTGACCACATCAAAGACCTTCTCCATTTTCATTACCCACATCTGGGCCTCTATCGGATTCACCGATCCCTGAAATTCTTGCGGTCCTAGTGCTTTGAATTCCTTGAACATCGTAGCTTAGACTTGTGGCTGATTCGCAAGCACTCCCGTCAGTAGGTTCACCAGTTACTGAACCGAATTGGCGTTCGTCCCATCGTTATTGTTGTTATTATAAGTCGAACCCTCTGGTTATTGACGTGTAGGTCTTCTTCTAGAAGGCATCTTTCTGTTAAGACATACTCTTATAAGTTCCCTTACTCATCTCTTAAATATTTAAGTTTTATTTAAGTTCAAACTTAAACATCTAATATGACTCAATTCACACTTGAGCACATAGCACGTCAATAAACTTTATTATTTTATTCATTTGTAGTTTCTAAAACATGGAATAGATACCTTCTATTCTATTTACATCATCTTTCCTGAACTGAAATAGGTTATAGGATTACATCATTGTGTTATCCCATTATTATCTCAAAGGATTTTCAATTATTTAATATATAATTAAACATAGAATTTATTACTCTACTATCTAGGCATGTTAAAACGTCGCACAGCCTCTCCACGTTCCTCTTCCATCACTCGAAACACTGTTCTGCGATCCACTATATACCATGGTAAATCCTTGAACTGAGCTGGGTAATAAAAGACACGATTCTGGGCCCTATCTATAGCCGAATGAAACACATAGTCTATCTCTTTCATCTTAGCCTTCTTCGCTTGAACCTCGTCTTCAGCTCGATCTTCACGTTAAGTAGTTCTCAAGAAAACATCCTCATCTCTAGCACACTTTGCTGACTCCTCTTTGATGTCACTCTTTAGTTTCGATAGTTCAGCCAGTTCATCATCCCTTTCGCTCTCCAAGTGGACTAGATCCCACTTCGTGTTTCCAAGCTCATCGTCCAGCTCTTGAATCGTCTCCTCTCTCTGCTGTATAGTAGTCCAGCTCTCGTCTACCAGTTCCTCCAGCTCTCCGACTCTACCATGTTGCTCAATGTTACAGTCGTAGACCTCCTCATACATCACAGCGCTGATGGAGTTAAGTGGAAATTCCTCTTCAGGAGCCTCCTCCTCTTCCTCTGACTCATCCTCGTCATCTCGGTTCAAAACTGGCTCATGCTCCTAACCAACTATTGTGATCAACGGTGATGGCTTTCTCTGAACCAACTGCTCCCAGATAATGTGGATTTCTCGGGGCTCCTCATCTCTAGGCATCTGGGGTAACACCTCCCAAGCCTAACTAGACTCTCCAACATTCGTCATCTTGACACAAAATTTTAAATTTTAATTATTACGTGATATCGATTGATACTGCTCGAATATATAAACTTAAACACATAGCACACAAGGTAGTTTATTATCTTAACTATCATCATTATCTTCTCTATCTCCCATAAGGCTACTACCTAAGGTTTCTCTACTTAAGGTTCATAACCTAAGGCTTTGATACCAACTTATGACACCCGCAAATCCGGGTACTTCATTTTAACAAAATTTGGTGTTCACTATCTAAATAAAACATAACTACTGCCCATAAATAAGGAATGCAAAATAAATTACAACTTTAATAATTAAATAAATCTTCCTTATAAAAAGAATTACAACTCATCAAATCATTCCCAGGGTTATCTAACCTTAACATCAACAAGTGCGGAAAATAAAACATCACATAATAGAATTAAGTCTTATTACAACATCATAATCACATATATAAACAAGTCTTCACTTATTCATCTTTCTCTTGCCTTTGCTAGTTGACGGTTTATCAACTCTTTCAACTTTGGCTGCAATGATTATATAAATGCAAGAGTGAGCAAACAAAAGCTCAATGGAAATAATAATCAATAGTGATGACATATACTAAATAACTTCAACTGAATTGAATAATATTTCTATCATCGCTAGACAAGAATAAGCTTTAGACATCTAAGGTTCATAAGACCTTGAACTATGTCCCAGGTTATAAACATTTCTATTTAAACCTTTAGTCGTTAGACTATATGGACTCTTTAACTCGTACTTAGGGGGATTAGCCCTTCGTACCATGTATTGTGCACAAACATCTTAACGCTTTTGCATGGTAATCCCATATTAATAGGGTTGTTCATCTCAGTATTAATCAATGAGTCTGCACCAAATAAAGTTTGGTTTGGATAAGCTCAAAGGGTAATTTAGAGTTCAACTATCATCAACTCAGGAGGAGTTGAATCAACTTACAATAATTAAGAATTCAATAATAAAAGAATTATGAAATAACTATGAGTCATAACAATAGACTTCATATTCAATAGTCATGCTTTAGAAATAAACTTAAAGTATTTGAAAGATTCAATAAAACCTTGCTTGAACAATTAATTCAAGGTTACATTAATTCAATAATGAATTTCAATAAGATACTTGCTCAATATGGAAACTATAGATAATAAGATAACTTGCATAAACGTAACAAGAAAGGATATAACAACTTGCTCAGTTTAATGAGTATAGTTAGGAAAACTGTGACAAACAAGATTTTTGTAATTTATTTTGAATATTTATTGAATTAAATAAATATTTTTGATGATTTAATTATTGAGTTAAATAATTAATTGATGAATTTGTGGTAGATTAATTTAATTATATGTGTCACATTAGTTAAATTAATGTGGTGAATTTTTATATTCAAAGTATGTATTTAATTGAGCTTATTTGATTAATATATTAATTAATAAGCATAATGTTATTCTAATTAATTTATTAATTAATTAGAGATTTATGATTAGACATAATTAATAAATAAGAATTTTAATTATGTGACTATGTGATTTAATGTAGATTTATGCTATTTTATTTAATTGATTTAAATAGCATTATTTGATTTAATTGGGTGTGACATTAATTAACTATATTATAATAAATTAATTAAAATAAATGAGAAGGGATTCCTTAAGCTAGCCAAACAAGGCCTTAAGGGGAGTTGGTCAGTTAACCCACTAAGGGACCAACTGACAACCACTCACCCATTATATATTATACGTATTATACTTATATACATATATACTATATCAATTCATATATTCATATCAGAGAGAATTTTGAGAGAAAAGATTGAGGAAGAAGAATTTGAAAAGTTTATATCATCATCCTTGAATCATCTTCACAAACTAGCAAGGGTAATTCCTTCTCCTAAGTTTTTAAATTCAAGTTCTTAAAGTTTTCCATTAACGTATGTTAGATTCTCTGTGAATAACTAATTTGATAATTAATGTATGATATGATTTTATATGTGTTATTGTATGATTATAACATGTTTTATACCATGTATACATAAATCACAGTGATCAATTTTATGTAATTACGTCTTAATTAAGTTTTCAAAACTTCCATTAACGTACTTTGAAGTTTTCTGTAAAAGACTAAATTGATGACTTGTTCATGATATGGCTATATATATATTAATTGATGTCCATAACATATTATATGCCATATATGCATAACTTTCAGTGATCACACCATGGAATTTTGTTGATAATTGGGTTTTCAAAAGTTACAGAGTGTAAAAATTGTACATATGGCCCATATGGCCCTTACGTACAAAATTTACACACCTTATGCGTTTATTTAACTTAAATTAACACTTGAATGTGATTGTGTACATTTAAACGAACAAAATGGAAGTTAAACGAACGGATTCGGTGTTATAACGAATCCGTAACGTTGAATTCTTGTTTTCTTTCAAAACTTTATAAAATATTGAAAATAGTGAAATTAAATGTTGTGATTTGTGTAATTCCGTGATTTAAAGTGTTAAAAGCATGCTTAGAACATGGTATGATGTTTCTGTAAATTCTATATCTCATGGGTAGCCTTAAATTCATTTCGTTAGTTTAATTTGGATTTATTTGGGTTGCTCTGTGTGTCATTCGCGAACTGGAAATCTGGGTCTGCGTTGCCGCGCGGCCGCGCTGGTCCCAAGGGTAACTGGCGCGCGGCCGCGCCCCTTGCAGAAATTTGAAATTTTTTTGCTAAGTGTTCGTGTGTTCTAAGAGGTGGTTTAAAACCTAATGTAATGAACATAAAGATATGCTAAACATATAATAAGAGGTTAATAACTTATATTACGTGAGTAATTAATAAGTTAATTACATGACTTGAATCGTTAATTGTATAGTCCAATAACGTGCTCAAGACCGATGTGTGTGATTCGATACGTATATCGAGTTATTGATTAATTTGTATTGTGAACGTATTGATATGTAGGATGTAATAAAGAACGTGAATTATAATTGTAGCTTGTGCAAGAGGCAAGTATCCTATCCCTAATTTATTGATTTAGCAAGTTCCCTAAATTCTAATTTATTCATTTATTAAGCCTTAGACTTGTGTTTCTATATCGAGTAAGCTCGTGTTTTTAATTGTTCAAGTTCGAAATTCATATTACATATTGTAACTCTTTTAAAAGCATGATTCAGTGATACAATACTTATTCGATTGTATACTCTTGAGATTTATTATTCAAGTTGAATATCGATGTTATTGTTGAACCTTATAGGACTAGTGAACCCTTATTGATTCGACTAGTCCATAGTTGATGAACGTTCTAAATTCCAAAATACTTATTGAGCTTATCCAAACCAAACTTCCTTTGGTGCGGACTCTGATGTCAAAACTGAGATGAACAACCCTGTAAAAGGGGATTATTTACGCTTTAGCGTTGAGATATTGTGCACAATATGGTACTAAGGGCTGATCCCCCTAAGTACGAGAAGTAGAGTCCATAGTCTTATGACTGTTAAAGGTTTTAAGTATAAACACTTTACAACCTAGGACATAGTTCAAGGTCTTATGACCCTCAGATGATATTTTGATTCCTGTTATTTATCCTCGAGTCAAAAGTTGAGTTTCTTTATTCAGATGTCCTTGATTCACCCGCATGTTATTATATTGTTGTCATATTATTATACTTGTGGGCAACCGTGCTCACTCTTGCGTAATAATAACATTGCAGTTAAGAACGAAAGGTCTGACGAGCCTTCTACTAGCAAAGGCAAGGGCAAAGTCAACAAGTGATGAAGACTTGTTGTTTATTTTATGTGTTTATGTTTCAGACTTATGTTAAAGTTGTGTAAAACTTATTTAATTATTTATATTTCCGCATTTGATATTTAAGGTTAAGTACGACCTGGGATTGATGTATTTCTTTTCAGATGTTGTAACCCCATAAGGGGAGGATTATTTCTATTTATTTCATGGTTTGCATTTACTATGGGTAGATAGATAGATGATATTTGTACAGTGAACACCAAGTCCCGTGGAAATTGAAGTACCCGGATTTGGGGGTGTCACAGGTTGGTATCAAAGCTGTAGGTTATGAACCTTAGGTGGGGAAAAACCTTAGGATAGTAGCCTTTTTAGAGATCGAGAACATAGTAATGATAACTCTTATCGAGTTCTAAGAAAGATAATAACTTACCTTATGTGCTACGTGTTTATACTTATATATTCGAGTCTCGATTAGCATCACGTAATTACTAAAACTTAAAATTTTATTTGTCAGGATGACGAATGCTGGAGAACCTAGTCAGTCCAGGGACCTTGTACCCCTAGAGGCTAGAGAGGAGGAGCCCCGAGATATCCACGTAGTTTGGGAGCAGTTAGTCCGACGAGAGCCATCACCCTTGATCACAGTCATTGGTCAGGAAATTGTGCCGGTGTCTAATTCAGAGGAGGACTCTGAGGAAGACCCTGAGGAGATTGAAGTTCAGGCTGAGGCAGCTGAAGAGGAGGAGGAAGACCCTGAAGAGTTCCCGCCGAGCTCTATCAGTGCTGAGATGTATGACGAGCTGTATGACCGTAACATAGAGTTACGTGATACTGTTCAGGAGCTGAGGGAGACTGTTCAGGAGCTGAGGGAGCGGTCGGTTACTCAACAGTCTACCATCGAGCTGAGGGATGGAGAGGTTGAGGCTCTTCACACACGTTTGGGAAATGTAGAGTGGAATTTGGCTCACGAGAAGGGCCAAACCGAGCAGAAGTCAGAGGAAATTGAGGAATTGAAGAATGAACTAAAAGAGAAATCAGCAAGGCTGGCCATAGCAGAGGAGGCTTGGGTAAGGGAATCACGACGAGCAGATCTCGCAGAAGATAATTGTCGGGCGAAGAAGGCCAAGCTTGAAGAGACGTACTCTATACTTCAGTATGCAATTGACGAGGCCCAGGATCGGGTTATGAGGTACCCAATTCAGTTTGAAGGACTACCGTCGTACATGCTAGATCGCAGGACGATGTCTCGGATTATGGAAGAAGAGCGTGGCAAAGCTGTTCGTCGCCTTAATGGGCAGTGATAGGAACATTTGATTTTGTGAAACCTATCTGGTAGTTAATAATGTAAATTCCAATGTGTTTATAAACAGAGGAATATTTTATGTTTTAAATCCTGTAGATTCTTTATCTCAGGATAGTTGATGTAAATAGCAGTGATGCTATCGTATTATGTTAAAACTTTTGATTTAGTAATATATCAGAGTTTATTTGAGATAATGTGTTGACTGATTGTGTCTAAATGTTTAAGTTAAGCCTTAGATATTTAAAAGATTGAATAAAGTTCTAATACGCGTATTTCTTAAGAGTAAAATGCCGCCAAGGAGACGATCTAACCGTCAACAGGCCCAAGAAGGGTCAACTAACAACAACAACGACGCCAATGCTAACCCCGTTCAGCAGTTGGCGAACTTACTTGCTGGAGCGCTTAACAACCAACCTCAAGCTCCACCGGCCACAACGTTCAAGGACTTCAAGGCGGTGGGACCGCCAGAGTTTAAAGGCACCATGAACCCGATAGAAGCTCAAACCTGGGTCATGGAGATGGAAAAAGTTTTTGACGTCGCCAGAGTCAGAGAGGACCAGAAAACCGCCTATGCAACGTTCATGCTGAAATCTGAGGCCAGCTATTGGTGGCAAGCGAATAAGGTCCGGGGAGGTGAAGGTGTGATTACCTGGGAGAGGTTCAAGGAGATGTTCTTCGAGATGTACTTTCCGACCAGCTCGCAGAATCAAATGGAGGTCCAGTTCTTGGAACTGAAACAGGGAAATATGTCCGTACCAGAATATGCGGCGAAATTCAATGAGTTGGCTAGGTTTGCCACGTATCAAGTGCACACCGATCAGAGGAAGGCAAGGAGGTTTGAACAGGGCCTGAAGCCCTGGTTGTATAGCAAAGTGTCAATGTTCCAATTGAACACTTTTGCTGGGGTGTTGGAGAAGGCCATTCTCGCTGAAGGCGGGAGTGATGCAGTTACAAAGTATAACCAAGATCAGAAAAAGAAGAAGAGTGAAGGTGAAGGAATTAACAAGGCTAGTGGTAGCAACACGGGAGGGAGTAATAATCAGAAGAGGAGGTGGAATGATAACTCATCGACTGGGAATCAGCAAGGTGGTCAGAAAAAGAGGATCGAAGCTTGTTCGACCTGCGGGAAAGCTCACCTGGGGGTCTGTATGAAGGGAAAACGAGTATGTTATAATTGTGGTCAGGAAGGCCACATAGCACCTAACTGTCCGAACCCAAAGAAGGGCGCTTGCTTCACTTGCGGCTCAAAGGACCATCTGGCAAGGGACTGTCCCAAGAAGGGATCTGGAAGGGAAGGATCAGGTGGAAACAGGGGAAACAGCGGTGGAAGTGCTTTAACTATCACGGGACCAACCGCAACCAACCGACCAACCGCCAGGACCTTCAACATGACCGTGCAGGATGCTGTGCAGTCTCGCGATGTGGTGTCAGGTATCATTCCGATCAATAAAGTTAATGCTTATGTACTATTTGATTCGGGTGCTACTTGTTCATTTATATCCGATGACTTTGCTAAGAACTTAGAACTTCCTATGGACGAGTTAGAATACCCCATGAATATAGAGATTGCGAATAAAGAAGTAATCCCTGTTAAGTATGTACACAAGAACTGTAGAGTAGATATTAAGGATAACATTATGAACGTAAATCTTATCCCGATTAGACTTGGGGAATTCGATGTTATTCTGGGAATGGATTGGCTAGTCAATTATGGGGCTGTAATTGATTGCCAGAGGAAGTGTATCAACCTTATGACCCCGTCAAAGGTTGTGTTTTATGGCAGTAAATCGCCTAGACAAGCGAGTTGTCTGACGATGATGCAGGCCAGGAAGTTGTTAAGACAAGGCTGTGTAGGATATTTAGCCTACATAGTCGATAGTCGTAAAGAAAATTCGAAATTAGAAGATATACCAGTCGTGAGGGACTTCTTAGACGTATTTCCGGATGATCTGCCAGGACTTCCGCCAGACAGAGAGGTTGAGTTTGTGATCGATTTGGCGCCAGGGACGGCCCCAATATCGAAGGCACCATACCGGATGGCTCCGGTAGAGATGAAAGAGTTAATGGTACAACTACAAGAGTTACTGGACAAGAAGTACATCCAACCGAGCGTATCGCCGTGGGGAGCGCCGGTGTTATTTGTGAAGAAGAAGGACGGGACGATGCGGCTTTGCATCGACTACAGAGAACTGAATAAGGTCACAATTAAGAATAGATATCCATTACCGAGGATCGACGATCTGTTCGACCAATTGAAGGGTGCAAGGTACTTTTCAAAGATAGACTTGAGGAGTGGCTATCATCAGCTGAAGGTGAGGCCAGAGGATGTTCCAAAGACAGCATTTAGGACTCGATATGGTCACTACGAATTTTTGGTAATGTCATTTGGTCTAACGAATGCTCCTGCAGCATTCATGGGCTTAATGAATGGAGTGTTCAAGCCGTTTTTGGACAAATTCGTGGTGGTCTTTATCGACGATATTTTGGTATACTCGAAGACCAAGGAAGAACATGTAGAACATCTGAAGTTAACATTAGAGGCGTTGAGAAGAGAGAAGTTGTACGCCAAATTTTCTAAATGTGAATTCTGGATTGAAAGAGTGCAATTTCTTGGACATGTGATCGACAAGGACGGAATTTCGGTAGATCCCTCTAAAGTCGAAGCTGTGATGAACTGGGATCTGCCGAAAACACCGTCGGAAGTGAGGAGTTTTCTTGGATTGGCGGGTTATTATAGAAGATTTATTCAGGACTTTTCCAAGATCGCAACTCCGCTGACAAATTTGACTAGAAAATCGGTGAAATTCGTTTGGACAGAGAAGTGTGAGGAAAGTTTCCAAGAGCTCAAGAGGAGGTTGAGTTCAGCACCTGTGTTATCCCTTCCGGACGACACAGGCAATTTTGTGGTTTATAGTGATGCGTCGCATAAAGGACTTGGCTGTGTGCTTATGCAAAACGGCAGGGTCATTGCGTATGCGTCACGACAATTGAAAGACTATGAGAAGGGGTATCCGACCCATGACTTGGAGTTAGCTGCCGTGGTATTTGCTTTAAAAATTTGGAGACACTATCTCTATGGGGAGAAGTGTGAAATATATACAGACCACAAGAGTCTGAAATATATCTTTACACAGAAGGACTTGAATATGCGCCAGAGAAGGTGGCTGGAGTTAATTAAGGATTATGACTGTGAAATCTTATACCATCCGGGTAAGGCTAATGTGGTTGCCGACGCCTTAAGCAGAAAGGGTCGGGAGAAATTGATGATGTTGACTACTCAGGAGGAACTAATTTCAGCAATGGAAAAGCTGAAATTGGAAGTGAAGTATTCGATGGAGATTGACGAGAAGTTGTTTCAGATTCAAGCTGGTACAACCCTATTGGATAAAGTTAAGGAAGCTCAACTTCAGGACGAAGAATGTGAGAAGGTTAAGAAAAAGATATCTGAAGGAACCGAACCGAGATTCAAGATAGACAGTGAGGGACTACTGAGATTTGAGAATAGAGTTCGGGTACCGTCAGTGCCAGAAATTAAGGATGACATTTTGAGAGAGGCTCATAGCTCACGGTATTCAATTCACCCCGGTAGTACCAAGATGTACCAGGATCTTCGACAGCACTTCTGGTGGCCAAATTTGAAACGAGATGTTGCTGAGTGTGTTGCAAAGTGTCTAACCTGTCAGAAAGTGAAAGCAGAACATCAGAGACCAAGTGGTTTGCTACAACCCCTGGAAATCCCAGAATGGAAATGGGAACACATTACGATGGATTTCGTGGTTGGCCTTCCGACGACTCAGAAAGGCTACGACGCAGTATGGGTTATCGTTGACCGACTGACGAAATCCGCACACTTCCTTCCGATTAAAATCAGATTCAACTTAGACCAGTTGGCAAGGCTATATGTGAAAGAGATTGTTTCGAGGCACGGAGTTCCGGTGTCAATTGTTTCCGACAGAGATCCGCGTTTCACATCGAACTTCTGGAAGCGACTACAAGAATGCATGGGGACACAGTTGAGAATGAGTACGGCTTATCACCCTCAGACAGATGGGCAGAGTGAAAGAACGATCCAGACATTGGAAGATATATTGAGAGCATGCATCATGGATTTTAAAGGAAATTGGGATGATCACCTACCGCTTGTGGAATTCGGTTACAACAACAGTTACCACGCTAGTATTGGCATGCCGCCTTACGAAGCGTTGTACGGAAGAAAATGCAGAACCCCGCTATACTGGGATGAAGTTGGCGAGAGACAACTATTAGGTCCAGAACTGGTACAGCAGACAGCAGAGATAGTCAAAGTGATCAGAACAAGACTGGTAGCAGCTCAGGATAGGCAGAAGAAATACGCCGATCCACACCGTAAGAACGTTGAGTTTGAATCGGGTAGCTATGTGTTCTTGAAAGTCTCTCCCTGGAAGGGGAAGATCAGATTCGGTAAGAAGGGAAAATTGAGCCCAAGGTTCATTGGACCCTTTGAAGTACTGCGAAGGATTGGAGAAGTTGCGTATGAGGTAGCCTTACCTCCGGCGCTTGAGAATGTCCACAACGTCTTTCATGTGTCAGTTTTACGCCCCTACAAACCCGATTACAAACATGTGATTGAATATGAACCCCTACATTTTGAGAAAGACTTATCCTATGAAGAAATTCCTGTTCAGATTGTTGACAGGAAAGAGCAAGTCCTCAGAAATAAAATTATACCTTCTGTTAAGGTAATTTGGAGGAACCACAATGCTGAAGAAGCTACGTGGGAACTCGAAGAGCATATGATGAAGAATTACCCAGATTTATTTACTTAATTTTTTTGTTTATGCGATTCTGGGGACAGAATCTTTGTAAGGGGGGGAGAATGTAACGGGACGAAATTTAATTGAACCGTGATTCTGGGGACAGAATCCTTTTAAGGGGGGAAAGATGTGACAAACAAGATTTTTGTAATTTATTTTGAATATTTATTGAATTAAATAAATATTTTTGATGATTTAATTATTGAGTTAAATAATTAATTGATGAATTTGTGGTAGATTAATTTAATTATATGTGTCACATTAGTT
Source organism: Panax stipuleanatus (assembly GCA_020205555.1). Classification (NCBI taxonomy): domain Eukaryota; kingdom Viridiplantae; phylum Streptophyta; class Magnoliopsida; order Apiales; family Araliaceae; genus Panax; species Panax stipuleanatus. The sequence goes on along the minus strand of CM035120.1, from coordinate 83,173,915 downwards.
AAATTAATGTGGTGAATTTTTATATTCAAAGTATGTATTTAATTGAGCTTATTTGATTAATATATTAATTAATAAGCATAATGTTATTCTAATTAATTTATTAATTAATTAGAGATTTATGATTAGACATAATTAATAAATAAGAATTTTAATTATGTGACTATGTGATTTAATGTAGATTTATGCTATTTTATTTAATTGATTTAAATAGCATTATTTGATTTAATTGGGTGTGACATTAATTAACTATATTATAATAAATTAATTAAAATAAATGAGAAGGGATTCCTTAAGCTAGCCAAACAAGGCCTTAAGGGGAGTTGGTCAGTTAACCCACTAAGGGACCAACTGACAACCACTCACCCATTATATATTATACGTATTATACTTATATACATATATACTATATCAATTCATATATTCATATCAGAGAGAATTTTGAGAGAAAAGATTGAGGAAGAAGAATTTGAAAAGTTTATATCATCATCCTTGAATCATCTTCACAAACTAGCAAGGGTAATTCCTTCTCCTAAGTTTTTAAATTCAAGTTCTTAAAGTTTTCCATTAACGTATGTTAGATTCTCTGTGAATAACTAATTTGATAATTAATGTATGATATGATTTTATATGTGTTATTGTATGATTATAACATGTTTTATACCATGTATACATAAATCACAGTGATCAATTTTATGTAATTACGTCTTAATTAAGTTTTCAAAACTTCCATTAACGTACTTTGAAGTTTTCTGTAAAAGACTAAATTGATGACTTGTTCATGATATGGCTATATATATTAATTGATGTCCATAACATATTATATGCCATATATGCATAACTTTCAGTGATCACACCATGGAATTTTGTTGATAATTGGGTTTTCAAAAGTTACAGAGTGTAAAAATTGTACATATGGCCCATATGGCCCTTACGTACAAAATTTACACACCTTATGCGTTTATTTAACTTAAATTAACACTTGAATGTGATTGTGTACATTTAAACGAACAAAATGGAAGTTAAACGAACGGATTCGGTGTTATAACGAATCCGTAACGTTGAATTCTTGTTTTCTTTCAAAACTTTATAAAATATTGAAAATAGTGAAATTAAATGTTGTGATTTGTGTAATTCCGTGATTTAAAGTGTTAAAAGCATGCTTAGAACATGGTATGATGTTTCTGTAAATTCTATATCTCATGGGTAGCCTTAAATTCATTTCGTTAGTTTAATTTGGATTTATTTGGGTTGCTCTGTGTGTCATTCGCGAACTGGAAATCTGGGTCTGCGTTGCCGCGCGGCCGCGCTGGTCCCAAGGGTAACTGGCGCGCGGCCGCGCCCCTTGCAGAAATTTGAAATTTTTTTGCTAAGTGTTCGTGTGTTCTAAGAGGTGGTTTAAAACCTAATGTAATGAACATAAAGATATGCTAAACATATAATAAGAGGTTAATAACTTATATTACGTGAGTAATTAATAAGTTAATTACATGACTTGAATCGTTAATTGTATAGTCCAATAACGTGCTCAAGACCGATGTGTGTGATTCGATACGTATATCGAGTTATTGATTAATTTGTATTGTGAACGTATTGATATGTAGGATGTAATAAAGAACGTGAATTATAATTGTAGCTTGTGCAAGAGGCAAGTATCATATCCCTAATTTATTGATTTAGCAAGTTCCCTAAATTCTAATTTATTCATTTATTAAGCCTTAGACTTGTGTTTCTATATCGAGTAAGCTCGTGTTTTTAATTGTTCAAGTTCGAAATTCATATTACATATTGTAACTCTTTTAAAAGCATGATTCAGTGATACAATACTTATTCGATTGTATACTCTTGAGATTTATTATTCAAGTTGAATATCGATGTTATTGTTGAACCTTATAGGACTAGTGAACCCTTATTGATTCGACTAGTCCATAGTTGATGAACGTTCTAAATTCCAAAATACTTATTGAGCTTATCCAAACCAAACTTCCTTTGGTGCGGACTCTGATGTCAAAACTGAGATGAACAACCCTGTAAAAGGGGATTATTTACGCTTTAGCGTTGAGATATTGTGCACAATATGGTACTAAGGGCTGATCCCCCTAAGTACGAGAAGTAGAGTCCATAGTCTTATGACTGTTAAAGGTTTTAAGTATAAACACTTTACAACCTAGGACATAGTTCAAGGTCTTATGACCCTCAGATGATATTTTGATTCCTGTTATTTATCCTCGAGTCAAAAGTTGAGTTTCTTTATTCAGATGTCCTTGATTCACCCGCATGTTATTATATTGTTGTCATATTATTATACTTGTGGGCAACCGTGCTCACTCTTGCGTAATAATAACATTGCAGTTAAGAACGAAAGGTCTGACGAGCCTTCTACTAGCAAAGGCAAGGGCAAAGTCAACAAGTGATGAAGACTTGTTGTTTATTTTATGTGTTTATGTTTCAGACTTATGTTAAAGTTGTGTAAAACTTATTTAATTATTTATATTTCCGCATTTGATATTTAAGGTTAAGTACGACCTGGGATTGATGTATTTCTTTTCAGATGTTGTAACCCCATAAGGGGAGGATTATTTCTATTTATTTCATGGTTTGCATTTACTATGGGTAGATAGATAGATGATATTTGTACAGTGAACACCAAGTCCCGTGGAAATTGAAGTACCCGGATTTGGGGGTGTCACAAAAACTTGCCTCGAGCGCAAGCTATCAATTACTATCACGTTCCATAATTATCCTACGTACACGTAATTAACAATAATAACATACATTAGTTACCGTACAACTAACTCACGTCATTGGTTAACCCTATATATCATTACATTTGCAACAATAATTAATTCTAAATCAGATCGAATCACGAATCATCAGTCTTGAATGCGTTATTAAACTTTACGATTAACAGTTTACATAACGTATCTAACTTACAAATTAATCACATGAAATACGTTAAAGAATCATTCTAACATCTCAATGTATGCTTAAAATGTTATCAAGTTCATCACATTAGGTTAACTTTTTATGTGATGGACAAAAGCTACACAAAACACAAAACAACATCCCGGACAACAAGGAAGCCTGTTGGGGCGAGTAAGAAGCCCGCTGAGGCGGGTGTTCATGCTGGTGAAAAAATCAGCTCGCGAACTTGTGCAGAAAAAAGCCCAATTTGGCTTATTTTCTCGCACCAAACTCAGATTTTAGTACATATAATGCTTATAAAACTTTATAAAATCATAATTTTAAACTTCTAACATATTTTTAATTTACATAAAAACCACAACACATAATCAAAACCCTTAATTTTATGATTTCGAAGAAAACACCATTGTTAAGCGTTCTTGATAAAAATTAACACTATGAGTTTGTTATTAAACCAAAACACACAATTCAAATCATGTTAATTTCGTTTCTTAACATATTATCATAATCTAAACTTGATTTATATCACATATCACAATCAAACACAATTTTGATGTTTAAGAAATTGTTTTTCAAAATATTTCACTGTAAATTGCTATGAGCATGATTTCTTCATGTTCATCATATTTACATGAATTGAATAGTTAAACTTGCATACAAATCATATATAATAGTTTATACATACAATTTAACACATATAAACTATATTTACATGAATTCTCATAAAATCAAGTTTACAGAGAACTTAAAAACATGAAGAAAAATAAAGAACAAAACTTAAAATTAGATTATACCTTTGCTTATAGAGGAATAAGATGAAGATGGTGACTCTTGTTTTTCTTAAATTTCACAAAGCTTTTCTTCCTTCCTCTTTCTTTCTCTTCTTTCTTTCTTCTTCTCTCTTTTCTCTCTAACTCTCTGTTCTTCTATTATAATTCTTATATATCTAACGTAGTTATAAAATATAATATAACTGACAATATAGATATAATACATATAATTACATATAATATATAATTGACAAATACTTAATATACAATATTAATAATATATCGGTTACAACTTTTTAAAACTCAAAAGCCATAAGGCTTGTTTAGCAAAACCTCTTTATGTTTAAAACTGATTTTTAGGAGCTAAGGCCTTGTTTGGTAAAACAGAATTAAAATAGATTTAAAGGCCTTGTTTGGTAAAATTGAATTAAAACTCTTTTTGTTTTATTTTAAAACCTCCTTTAACACATAGTTTCCAATGTCACACTTTATCTAATTTAATCTTACTATCCCAATTTAATTAAATTAAAACTAACATCAAGTAACTAAATAAAATTACCACATAACAATTATAATTACTCATTAATCATAATCTCATGTAACAAATACCACATAATATTCATCTAATTTAATTATCTCAATTAAATTAGAATTACACCACAAAATTATTAAACATCAACTTAATTAACATATTGCACTTAATTTAATTACTCCATACATAATCACATCAAATATTTATTTAACTCAATAAATAAATCAATTAAAATATTTATTTAATTCAATAAATATTCAAAATTCTCGTTTGTTACAATCACAAAGGATGGTCTGACCTGTTGCCCCTGACTCTGTTACCATACAGAACGTCAATGCGTACCTCTACTGGGGCTACCCCGTATTCATTGGTCTATGGCATGGAAGTAGTACTTCCCATAGAAGTAGAAATGGAGTCCTTGCGAGTGTTAATAGACGCACAGATGGAAAAAGATCAGTGGTTGCAAGAGCGGTACCACTAGCTATCCCTGATAGATGAAAAGAGGGCTACAGCCATTTTCCAAGGGCAGTTATATTAGCAAAGGATTGCTCAATCATACAACAAGAAAGTATGAATCCGTCAATTCAAAGAAAATGACCTAGTGTTGAAGAAAGTTTTGGCCAATCAAGACAAAGCTAAAGGAAAGTTCGCCCCAAATTGGGAAGGGCCTTTTATTGTCAAAGAGGTGCTGACAAGAGAAGCTATCAGATTGTAGGAAATGGATAGGAGCCAATTTCCCCAACTCATCAACTCAGACACCATAAAAAGTTACTATGTCTGAAGCACATGCCAACCATCATCTTGGTCCTGCGAATCGATCAAATTAGTTTCAATTTTTATTAAAAAATTGAACTACGAATAACCTGATCTCCCTCAGCCCGGGAGTACGTAGGCAGCCATTCCTGATGCGGTCAAACTAAACAAAAACTCAAAAACTCATCAAACCAAGCTCAAAAGAGACACTTCTCACACCTCTTACACAAAAATTAAACTACGAACGACCTGATCTCCCTCCACCCGGGAGTACGTAGGCAGCCATTCATGGTGCGATGACCTTTAAAGAAAAACTAAAAACCAATAAGAAAACTAGTCCCAAGACACCGAAACCCTATAAAACCCAAATACTATCAAGTCTCCCTCGTCAACAGGCCCATTTGAGATATTCTCCAACATCTCACTATCAATCCATTAAAGGGAAGCTCATAATACATCAACAACAGCAAGTCATGAAAGAAGTGGTAATCACTCAGCAATGACAATATATATCCAACAGGGAAATGAATCAAAATATGTTTCTCTGATATATAATACTATTTAATATATACATAGTGTCTTGTACATGACAAAAATGGCTGATCTAGTATATGCAGGGAAAATAAAGCTAGTCTATGGATTAAATGATAAACGAGACAACAATGCCAATATGGCTTCTCTCTTTGAAGATGGAGGAGCAACTGCAAGTGCAATACCCTCATCCTCTATACGAGCAAGGACATCTACTACCATCTGCATGGTGCTGCTATGGCCATCTATAAATGCACTAATCTCTCCAACTAGGCTATCTGTATATGACCTGAGGGAAGTGCTGTCCATAATATATACCTCTCGGGTGGCTATGGCTTCGTCCCTCTCCATAAAAGCAGCATCCCTGGCAATCAAAACCTCCTCAATCTCCTAAAAGGCTGCATCTCTAACAGATCGGACCTCATCTCTTTCCTCAAGAACTGCATCTCAGGTAGATAGAGCCTTATCTCTCTCAACCAATGCTGCATCCCGAGTAGCCTGAGCCTCGTCTCTGGCAGCAAAAGATGTATCCCTGCCAGACTGGGCGGCTAAAATCAATGCCCTAGCTTGATCTCTCTCGAAAGTTATCCGAGTTAGTGAATCAGCAAAAATTAGATTTGTACCGGCAGGGATAATCGGAGGGTCACTAACTAAAGCCGCTATCAAACCAGTGAACAAATCATCCTTTGTGGGAGAATCAAGATCCTCCATAGGCTCCTCCTAATCTGAATCTATGATCGAAGCTAACTGGATAATCGCAGTTGCTGCTATATTGGACTCTAACCAAGCCGAATACTCTGGGAATTGATTCGGATGGCTAGTAGAGAAATCAGCCTTCTCCCTATGAGTCAAACACTCATAAATTATGATCAGGTCAGCTAACGATAGAGATGAGGCTGATATTCGCTGATCAACAGCCCCCTCAAACTGGTGTAGGCTCTGGAACTGATCAAACTAACCCATAACTGCTAATGGATGGTAAGTGGTCACCCCTCTCAATCCCGCTAGGGGCAGATAGTCCATGCCGGGTGCATAAGTAATAAAGTTGTAAGGGGAGACAATCCCTAAGCATGGCAAAATCGAAAAGGTATGCTCAATATTTGGCAGAAAAGCCGACCAGGTCGCTGCATCCGAACACTCCGTTGGCTGGAAGGAGTAGGACATGGCTATCTCATGGGTAAAGCAGTACCCATGTTGTCTAAAGGTGCCAATCGGACGCAAATGTGTTATGAGCCATACGTACAGTAGGACGGAGCTACCTCTAAAAAACCCCTCTGGATGGGTGCTGCAAAAGGTAGTCGACCTCAAGGTATAGGCCAGTATTATCGGCAGAATAGTACTACCCTATCTAAGGGCACAGACCATGATCATCAAACTGATATCTAATTGGTTCAAACGTAGTGACATGTATACATAGGCTACAACACACATCAACAAAATGCCTACCCGGGCCAGCTACCACTCATCTGCCGAAATGATAAAATCCCCAGAGTGTTGATCGTAGCTGTCCAGCTGACCGAAGCAATCAATCAAAAAGTCGATAGAGATCACATGTCCTGAAATGATTTCATCAATGACTACTCTATGTCCCAAACCCGATATACGCATGATTGGTTTCCTCATGTCGCTGATAGCTATGCGAGCGCAAGGTAGGTCCAGTGCTAAACCTGTAAGCCGCTCATACTCCTCCAATGCCGGCGTCAACTCATGCCGTCCAAAGAGGAAAACCTGTCGCTCAGGTATCCAGCAGGATAGAATGCCATCTATAAATACGTATGGAACCTGGAAATCTAAAAAGGCCAAGGAATGCCCCAACATCTGATCTGCTATCCCTCTGGCTGGGAAGGGCAGGCTATCATACCACGACCTCAGTGAGGATGATACCAAGGATAGTGATGACTGCTCAATGCGGGTGACCATCGATGAAGACATCTGTATCACCGTATTACAAGATAATCTAGGGGTCAAATCTAAACTCACATGTCTAAGTGCATATCCATGACATAATACATGCATAATGACAATGATAAACATGATGCAATAGATAGGAAATATCATGCATATCTTGAATAAACTATCTACTGCAAGCATCATCTCTATCTAATCATATACTCTAAAATAAAAAGTACTGGGAGATGGTGTACAGCCGCCCAACTACTAACAGAGGCTTATCAAAAGATATAGGGAGAAATGGGGCATAGACGCCCAATAGCTAAACAGAGGCCTATCAAAAGATATAGTGAGAAAAGCTATCAGAAGAAATCAGGAATATCTACATCCTAGCTACTAACCTGCTCCAGCTCCTCCTGAGACACGAAGTCTTGGCCAGTGGGAATGTCCGGTCGATATAGGGAGGATCAACACCTGTAAAACTGCTGGAAAATGGACCTATAGATGGGTAAGCTCTAGAGCTGGAAGGAGAAAAAGAATCTGCCTCGCATGACTCTCGGCCAAGGTGCCTGATGAACAAATGTGCCCTCTCTAACTACTGGGTCAATGCTGTGATCTGATCTAGATGAGTCAAAACTTAGAGGCAAGCTATCCAATTTGTCATCATCACAGACCCCGGCACCATATTTGCCATAAACTGGGTCGCACGAGTCTGAGCACCAATGGTACGAGGACTCCACCAGCAGTGAAATGCCTTCTGGTTGTAAGGACCCTCTGACAGGGTGAAGCCATCTACGCCCACCATAGGAATGTCTGTGAGTGGCTGAACTAATGGGCAATGATGCCAAGAAGGAGGAACAAAGGGAATGCATATCTCTCCCGTGGTGCTCCTAATAGCACACTTTCCTAAATAGAGCTCCCAACCTCCCTCTGTCAAAAATGGGACTCTGCGGGTGGATAATGCAAACTCCCGGCCAGTGGGAAAATCGCCCTCAAACCCGACTTTTAAAAAGTCTGAGGTGTATGGGACCCACGAGATCGATCCGACCGTCAATAGCTCGAGCTTCAGGCAGGAGTGGGTGAATCCCTCAACTACAGGGAGCTCTGTCAATGTGGAGTAATGCCAGCGTCGTCCCATATGATAGGTCTCCAAGCCTAGAGTAGTGGCAGGGCGTAGGCAAGGAAGCCTCTCATATGCCCAAAATTGGCCATGCAAATATCAAAAGTCCTCAACGATCAAGACTGACATATATAAATGTGGAAATCAAAAAGGTACAAGAGAGATGTACTCAGCAGCAGGAATGGGTCAAAGCCTAACCAAGCCTCCGTCACACCCTCCGAGCACATGCGCATCCCTCAGAGAAAATAGGCAAAGGTATAGGTACCCCAATAGAAGTCACTTAAGCGCTCCACGTACCAAGTGGCACTGACCACGGCAAAGGACACCGTCAAAGAGTTATCCACAACGAAACAACCCTTAATGATCACTAAAAATAGTCGCTTCAGGATGTGATCTCTAACCCTCTAATCATCAGGAAGAGGCTCGGTCAAAGCCCCACTTTGGGCATCTACGCCCAACGGACAAGAACGGACCATTCGACCTTTGATAGCCGACGTAGGAACTCGCAGGAGGGACAGAATGGCAGTAGGTGAAATGTCATCCATAATCGGAACTAGCTCACCTACGAACTCTATCCCGGTGATGAACCTCCAGTCCATAGGCATCATCATCACCTCGCAATCCAGCAAATAGAGAGACTGAGTCTGGTGCAACCAGCGCTAAGGCAAAGCCCTCAAATAATCCCAGGGGCAATGACAGGGAAGCATAGAAAAGAACGCCTGAAACCCCCAGGTGTCGACAATGGCCCTGTACTCCGGGTGTAGAGAGTGGTACAAAGAATACGTAGTAAACCAGTTCCCCCTGGGCTGTGTAAAGCGGGGAACCTGCATTAAAAATCTCACCCATATCAAACATATGCCCTAAAATGGCAAAAGAAAGAAAGAAGGAGAATCCAAGAAGAAAGACTTCAGTCACCTTGTTGGCGTGAAGGAATCTCGATGAATGGCGCCTCAAATCTCCCAGCAGCTCTTGAAGTGGCACCAAAATGCCTGGAAGCTCCACACGTGGAGCCTGAGCTGGGGCAGGATCAACAAATGGAGCATCCTCATCATCTATATCAACCGACGGCTCAGCCCGGGCCGGATGAATCACTGATTTAGCCAATCTACGAGGTGGCCTGGCTGGCTGTGGCTGAGGAACATCGGAGACTCTCCTCCCCCTAACTCTTGGAATGACCTTGCTAGCACTCCCGGGTCTATCTGGCTCCATAACCTGGATAAAGTCTCCAAATCATCTCAAAAAGGGTGAGGTAAGCCTAAACCTATGGCTTATTAAATTAAAGCATTATTTTATGCCTTTTTAAATCCTAAAATATGCATAGGTTAGTCAAAATCCCCAGTAGAGTAAAAATTGTATTTTTATTAAATACTCAGGCTTTTGAAAAAATTTCACCTAAGTCGCATTTGTAAAATGTACTGTCCGCATGCACACAAGCATGACTAGGTGGCCATTCAGTAGCACACCTATCCAAAAATAGAAACAGTTCATATTTATGAGAAAAAATCAAAAGTAAACTCCCCATGACAGCTAAATTACCATGGACATTTTTTAGTTGAAAATCCAGGCTCACTAGGCCTCAAAAAGGACGAGTAAACTGATCAAAAAGGGCGTAAATTGACTGTCTCAGAATTTAAATTTTCTTACATCAAAACGTGCACCACAGTAAAATATGCATACTTATGAAGTCAGAAAATTTTTATCAAGTCATATAAGCATACATTTTTGATACATTGCGTTCAAAAGCACCCTACGTGGTTTATAGCATTCTAACGGTCAAAACTAGAAAATAAAGGATGTAAACGTTACCTAAGATGTGCAGAACGTGTGTGCGCTGACGAAATCGGAAAAAAGCTGCCCGAACTTCGTAGATCTAAAAAATAAAATTGGATTTCTATTGGAACTCAAAATTGAAAATAAATTCTGAGAGCCCCTACTACCCATCTTAAACTCGTAGGAAGCAACGGGCCCACTTGCGGCTACCGCACCTCTACCTGCAGCTCCTTAGGGTGGTCCCCACTCCCTCCAGTTCAGTCCAGTTCAAGTGGAAACGGAGTTTATAGGACATAAAAAAGTCAAATCCGAGAAAAAAACTGCTACGCGATTGAGCGGATTGTCCTTAAATCCTGCATATGAGCGGTGGATTCCTGATGGAAAGAAGAACTTCATTTAAACCATTTGTTATCATCCCAAAGCAATATCTGGGGATCAATGATGAGAACTGCTGAAAAACTAAAAAAATCGCTGAAAACTGTCGCTGTCAAAGCATCGGGATGGTCTAATGGTATGAACGATAGATTCTGACTGTATCACGGCATCCAGATTGATCCGAATGTGTGTTTTGTTGAAAATAGTACCCCCCCACGTCGAGATTGGTCAGACTACCAGACATCTCAGCCGCTGGCAACAACCCCAGCGAAGCATCGGGAACGGTCTAGTGACATCAGCAGTTTAAGGCTACTTCAGCAATGGTCAGACTGCCTGACATCTTAGTCGTTGGCGGCAACTCTAGCGAAGAATTGGAAATGGTCCGGTGACATAAGTCATTGCAGGCTACTTCAGCCAAGGTCAAATTGCCTAACATCTCAGCAGTTGGAGACAACTCCAGCGAAGCATCGGGAACGGTCCGGTGACATCAGCCGTTGAAGGCTACTTCAGCGAAGGTCAGATTGCCTGACATCTCATCCGCTGGCGACAACCCCAGTAAAGCATCGGGAATGATCCGGTGACATCAGTCGTTCAAGGCTACTTCAGCGAATGTCAGATTACCTGACACTATCAGCCGTTGGCGAAAATCCCAGCAGGGCATCGAGAACGATCCGGTGACATCAGTTGTTGAAGGCTACTATAGCAAAGGTCAGATTGCCTGACACTATCATTCGCAAGCGACAACCCCAGCTAAGCATCGGGAACGGTCCAGTGACATCAGCCGTTAAAGGCTACTTCAGCGAAGGTTAGATTGCCTAACATCTCATCCACTGGCGACAACCCCAGCAAAGCATCTGGAATGGTCCAGTGACATCAGCCATTAAAGGCTACTTAAGCGAAGGTCAGATTGCCTAACATCTCATCCACTGGCGACAACCCTAGCGAAGTATCGGGAATGGTCCGGTGACATCAGCCGTTTAAGGCTACTTCAGCAAAGGTCAGATTGCCTGACATTATCAACCGCTGACGACAACCCCAGCGAAGCATCGAGAACGGTCCATTGACATCAGCCGTTGAAGGCTACTTCAGCGAAAGTCAGATTGCCTGACATCTCAGCCGCTGGCGACAACCCCAACAAAGCATCGGGAACGGTCTGGTGACATCAGTCGTTGAAGGCTACTTCAGCAAAAGTTCGGATTGCCTGACATCTCAACCGCTAACGACAACCCCAGCGAGGCATCGGGATCGGTCCAGTGACATCAGCCGTTGAAGGCTACTTCAGCGAAGGTCAGACTGCCTGACATCTCAGCCATTGGCGACAACTCCAGCTAAGCATCGGGAACAGTCCGGTGACATCAGCCGTTGAAGGCTACTTCAGCGAAGGTCAGATTGCCTGACATCTCATTCGCTGGCGACAACCCCAGCGAAGCATCGGGAATGGTCCGGTGACATCAGCCGTTGAAGGCTATATCAGCGAAGGTCAGGTTGCCTGACATCTCAGCCACTGGCGACAACCCCAGCGAAGCATCGGGAACGGTCTGGTGACATCAACCATTCACGGCTACTTCAGCAAAGGTCAGATTTCCTGACATCTCAGCTGTTGGCAACAACTCCAGCAAAGAATCAGGAACGGTCCATTGACATCTATCATTGAAGGCTCTACTTCAGCGAAGGTCAGAGAGTCTGACACTATCAGATGTCGGCGAAGACCCCAGCGAAGCATCGGGAATGAACCAATGACAGAAACAGTGTATCAATTTATCCCCACTGAAGATAGATGATGGAATCTGTTATACAAATCCTCAGAGGAAGCATTGAGAAGGTTTGGTGATGGTCAAGCCTTGCAAACTACCGTTCGAGTAGGTGTTGAGAAGGTCCGATGATGTAAACCACTATCAGCTATCATCAGGATAGGCATCGGGAATCTCAAATGAGATAACTCAGCAAAAGAGGAACATACCCAGCGGAGGAATAGTCAGAAAACAGATTTAGAGACGCGAGACGTAAGTGAAAACCCTAACGTTAATCTCAGAAATATCCCACGGCATCTGTGACGCCCCCAAATTCCAGGACCGCCACTTGGTCTCTCGAATTCGGTTCATCACGTGCTCATGGTAATACATCGCAATAATGATAACTAAATATTACACAACCACAGCGAAAAATCTATTCTAGAATAATTTACAATGATTTATTATAATTATTCCCCAAGTCTCGCAACCTACAATACTTAATAGATTACATAGCAATATCAATTAACGACTTGTTATATAATCTAACTTAAGCTTAAACATAAACAAATCCAGTCTTACTACATCATCTTCACACAATATTAATATATTTAAAACATAACAGACATAAGCTAGTTGGTAGCCTTGCCCTTGCCCTTATCAATGCCCGAAGGTTCTGCCTTAACTGAAATGTTTTAGGGAAAGCAAGAATGAGCACAAATTGCCCAGCAAGTAATATACAATAAGGGTGAATAATAAGATTCTCAATTCTCGAAAGGGTATAGCAAGATTTGATAGCTCAAGAATAACAAGAATATCAACAGTTCTCAATAACAGTCGCTAAGGACAGGATAATATCAATATGATTCAATAATAAGTCAATTCAAGATTTCAAATAATTGAATGCTGAGTAGTCGCTACGGACTATGAACTTCTACTAGAATTGACAGTAATAAACTGAAAATCCAACAAAAATAGGTACAACAGGTGATCAGCCTAAAGTACCCTTGTTATGCATAACAATCAATCATACTCAAGTGTACATGTCGGTTCTCCGACAATTATATATTCCCTTCAGAGAAGGTTGTTCTTCTCAGTCAAATACAAGATCCCGCACCAATCAATTAGTTTGGGTTGCTTTTCAATAACATAAGTCCAGCCGAATCAGATGGCATAGACACTTTCACAATATTCAAGAACAATACTAAGTTCAACATGAATAATAGCTTTAATGAAATAAGAGTTCAAGTATGCTAATTCAATTCAACCGATTAAATAGGAAACTAGTTCGCAATACACAAGATAGGATACTTGCATAGTAAAAGAGTATAAGTTAGGAAACTTTCACAATCATAGCTTTCCTTGTATAAAGTAAATGCATCGGTTAGGATACTTGCACTTTAAAATAGTGTAAGTAAGAGAACTTGCCTTTAGCGTAGTTTATCCACGAAAAGCAATCAACACTTTCGAATTCCTATCGTAATATAGTTACGTATATATATGATATTCATTAGTCATATAATTTAACTTCACATTTTCTCTTTGAATATACGATCAACACATAAGGTAAGTTTTACCTAGCTACACAGTTATATAGAATATAATTTCTATCCTTAACGTTCCTTCTTTAGAGTTTAAACGCATTCTCTTATTATATAAGATCTCAACAATTAGCAAACATGCTTGCATATTATTAATATCACATAAGACCACAATCAATACTAAATATATTTCATTTTAGCTAGTTACGGTATCTCCTTAAGTTAACCGTCAAAATCGGGTTCAAGTAACATCATATAATATCACGTAGCATGTATTCATATTTAAAGGATACTTTACATGCTTGTATAACTTTTCCAAATCCAATCGTACATGGTATAGGTTCTTAAGTTAATACTTAAAGCCATTCAAGGACACGAACTCATATGGTCTAACATGGTCGTTTTTAAACACATAAGATATTCATATAACTTGTATTAGTCATGCTCATGAGTACTCGTATTGCATATATGTAGCTAGCATTGTTATTATCTTGAAAACATGCTTTGTTTATGCTAAACTTTAATCACGGTAACCAATCATGGTATATATATATATATGCATGACACATGAATGAGTCTAAGAGTACTATCACATGTGTCCATAAATATCAGAATTTAAATCTCCACGTATCGTGTTAATGCTCATATGCAAGGCTTGTATTTCTATTAGTGAATCTTACTAATAGAGCCTAACATGTTCATGCTTCCTTACGAACTATATAAACACAAGTTAAGGCTTCATTCATATATTTCAAAGTTATCTAAACATGCTCATAACATCAAAATGACTATATAGCATTTACATGATCATATCCACCTTCAAACTTATATTTTTGTTAGGAATGAGCACTAGTTAGGTTCACATGTTCATATTTTATTACGGAACCAATATAGATAAGCTAACATGCACTTCATGTGTCTCTAGGTGGTACTAACGTGCTTGCAAGGTCAGTATGTAAACATGCTTTATAATGTTAATGATTGTTTATGAAATTTTAAGTTCGTTTCCGAGCTTCATGTCGTTTTGTTAACCATGCATGCTAATACACTAAAACATGCTTACATTGCCTCATTAGGTTTATATATATGTATTAATCATGCTTCCATGCTTGTTTAAACAAAAATCAACCAATTAGTACATAACAGTTTTGTTGCAGAATGCAGAAAACTGAACACAGAGGCCAGCGCTGCGGCGCGGCAACAGCAGCATACTCTGGCGCTGCGGCGCGGGTGGCGCTGCGGCGCGGGTGGCGCTGCGGCGCGGGTGGCGCTGCGGTGCAGGCTGCGGTGCGGGCTTCGGCGCTGGCTGCGGCGCGGGCAGCGGCGCTGCGGCGCTGGCTGCGGCGCTGCGGCGTGGGGACAGTTCCTGCAGTTCAGACTGCAGCGAAACCGACCCAAAACCTCCCATTTTATCGATCTCGACATACCCATATGCTATTAGACTAACCTTTTTACCTTACTAACACATATATATTGTTATATAACAGTCAATCGCCCAAACGATTCCCAATTTGATGAACTCCAACTTATTTCACGAATTCGATGCTTTGCAGAAATTACAGAGCAACAATGGAAATGAAAGTCAAGAAAGCTATATAGTGGTTCCATCACGTATGTATGTTCATATAACAACAATATAAGGGTTCTACAAACCAATCATGAACCAATTTGGCATAATCAAAAATTTGAAGGAAACTTCGAAACAGAAAACGAAAATGAATAACAAGGAAACTGTATTATACCTTCTGTTAGATTCTGAACTTGCTGCTACTCAAGAACACTGATAAATATATATATAACTCTTAACTTACTTAGCCAAAATTCTCAGCAAATGAATTAGGAAGAGGATGGGTTATATTTATAGAAGAATTTCATAACCAGGCAATGCAATTACATCCAAAATCAAACTAACAGATTATAGGAATGTTTGCTAGATAAGAGGGAGTTGGTAATTAGTTGGTGATCTCCACTATTCCACCCACTCCCTTCATGATCATGATGGCTAGAATGCTGAGTTTGAGAGAAGAGAGTAGGCTAGCTTCATGATGCATTTCACGTGTACAAGGTTTGTGTTTAATAATATGGGACAAGGCCATATACTCAGCATTTTATTAGTACACAACACTTAAATTATTACACACACATAACATACTTCCTACTCTTATGTTATATTATATATACTTATTGTCCCTACATAGGTTATAACTTAATGTCACAATATAAATTTGCATAACGAATACTTCAATATAGTGAAGGTGACTTGCACGCATATAATCCATGTACCTTCTGTTAATACCGGATATAATTTAATCAGATGTTAACACATTACACTGTCACCTTTATTAAAACTAATTGTTTACAATATGTTCATGATATATTATACAATGTATACCCACATATTTATTGTCACACAAGTTATTAATCAAGTAGCTCACATGGTTTAATAAGCCTTACCATATAATAGTGTCATATTACACTTCACATAATACATAGTCAGCTAATATATGCTACACATTTAATTCGCATGCTTGCACATATAATTTCTCATCTTATAAATTGAATATTAATTAATAATATACACATATCCTACATCAATCAATATAATTGTTAACCTCCATAACAATTTAATTAACCCTTATATGATTAATTATCACTTTGATATAAATCTTATTATATTTATAAACACGTTGCTCATTATTATTATGTTTCTTGCAATAATAATAATCACATATTATTAATCAATCCTCATTAGTATTTTATAACAGTTAATTAATATTCTTCGATTAACAATTAATATAGATTAATTGTTCGCTTAAATTAATATAATCATTCTTATATTACGTCACTGTGCCACACAAGGCAATCAACGAGTTTATCACAAACTCCACCAATTTCTCAATTATTATAATTATTCAATTATATATAATTGAATTAATTCATCTCATAACACAAAATCATTTATATTCAAATAAATTCTCATTTTCATTAATATAATTATTTAATAATATATGGAAATTCTCGGGTATTACATCCTCACCCCCTTATAAAAATTTCGTCCCGGAATTGCTACAAGGTTACACAAATAGATGGGGATAGTCCCTCATCATCCTATCTTCTAACTCCCACGTTGCCTCCTCGACATCGTGGTTACGCCAAAGTACTTTTACAGATGAAATAACTTTATTTCTCAAAGTTTGTTCTTTCCTATCTAATATCTGGACAGGAATTTCTTCATACGCCAAGTTCTTCTCCACTTGAATGGGCTCGTAAGAAATCACGTGCTTGTAGTCGGCCTTGTACGGTCGCAACACGGAAATGTGGAACACGTTGTGGATATGCTCCAACTCGGGTGGTAACGCAACTTTGTATGCCACTTCGCCCAATCGCTTCAGTATCTCGAATGGTCCTATGAATCTTGGACTCAATTTTCCTTTCTTGCCGAAACGGATTTTTCCCTTCCATGGAGATACCTTCAAGAATACGAAACTGCCGACTTTGAAGTCTCGGTCCTGCCGATGCAAATCTGCGTATTTCTTCTGGCGATCTTGAGCTGCTACAAGTCTGGCTCTTATCATTGTCACCACGTCTGCGGTTTGTTGAACTAACTCTGGTCCGAGTATTCGTCGTTCTCCGACTTCGTCCCAACATAACGGCGTTCTGCACTTTCTCCCGTAAAGAGCTTCGTACGGTGGCATGTCGATACTTGCATGGTAGCTATTATTATATGCGAATTCTACTAAGGGTAGGTGGTCGTCCCAATTTCCCTTAAAATCCATCACGCAAGTCCTAAGCATGTCTTCTAGCGTTTGTATTGTTCGCTCACTTTGTCCGTCTGTTTGAGGATGATAAGCTGTACTCAACCTCAACTGCGTTCCCATTCTTTTTTGCAAACTCTTCCAAAAATTGGACGTGAAGCGCGAATCTCGATCAGAGACAATTGACACCGGCACTCCATGTCGTGAAACAATTTCTTTTACACATAGGCTTGCTAATTGGTTCAAACTGTAGCGGATCTTGATTGGTAGAAAGTGTGCGATCTTCGTTAGTCGATCCACGATAACCCAAATAGCATCATAACCTTTCTGTGTAACTGGAAGTCCTACCACGAAGTCCATGGTAATATGCTCCCATTTCCACTCTGGTATTTCTAACGGTTGTAGTAAACCACTCGGCCGCTGATGCTCTGCTTTAACGCGTTGGCAAGTCAAGCATCTACTGACGCACTCCGCGACTTCCCGTTTCAAATTGGGCCACCAAAAATGTTTCCTTAGATCTTGGTACATCTTTGTGCCTCCCGAATGAACGGAATATGTCGTATTGTGTGCCTCGTGCAAAATCTCTTCCCTCAACTCGGTTACCGCTGGTACCCACACTCTCCCTTCAAATCTCAAAATACCGTCTTTATCCATTCGAAATTTTTCTTCCTCATTTTCTGTGATCCTCTTTCGGATTTTCTCACACTCTTCATCCTTTTCCTGAGCTTCCTTTACTCTATCCAACAACGTCGGACAAGCTTCTATTACAATTAACTTCTCACCAGACTTTTCTGGTCCTTTCACTTCTATCTCCAATTTCTCCATCTCTCTTATCAACTCTTCCTGAGTCGTCAAATTAAACAACTTCTCCCTTCCTTTCCTGCTCAGAGCGTCAGCAACCACATTTGCCTTTCCCGGGTGATAAAGAATATCGCAGTCATAGTCTTTGATTAATTCTAACCACCTTCTCTGCCGCATGTTTAACTCCTTCTGTGTGAAGATATATTTCAGACTTTTGTGGTCCGTGTATATCTCACATTTTTCTCCGTATAGATAACGTCTCCATATCTTTAACGCAAAAACTACTGCCGCTAACTCTAAGTCGTGAGTGGGGTATCGTTTTTCGTAATCCTTCAATTGTCGTGACGCATATGCAATAACCTTGCCATGTTGCATGAGCACACAGCCAAGCCCCTTGTGCGATGCATCACTATACACCACAAAATTTCCCGCATCATCTGGTAATGATAACACAGGTGCTTCGCTCAATCTCCTTTTCAGTTCTTGAAAACTTTCTTCGCATTTGTCGGTCCATACAAATTTCACCGTCTTTCTAGTCAAATTGGTCAACGGGGTTGCTATCTTAGAAAAATCTTGGATGAATCTTCGATAGTACCCAGCTAACCCTAGAAAGCTTCTCACCTCCGTCGGTGTTCTCGGTTGTTCCCAATTACTTACTGCTTTGACCTTTGCAGGGTCTACTGAGATTCCATTCTTATCCACCACGTGGCCTAAGAATTGAACCTTCTCTATCCAAAATTCGCACTTAGAAAATTTTGCATACATCTTCTCCTTCCTTAGTGCCTCCAAAACAATCTTCAGATGTTCGGCGTGTTCTTCCTCTGTCTTTGAGTAGATCAAAATGTCGTCGATAAAAACCACTACAAATTTATCCAAGTATGGCTTGAAAACTCGGTTCATCAAGTCCATAAATGCTGTCGGAGCATTAGTCAATCCGAATGACATTACCAAAAACTCGTAGTGTCCATAACGGGTTCGAAACGCAGTCTTTGGTATGTCCTCGTCCCTCACTTTCAGTTGATGATATCCTGTTCGTAGGTCGATCTTTGAGAAACACTTTGCTCCCTTCAGTTGATCAAATAAGTCGTCTATCCTCGGTAGCGGATACCGGTTCTTGATCGTTACTCTGTTCAATTCTCGATAATCGATCTGTCCTTCTTCTTAACGAATAGTACTGGTGCTCCCCAAGGAGAAACACTCGGTCGAATGTAACCCTTATCCAATAATTCTTGTAATTGTATCATCAATTCCTTCATTTCTACTGGCGCCATACGATATGGAGCTTTCGAAATCGGTGCCGTTCCCGGTGCTAAGTCTATTACGAATTTGATTTCTCTGTCTGGCGGAAGACCAGGCAGATCGTCCAGAAACACATCTTGGAATTCATTAACTACGTATATATCCTTAATTTCTACTCCCTTTTTCCGAGTATCAACGATGTAAGCTAAATATCCTACACATCCTTTCCTTAACAATTTCTTGGCCTGCATCATCGTAACGCAACACGATTGCTTAAGCGATGAGCTACCATAAAACACTACCTGAGACTTACTCGGAGTCTGAAGGTTCACACATTTGTTCTGACAGTCAATTATCGCAGCATGGTTATACAACCAATCCATTCCCAGTATTACGTCAAATTCTCCCAGTCTAATAGGAATCAAGTCTACGCTCAGTTCATGTTTACTAATACTTGCGCGACAATTTTGATAAACGTATTCTACAGGGATCACTTCCTTATTAGCAACTTCTATGATCAAAGGATTTTCTAAAAGTTCTCGGGGTGTACTAAGTCTACTAGCAAATTCTTCAGATACAAAAGAACAGGTGGCACCCGAATCAAATAATACATAAGCATTTATATCATTGATTGGGATTATACCTGACACCACATCCTTCGCAGCCACTGCGTCTTGGACGGTCGTGTTAAAGGTTCTGGCAGTTGGGCGGTTGGATTGTGCCGGTCCACCGATCATCAGCTTGTTGCCTCCTTGCTGATTACTACCCCCGCCATTTCCCTTCTTTGGGCAGTCCTTAATTCGGTGCTCCGTCGAGCCACACGCAAAGCATCCTTGTATCTTTTTCAGTTTCAAACAGTTGGGCGAGATGTGCCCTTCCTGTCCGCAGTTGTAGCAAGTGCCACGTCCCTTCCAGCACTCGCCTTGGTGATTCTTCCCACACTTCGGGCATCCTTCAGCCCTCTTCTTGAAACCTCCACGAAAATTCCCTGATTGATTATTATTGTTATTTTTGTTGTTGTTGTTGTTCTCCCACTTTCTCTTTCCCAAGTTGCTTCCTCCGCTACTACTTCCTCCCGTACGATTCTCTCCTCCAGTATTCTTTCCTTTCTTTTCTTTGTTATACAGACTTAAGGCCTCACTGCCGCCTTCCGCAATGATTGCCTTCTCCAGTAATGTTGCAAGGAATCAATTTGAAGAACTGATACCTTATTGAACAGCCAAGGCTTCAACCCTTGTTCAAAGCGTCTAGCCTTCCTCTCTTCATCACCAACTTGGTGCTCCACAAATCGCGCGAGTTCGTTAAACCTAGCCGCGTATTGCGCCACCGTCATCTCACCTTGTTTTAGTTCTAAGAACTTCACCTCCATCCGATTCTTCATACTCTTTGGGAAGTAATTCTCGAAGAACAGCGTCTTAAACTTATCCCAAGCTATTATCCCTTCTCCAGCTCTTTGTTGATTAGCCTCCCACCAGTAGTTCGCTTCTCCCCTCATCATGTACGTGGCAAACACCGTCTTCTGATCTTCGCCTACGCTAGCTATAGCGAAAGCTTTTTCGATCTCTTTGATCCACGTTTGTGCGACGATTGGGTCGGTAGTTCCCTCGAACTCCGGGGGTCCTACACTCTTAAAGTCTTTAAAGGTTGTTACTGGCACAGTTTGAGGGTTCGGGCGAACGGGTTCATTGTTCCTTCCCCTTAAGGCTTCTCCTAACAAGTCTACCAGTTTCTGGATCGGGTCTACTTGTTCTCTCTCATTGTTAACGGATTCTTCGGGTGCAGTCAATCTACGTCTGGGCGGCATTATCTGCATCACAATTTTTCATTTTATTATTATTCAAGTATATCACTTAAGTATTTCTTTTAATACTAAAAGAATAAATTTATAACACGTTTCTAAAATCAACTCCATTTATATTCATATGCCATTTCATTTCATTACATGATTTTCCTAGCATACTGCTATAAATGTTATCACATATATCCCCTAATATCATAAAAGACGGGGAATATACCAACCTACTACCATACTAGCCCTCTAACAAAAGCTAACTCGGGGTTTACATCATCATCCCACATCTTACACAAAAGATCGGGATTACAACATAGTATATACAATACATAAAGACACAACTAGTACTACCACTAGACTGACTAAGGAAATCTCATCCCATCATCCCGCGCGCCACTGCGCTCTTGTACTCCAACTGTGCTATATACGCAACCAGCTCTCGGCTCAAGGTATGTAGAGTCTGTCCCTGTTCTGCCGGGTAGTGGTACACACCATCAATCACCCTTTCAAAAGCTGAACGGAACACATACCCCATCTTGTTCATCTCTCTCTTCTTGCACCTGACCTCGTCCTCAAGGTCGTCAGCTCTCTCATTGGACGCTTCCCATTTCTCCTCGAAGTGTAACCTATCCATCACCCCCAACTCTAGCTAAGTACGGAGTGCCTCTTTCTCAGTTTTCTCACTCAGCTCCCTCTGCTCAACCTCTTCTAGCTTCTCTGCCAAATCTACATTCCTAGCCACTGACCTGTGAAATAGAGTCCCCATCTGGATCCCTGCCTCCCTACGGTAGGCAATCTCCACCTCTAACTCTTGCATAGCCAGCTTCCTCTGGTGGTCCTCGTCCCTCAGCTTCTGGAACTCAGACTCTCTCTCGTGGGCCTCTGCCTCCAGCTCCTGGACTCTGCAGTCTAACTCTAGAATACTCTCCTCGTACTCGCCTAACATCTGTTCCTCTATAGTAGCCTCATCAGAGTCCTCTACTGGCTCATCCTCCATCGGCTCCTCCTCTGGATCAGACTCTATCTCAATCTCGTCCTCGTCGTCGGACTCGAACGGTGCAACAGCCTGCACTGGTGTAGCCTCTAGAGGTGCCTCGTACACTACATGTATATCCCTGGGCTCCTCCTTGGCCACTCTACTAGGTACCCCTGTGTCTGTCATCCTACACTCACAAACACAAGACAAGAAATAGCAACTCCATTAGAATGTTAAATAAAACATAAGTTCATTGTATAGAATGAAGTTACATTTCATAACAGACTAAGCCTCTCAAGGAAAACTCTACATGAGTTTTATCTCCTTCCTAACTTCTAAATTCGCCTAAGTTATAGTCTAAGGACACTCGTTCCTAAGGTTTATAACTACAGCTTTGATACCAACCTGTGACGCCCCCAAATTCCAGGACCGCCACTTGGTCTCTCGAATTCGGTTCATCACGTGCTCATGGTAATACATCGCAATAATGATAACTAAATATCACACAACCACAGCGGAAAATCTATTCTAGAATAATTTACAATGATTTATTAAAATTATTCCCCAAGTCTCGCAACCTACAGTACTTAATAGATTACATAGCAATATCAATTAACGACTTGTTATATAATCTAACTTAAGCTTAAACATAAACAAATCCAGTCTTACTACATCATCTTCACACAATATTAATATATTTGAAACATAACAGACATAAGCTAGTTGGTAGCCTTGCCCTTGCCCTTATCAATGCCTGAAGGTTCTGCCTTAACTGAAATGTTTTAGGGAAAGCAAGAATGAGCACAAATTGCCCAGCAAGTAATATACAATAAGGGTGAATAATAAGATTCTCAATTCTCGAAAGGGTATAGCAAGATTTGATAGCTCAAGAATAACAAGAATATCAACAGTTCTCAATAACAGTCGCTAAGGACAGGATAATATCAATATGATTCAATAATAAGTCAATTCAAGATTTCAAATAATTGAATACTGAGTAGTCGCTACGGACTATGAACTTCTACTAGAATTGACAGTAATAAACTGAAAATCCAACAAAAACAGGTACAACAGGTGATCAGCCTAAAGTACCCTTGTTATGCATAACAATCAATCATACTCAAGTGTACATGTCGGTTCTCCGACAATTATATATTCCCTTCAAAGAAGGTTGTTCTTCTCAGTCAAATACAAGATCCCGCACCAATCAATTAGTTTGGGTTGCTTTTCAATAACATAAGTCCGGCCGAATCAGATGGCATAGACACTTTCACAATATTCAAGAACAATACTAAGTTCAACATGAATAATAGCTTTAATGAAATAAGAGTTCAAGTATGCTAATTCAATTCAACCGATTAAATAGGAAACTAGTTCGCAATACACAAGATAGGATACTTGCATAGTAAAAGAGTATAAGTTAGGAAACTTTCACAATTATAGCTTTCCTTGCATAAAGTAAATGCATCGGTTAGGATACTTGCACTTTAAAAGAGTGTAAGTAAGAGAACTTGCCTTTAGCGTAGTTTATCCACGAAAAGCAATCAACACTTTCGAATTCCTATCATAATACAGTTACGTATATATATGATATTCATTAGTCATATAATTTAACTTCACATTTTCTCTTTGAATATACGATCAACACATAAGGTAAGTTTTACCTAGCTACACAGTTATATAGAATATAATTTCTATCCTTAACGTTCCTTCTTTAGAGTTTAAACGCATTCTCATATTATATAAGATCTCAACAATTAGCAAACATGCTTGCATATTATTAATATCACATAAGACCACAATCAATACTAAATATATTTCATTTTAGCAAGTTACGGTATCTCCTTAAGTTAACCGTCAAAATCGGGTTCAAGTAACATCATATAATATCACGTAGCATGTATTCATATTTAAAGGATACTTTACATGCTTGTATAACTTTTCCAAATCCAATCGTACATGGTATAGGTTCTTAAGTTAATACTTAAAGCCATTCAAGGACACGAACTCATATGGTCTAACATGGTCGTTTTTAAACACATAAGATATTCATATAACTTGTATTAGTCATGCTCATGAGTACTCGTATTGCATATATGTAGCTAGCATTGTTATTATCTTGAAAACATGCTTTGTTTATGCTAAACTTTAATCACGGTAACCAATCATGGTATATATATATATATATGCATGACACATGAATGAGTCTAAGAGTACTATCACATGTGTCCATAAATATCAGAATTTAAATCTCCACGTATCGTGTTAATGCTCATGTGCAAGGCTTGTATTTCTATTAGTGAATCTTACTAATAGAGCCTAACATGTTCATGCTTCCTTATGAACTATATAAACACAAGTTAAGGCTTCATTCATATATTTCAAAGTTATCTAAACATGCTCATAACATCAAAATGACTATATAGCATTTACATGATCATATCCACCTTCAAACTTATATTTTTGTTAGGAATGAGCACTAGTTAGGTTCACATGTTCATATTTTATTACGGAACCAATATAGATAAGCTAACATGCACTTCATGTGTCTCTAGGTGGTACTAACGTGCTTGCAAGGTCAGTATGTAAACATGCTTTATAATGTTAATGATTGTTTATGAAATTTTAAGTTCGTTTCCGAGCTTCATGTCGTTTTGTTAACCATGCATGCTAATACACTAAAACATGCTTACATTGCCTCATTAGGTTTATATATATGTATTAATCATGCTTCCATGCTTGTTTAAACAAAAATCAACCAATTAGTACATAACAGTTTTGTTGCAGAATGCAGAAAACTGAACACAGAGGCCAGCGCTGCGGCGCGGCAACAGCAGCATACTCTGGCGCTGCGGCGCGGGTGGCGCTGCGGTGCGGGCTGCGGTGCGGGCTTCGGCGCTGGCTGCGGCGCGGGCAGCGGCGCTGCGGCGCTGGCTGCGGCGCTGCGGCGTGGGGACAGTTCCTGCAGTTCAGACTGCAGCGAAACCGACCCAAAACCTCCCATTTTATCGATCTCGACATACCCATATGCTATTAGACTAACCTTTTTACCTTACTAACACATATATATTGTTATATAACAGTCAATCGCCCAAACGATTCCCAATTTGATGAACTCCAACTTATTTCACGAATTCGATGCTTTGCAGAAATTACAGAGCAACAATGGAAATGAAAGTCAAGAAAGCTATATAGTGGTTCCATCACGTATGTATGTTCATATAACAACAATATAAGGGTTCTACAAACCAATCATGAACCAATTTGGCATAATCAAAAATTTGAAGGAAACTTCGGAAACAGAAAACGAAAATGAATAACAAGGAAACTGTATTATACCTTCTGTTAGATTCTGAACTTCGCTGCTACTCAAGAACACTGATAAATATATATATAACTCTTAACTTACTTAGCCAAAATTCTCAGCAAATGAATTAGGAAGAGGATGGGTTATATTTATAGAAGAATTTCATAACCAGGCAATGCAATTACATCCAAAATCAAACTAACAGATTATAGGAATGTTTGCTAGATAAGAGGGAGTTGGTAATTAGTTGGTGATCTCCACTATTCCACCCACTCCCTTCATGATCATGATGGCTAGAATGCTGAGTTTGAGAGAAGAGAGTAGGCTAGCTTCATGATGCATTTCACGTGTACAAGGTTTGTGTTTAATAATATGGGACAAGGCCATATACTCAGCATTTTATTAGTACACAACACTTAAATTATTACACACACATAACATACTTCCTACTCTTATGTTATATTATATATACTTATTGTCCCTACATAGGTTATAACTTAATGTCACAATATAAATTTGCATAACGAATACTTCAATATAGTGAAGGTGACTTGCACGCATATAATCCATGTACCTTCTGTTAATACCGGATATAATTTAATCAGATGTTAACACATTACACTGTCTCCTTTATTAAAACTAATTGTTTACAATATGTTCATGATATATTATACAATGTATACCCACATATTTATTGTCACACAAGTTATTAATCAAGTAGCTCACATGGTTTAATAAGCCTTACCATATAATAGTGTCATATTACACTTCACATAATACATAGTCAGCTAATATATGCTACACATTTAATTCGCATGCTTGCACATATAATTTCTCATCTTATAAATTGAATATTAATTAATAATATACACATATCCTACATCAATCAATATAATTGTTAACCTCCATAACAATTTAATTAACCCTTATATGATTAATTATCACTTTGATATAAATCTTATTATATTTATAAACACGTTGCTCATTATTATTATGTTTCTTGCAATAATAATAATCACATATTATTAATCAATCCTCATTAGTATTTTATAACAGTTAATTAATATTCTTCGATTAACAATTAATATAGATTAATTGTTCGCTTAAATTAATATAATCATTCGTATATTACGTCACTGTGCCACACAAGGCAATCAACGAGTTTATCACAAACTCCACCAATTTCTCAATTATTATAATTATTCAATTATATATAATTGAATTAATTCATCTCATAACACAAAATCATTTATATTCAAATAAATTCCCATTTTCATTAATATAATTATTTAATAATATATGGAAATTCTCGGGTATTACAGCATCAGCCAAGAGAAAATCTTCCTCAATAAGCTATCATGGATAATGTCATCCTCAGCAGAATATGGCGTAAACAGTCAGTTATAGCCCCATTTGTTTAAAGGTATCTAACATTCATAACCTATCTTGTCATGCATTGCCTTACCTTTGCAATTATCATATTTCCATTGTCTAGCAATCGTTATCTTGTTCATTCCACTGCATTACATGAACATGATAAAGAGGGGCATCTGTAGACACTCAAAATTTTGCATTTCTGTTATAGGCACTCAAAAATTTTGCATTCCTGTTACTAACCCTGCAGGAGGGCAAAATCGTCAGATCAACCACGGTATCAATATCGGGATGCCAGTTCAACCCCGGCCTCAATACCAGGATGTTAACTCAGACCCGATCTCAATACCGAGATGTCAGATCAACCCCGGTCTCAATACTGGGGTGTCAACTCAACCCCGGTCTCAATATCGGGATGTCAGATCAACCCCGGTCTCAATATCGGAATGTCAACTTAGCCCCGGTCTCAATACCGGGATGTCAGATCAACCCCGATCTTAATATCGGGATGTCAACTTAGCCCCGGTCTCAATATCGAGATGTCAAATCAACTCCAGTCTCAATACTGGGATGTTAGTTCAACCCCGGTCTTAATACCGGGATGTTAACTTAGCCCCGGTTTAAATACCGGGATGTTAGATCAACCCTGGTCTCAATATCGAGATGTCAGTTCAACCCCGGTCTCAATACCGGGATGTCAGATCAACCTCGGTCTCAATACCGGGATGCCAACTAAGCCCCAATCTTAATACCGGGATATCAACTCAGCCCCGGTCTCAATACCGGGATGTCAGATCAACGCCGATCTCAATACCGGGATGTCAACTTAGCCCCTGTCTTAATACCAGGATGTTATTCAACCCCGGTCTCAATATCGGGATGTTAGTTCAACCCTGGTCTCAATATCGGGATGTCAGATCAACCCCGGTCTCTATACCGGGATGCCAACTCGGCCCCGATCTCAATACTGGAATGTCAACTCAATCTGGGTCTTAACGCTGGGATGTTAGTTCAACCACGGTCTCAATATCGAGATGCCAACTCGGCTCCGATCTCAATACCGGGATGTCAACTCATCCCCGGTCTCAATACTGGGATGTCAGATCAACCCCGGTCTCAATATCGGGATGTTAACTCAGTCCCTGTCTCAATATCGGGATGTCAACTCAGCCCTGGTCTCAATATCGGTATGTCAGATCAACCCCGATCTCAATACTAGGATGCCAGTTCAAATCCCGGTAACACCGGGATGTGAAGTGAAGCCCAAGTAACCATACCAGGAAGCCAAACAACCCCAATGATAACCCCAGAAGGTACAAGTAAACCTCGATCATTATACCAGGATGTCAGGTCAGCCCTGGTCACAATCCGGGAGGTAAGGTCAAGCCCTGGTCACAACCAGAGAGGCCAAATCAACTTCAGAGACAACCCCAAAGCATCGCATCATCCCCAGAGACAACCCTGGGAAACCAAGTCAGCCTCAGAGACAACCTTGAGGACAAACAAAATCGACTGGGATCAAAGCCTCAGAGACAACCCCGGGAAAGAAGTCGAAGACCGTGCCAACATAGGACACAACCCCTGGAGGGGCAAAATGATTATTTTACTAACTTGAAGCCAATTCAGTTAAAATCAAACTAAATTGATGCCATCAAGGTTAGAAAGAACCATAACATTGATCCCGAGTGAAAACAGCACCATAGAGCTCAACGGATAAACTGCGAAAAGATGAAGACCTGGTTATGAACCCGTCATCTTGAACTAAAAAAGGTTTAGTCCCATGTCATTGTGATAATCTCGGCGAGGGCTTTTCAAAAAGGTATAGCAGACCTCAGACGGACGCTCCAATCAAAAGTTAGAAACTTTCGAACCTGACCTCGTAATACTCGGAGTGCACGTATTTCGAGATGACAGGACCCACCACCCAAGGCCTTCCATGTGGCACCAAAGGTAAACCCGCTACTGCCGCAAGTATACCCACTTCCATCGGGTCTATAAATATAAGTGCACCCCCAAGCCAAAAAAAGGAAAAAAAATAGAAAACGCTTTGAAACTCCGCCCATTTCGTTTCCTAACCAGACTTCTAGTACTCCAAACCCAGATTTTATAACTCTAACACGTAGGTATACTCATATACTACCACATATCAAAAAATGAGCAGTAGAAACGTTCATTTGAAGCCTACCAAGCGGCAAAAAGCCCGTGTAGCAGCCCATTGTAAGTATTTTTACGATCAGGAAGTTCCTACTACTTCATTGCGCATATATACATTTGTACGTTAAGTTTTATTTTTTGATTTTGCCTGGAACTCAGTTTCGTGGCCGTTTTTGCTTACGTTTTCGTACATTTTGGTACATAAATACGTTTTCTAGCCTCTTCACAGCCCGGATCGACGATCCACAACTTTTAATTGCTTATATATATATATGCACTCTTCCGGACTGGGTTATTAACCCGGGTTCTTTTTGGCTTTATTATGAATATATTTAATTATATATACTAACTTTTCAATTCTGTCAAGCCCGGATGTCAAATTCATGGTAGTTACTGCTTTTATATGTATAACTATATACATATATATAAATATATATATATATATATATAAATTTTCTGACTTCATTTGGCCTGGATTTTGACTTCGTGGCCTTTTTATTATTTTAATATATATATATATATATACTAATTGTATATATTAACATTTACGTTTCAGTTTGACCTGGATCATTTCATGGCCTTTTTACCGCTTTTATAACTATATATATTTACATTTCTATCCGGGCGTAAGATTGTAAATCTTTCGCCTTTTAATGCTTTTATATATAAATATTTACATTATGTCGAGCCTGTATTAATTTGTGGCTCATTTACAGTTTATATATATATATATTTCCATTCTGTCAAGCCTGGATCATCCCGTGGCTCTTTTATAGCTTTTATATATATATATATTTATTTATTTATTTACATTCAGCCAAGCTTGGATCATCCCGTGGCTTTTTACAGCTTATATATAAATTTCAATTCTGTCAAGCCTGAATTACACCGTGGCTTTTTACAGCTTTTATAAATATATATATATATAAATATATATATATATATATATATATATATATATTATATATATTCATTCCAAGTCGGGCATAGGATTACAAATTCTTCGCCCTTTACAACTTTTATATATATATATATATATATATATATATATATATATTTACTTTTCAGTCCGGGCATAGGAGTGAAGACACATCGCCCTTTACATCTTTCGTATATATATAATTACATATATATATATATATATATATATATTCTTTATTCATTGTGATTATATTTCTGCTGTAAATATTCATTTTATATGAATTGGCACTGATATTCATTTGGCAAGTTAGATTTTTTTAAATCTAGCACTTTCTACCTTTCAAATGGTTCAAAATAGGTCCAATCGGAACCGGAAAGCTAAAATAGCTAATATTTATTTAAATCTTGCTTTCTTTCTAGTTTTATTCACTTGAAAGCAACCTCGCAACCCTTATATCGCTATCTATTGGGAACGAGAAGCTCTGGCTACGAGCAAGCCAGGATTTGACTGATGAATACTTGATTTTTGCGACGTCTGGATATAAATATTCATTTTCTGTAAATATCTTTGTTGTGCAGGTTTACTTGGCTTCCCTCTATGAGCCTAGAAATCGTGGGATTCATGATCAAACTGATCAGAATCTGATTCCCACGATGGACAAACTCCATATTACAAATGTACCCTGCTAATTTTTATGTAAAAATATATATATGAAAGACCTTAAAACGGTTATCCGGGTTTAAGGCCCCAAACATAATGGAATAGTGGTTTGTCGTGCTAGAGTCACTCTGATGGCTGTCATGCCCATGAGAAGATCGGCACTTATAAATAATCTGTGGTCGAGGATGCTTTGCAGCACGACAATCACCATTCAAATTGAGCCAAAAGACTGAAAAGATAAAAATGGAAGCATCAACATGCTTCAATTCCTATGTTAGCGGAAGGGTTTGAAAATCAATCTTTCAAAACAACATTTTAATATCTTGTCTTAAAAAGGACTTTTGCAAATCAAATCAAACCTTTCGTATATAGGTTCAACGATGCATAGCCATACTTTTAAAATCAATCAAAACGTAGGCCCAATTTTTTTTCCGCATTCACACAAACAATGTAAATAAAAAAAGAAATATTGAAAACATGCGGTACCGTGTTTTTACGGGAGTTGTGGGGTGCTTAACACCTTTCCCGCAGTTAACCAAGTCCCCGAACTTAGAACTTCGGTTTCAAAGATCAAATTTCGACAATGTCCAATAATTGGGCCTACTTTCAAAAAAAACTCGGTTGAGTTGGTACAACCATTTCAAATCTACCAACTGGCGACTCTATAAAACGTTCAAATCGTTGTTATGATACATGTTGGGCTTTTCCTGAAAAACCTTCACCCTTCATAAAACAGGCAAGATAATAATGGTAGAAGAAAACAAAACTTAGAAAAATAGAAAGATTCAGATCCAACTCGACCCACATTTTTTTCCCGACGTCGACAGTCTCCACACAAATGATCAGGAGATCACTCATTCTCATCTAATGAGCAAAAAACATATGTACCAATCTATGCGAATTTACTAATCCCATTTTTAGTAATCAAACGATTGGGAACAATTTAGCTTTAAGTTTTCTAAGAATTTAGATCTCATTAGCAAGATTAACATCATGATTCTAAAAGCATCGCTTAAAACTATGGGTTATTTATATATTAAAAAACCATCATCATGTAGATAATTAAATGCCTTTAATAAATTAATACTTTTATTAATAAATAAATAAGATCATTTACAAAGTATATGCTTTATCATCATACATGATTGGCTTGTATGCATACTACTTTCATTATGGATTTCAAAGGGAGTTGGGACGATCATTTACCATTAGTAGAGTTCGCCTACAACAACAGTTATCAGGCCAGTATAGGCATGCCGCCTTACGAAGCGTTATAGAGACGGAAGTGCAGAACGCTACTGTGCTGGGATGAAGTGGGAGAGCGTCGAAAGTTAGGACCAGAGATGGTACAATAAACGGTGAAAGTGGTTAAGTTGATACAAACGTGGCTAGTAGCAGCTCAAGACAGACAGAAAAAGTATGCTGATCCACATCAGAAGAATAGAGAATTCGAAGAAGGTTCGTATGCGTTCCTGAAGGTGTCACCTTGGAAAGGGAAGATACGCTTCGGGAAGAAGGGAAAGTTAAGTCCTAGGTTCATAGGACCTTTTGAAATTTTGAGAAGGGTAGGAGAGGTAGCATATACGATAGCATTACCTCCAGAGTAGGGACATATCCATAACGTATTTCACGTATCAGTATTACGTCCCTATAAGCCGGATTACAAACACGTAATTGAGTATGAACCAATCCAAGTAGAGAAAGACTTAACATATAAAGAGATACCTATTCAAGTCATTGATAGGAAAGAACAAGTCTTGAGAAGCAAAGTCATACCTTCGGTGAAGGTGTTATGGAGGAACCACAATGCCGAAGAAGCAACTTCGAAACTCGAAGACAAGATGAGGAAGGCTTATCCTCATTTATTTGACTAACTTGTATTCAAGTTATGGGGACAAAATTATTATAAGGGGGGATAATGTAATGCCCGAGAAAATCGAACGTTAATGTAAATGAATTTTATTTGATTTATTGAATAAAATTTGATTATTTGTTTATTAAACTGAGTAAGTTAATCGAAGGTCGTTCTATGACCTAGAGATTGCATAAGTGGTGAGGATTCTGGCTACGTGCTAGAAATAAATGATGTGAATTTATAAGACCAAAATAAAAGATTTCCTAGAATAAAATTTTTTTTGAAAAAAAGACGAAATATGCACTATTCACAGATGAAATCATAAGGGTTAAGGTTTAACCCTAAGGGTTAGGGTTTGAGACCCTAAGCCTTTTTGGGAGATCGGAGTGTCGAAATGACATTCTGCCAAAAGATTTGATAGTAATATATCGTGAAAAGTTAAGTTAGCCGAGAAAAGTTTTCTCTGAAGAAAATCACTATTCATCCGTTTCTACTCGGGAATTATTATTGAAATTCTCAGAAACGCATAATGATAGGATTCTAAGATGAGATGAAATATGTGATAATATTTCATTTATGGCTCGCGAAGTTTTCGCTTGCGACTTAAAAGCCTAAGTGTTAGGGAAATTAAAATATAAGAATAATTGTTTAAGTATAATAATAAATGATTATTATACGGAATGAATATGAGTATAATACGAGATATTATACGAGTATAATACGAAGAGGATACGAGGATTAATACGACGTATAATACAAATTTTATACGAAGTAAATACATTCTATTTTAATTAATTTTAATAACTAAACCCGTGGGTCGAACTGATGGGTTAACGGGTGGGTTAAACCCATGGGGAAACCCATGGGCTCATGTGTGGCACATAAGATGACAAGGTGTGCAAGTGGGGTGCATGTGCTAGAACATGCTAGCACATAGCTTCACATGGAAAGACATGAGGCAAGAGGAGGTGTGGTCCTAGACCAAACTACCCTAAGCTTGCAAATTTTATAAATAGAAGACTTCCTTGTTCATTTTGTTGGTTGATCAAAATTGTGAGCATATATAGAGAGAGAGAAGAAAAAAAAAGAAGCTAGTTTATTTTCTTTGATAAGAATCAAGCAAACTAAGGAACAAGAAGATTGTTGAGTCTCTATACTCAAGCAAACAAGAACACCAAAGGTATAAGATAAGGAAATTTGATAATAATCAATTATCATTTAATAATAGAACTGATAGAGAAGTG
The DNA here is from genome assembly GCA_020205555.1 of Panax stipuleanatus. Taxonomy (NCBI): domain Eukaryota; kingdom Viridiplantae; phylum Streptophyta; class Magnoliopsida; order Apiales; family Araliaceae; genus Panax; species Panax stipuleanatus. The sequence continues at coordinate 83,139,902 of CM035120.1, read as the reverse complement.
AATTGGTGGAGCATGTTTAATAAGAAGGTATAAGGTTGGATAAACGGTGAATTAAGAACGTTAATAAGCTATAGATAATGAAATCATGATAAGTAATTAGGCACTATTGAAGAACTTATCAAAATCAACAGAATTTGAATGATAAGCATGTAAAACCATTAAAACATAAATGATTAGAATGGTTAGAATCATTAATAATCAACCAATGGATTTATTCCAATTGGTTCGAAGTAAAAATATCGAAGAATGAAGATTCGACGAAAGTTACGCGATTAGACGTTAATCATCAAAACTGTGAATTTTCCCGGAATAGAAGTCAAAAGTCGTCGTTTGATTCAAAAATGATGTTTTTTGATGTCTTAACGTGTAATTAGGTAAATAAGACTTGCGAGAGCAAGAACGAATGAATTCGAACTTAAAATAAAGAATTGAGCGTCGAACAATCACGAACGTTAACGAGCTCGTAAAAATGGACTAATCAGCTAAATTCTCGCCGACGAATTTAGAAATGAATTCTGAATTGATGAAATGATTGAACATATAATTGATGAACTATTGGCTTTGGAACGAGGCAATTCCAAGTTGTAATGATCATGTTACGAGCTCGTTAAAATTCAAAATTTTCAAAATCTAGGGGTCGGCGCTGCCGCGCCACCCAGACACTTGTTACCAGCGCTACAGTGCCGAAGCAGGGTTTAGACACTGCGAGGCAGCGCCGCTGTGCCGACTTTAAGTCTTGTGCTGGCGTTTCCGCCCCCTTAAGGAAAAAAAAAATTTCCCGACGTGAAGATTTCTTAACCTAGCTTTCTACATGGTAATTATGGGGCAACTATATGATGAATATTCATGAAGAGAAATCACGTAAACAACATGTTTAAGATTTATTTTATGAATTAAACATTGACAAAATGTATTTAAATTTAAAACTCAAAATTCGATAATGTGAACTATGAATCGTAATCGAGTTGTGAGCGTGCCTTGAGGTTATATAACATATAATAGTGGTGTGTGATGCATGAATGACACTGTATGAAGTTAAAACTCATATAAATTCTATACCGAGTCTGATAACGGGAATCCAAAAGGAATGTGATTAACGTAATGAACCGGTTAGGGTTTTGTCCGTCATTGTGCTTAACGATGATCGACGGGAGTCGATTTATGATATATAAATGTTAATAAGCCGTAATAAACGTTAAATAACTTGAACAAATGTTATTAGCTTAACAATTCGGTTAAGTTATACAAGAAGGAGAAATTAGGTTATACATTGCATATCAATTATAGTTTCTCATTTGGTATGCTATGTGTTTATGCTTTGTAGAAGTTGTAAAGACCGAGTAGAGTAAACGTAAAGGTTTAAAGACGCAAAGGCAAGTTTCCTAAACTTATTCAAGTTATACTTGACGTACGTTTTCTAAACTATTGTCTATACCTTATTTTGGATAAGCTGTCATTATGCATGATCCCTTATGCATAAACTGTTATTAAATAGTCGATGCCATTTGATTCGGCTAGACTGAGACTTAGCATATTTTGGTTGGTTTTCCATAAATCTTTCTAAAATATTTACAATATTGTTATCCTATGCCAATTGATTGGTACGGATTCTCAGGTAAACCTGAGAACGAATAAATAAATGTTTTTACGTCATTAATTCGACAGGCACATCAGTTTTCCACCAATTAAACATAAACATGTTTAATGTATGAGTGTTGATAAATATAAACTACTACAGGCTGATCACCTGGATGTGCTCGTAAGCTATATCGAACTTACGGCCTCAGTGTCGGGTTGTTCTTTTCATGAATGATAACTAAATGATGGTTCATGGTCGTTGACCAATACAGATTCTGAAGAGAATATAAGTCATTGGGAATGGTTTTAAAGGAATCGAAACGTCATTTTGATTATTCTTAAGTACTTCATGACTAGTGTATAGTTGTAGACACTCAAAATTTTCTTTCCCTGTTACTAACACTGTAGGAGGGCAAAGTGGTACATTCAAATCCACCCTAGTCACCAATGTTGGGTCAACTCAACCCCGATCTCAATATCAGGCCATCAAATTAACTTCGATCTCTAATCGGATCGTCAGATCAACCCCGATCCCAATATCAGGCCATCAAATCAACTCCGATCTCCAATCGGACCATCAGATCAGCATCGATCTCAATATCGGGCCATCAAATCAACTTTGATCACCAATCGGACCGTCAACTCAACCCCGATCTCAATATTGGGCCATTAAATCAACCCCGATCTCTAATCGAATTGTTAGATCAGCCCCGATCTCAATATCGGGCCATCAAATCAGCTACGATTTCCAATCGGACCGTTAGATCAACCCCAATATTAATATCGGGCCATCAAATCAACTTAAATCTCCAATCGGACCGTCAGATCAGCCCCGATCTCAATATCGGGCCATCAAATCAACTCTGATCTCTAATCAGACCGTCAGATCAACCCCAATCTCAATATCGGGCCATCAAATCAACTCTGATCTCTAGTCGAACCGTCAGATCAGCTTCGATCTCAATATCAGGCCATCAAATCAACTCCGATATCCAATCAGACCATCAGATCAGTCGCAATCTTAATACCAGGCCATCAAATCAACTCCGATCTCTAATCAGACCGTCAAATCAACCCCGATCTCAATATCGGGCCATCAAATCAACTCTGATCTTCAATCGGACCTTCAAATCAACCCCGATCGCAATATCGAGCCATCAAATCAACTTCGATCTCCAATTAAACCGTCAGATCAACCCCGATCTCAATATCGGGTCATCAAATCAACCCCGATCTCCAGATCGGGCCTTCAAATCAACCTCGGTCTCAATATTGGGATGTCAACTTAATCATGGCCATCAATACCGAGACAACCACAGCCTCAATCATCAGCCTCGGGATGTCAACTTAGCCCCGGTCTTAACCCGGGAGGTACAGCTCAGCCCCGGTCTCAACCCGGGAGGTACAGGTCAGCCCCAGTCTCAATTCGGGAAGTCAAGTTAACTTCGAGAACTAACCTGAAGCTTCACAACATCTCCAGGAGGAAACCTGGAATGACCAACTCAAGTTCAGAGATAACCCTAGGGATAAATAGACTCGAATAGGATCCAAGTCTTGGAAACGACTCCCAGAAGTCAAGCAAAGGCCAAGGCAACACTATGGGCAACCCCGGGAGGAGAAAAATGGTCATTTTACCAACCCTCAGCCGATTCAATCAAACTCAAGCTGAATTGATGTCACCAAGGTCAGAACGAACCTTAACGACAATCCCGAGAGCAAACAGCGCAAAATAGCTCAACGGATAAACTGTGACGAATCGAAGACCTAGATATAAACCCATCTTCTGGGTCCCAAAAAAAATGTTTTATCCTATGTCATTGTGACACTCTCGGTGAGGGCTTTCCGGAAATGTATAGCACACCTCAAACGGACGCTCTGATCAAAAGTTAGAAAGTTTCGATTTCAACCTCGCGTTGCTCGAAGTACACGTATTTCGAGACTACTCAGCCGAACACGTGGGCCCCACCAGGGGAGCAGCACCTCTACCTGCGGCAGTAGCAGGTAGAGCTGAGGCTCTCTGGCCTATAAATAAACGTACCCCCCCTCATTTTGAAGAATTCTGAAACGCAGCGAACCTCTGCCCGTTTGATTTTCTGACTTTTTCACCTCTTCTAAACCAAATTTTTTCACTCTAACAAGTAGATATACCCACATACTACCACATATTAGAAAATAAACGATAGATTTGGACGTATAGAGCCTACAATTTGGCAAACAGACCGTATAGTAGTCCATTGTGAGTATTTTTACGATCAACAAGTTTATATTACTTCTTCGTACTTTTATACACTTGCACGTTAAGTTTTGTTTTCAAAATATGCCCGAAACTTAGTTCCGTGGCCGTTTTCATCAAAATTTGGTATATTTTTGTACATAAACTCAATTTATGGCATTTCTACAACTCGAATTGACTATTCGTCAGCTCTAACAGCTCAGTGCACTAACACCTTCATTTTAAGCAACTTCACCGGACTGGGTTATCTTCACAGTCTGGGTTTGGCTTTTTTGTGTTTAGTCAACTATATATATATACTAACTTTCAATTCTGTCAAGACCAAATGTTAAATTCGAGGTAGTTTACTGCTTTTATATATATTTATGCATATATATAAGCAGCCTTCACCACCACTGGGTTCTCTTCCCAGTCTTAGTTGACTACATTTATGTCAATATATATATATATATATATATACATATTTATATATTTTAGTCCGGCCTGGATTATTCTGTGTCCTTTTTATTGCTTTTGCACACTTCACCATTACTGGGTTATCTTTCTAGTCCCCGGTTGACTATTTTTCTGCAAATTTATATTTCAGTCCAGCCTGGATTATTCCGTGGCCTTTTTACTATTTTTTGCACTCTTCACCGTTACTGGGTTATCTTCCCAGTCCCTGGTTGACTACTTTTCTGCTAATTTATATTTCAAATTGGCCTGGATTACTCTGTGGCCTTTTTACTATTTTTTGCACTCTTCACCATTACTGGGTTATCTTTTCAGTCCCTGGTTGACTACTTTTCTGTACATTTATATTTTTGTTCGACCTGGAGTATTCTGTGGCCTTTTTACTGCTTTTATATATATATGCATATATACGTTGCCTTCAGCCGTCACTGGGTTATCTTCCCAGTCTTGGTTGACTACTTTTCTGTCAATATATATATATATATATATATATATATATTTCAATTCCAGTCCTGGCACCGGTGTAAAAATTCATCGCCCTTTACAGCTTTTATATATATATAACTGTTTATATATATTACTATTACTTGTTTTTTTATTAAATTGATGCTTTAAATATTCATTTAATATGAATCGGCAAATTTCAGTTTTAAAAGCAACCTCGCGTCCCTTAGATCGCTATCTAGTGGGAACGAGACGCTTCGGCCGTGCGAACTGGGATTTACTGAATGAATCCTCGGTTCTGGCAATCTTGGGATATCTATCTATTTCTGTACAAATTTGAACTGTGCAGATTGGCTACTCATATGTGAGCCTAGGAATTGTGGGATTCATGATCTAATCAATCAGAATCTGATTCCCACGATGGAAAAACTCTACTTTACGAATGTATCATGCCAATTTTTCTGTAAAATGTACATATAAAGACCTTAACACGGTTATCCGGATTTAAGGTCTCAACATAGTGAAAAATGTGGTTTGTCGTGTCAGTGTCCCTCCGATGGCTATCATGCCCATGAGGAGACTGACACTTGTATATTTTTGTGGTCAAGGATGCTTCGCAGCCCGACAATCACCGTTCAAATGCAGCCTGAAGGCTAAAAAAGATAAAAATTGGAAGTATCAACAGGCTTCAATTCCTATGTGAGCGTAAGGGTTTGATAACCAGCTTTCAAAATATCATTCTCAATTCAATCAAAAGAAAACACTTTTGCAAATCAAATCAAAGACTTTTTGCGAATCAAATCAAACCCTTCGTATATAGGTTCAACGAAGCAAAACACTACTTTCAATCAATCAAACATAGGCCCAAATTTCAAACAGCATTCACACACGCATTTTAGTTTTAAATGAAATATTTAAAAGATGCGGTACCGTGTTTACACGGGAGTTGTGGGGTGCCTAACACCTTCCCTACACTTAACCAAGCCCCCGAGCTTAAAACTTTGTTTTCAAAGATCAATTTTCGACAGTGTCCAGCAGTTGGGCCTCTTTCAAATAAAACTCGGTTGAGTTAGTACAACAATTTCAAATCTACCAACTGTCGACTCTGTAAAACTTTCAAATCTTCAACATAATACATGTTGGCCTTTTTCCTAAAAAACCTTTCAAAACCTTGTTCGCAATAAAAAGAGTGAGGGTAGAGATAACTTAGAAAAAGAGATAAAAAGTTCCGGGTTGTGACCCTACCAGCGGATTTTTTAACTGACGTCGACAGGTAGCGACTCTGTTGGGGACAGTAGAGGGCTTAGGCCGCTTTTAAATCTTTTCAAATAATTCCTTTTTAAAACTATGAATGCGTGAAATTCTGCGTCTCCACATTGAATGAATGCGTGAATGCTGTATCTTTACATTGAATGAATGTGAAGGAATGTTTTCCTGCATTTTAATGCTTCGCACGAACTGTCATCATATGCATAACGGTAAGGCATGATGTATGTGAATGTATGTTGTGTTCCTCTCACAAGGAGGCAAAACCCGTCGATGATAAGTAATGTCTCTAGGGATTGGCTAAGTCTCTGGGGCTCATGAAAATGCACCACCCAGATTCGCTCCAGCTAAAAGATCGAATTAATTTCCCCTCTAGTAGATTGCGATGATTTGGGGACCTTCATGCCAAAAAAGCTAATGCGAAAGTAACCTAAGATAGGCCAACCTCTGATTAACCAAATCCGACGGGAAGTCTTTTCATGCCTTCCTCTTTCAATTCAATGTCCAATTTTCAATAGTTAACTTTTGCCATCCTGTCATCAAAACAACTAACCTTGGTTTTGCAGGATAAGAATAAAAAACATATCATACATCCTATCCCTACCTACTTCAGGAAATTAACACGCCTACGTTTTGGTGTAGGTGAAAAATTGGTCATGTTACTAAGTATAAGTCTAAGAAAGCACAAGGTCCATCCACGGACATGGCTTCAAGTGCTCAACCAGAGTCCACCCCTGTATCTAGGGAAGAGTTCGAAGGACTGAGAAATTAGATAGTTGAACTAGCCGATTTTTTGAGAGAACAAAGCAAGGCCTTTAAAGAGAAGTAAATCCAAACTCATACAGAACTAGGAGCACCTGGTGTTAGTGGTGGTAGTCAAGAGACTGAAAAGGCCGAGACTCAGATTCCTGGACCACAAAACCAGGGCACAACTTATAAAACCTCTGAAATCACCACCCTCAACAAAGAATAGGAAGCCGGTGATATCATGAAGAAAGTACAACAAATGGAGGAAACTCCCTGGTCTATCAAAGGGACTAGGGCATTCGGTAGTGTCAATTACTCTGACCTCTATATTTTCCCCGGGGCTCGTTATCCCGAGAAATTCAGAACCCCTAATTTTGAGAAATATGATGGATTGGGAGATCCCTATACCCATCTGAAAGTATTCATCAGAGAACTCGGATCCTATGCAGAGGGCGAGAAGCTTCGAATGCAACTATTCCAAAAGAGTCTGACTGGAGAGGCCAGAGCCTGGTATGCCCGTCTAGACAATTCTAAGATTCACAGCTAGGAAGAGCTGGCCCATGCCTTCCTCAGTCAATATAGCTTCCAATCTCAGTTAGCTCCAGACAGATACCAAATAACCAAAATCAAGAAAAAGAGCACTGAATCATTCAGAGAGTATACCCAGTGATGGAGACGGGTCACAGCACAAGTTATCCCAGCCATGACTGAGTTTGAGATAGTCATGACCTTCATCGATATTCAAGAAGCTCCATATTATGAGAGGGTCTTAGCAGGCATATGAAAATCATTCTCTGAAATGATCAAGCACGGTGAAATGGCAGAAATAGGGCTCAAATCCGAGAAGATAAAAGATCTAACCGCCCTCGAAGCTGTTGCTGAACATATCCAGTTCAAAAATTACGGGAGTAATCCCCGGAGGGTACATAAGAAGAAAGATGAAGAATTGTCCGTAGTATTGCAAGGACAGAATTCAAGGGGCGAGTCAATAGTATGCCCATTCAAAGGAGGAATTATACCTCTTTTCATGCTCCGTCCCGCCTTCAAACCCTCCCTTCCATAAAAATATAGAGGTCAGGCGTCGAAGAACTGTCACCCCTCTATAGGATTCACTTGAGAACGTATTCAAACTTCTGACAGCTCAGAAGAAGATTGTCCAACTCCTTCCATCAACCAATACTAATGGACTGAATTTTGCCCCTAAGCAAGAAGTGTGCTTATCATTCCGGATCCCCGAGCCATGACACCCAAGACTGTTGGTCTCTTAAGCACAAAATTCAAGACTTGATTAATAATGGAGAGATTGTGGTAACAAAGCCTAAGAAACCTCATGTGCAGGACAATCCTCTTCCACAACATAAAGAGGAGAATGTCAATATGATCAGTACCACAAGTGGAGAAGGATCCAAGTACCTCTGTTATGTGGGAGAATCAACTCCATCCAGCAATAGCACCCCAGAAAGTTAGGAAATGTCAGAAAGGCTGTGACCCTGCCGTCAGCTTCTTAGGGCAGTTGCGAGCCATGTGATCCTTGGATCCATATGTAAAGCAAGCTCCCTTTTTCGGGTTTGGGCAATTAGGTGCAATGTGGCCTTCCTGACCACAGTTGAAGCACACCAGCTTCCCCTTCATGCACCCACCAGTGTGATTCTTACTGCATGTAGCACATGCTTCAAACTTCCTATTCTGTTAGCTTCCTTGCTGACTCCCAGCAAGGTGTTATCATTCCATTTCCTCTTCTGGTTCACAGTGCTGCTACCCCCAATCTTGGTTTCTACCTCATTCTTCTTCTTCTTATCTTGGTTGAACTTCGTCACCGCTTCACTTCCTCCCTCAGCAAGTATGGCCTTCTCCAGCACAGCTGCAAATGTGTTCAGCTGGAACATGGAAACCTTACTGTAGAGCCAGGGCTAAAGTCCCCGCTCAAACCTTCTCTCCTTCCTAGCGTTAGTGCTGACCTGGTAAGTAGCGAACCCGGCCAGTTCAATGAACTTAGCGGCATACTCGGACATCGTCATCCCTCCTTGCTTAAGCTCTAGGAACTTGACCTCCATCTGGTCCTGGGAACTCACTGGGAAGTACATTTCGTAGAACATTTCCTTAAAACGTTCCCACGTGATGACTCCCTCTCCCTCTCGGGTCTTGTTAGCCTGCCACCAAAAGCTAGCATCCGACTTCAACATAAAAGCCGCGAATGCTGTCTTCTAGTCTTCACCTACTCTAGCTACGTCGAATACCTTCTCCATTTCCATAACCCACGTCTGAGCCTCGATAGGATTGGTCGATCCTTTGAATTCAGGTGGTCCTACTGCTTTGAATTCCTTGAACGTAGTACCCTGCACTTGCGGCTGATTCGCAAGAGCTCCTGTCAACAGGTTCACCAACTGCTGAATCGAGTTGGGATTCGTCCCATCATTATTGTTGTTGTTCGTCGAACCCTCGGGATTTTGAAGTGTTGTTCTTCTTCTTAAAGGCATTTTCTGTTAAGAAAATATTATTATTTGATCCTTTATTCAATTTTTAAATATTCAAGTTCATACTTAACGTTTTAAATAATTCAGTTCACATAGAACACATAGCTCGTCAATAAACTTCTTTTATTCATTAGTCGTAGTTTAAACACATCAATCAGATAACATTTCTTCCATTTACATCATCCTTCCTGAACTGGAAAAGTTGCAGGATTACATTATTAACTTATCCCATTCTTATCTCAAATTATGGGATTTACTTTATTTACTACAAAAAGCAACACATAAACAAAAGCCTACTACTGCTACTGCCTAGGCATATTAATACGTCGCACAGCCTCTCTGCATTCCTCTTCAATTACTTGGAACGTCGTTCTTCGGTCCACCACATACCACGGTAAACCTTAGAACTGAGCTGGGTAATAGAAAACACGGTCCTGAGCTCTTTCTATAGCTGTATGAAAAGCATATTCTGTTTCCCTCAGCTTGGCCCTCTTGGCTTCAGCTTCACCTTCAGCACGATCGGCTCGTTGCATAGCCCTCAAACTTATTTCTTCAGCTCTGGCTCGCTTCCTTGACTCCTCCTGGATGTCTTGCTTCAACTTTGCCAGTTTAAATCGAGCAGCATCTCTATCAACCTCCATATATATCAGGTTCCACTGTGCATCTCCTAGGTCACTTGCCATTTCCTCGATCGTCTCGTCTCGCTGCTGAATGGTTTCTTCGAGCTCTCCGACTCGACTATGAAGCTCCACGTTGCTATCGTAGACTGCCTCGTACATCTCAGCACTAGTAGAGTAAGGTGGGAATTCCTCTTCGGGATCCTCTTCCTCCTCCTCCTCCTCTTCAGACTCGCCCTTATCCTCTTCTTCTGGAATAGGTGTCTGCTCACGCTCCAGACCAGCTACGGTGATCATTGGAGATAGCTCTCTCCTAACCAGCTGCTCCCAGACAATATGTATGTTACGGGGCTCCTCCTTTCTAGACACCTGAGGTACATCCTCTCTAGACTGAATAGGTTCTTCAACGTTCGACATCCTAACAAAAGAATTTTAAAGTTCAATATTACGACATCGAATCGACAATCTTCGAATACTAAAACGTACACACATAGGCACATAAGGTAGTTTATTATATTTACCTAGCATCACTATCTTTTCAATCTTACCATAAGGCTACTACCTAAGGTTTTCCCCCACCTAAGGTTTCATAACTTATAGCTTTGATACCAACCTGTGACACCCCCAAATCCGGGTACTTCGCTTCCACATGATTTGGTGTTCACTTCCTAACTATAACAAACATCTACCCAATATATCTCAAAATAAATTACAACCTTTATTCAAAATAATAAAATCTCCCTTAAAACAAGGGTTACAACCTTATCAAAAATCAATCCCAGGGTTACTCTAACCTTGACATAAACAATAACGTGCGGAATAAAAATATGACATAAAAGTCTTATTACAATCATTTCAAAATAATTAAACAAGTCTTCACTTGTTCATATTTCCCTTGACTTTACTTGTAGACGGGGCATCAACGTTATCAACCTTAACTGCAATTTTTATTTAATGCAAGAGTGAGCAAACAACAACTCACTAGAGTTTAACAATAATAATTACATGAAAGAATATCTTTTAAACTTAGCTTGCTTCAATAATAAAGAATTAAATAATAATTCTTTATCAACATTAAAATTCAAATATGGAATTTGTCTGAGGGTCATCAGACCTTTGAACTCTTGTCCTAGGCTATAAATACTTCTATTTAAACCTTTAACAGTCAATAAGATTGTGGACCTTAACTCGTACTTAGGGGGATCAGCCCTTCGTACCATGTATTGTGCACAAACATCTTAACGCTATGCGTAATAACCTCCCCTAATAATTAGTGTTGTTCAACTCAGTAATTTGAATTCAAGTCCGCACCAAAGAAAGGTTGGTTTGGATAAGCTTACAAGGGTAATTTAGAATTCACGTTCATCAACCAAGGATTAGTTGAATCGACTTTCAATAATTCATAAATAAAAGAATTATGAATTAACATATGCTTTAAAAGTAACTTAAAGCATTTAAAATAATAAACTGGATCTTACTTGAACAATAAGTCAAGATATCTTCGGTTAAGTAAATAATTGTCCAGTACATAAATGAAAAGGACATTCTCAACAATGAATATATGAACTCAAAGAAACTTGCGTAGAAATAGCGAGTTTAGGGTTTAGAAGACTTACCTTAAGCACAAGCTATTTAGCTCAACCACGTACTTTAACACTTCCTACATACATACATTTTCAATCACAATAACCTAAATTAGTTAACACGTAACTAATTCACATAAGTGGTTAACCCTCATGGTTAACTCACTCTAACTAAATAAATAATAATAATCAACCATCATATAGTTAATTATATCACTTACATATTCACATAATTAAATTAATTATGTATTTAACTAAATTATAATTAAACAATTATAATTCAAACACTTAATCAAATTATAATTACCTTTTAAATGATAAACAAATTATAATTTATAATCAATTAAACTATATCATGCATTATAATTACACAATTTACAATTAATCATGTATTTATCAATTATAATCTATAATAATCATGCATTTATTAAATTATAATTACATAAATTATAATTTAAATTAACATCTAAATGATCAACCTTTATTCATTAACATTTAATCATAATTATAATTATTCAAATTATAATTAAGTAATTCATATTCCAATTAAACAATTAAAATTTCACAATTTAAATACTATATACAATTTGTCAAATTTATATTAACGAAATGTTATAGCAACTGGATGCATACACATTATCATGGAACAATTAAACAAAGGCTTAAAATAAACTGCACAATCAATCAACTAGAACTCACTGCTTTTGTACTGGGCACGACGCAGCTGCGCTGCCAGCAGCCTTGGCACCGGCGCAGCTGCGCAGGTGCTCAACCTGCGAAAGGCAACCGGCGCAGCTACGCTGCTTCTGGCCGTGTTTCCGGCGCAACTGCGCAGGTACACGGACAGACGCAGACAGTCACGGCACTCTACTTCACCGATTAACCCATACAAGCCAACAAACGAAAAAATTATAGCAACACAGACACTGAAAATCATACGTATGCAATAATGCACATGCTATCTATACTACCAATCACTGAATTTGTCCAACTAATGAAAATCAAAGATTTTAAAAACCCAATTTTGACATTTTTACAAAAACTCATATATTTTCCAAAAACCATTCACTGTAACTTCAATTCTCAACCACTTCAAGTTACCACACATGCAATCTCTTCATAATTAAATATAACATCATAACCAATTCAAATTAGGCATAATAACACATATCAATTTCTAAATTTTCCATTCTAAAACCAATCAATACATATAAACCATATAAGCAAAACTTTTTCCATGAAACTTATTTTAACAGTAGTTTAATTTCTGAAAACAAATCATTGATAGCATACATATAATGGATTGCAACATCTTTCAATTCGTATAGCATGTAATTAACCAATTCTTGCATATCCACACCAACATTACACTATATGAAGAAAATTCTTTTCACAGAGAACTCATCATAAGGAAAACAACTACGTAAAGTTTTGAAAGCATTTGATAATGACTATACCTCTTATTAGACGATTTGAAGAAGAAAATGAAGATTAACTCTAGCCTTTCGCAAGCTTCCTTTACCTTCTCTTCTTCCTTTTTCTCTCAACTTCTCTGTTAGTTCTCTCCTTCTTCTTTAGTTTAGACTAACTTAACGTAAGCTAACGTATAATATAATACGTAGTAATAGATATAGGCTGAATTATATAATATAACTGCCAAAATATATTAAGTATAATGGCAATTACAAATTTCAAAAGCCACAATGCCTTGTTTGACAAAACAAGGTTATTTTCAAAAACAGATTATTAGTGCTAAGGTATTGTTTGGTAAACGGTTTAATTAAAACAGCTTTTTGATAGTTAGGGCCCCGTTTGGTTAAAATTATTTAAAATTCTTTTTTTTTCTTTTATTTTAACAATTCATTTTAACACCTACCTTAATGTCACACTTTAATTAATTAGATAATTAATATTCTTATTTAATCAATTAAAATCTAACATCAATTAATCACATAAAATTGCCACATAATTATAATTACTCGCTAATTATAATTCATGTAACACTTCATCACATAATTCATCTAATTCAATTATCTCAATTAAATTAGAACTATAATATAGAATTAATATACACATTCATTTAATTAATATATAACACTTAATTAAATCACTCCATAAATCACATAATTTATTTATTTAACTCAATAAATAATTCACATAAAATATTTATTTAACTCAATAAATATTAAAAATTATTATATAAAATCTCAATCGTTACAATCTTCCCTCCTTAAAAGGATTCTGTCCCCAGAATCACACATAAAAAAAAATCTCGTCTATTACATTCTTCCCCCCCCCCCCCTTAAAAGGATTCTGTCCCTAGAATCGGTACATAAGGGGTTACACACAAAATTGTTAAGCAAATAATTGCGGATAAGATTTCATCATAACATCTTCGAGTTCCCACGTAGCTTCTTCAGCACTGTGGTTCCTCCAGATTACCTTAACAGAAGGTATCACTTTATTCCTAAGTACTTGTTCCTTTCTATCAACTATTTGAACAGGCACTTCTTCATATGTTAAGTCTTTATCAAATTGTAAAGGTTCATATTCTATTACATATTTATAATCATGCTTGTAAGGTCTTAACACATAAATATGGAAGACATTATGTATATTCTCGAGCTCCGGAGGTAATGCAATCTCGTAAGCTACCTCGCCAACTTTTCGCAACACCTCAAAAGGTCCAATAAATCTGGAACTCAGCTTTCCCTTCTTACCAAATCGAATCTTCCCCTTCTAGGGAGATACTTTCAGGAACACGAAACTTCCTAGTAAGAATTCTCGATTTTGTCGATGAAGATCGACATACTTCTTTTGTCTGTCTTGAGCAGCAACTAATCTCGTTCTGATCAGCTTCACAATTTTGGCGGTTTGTTGTACCAATTCTGGTCCCAACAATTGACATTCACAGACTTCATCCCAGCACAAAGGAGTTCTGCATTTTCTGCCGTATAATGCTTCGTAAGGCGGCATGCCAATACTCGCATGATGACTATTGTTGTAGGCAAACTCCACAACGGTAGATGATCCTCCCAACTTCCTTTGAAGTCCATCACACAAGCTCTCAGCATATCCTCAAGCGTCTGAATCGTTCTCTCGCTCTGTCCATCAGTCTCAGGATGATACGCTGTACTCATTCGCAATTGCGTTTTCAGACATTCTTGCAATCGCTTCCAGAAATTAGACGTAAAATGTGGATCTCTGTCGGACACAATTGACACCGGAACACCATGTCTAAAAATAATTTCCTTCACGTATAGCTTCGCTAGATTATCCAGGTTGTACTTAACCCTGATCGGCAGAAAGTGGGCTGACTTCGTCAGTCGATCCACTATAACCCATATCGCATCAAATCCCTTCTGAGTCGTTGGAAGACCTACCACAAAATCCATCGTGATGTGCTCCCACTTCCACTCTGGAATCTCTAACGGTTGTAGCAAACCACTCGGTCTCTGGTGTTCTGCTTTAACTTTCTGGCACGTAAAGCATTTCGCAACGCATTCAGCAACATCCCTCTTCATATTCGGCCACCAGAAATGATTCCTGAGATCCTGGTACATCTTCGTACTCCCGGGGTGAATAGAATATCTAGAACTATGAGCTTCACTCAGAATCTCCTCTTTGACCTCAGGTACTGGCGGTATCCAGATTCTACCTTCAAACCGTAACAGACCTTCATTATTGATCTTGAACTTGAACTCTTCGCCATCAGTTATCCTCCTCCAAATCTTCTTACATTCTTCATCGTGAAGTTGTGCTTCTTTCACTTTGTCTACTAGAGTAGAACCAGTGGTTACTTGAAATAACATCTCATCCGATTCCTTTAAGAAGCTTCACCTCCAACTCTAATCTAGTCATCTGTTCTATTAACCTATCCTGACCAGTTAACACATTCAGCTTCTCTCGACCTTTCCTGCTCAAAGCGTCGGCGACAACGTTAGCTTTACCCGGATGGTAAAGTATCTCGCAATCGTAGTCTTTAATCAGTTCTAACCATCTTCTTTGGCGCATGTTCTAATCCTTCTGGGTAAATATATACTTCAGACTCTTGTGATCTGTGTATATTTCACACTTTTCTCCATATAAGTAGTGCCTCCAAATCTTTAGGGCAAACACTACTGCCGCCAATTCTAGATCATGGGTCGCATACCCCTTCTCATAATCCTTTAGCTGACGTGACGCATAGGCAATGACTTTGTCGCTCCGCATCAACACACAGCCTAATCCTTTATATGAGGCATCGCTATATACTACGAAATTCCCCGAACTATCCGGTAAAGACAATACAGGCGCAGTACTCAGCCTCTTCTTCAGCTCTTGAAAATTTCCTCACATTTCTCTGTCCAAACAAATTTAACCATTTTACGAGTCAAATTTGTCAACGGAGTTGCAATTCTAGAAAAGTCTTGGATAAATCTACGGTAGTAACCTGCCAATTCCAAGAAACTCCTCACTTTAGACGGCGTCTTCGGCTGATCCCAATTCATAACAGCATCAACCTTCGACGGATCCACCGAAATACCATCCTTGTCGATCACGTGGCCAAGAAATTGCACACGTTCCAACCAAAATTTGCATTTCGAGAATTTAGTATAAACCTTCTCTCGTCTTAGCGCTTCTAAGGTTAGTCGTAAGTGTTCAGCATGCTCCTCCTCGATCTTGGAATAATCCAGGATGTCATCTATGAACACTACCATGAACTTGTCCAGAAATGGCTTGAACATCCTGTTCATTAGGTCCATAAATGCAGCTAGGGCATTTGTGAGACCAAATGACATCACCAAGAACTCGTAATGACCATATCTAGTCCTAAAAGCCATTTTAGGTATATCTTCCTTCCTCACCTTCAATTGATGATACCCGCTTCTCAAATTAATTTTTGAGAAGTACTTCGCACCCTTCAGTTGATCAAACAAGTCATCGATCCTAGGTAAAGGATACCTATTCTTGATCGTAACTTTATTCAACTCCCTATAATCAATGCAAAGACGCATCGATCCATCTTTCTTCTTCACAAACAAAACTGGTGCTCCCCACGGTGAAATGCTTGGTTGAATATACTTCTTGTCCAGTAATTCTTGTAGTTGAACCATCAGCTTCCTTCATCTCAACTGGAGCCATTTTGTACGGAGCCTTCAAAATCGGAGCAGTTCCCGGCGCTAGAGCGATCACGAACTCTATCTCCCTATCTGGCGGAAGTCCTGACAAATCACTCGAAAAAACGTCCACAAACTCCTTAACTACCGATATCTCCTCCACCTTCGGGCTTTCCTTACGCATATCTACTATGTAGGCTAGATATCCCACACAGCCTTGCGTCAGAAGTTTCTTGGCTTGCATAACCGTCAGATAACTCGTTTGTCTAGGCGATTTGCTACCATAGAACACTAACTTCGACGGAGTCATAAGGTTTACCGACTTCTTCTTACAGTCGATTATCGCCCCATGGTTGAACAACCAGTCCATACCCAATATGACATCAAATTGCCCAAGTT
Source organism: Panax stipuleanatus (assembly GCA_020205555.1). Classification (NCBI taxonomy): domain Eukaryota; kingdom Viridiplantae; phylum Streptophyta; class Magnoliopsida; order Apiales; family Araliaceae; genus Panax; species Panax stipuleanatus. Next base: position 83,123,009 of record CM035120.1, on the reverse strand, counting down.
TAATCGGAATCAAATCTACTCTAAGCTCCTGACCCTTAATGTCCAATGTACAGTTCTTATTAACGCTCCTAATAGGAATAACCTCCCTATTCACAATCTCTATGTTCCAAGGGTAAACTAACTCCTCTACAGGTAAGTCTAGGGTTTTAGCAAAATCATCAGATATGAATGAACAAGTAGCACCCGAATCAAATAATACATATGCATTTATACTATTGACCAGAATAATACCCGACACCACGTCTTTTGATTACACAACATCCTGTACCGTCATATTGAATGTCCGTGCAGTGGGTCTAACAGCTTGCAATGGTGCAGCGATGGTCACGAAACTGCCGCTTCCATTCCCTCCGCTCCCTGTTGACCCTGCCGTCAGCTTCTTAGGGTAGTTGCGAGCCATGTGATCCTTGGATCCACATGTAAAGCAAGATCCCTTCTTTGGGTTTGGGCAATTAGGTGCAATGTGGCCTTCCTGACCACAGTTGAAGCACACCCGCTTCCCCTTCATGCACACGCCAGTGTGATTCTTACCGCATATAGCACATACTTCGAACTTCCTCTTCTGTTGGCTTCCTTGCTGACTCCCAGCAGAGGTGTTGTCATTCCATTTCCTCTTCTAGTTCACAGTGCTGCTACCCTCAATCTTGGTTTCTACCTCATTCTTCTTCTTCTTATCTTGGTTGAACTTCTTCACCGCTTCGCTTCCTCCCTCAGCAAGTATGGCCTTCTCCAGCACAGCTGCAAATGTGTTTAGCTGGAACATAGAACCCTTGCTGTAGAGCCAGGGCTTCAGTCCCTGTTCAAACATTCTCACCTTCCTAGCGTCAGTGCTGACCTGGTATATTGCGAACCTGGCCAGTTCGTTGAACTTAGCGGCATACTCGGACACCGTCATCCCCCTGCTTAAGCTCTAGGAACTGGACCTCCATCTGGTCCTGGGAACTCACTGGGAAGTACATTTCGTAGAACATTTCCTTGAAATGTTCCTACGTGATGACTACCCCTCCCTCTCGGGTCTTGTTAGCCTGCCACCAAAAGCTAGCATCCGACTTCAACATGAAAGCCGCGAATGCTGTCTTCTGGTCTTCACCTACTCTGGCTACGTCGAATACCTTCTCCATTTCCATAACCCACGTCTGAGCCTCGATAGGATTGGTATATCCTTTGAATCCAGGCAGTCCTACTGCCTTGAATTCCTTGAACGTAGTTCCATGCACTTGTGGCTGATTCGCAAGAGCTCCTGTCAACAGGTTCACCAACTGCTAAACCGAGTTGGGATTCGTCCCATCGTTATTGTTGTTGTTCGTCGAACCCTCGGGGTTTTGACGTATTGATCTTCTTCTAAGAGGCATTTTCTGTTAAGAAAATATTATTATTAGATCTTTTATTCAATTTTTAAATATTCAAGTTCATACTTAACGTTTTAAACAATTCAGTTCACATAGAACACATAGCACGTCAATAAACTTCTTTTATTCATTAGTCGTAGTTTAAAAACATCAATCAGATAGCATTTCTGGCATTTACATCATCTTTCCTGAACTGAAAAAGTTGCAGGATTACATTATTAACTTATCCCATTCTTATCTCAAATTATAGGATTTACTTTATTTACTACAAAAAGCAACACATAAACAAAAGCTCTACTACTACTGCTACTGCCTAGGCATATTAATACGTCGCACAGCCTCTCTGCATTCCTCTTCCATTACCCGGAACGTCGTTCTTCGGTCCACTACATACCACGATAAACCTTGGAACTGAGCTGGGTAGTAGAAAATAAGGTCCTGAGCTCTTTCTATAGCTGTATGAAAAGCATATTCTATTTCCCTCAGCTTGGCCCTCTTGGCTTCAGCTTCACCTTCAGCTCAATCGGCTCGTTGAATAGCCCTCAAACTTATCTCTTCAGCTCTGGCTCGCTTCCTTGACTCCTCCTTGATGTCTTGCTTTAACTTTGCTAGTTACAATTGAGCAGCATCTCTATCAACCTCTATATGTATCAGGTTCTACTGTGCATCTCCTAGGTCACTTGCCATTTCCTCGATCGTCTCATCTTGCTGCTGAATGGTTTCTTCGAGCTCTCCGACTAGACCATGAAGCTCCACGTTGCTATCGTAGACTGCCTCGTACATCTCAGCACTAGTAGAGTGAGGTGGGAATTCCTCTTCGGGATCCTCTTCCTCCTCCTCCTCCTCTTCAGACTCGTCCTCGTCCTCTTCTTCTGGAATAGGTGTCAGCTCACGCTCCAGACCAGCTACTGTGATCACTAGAGATGGCTCTCTCCTAACCTGCTGTTCCCAGACAATATGTATGTCATGGGGCTCCCCCTCTCTAGACACCTGAGGTACATCATCTCTAGCCTGACTAGGTTCTTCAACGTTCGACATCCTGACAAAAGAATTTTAAAGTTCATTATTACGTGACATCGAATCGACAATCTTCGAATACTAAAACGTACACACATAGGCACATAAGGTAGTTTATTATATTTACCTAGCATCACTATCTTTTTGATCTTACCATAAGGCTACTACCTAAGGTTTTTCCCCACCCAAGGTTTCATAACCTACAGCTTTGATACCAACCTGTGACACCCCCAAATCCGGGTACTTCGCTTCCACATGATTTGGTGTTCACTTCCTAACTATAACAAACATCTACCCAATATATCTCAAAATAAATTACAACCTTTATTCAAAATAATAAAATCTCCCTTAAAACAAGGGTTACAACCTTATCAAAAATCAATCCCAGTGTTACTCTAACCTTGACATAAACAATAACGTGCGGAATAAAAACATGACATAAAAGTCTTATTACAATCATTTCAAAATAATTAAACAAGTCTTCACTTGTTCATCTTTCCCTTGCCTTTACTTGTAGACGGGGCATCAACGTTATCAACCTTAACTGCAATTGTTATTTAATGAAAGAGTGAGCAAACAACAGCTCACTAGAGTTTAACAATAATAATTATATGAAAGAATATCTTTTAAACTTAGCTTGCTTCAATAATAAAGAATTGAATAATAATTCTTTATCAACATTAAAATTCGAATATGGAATTTGTCTGAGGGTCATAAGACCTTTGAACTCTTGTCCTATGTTATAAATATTTCTATTTAAACCTTTAACAGTCAATAAGATTATGGACCTTAACTCGTACTTAGGGGGATCAGCCTTTCGTACCATGTATTGTGCACAAACATCTTAACGCTATGCGTAGTAACCTCCCCTAATAATTAGGGTTGTTCAACTCAGTAATTTGAATTCATGTCCGCACCAAAGAAAGTTTGGTTTGGATAAGCTTACAAGGGTAATTTAGAATTCACGTTCATCAACTAAGGATTAGTTGAATCAACTTTTAATAATTCATAAATAAAAGAATTATGAATTAACATATGTTTTAGAAGTAACTTAAAGCATTTAAAATAATAAACTGGATCTTACTTGAGCAATAAGTCAAGATCTCTTCGGTTAAGTAAATAATTGTCCAGTACAGAAATGAAAAGGACATTCTCAACAATGAATATATGAACTCAAAGAAACTTGCGTAGAAATAGAGAATTTAGGGTTTAGAAGACTTGCCTTAAGCGCAAGCTACTTAACTCAACCACGTACTTTAACACTTCCTACATACATACATATTCAACCACAATAACCTAAATTAGTTAACATGTAACTAATTCACATAAGTGGTTAACCCTCATGGTTAACTCACTCTAACTAAATAAATAATAATAATCAACCATCATATAATTAATTACATTACTTACATATTCACATAATTAAATTAATTATGTATTTAACTAAATTATAATTAAACAATTATAATTCAAACACTTAATCAAATTATAATTACCTTTTAAATTATAAACAAATTATAATTTATAATCAATTAAACTATATCATGCATTATAATTACATAATTTACAATTAATCATGTATTTATTAATTATAATCTATAATAATCATGCATTTATTAAATTATAATTTAAATTAACATCTAATTGATCAACCTTTATTCATTAACATTTAATCATAATTATAATTATTCAAATTATAATTAAGTAATTCATATTCCAATTAAACAATTAAAATTTCACAATTTAAATACTATATACAATTTGTCAAATTTATATTAACGAAATGTTATAGCAACTGGATGCATACACATTATCATGGAACAATTAAACAAAGGCTTAAAATAAACTGCACAATCAATCAACTAGAACTCACTGCCTCTGTACTGGAAACGGCGCAGCTGCGCTGCCAGCAGCCTTGGCACCTGGCATAGATGCGCAGGTGCTCAACCTGCGAAAGGCAACCGGCGCAGCTACGCTGCTTCTGGCCGTGTTTCCGGCGCAACTGCGCAGGTACACGGACAGACGCAGACAGTCACGGCACTCTACTTCACCGATTAACCCATACAAGCCAACAAACGAAAAAATTATAGCAACATAGACACTGAAAATCATACGTATGCAATAATGCACATGCTATCTATACTACCAATCACTGAATTTGCCCAAATAATGAAAATTAAAGATTTTAAAAACCCAATTTTGACATTTTTACAAAAACTCATATATTTTCTAAAAACCATTCACTGTAACTTCAATTCTCAACCACTTCAAGTTACCACACATGCAATCTCTTCATAATTGAATATAACATCATAACCAAATCTAATTAAGCATAATAACACATATCAATTCCTAAATTTTCCATTCTAAAACCAATCAATACATATAAAACCATATGAGCAAAACTTTTTCCATGAAACTTGTTTTAACAGTAGTTTAATTTCTGAAAACAAATCATTGATAGCATACATGTAATGGATTGCAACATCTTTCAATTTGTATAGCATGTAATTAACCAATTCTTGCATATCCACACCAACATTACACTATATGAAGAAAATTCTTTTCACAGAGAACTCGTCATAAGGAAAATAACTACGTAAATTTTTGAAAGCATTTGATAATGAATATACCTCTTATTAGACGACTTGAAGAAGAAAATGAAGATTAACTCTAGCCTTTCCCAAGCTTCCTTTACCTTCTATTCTTCCTTTTTCTCTCAACTTCTCTGTTAGTTCCCTCCTTCTTCTTTAGTTTAAACTAACTTAACGTAAGCTAACGTATAATATAATACGTAGTAATAGATATAGGCTTAATTATATAATATAACTGACAAAATATATTAAGTATAATGTCAGTTACGAATTTCAAAAGCCACAATGCCTTGTTTGGCAAAACAAAGTTATTTTCAAAAACAGATTATTAGTGCTAAGGTATTGTTTGGTAAACGGTTTAATTAAAACAGCTTTTTGATAGTTAGGGCCCCGTTTGGTTAAAATTATTTAAAAATTTTTTTTTTCTTTTATTTTATATGTTATCAATTTTGATTAACCAAATATTGAAGGCTAATGCTATGTATTTATAGAATTCCAAGAGTGAGGGTACGTTGGTCATTTGGATAACTTTCCATTAGTTTACAAGTTGGTCACTCAGGTTATGGTCCCTTATGGTTAAAATCCCCAAGTTTCCATTCTTATATACCACCCCCTCATCATTTAGTATCCATTATTATCCAACCATTCATTAATCTAGTATTCCCACCTCCTCTTCCTTTCTTAATCACCAAGACATGTTATCCAATGTCTCCCAATGTGCCACACATGTGCCATGGGTTTCCCCATGGGTTTAACCCACCCGATTACCGAACGGTTAGATCCACGGGTTAAATTATTAAATTTAATTCAAATTCAACCTATTTACTTCATATAAAATTCGTATTATACGTCGTATTAATTCTCGTATCTTCTTCGTATTATACTCGTATAATATCTAGTATTATACTCATATTTATTTTGTATAATAATCATTATTATTATACTTAAATAATTTGGTCTTAGGTTTTACTTTTCCTAACCCTTAGGGTTTTAAGTCCGCAAGAGAAAACATCGCGAGCAATAAATGTAATATTATTACATATTCCATCTCGTCTTAAAGTCCAATAATTATGCGTTTCTCAAAATTTCAATAATAATTCCCGAGGAGAAATGGATGAATAGTGATTTTCCTCCGATAAAACTTTTCTCGGCTAACTTAACTTTTCACGGTATATTACCATCAAATCATTTGACAGAATGTCATTCCGACGTTCTGATCTCTCAGAAAGGCTTAGGGTCTCAAACCCTAACCCTTTCAGTCAAACCCTAAACCTTAGAGTTTCATACGTGAATAGTGCCTATTTCATCTTTTTCTTGGAAATATTTTTATTCCCGAAAATCTTTTATTTTCGTCTTGGAAATTCAAATCATTTATTTCTAGAACGTATCCAGAATCCTACGATCATCCCATCATTATAGGTCATAAAAGGACATTCGATTAGCTTACTCAATTTAATAAACAAATAATCAAATTTTATTCAATAAATTAAATAACATTCATTTACATAAACGTTCAATTTTCTCGGGCGTTACAATCTTCCCCCCTTATAAGGATTTTATCCCCAAAATCTAGATACACATTACTCATAAAATGAGTTTAATTATTCTTCATCTTCAAATTTGAGTTCTCACTATTCTTTAGAACATTGTGATCCCTTCATACGACCTTTTCCAAAGGCAATCTGTACTTTTCAATTCTTATAGTTTCTTATCAAATAATTAAATTTGAATTTACTCATTTACTTGTTTCAATACAGCCTAAGATAGGTTAAGAGCTTATTACATACTTGTAATCTTACTTACATGATCGTAATACTAACACATATTGTCGACGTTGGAAAATTTAAGAACCCCGCGGGTCGGTTCGTTACCCGGGTTTCCTCAAATCGATATTCCTAAGTTCTCTCTACCCTTATTCTTTTTATTTAGGAAAAAAGTTTTGAAGGGTTTTTTAGGAAAGAGGCCAACATATGTTTATGTCGACGATTTGAATGCTTAGAGTCTCCAGTTCGTAGATTGAAAAATGGTTGTACCAACTCAACCGAGTTTGATTTGAAAAGAGGCCCAATTGCTGGGCATTGTCGAAACTTGATCTTTGAAATCGGAGTTTTGAGTTCGAGGGCTTCGTTAAGTGTGGGGAAGGTGTAAGGCACCCCACGACTCCCGTGTAAATATGGTACCGCATCTTTTCAATATTTCCCTTAAAACTGTGAATGCGTGAGTGAATGCTGTTTGAAAATTGGGCCTATTGATTTGATTGAAAGTTTTGACAGGCTTCGTTGAGCCTATATACGAAGGGTTTGATTTGATTTGAAAATCTGTCTTTGATTTTATTTGCAAAAGCATTTGCTTTGATTTTTTTGAAACGCTTTTCTTTTGATTGATTTGAAAATGATGTTTTGAAAGCTGGTTTATCAAACCCTTACGCTGACATAGGAATTGAAACCAGTTTATACTTCCAATTTTATCTTTATAGCCTTAAGGCTGCATGTGAATGTTGATTTGTCGGGCTGCGAAGCATCCTCGACCATAGAAATATACAAGTGTCGGTCTCCTCATGGGTATGAAAACCATCGGAGGGACACTGACACGACAATTGACATTTTTTCATTATATTGAGACCTTAAATCCAGATAATCATTTTAAGGTCTATGTATGTACATTTTATAGAAAAATCGGCAGGGTACATCTGTAAACTGGAGTTTGCCATCATGGGAATCAGATCCCGATCGATTTTGATAGTGAATCCCACGATTCCTAGGCTCACATATAAGTAGCCCATAAACCTGCACAGTTCAAATTTGCACAGAAATGGATATATATATATATATATATATATATATATATATATATATATACACATCCTCACGTAGCAATGGAACCAAGGATTCATTAGTAAATCCTGGTTGCGCGTGACCAAAGCGTCTTGTTCCCACTAGATAGCGATCTAAGGGACGCGAGGTTGCTTTAGAAGCTGAAACTAGAAAGAAAGCTAGATTTAAAGAAATCTCAGCCATTCTAGCTTCCTGGTTCAGTCTGGAGGTTTTGAACCGTTTGAAAACTAGAATTGGCGAGATTTAAATAAATCTAGTCCACCCGTAGATATGTCAGTGCAGATTCATATACAAATGAATATTAAATGCAGCAGTTGAATAAATTGAGTAAAACAATATATATAATTATATATATACAAAAGCTTTAAAAAGGGCGATGAATTTTCACTCGCAAGCCCGAACTGGAATTGAAATATATATATTCATATAAAAGAACTGTAAAGAGGCACGAAATAATCTAGGCTGTGACAGAAATGAAATATATATATATATATATATATATATGTGTGTGTGTGTGTGTGTGTGTGTGTATAAAACCAGTAAAAAGGGTAATGGGTTTCCACGCTGGTGCCCGTACTAGAATTGAAATTGATATAAAGTAGTCTCCCAGTGACTAGGCAGAGCGCCTAGTATGGGGAAGTGTGCAAAATCAGTAAAATGGCCACAAAGTAATCCAGGCCAGACTGAAAATATATATATATATATATATATATATATATATATATATATATATATATATATATATATATATATATATATATATATATATATATATATATATTGACAGAAATGTAGTCAACCAATACTGGTGAGAGAACCAGTTATGGTGAGAGTCGCTTATATACGCGTAAATATATATAAAAGCGGTAAACTACCTCAGATTTTACATCCGGGCTTGACAGAATTGAAATGTTAGTATATATACAGTTAAATATATACAAAAAAGGGCCAAACCCGGACTGGGAAAATAACCCAGTTCGACGAAGTTGCCAAAACGTGTGCTAGTGCATTGCAGCTGCTGGAGCCGACGGATCGTCAATCTGAGTTGTAGAAATGCTAAAAGATTTGCGTTTATGTACAGAAATATACCAAATTTTGACAAAAACGGCTGCAGAACTAAGTTCCGGGCATATTTAGAAGATGAAACTTTGTGTGCAAGTGGAAAACAGTGCAAAGTAGTAGTATTGACTTTCTGATCGTAAAAATACTTACAATGGACTGCAATACGGGCTTTTTGCCAAATCGTAGGCTCTATACGTCGAAATTTACCAGTAGTTTTTTGATATATTGTAGTATATGGGTATACCTACGTGTTAGAGTGAAAATATTTAGGTTTGGAAGAGGTGTAAAAGTCGAGAAATTGAACTGGCAGAGCTTCGCTGCGTTTCGAAAATATAAAAATGAAAGGGGGGTGCACATTTATTTATAGGCCAGGGAGCCTTAGCTCTACATGGGCTTCCACATGTACAGGTGCGGCTCCCCTAGGTGGGGCCCATGTGTAGGGTTCTGTCATCTCGAAGTACGTGCACTCTAGACAACGCGCAGTCGAAGTCAGAACTTTCAAACTTTTGATCAGAGCATCCGTTTGAGGCGTGCGATAACTTTTCAGAAAGCCCTTGCCGAGAGTGTCGCAATGACATGGGATAAAATATTTTCCAGGTCCAAGAAGACGGGTTCATAACCAGGTCTTCGATTCCCCGCAGTTTATCCGTTAAGCTGTCTTGCGTTGTTGGCACTCGGGATCGTTACTGTGGTCGGTTCTAACTTCGATGGCATCAATTCGCCTTAAGTTTGACTGAATCAATTGAGAGTTGGTAAAATGACCATTTTCCCCTCCAGGGGTTGGCTGTGGTGTCGGCACGGCCTTTGATGGATCTGGCTTCCTAGGGTAATCTTAGGGGCTGAACTGTACTTCCCGAATTGACGTCGGGGCTGACTTGACATGTCCTGAGTTGATGTCCAGGTTGACCTATACCTCTCGGGTTGAGGCCGGGGCTAATCTTGATGGCCCGATATTGAGATCAGGATTAATCGGTACCTCCCGGGTTGATGTCGGGGCTGCCTTGTACCTTTCAGGTTGCTGTCGAGGCTGGTTTAAAGGACTGATATTGAGATTGGGGGTGAACTTGCCAGCCCGATCGACAATCGGGGTTGAGTTGATACCCTGATATTGAGATCGGGGTTGAATTGATAACCCAATATTGAGATCGGGTTTGATCTAAAGGTCCGATTGGAGATCGGAGCTATATTAACGGTTCAATTGGAGATCGGAGCTAGATTGACGGTCCGATTAGAGATCGAAGCTGGATAGATAGTCCGATTGGAGATCGGAGCTTGATAGATGGTCCGATTAGAGATCGGTGATGGATAGATGGTCCGATTGGAGATCGAAGCTGGATAGATTGTCCGATTGGAGATCAGAGATGGATTAACGGTCCGATTAGAGATCGGAGCTAGATAGACGATCTGATTGGAGATCGGAGCTGGATTGACGTTTCGATTGGAGATCGGAGCTGAAAAGACGTTTCAATTGGAGATCGAAGCTTGATAGACGGTCCGATTGGAGAACGGAGATGGATAGAAGGTCCGATTGGAGATCGGAGCTGGATTGACGGTCCAATTGGAGATCGGAGCTGGATTGAAGGTCCGATAGGAGATCGGAGCTGGATAGAAGGTCGGATTGGAGATTGGAGCTGGATTTATGGTTCAATTAGAGATCGGAGCTGGACAGATGATCCAATTGGAGATCGGAGCTGGATAGAAGGTCTAATTCGAGATCGGAGCTAAATTGACGGTCCGATTGGAGATCGAAGCTGGATTGACGATCCGATTGGAGATCAGAGCTGGATAGAGGGTCCGATTGGAGATCAAAATTTTATAGACTGTCCGATTGGAGATCAGAGCTGGATTAACGATCCGAATGGAGATCGGAGCTGGATAGATGGTCCAATTGGATATCGGAGCTGGATAGATGGTTCGATTGGAGATCGGAGCTGGATAGAAGGCTCAATTGGAGATCAGAGCTGGATTAACGGTTCAACTGGAGATCAGAGCTGGATTAACGGTCCGATTAGAGATCAGAGCTGTATTGACGGTCCAATTGGAGATCGGAGCTGTATAGAAGGTCCAATTAAAGATCGAAGCTGGATTAACCGTCCAATTGGAGATCAGAGCTGGATTGACGGTCCAATTGGAGATCGGAGCTGGATTAACGGTGCGATTAGAGATCAGAGCTGGATAGACGATCCGATTGGAGATCAGAGCTGGATTGATGGTCCGATTAGAGATCAGAGCTAAATAGACGGTTCGATAGGAGATCAGAGCTGGATTAACGGTCCGATTGGAGATCGGAGCTGGATAGACGGTCCGATTGGAGATCAGAGCTGGTTTGAACGGTCTGATTGGAGATCAGAGCTGCATAAACGGTCCGATTGGAGATCAGAGTTGGATAAACGGTCCTATTAGAGATTGGAGCTTGATAGACGGTCCGATTAGAGATCGAAGCTGGATTGACGGTCCGATTGGAGATCGGAGCTGGATAGACGATCCGATTAGAGATCAGAACTTGATAGACGGTCCGATTGGAGATTAGAGCTGGATAGATGGTCCGATTGGAGATAGGACCTGGATAGGTGGTCCGATTGGAGATTGGAGCTGGATAAACGATTCGATTGGAGATCAGAGCTGGATAGAAGGTCCGATTGGAGATCAGTGATGGATTGAAGGTCCGATTGGAGATCGGAGCTGGATAGACAGTCCGATTGGAGATCGGGGCTAGATAGAAGGTCCGATTAGAGATCGGAGCTGGATTGACGGTTCGATTAGAGATCAGAGCTGGATAGACGGTCCGACTGGAGAACGGAGCTGAATAGATGGTCCGATTGGAGATCGGAGCTTGATAGACTGTCCGATTGGAGATCGAAGCTGGATAGACAGTCCGATTGGAGATCAGAGCTTGATAGAATGTCTGATTATAGATCGAAGCTAGATAGACAGTTTGATTGGAGATCAGAGCTGGATAGATTGTCTGATTGGAGATCGGAGCTGGATAGATGGCCCGATTGGAGATCGGAGCTAGATTAAAGGTCCGATTGGAGATCGAAGCTAGGATTGACGATCCGATTGGAGATCGGAGCTGGATAGACGGTCCGATTAGAGATCGGAGCTGGATAGAAGGTCTGATTCGAGATCAGAGCTGGATAGACTGTTCGATTAGAGATCGAAGCTGGATTGAAATGGTCGATTGGAGATCGGAGCTGGATTAACGATCCGATTGGAGATCGGAGCTTGATAGACGGTCCGATTGGAGATCAGAGCTGGATAGACGGTCTGATTGGAGATCGGAGCTGGATAGATGGTCTGATAGGAGATTGGAGCAGGATAGAAGGTCCGATTGGAGATCGGAGCTGGATTAAAGGTCCAATTGGAGATCAAAGCTAGATTAACTATTCGATTAGAGATCGGATCTGGATAGACGGTCCGATTGGAGATCGGAGCTGGATAGAATGTCCGATTGGAGATCAGAACTGGATAGACGGTTCAATTAGAGATCGGAGTTGGATAGTAAGGTCCGATTGGAGATCGGAGCTGGATTGACGTTTCGATTGGAGATCAAAGCTGGATTGATGGTCCGATTGGAGATCAGAGCTGGATTAATTGTCCAATTAGAGATCCGAGCTGGATTAACTGTCCGATTAGAGATCGGAGCTGGATAGACGGTCCGATTAGAGATCGAAGCTGGATAGAAGGTTTGATTAGAGATCGGAGCTTGATTGACTGTCTGATTGGATATTAGAGTTGGATAGACAGTCTGATTGGATATCGGAGCTTGATAAACGGTCTGATTAGAGATCAGAGCTGGATTAACGGTCCGATTAGAGATCAAAGTTGGATTGACGGTCCGATTTGAGATCGGAGCTGGATAGACGGTCCGATTAGAGATCGGAGCTGGGTAAACGGCCCAATTGGAGATCAGAGCTGGATTGACGGTATGATTGGAGATCGAAACTAGATAGACTGTCTGACTGGAGATCGGAGCTGGGTAGACAGTCCGATTAGAGTTCAGAGCTGGATTGACGACCCGATTAGAGATCAGAGCTGAATTGACTGTCCGATTAGAGATCGGAGCTGGATTAACGGTTCGATTGGAGATCGGAGCTTGATAGACGGTCCGATTGGAGATCAGAGCTGGATTTATCGACATTGTTGGTCAGATTTAGGTTTACCGATATTGGTGATCGAATTTAGGCTTACCGACATTGGTGGTTAGATTTAGGCTTATCGACATTGGTGGTCGGATTTAGGTTTACTGCTATTAGTGATCGGATTTGATTTGATGGACCGGCATTAGTAGCCGGTTTTGAGTTGGAGGCCCGATATTGAGACCGGGGTTGATTTGAATAGACGTCTCTACCCTTCTACAATGTTAGTGATGGGGCGGTAAAAATTTTGAGTGTCTACAGATGCCCCTCTTTATCATGTCCATGAAATGCAATGGAATGGGCAGGATAAAGATTAGTAGACACTAGAAATGCAAACGTAGATGCCTGGCAGTGCATGGCAGTCATGTGTAGGGTCAACACGAATTACTTTACTTCATTGTCTGCTGGGGATAACGTTACTCGTGACGACCATTGAGGTTGATATGATTATCGTTGATTAACCCTCCTTGATGAGTTGTCAGATTTGGGGCTATAAAAGATGGCTTTCGTCACCTTTTGATGGGGATGACGATGTTCATGATAGCCTGCTTGCCTCTGGTGAGATTGGTGAAGATAAGCTATCATAGATTTTTCCATCTTGATCTGCTGAGGATGACGTCTTATGCGATAGCTTTGTAAATCCTGATGAGGTTGATATAGTAATTTTTGATTGACCTCCCCGATGGGGATGCTATGGTCGCTTCCTTGATTTGAGATCAAAGGTGTCTATATTTATCGATTGAAGGATACTCCGTTGGGGATAGCTTCTAGTTATCGAATTGATTCGCCTGAAGCTTCTAACTCCTACTTGGACGATAGTCTGCACTGGTAGTTCGCCACAGGAGTATGTATCATCGACCTCGATTAATAATCCCCTTTTGAGGATGTGTATAACAGATTCCATCATCTATTCTTTGTGGGGATGGAATATTGCAGGACTTTCACCACGAGATCATCTCCTGATGTCTCATGGGCTAGTCCAATGGTCAAAGCATCATTAGGGTTGGGCTAACGGCTAGATTGGATCTCGGTCTGTACCGGAGCTTTGTTGGAACTGAGCCAACGGTTGAAATCAACTTTGGTCTGTACCCGAACTTCGCTGGGGCAGAGCCAACGACTGAATCTGCTTCGGTCAGTACCCAAACTTCGCTGGGGCTGAGCCAACAGCTGAAACTACTTCGATTAGTACCCGAACTTTGCTGGGGCTGAGCCAACGGCTGAAACTGCTTCGGTTAGTACCTGAACTTCAAAAAATGATAGTTTTCTACATTTTGGCCCAATTCTTATGCAGTTTTTTTGCAGTTTGATTTGTTGATCCCCGGACATGGCTCCGGGATGAATACCAAAGGTCTTAGGGAAATTTCCCTTTCCGTCAGGATGATGCTGCTTAAACGTAGGATTTCTGGCCAAACCGCTCAATCCCGTAGCGATTTCTCTTCAGATTTGACTTGGCAACCCGTTTTAACTCCGTTTTAACTCGAACCGAACCAGGCCCGGGGGAAGTTAGACCCACCTAGGTTGCCGCAGGTGGAGGTGCGGCTACCTGGGCTTTAAATGGAGCTCGGGAGTTTTCATTTTGCAAGTTTCCCGTTTGAGCAGCGAAAGGATTTTCGATCTTCTTTTTCAGATCTACGGAGTTCTGGCAGTCGGATTCTGATTCCGTTAGTTCCTACGCGTTCAGCGCAACGTAGGTAACGTTTTACATGCTTTTTTCGTATTTTTTGACCTTTAAAAGTATATGAATCGCCTAGGGTTCTTTCAAACGCAATGTATGCAAAATTTACGTCTATATGACCTGTAAAAATTTTTTTGACTACATATATATGCATATCTTACTGTAATTGCACGTTTGGATCTAAGAAAATTCAGGTTCTGAGACAGTTAATTTTTGCACTTTTTGATCAGTTTAATCATCCTTTTTGAGGCCTGGTGAGCCTGAATTTTTAACTAAAAATATCCATGGTAATTTGGTTACCATGTGAGTTTAATTTTGATTTTTTTTCATAAATATGAACTGTTTCTATTTTTGGATAAGTGTGCTACTGAATGGCCACCTAGGCCTGTGTGCATGTGGACAGTCCATTTTATAAAGGAGACTCTGGCGAAATTTTTCCAAAATCTCGGGCTTTGAAAAACATGCATTTTTGACTCTGTGGGGAATTTTTACTGACCCATGCAAGTTTTGAGTTGTTAGTTTTGAAAACATGCAGTTTGACTTTACTAGGTATTTTTAACTGACCCATGCATGTCTTAGGACCTAGAGATATATGTTGGACTGATTGAAAATGATAAGCCACAGGTTTTAGGCTTACCGCACCCTTTCTGAGGTGATTTAGAGACTTGTTACCATAGATGGATCGTGACAGATCGGCAGTTCCAGTAGGGTCTCCTCGGGTATTAGACGTAGGAGGGCGTCTGATGTGCCATAGCCACGTCCGGCTAGGACGCCTCGTAGACTGGTAGAGGGTAGGATTCGTCCAGCATAGGACGAGAAGCCATTGGATATTGATGATGAGGAGGCTCCGTTCGCCATTCCTACTCCCGCTCAGGCTCCACGTGCGATGGTCCCAAGAATTGTTGTGCCTACTCAGGAGCTATTGGGCGATTTGAGTCGCCAACGAGGTGACTTGAAGTCTTTCTTCTCTCTGGATTCTTTTCTTCCTTTTTGCCATTCTTGGGGCACAGGTTTTTGACTTAGGTTGGTTTTTGATGCAGGTTCTCGACTTTACGCAGCCTCGAGGGAACTGGTTTAGCGTGCACTCCCTGTATTATACCTTGCATAAGGATTATAGGGAGATTGTAGATGGCAGGGAATTTCAGGCTTTTTTCTCGATCCTTCCCCGCTGTTGCCCCTGGGGGTATATGAGGGCTTTGTGTGAGCGCTGGTTCCACCAGACTCAATCCCTTCATTTCCTGGATGGCGAGGTGATGATGACTCCTATGGACTAGAGATTTATCACCGGCATTGAGTTTGAGGGCGAGTCAGTGCCTGTCATGACTGACATTTCACCCGCTATCGTTCGGTCCCTATTGGGAGTCCTGACGACGACATTCAAGGGTCGGGCAGTCCAATCTGGTCCCTTGAGTATAGATGCCCGGGATGGGACTTTACAGTTGCCTCTGCCTGATGACCAGAGGGCTAGAGATCGCATTCTGAGGCGACTATTTTTGTCTATCATCAGGGGTTGTTTCATGGCGGACAACTCGTCTACTGTGTCCTTCGCTTTGATCAGCGACACTCGACATGTAGAGCGCCTCAGTGACTATGATTGGGGCTCCTACACCTTTGCCTATTTTCTCCGGGGCATGCGCATGCTTTCGGAGGGTACGACAGAGGCTTGGTTATGATTTTACCATTTCTGCTGGTGAGTACATCTTTCTGTACCTTTTTGATTTTAGCATTTTTGTCAGTTTTGATCACTGAGGACTTTTGATATTTGCATGGTCAATTTTGGGCATTTGAGAGGCTTCCTTGCCTACGGCCCGCTACTGCATTAGGTCTGGAGACCTATCCTCGAGGACGGAGATGGCATCACTCCACTTTGATGGAGGTCCCTGTATCTGAAGGATTCACTCATACCTATTTACAGTTGGAGCTTTTGACGGCAAATTTAGTCACCTGGACGCCGTACACATCCGAGCATTTGACCGTCAAATTTGAGGGAGGAGTCCCTACTGGCCAGGAGTTTGACTTATCGATCCGCAGGGTACCGTTGTTGACGGTAGGAGGCTGGGAGCTCTATCTTGGAGAGCGTGCTATTAGGAGCATCACAGGAGAGATTCGTATTCCCATTGTTCCTCCAGCTGGGCATCATTGGCCATTGACTATGCCTTTGACAGACATCCCTTTGAAGGGTATTGATGGCTTTACCCTATCAGAGGGTCCGTACAGCCAGGAGGCATTTGGCCGATGGTGGAGCTCTCGTACTATTGGAGCTCAGACTCGGGCTACCCAGTTTATGGCAGACATGGTGCCAGGATCCGTGATGATGACGGATTGGATAGCTTGCCTCTGGGAGCTGACTCATGTAGACCAAATAGTAGATCTGACCAGGGAGTTAGAGCAGGCTCATTTCTTTATCAGGCACCTTGGCCGAGATCCTTCAGAGGCATCTTCTTTTGATCCATCCAGCTCAGGAGCAGGTTCCTCTTTAGGTCCAGTTAGCAGCAGTTATACAGGGGCAGATCCTCCCTTATATCGCCCAGAGAACGTGATCTCCATGGACTTCTTGATTGAGTGCTTTGGCGAGCTTAACATTTATGGTCGCCACGTCAGAGATTTCGTTTGTTCAGCAGAGGCATGGCATGTGGCCAGGATAGACATTCTGCTGATGTGTGTTGTGGCATATGTCTACATGCCGTTGCGATTGGATCATCTAGATGTGGGATTGGTAGTAGTGGTTAGAGCCCTTAGACAGGGTAGCACCATCATCCCGATGATATTGGTTGAGACTTTTAGATCCATCACGTATTGTAGTACCCATCCAGAGGGGTTCTTTAGGGGCAGCTTAGTCTTGCTGTATATATGGCTGATGTCCTATATACGACCGATTGGATCCTTCAGGCCTAGGGGTTTTTGCTTTACTCATTAGATATATAGAGCTTTCTCTTTTCAACCTGCGGAGTGTATTGATGCAGAGTCTTTATCGGCATTTCTGTCGGATATTGAGTATCCGTTTGTGATCTTGCCATGCTCAGGGCTAGCATCCTCATATAGCTTTATCACTCATGCATCTGGCTTGGATTATTTGCCCCTAGCGGGTTTGAGAGGAGTGACTACCTATCATCCTTTTGTAGTCATGTTTCAGTTTGATCAGCTGCAGAGTTTGCACCATATCGAGGGGTCTGCTGATTAGAGGATGTCAACTTCTTCCATGTCATCCGCCAATTTAGTCAGAGTATATGAGTATTGGACTCATCGGGAGAGGGCTGATTTCTCTAGTAGCCATCTGGGCTATTCTCTGAAATTTTCTGCATGCTTGGAGGCAGAGACAGGAGTGGTAGCAAAGGCTTCTTCATCTCCTGGTGTGGATCCTGATGAGGAGGAGCCCATGGAGGATCCAGATTCTCCTACCAAGGATGAGCTGTTCACGAGTTTGACCGCTGCTCAGTTAGCAATTCCCCGACCATTCCTGTGGGGACAAATTTGACTTTAGCAGACTCACTATTCAGGATGACCTTTGAGCGAGACTCGTCTAGAGCACAGATGTTGGCTGCCTTATCTGGCAAAGATTTAGCTTTTGCTGAGAGGGATGGTCTCAGGGCTTCTTTGGATGCTGGATTGATTAAGCGGGACGAGCTCTGCTCTGCTCTGGATACTGCAGTTGTAGAGTGAGATGAGATTCGCTCGGCTAGGGATGCAGCATATGTTGAGATCGAGGAGACTTTGATTGCTCGAGACGCAGCTTTTGCGGAGAGGGATGAGGCTATAGCTTCCCGTGATTTCCACATTGCTGATAGTACTGCTCTCAAATCTTACACTCATGGTTTGGTCACCGAGATGAGTGCTTATATTGATGACCACAGTGCCACCTTGCAGATGACTGTGGATGTTATGGGTCATATGGAGGCTGAGTGGACTGCACTTACGGCTGCTCCACCATCTTCAGAGAGAGATGGCATGTTGGCATTGCTGACCCGCTTATCCTTGGGTCCATAGACTAGCTTTATTTTTCCTGCACAGACTAGATCAACCATTTTTATCATGTACAGGGCATTATGTATATAAAGTAATTTTTATATATCAGAGAATTATATTTTTGATGCACTTCCTGACCGGAGATGTATTGTCAATTCTGAGTGATTACCACTTCTTTCATAACTCGCAGTTGTTGATGTATCTTGAGCTCCTCCTTAATGGACTGACAGTTGAGATGTTAGGGAGTATCTCAGATGGGCCTGTTAACCAGGGTAGTTTGATAGAATTTAGCTTCTATTTGCATTTGGTGTCTTGGAACTTGTCTTTTATTTTTTCTTGAAGGTCAAACCGCGCCGTAGATGTCTGCCTACGTACTCCTGGGTTAAGGGAGATCAGGTCATTCGTAGTTCTGGCTGTGCCGGTATGGTTTGATTTTTTTTATTTTTGGATTTTTTCATTAGTTTGACCGCACCAGAAATGGCTGCCTACGTACTCCCAGGTTGTGGGAGATCAAGTCATTCGTAGTTCCGGCTGCGCCGGTATGGTTTGATTTTTTTTATTTTTGGATTTTTTCCTTAGTTTGACTGCACTAGAAATGATTGCACCAGAAATGGCTGCCTACGTACTCCCGAGTTGAGGGAGATCAGGTCATTCGTAGTTACGGCTGCGCCGGTATGGTTTGATTTTTTTGATTTTTTTATTTTTCCTTAGTTTGACCGCACCAGAAATGGCTGCCTACGAACTCCAGGGTTGAGGGAGATCAGGTCATTCGTAGTTCCGGCTGCGCCGGTATGGTTTGATTTTTTTTTATTTTTGGATTTTTTCCTTAGTTTTACCGCACCAGAAATGGCTGCCTACGTACTCCTGGGTTGAGGGAGATCAGGTCATTCGTAGTTCCGGCTTTCTAGTGAAAAGTCGAACCTGACTTGATTCGTAGGACCCAGATGCGGGTATGTATGTGTCTCAGACGTAATACCTTTTCACGGTGTCTGAATTGATGAGTTGGTGAAATTCGTTTCCATCCATCTCTTGCAGTCTGACAGCACCCCCAATCAACACTTCTTTAACAATGAAAGGGCCTTCCCGTTTTGGGGTGAATTTTCCTTTGGCTTCATCCTGATTGGCCAGAATTTTCTTTAGCACCAAGTCATTTTCTCTGAATTGCCGAATTCGGACCTTCTTGTTGTAGGATCTGGCGATCCTTTGTTGGTATAACTGTCCGTGGAAAATGGTCGTAGCTCTCTTTTCATCTATCAGAGACATCTGATGATACCGATATTGCAACCATTGATCTTCATCTATTTGAGCATCGATCAACACTTGCAAAGATTCCATCTCTACCTCTATTGGAAGGACTGCTTCCATGCCATAGACCAACAAGTAGGGGGTAGCCCCAGTAGAGGTGCGCATTGAAGTCCTGTATGCTAACAGAGTTAGAGATAGCAGGTCAGGCCAGTCCTTGTGATTGGTGGACATTTTATACATGATCTTCTTAATGTTTTTGTGGGCCGCTTTGACGGCGCCGTTCATCTTGGGCCGATAGATGACGGAATTGAGATGCTTGATGTATAAAAACAGTAAAAAAAGGCGATGGATTTTCACGTCGGTACCCGTACTGGAATTAAAATTGACATAAAGTAGTCACCCAGTGACTGTGGAGAGCACCCAGTATGGGAAAGTGTGCAAAATTAGTAAAATGGCCACAAAGTAATCCAGGCCGACTGAAAATATATAAATATATATATTGACAGAAATGTAGTCAACCAATACTGGTGAGAGAACCAGTTATGGTGAGAGTCGCTTATATATGCGTAAATATATATAAAAGCGGTAAACTACCTCGGATTTGACATTCGGGCTTGACAGAATTGAAATGTTAGTATATATACAGTTAAATATATACAACAAAGGGCCAAACCCGGACTGGGAAAATAACCCAGTCCGGAGAAGTTGCCAAAATGTGTGTGCTAGTGCATTGAAGTTGCTGGAGCCGACGGATCGTCAATCGGAGTTGTAAAAATGTAAAAATTTGTGTTTTTGTACAGAATTATACCAAATTTTGACGAAAACGGCCGCAAAACTAAGTTTCGGGCATATTTAGAAGATGAAACATCGTGTGCAAGTGGAAAACAGTGCAAAGTAGTAGTATTGACTTTATGATCGTAAAAATACTTATAATGGACTGCAATACGGGCTTTTTACCAAATCGTAGGCTCTATACGTCCAAATCTACCAGTGGTTTTTTGATATATGGTAGTATATGGGTATACCTACGTGTTAGAGTGAAAATATTTGGGTTTGGAAGAGGTGTAAAAGTCGATAAATTGAACTGGCAGAGCTTCGCTGCGTTTCGAAAACATGAAAATGAAGGGGGTGCATGTTTATTTATAGGCCAGGGAGCCCTAGCTCTACCTAAGGCTGCCGCATGTAGAGGTGCAGTTCCCCTAGGTGGGACCCACGTGCCGGGTTTTGTTATCTCGAAGTACGTGCACTCCGGACAACGCGCAATAAAAGTCAAAACTTTTAAACTTTTGATCAGAGCGTCCGTTTGAGGCTTGCGTTACCTTTTCGGAAAGCCCTAGCCAAGAGTGTCGCCATGACATGGGATAAAACATTTTCTGGGTCCAAGAAGACGGGTTCATAACCGGGTCTTCGATTCCCCGTAGTTTGTCCATTGAGCTGTCTTGCGTTGTTGGCACTCGGGATCGTTGCTGTGGTTCGTTCTGACTTAGATGGCATCAATTCGACTTTGAGTTTGACCGAATCGGTTGAGAGTTGGTAAAATGACCATTTTGCCACTCCTGGGGTTGGCTGTGGTGTCGGTACGACCTTGATGGATCTGGCTTCCCAAGGTTGTCTCTGGGGCTGAACTACACTTTCTGGATTGACGCCGGAGCTGACTTGACATGTCATGGGTAGATGTCAAGGTTGACTTGTACCTCACGAGTTGAGTCTGGGGATAATCTTAATGGCCCGATATTGAGATCAGGATTAATCAGTACCTCCCGGGTTGGTGTCGAGACTGCCTTGTACATTTCAGGTTGCTGTAGAGGCTGGTTTAAAGGACCAATATTGAGATTGGGGTTGAACTTGCCGGCCTGATCGACAATCAGGGTTGAGTTGATAGCCCGATATTGAGATCGGGGTTGATCTGAAGGTCCGATTAGAGATCGGAGCTGGATTGACGGTCCGATTGGAGATCGGAGCTGGATAGATGGTCTGATTAGAGATCGAAGCTTGATAGACGGTCCGATTGGGGATCGGAGCTTAATAGACGGTCCGATTAGAGATCGGAGTGGGATAGACGGTCCGATTGGAGATTGAAGCTGGACAGATGGTCCGATTGGAGATCAGAGCAGGATTGATGGTCCGATTGGAGATTAGAGCTGGATTGACGGTCCGATTGGAGATCGGAGCTAGGTAGACGGTCTGATTGGAGATCAAAGCTGGATTGACGGTCCGATTGGAGATTAGATCTGGATAGATGGTCCGATTGGAGATCGGAGCTGGATAGATGGTCTGATTGGAGATCAGAGTTGGATTGACTGTCTGATTGGAGATCGGAGCCGGATTGACGTTCTGATTGGAGATCAGAGTTGGATAGGCGGTTCGATTAGAGATCGGAGCTAGATAGATGGTCCGATTAGAGATCAGAGCTTGATAGACGGTCCGATTGGAGATCGCAGCGGGATAGAAGGTCCGATTTAAGATCGGAGCTGGATAAACGGTACGATTGGAGATTGTATCTGGATTGACTGTTTGATTGGAGCTCGTACCTAGATTGATGGTCCGATTGGAGATCAGAGCTGGATTAACGGTCCGATTGGAGATCGGAGCTAGATAGACGGTCCGATCGGAGATCGGAGCTGGATAGACGGTCCGATTGGAGATCGCAGCTGGATAGAAGGTTCGATTGGAGATCGGAGCTGGATTGACGGTCCGATTGGAGATCGGAGCTAGGTAGACGGTCTGATTGGAGATCAAAGCTGGATTGACGGTCCGATTGAAGATTGGATCTGGATAGATGGTCCGATTGGAGATCGGAGCTGGATAGATGGTCTGATTGGAGATCAGAGTTGGATTGACTGTCTGATTGGATATCGGAGCCGGATTGACGTTCTGATTGGAGATCAGAGCTGGATAGACGGTTCGATTAGAGATCGGAGCTAGATAGATGGTACGATTAGAGATCAGAGCTTGATAGACGGTCCGATTGGAGATCGTAGCAGGATAGAAGGTCCGATTTGAGATCGGAGCTGGATAAACGTTCCGATTGGAGATTGTATCTGGATTGACTGTTTGATTGGAGCTCGGACCTAGATTGACGGTCCGATTGGAGATCAGAGCTGGATTGACGGTCCGATTGGAGATCGGAGCTAGATAGACGGTCCGATCGGAGATCGGAGCTGGATAGACGGTCCGATTGGAGATCGCAGCTGGATAGAAGGTCCGATTGGAGATCGGAGCTGGATTGACGGTCCAATTGGAGTTTGGAGCTGGACTGAAGGTCTGATTGGAGATTAGAGCTGGATAGACGGTTGGAATGGAGATCAGAGCTGGATTGACGGTCCGATTGGAGATCAGAGCTGGATAGACGGTCTGATTGGAGATCGGAGCTGGATTAATGTTTTAATTGGAGATCGGAGCTGGAAAGAAGGTCCGATTGGAGATCAGAGATGGATTGACGGTCCGTTTGGAGATCAGAGCTGGATAACTGGTCCGATTGGAGATCGAAGATTGATAGATTGTCTGATTGGAAATCAGAGCTGGATTGACGGTCCGATTGGAGATCGGAAATGAATAGACGGTCCGATTGGAGATCTGAGCTTAATAGACGGTCCGATTGGCGATCGAAGCTGGATAAAAGGTCCGATTGGAGATCAGAGCTGGATTGACGGTCCGATTAGAGATCGGAGCTGGATATACGGTCTAATTGGAGATCAGAGCTGGATTGACTGTCCGATTAGAGATCGGAGCTGGATAGACGGTCCGATTTGAGATCAAAGCTGGATTAATGTTTCGATTGGAGATCGGAGCTGGATAGAATGTTCAATTTGAGATCGAAGCTGGATTGACTGTCTGAATAGAGAATAGAGCTGGATAAACGGTTCGATTGGAGATCGGAGATTGATAGACGGTCCAATTTGGAGATCAGAGCTGGATTGACGGTCCGATTGGAGATCAAAGCTTGATAGACGGTCCGATTGGAGATCAGAGCTGGATAAAAGGTCCGATTGGAGATCGAAGTTGGATTAACGGTCCGATTAGAGATCAGAGCTGGATTGACGGTCCGATTGGAGATCGGAGCTGGATTAAAGGTCCGATTGGAGATCAGAGCTGGATAGACGGTCCGATTGGAGATCGGAGCTGGATAGACGGTTCGATTGTATATCAGAGCTAGAATGATGGTCTGATTAGAGATCAGAGCTTGATAGATGGTCCTATTGGAGATCGAAGCTAGATTAACAGTTCGATTGTAGATCGGAGCTGGATAGAAGGTTTAATTTGAGATCAGAGCTGGATTGACGGTCCGATTGGAGATCGGAGCTGGATTGACGGTTCGATTGGAGATCGGAGCTAGATTGACGGTCCGATTGGAGAGCAGAGATGGATTGACGGTCTGATTAGAGATCAGAGCTGGATAGACTGTCCGATTAGAGATCGGAGATGGATAGACGGTCCGATTGGAGATCGAAGCTTGATAGAAGGTCTAATTGGAGATCAGAGCTGGATTGACGGTTCGATTGGAGATCGAAGCTGGATTGACGGTCCGATTGGAGATCAGAGCTGGATAGACTGTCTGATTAGAGACCGGAGCTGGATTAATGTTTTAATTGGAGATCGGAGCTGGATAGAAGGTTTGATTGGAGATCGGAGCTGTATTGATGGTCCGTTTGGAGATCGAAACTGGATAGACGGTTCGATTGGATATCGGAGATTGATAGACAGTCCGATTGGAGATCGGAGATTTCTAGACGGTCTGATTGGAGATCGAAGCTGGATAAACGGTCTGAATAGAGATCGGAGCTTGGTAGACGGTCTGATTGGAGATCGAAGCTGGATAGATGGTCCGATTGGATATCTGAGCTGGATTGACGGTTCGATTAAAGATCGAAGCTGGATTGACTGTCCGATTGGAGATCGAAGCTAGATTGACTGCCCGATTGGAGATCGAAGCTGGATAGACGGTCTGATTGGAGATCAGAGATGGATTGACTATCCGATTGGAGATCAGAGCTGGATTAATGTTTTGATTGGAGATCAGAGCTGGATAGAAGGTCCGATTGGAGATCGGAGCTGGATTGACGGTTCGTTTGGAGATCAGAGTTGGATAGACGATCCGATTGTAGATCGGAGATTGATAGACTGTCTGATTGGAGATCAGAGCTGGATTGGCGGTCTAATTATATATCGGAGCTCGATAGACAGTCCGATTGGAGATCGGAGCTTGATAGACGGTCCGATTAGAGATCGAAGCTGGATAGATGGTCCGATTGGAGATAGGAGCTGGATTGAAGGTCCGATTGGAGATCAAAGCTGGATTGACGGTCTGATTGGAGATCAGAGCTGGATAGACGGTCTGATTGGAGATCAGAGCTGGATTGACGGTCCGATTGGAGATCGGAGCTGGATAGACGGTCCAATTGGAGATCAGAGCTGGATTAATGTTCGATTGGAGATCAGAGCTGGATAGAAGGTCCGATTAGAGATCAGAGCTGGATTAACGGTCCAATTAGAGATTGGAGCTGGATAGACGGTCCGATTGGAGATCAGAGATTGATAGACAGTCCAATTGGAGATTAGAGCTGGATTGACGGTCTGATTGGAGATGGGAGCTAGATAGACGGTCCGATTAAAGATCGGAGCTTGATAGACGGTCCGATTGGAGATCGGAGCTTGATAGACGATCCGATTGGAGATCAGAGCTGGATAGAAGGTCCGATTGGAGATCAAAGTTGGATTAACAGTCTGATTAGAGATCGGAGCTGGATTGACGGTCCGATTGGAGATCGGAGCTGGATTGACGGTCCGATTGGAGATCGAAGCTGGATAGACGGTCCGATTTGAGATCGAAGCTGGATAGATGGTTTAATTGGAGATCGGAGCTGGATAGAGGGTCCGCTTGGAGCTCAAAGCTTGATAGACGGTCCAATTATAGATCAGAGCTGGATTGACGGTCCGATTGGAGATCGAAGATGGATTGACGGTCCGATTGGAGATTGAAGCTAGATTAATGGTCCGATTGGAGATCAAATCTGGATTGACAGTTTGATTGGAGATTGAAGCTGGATAGACGGTCCAATTGCAGATTGAAGCTGGATAAACGGTCTGATTGGAGATCGAAGCTGGATAAAAGGTTCAATTGGAGATCGGAGCTGGGTTGACGGTCCGATTGGAGATCGGAGCTGGATTGACGGTCCGATTGGATATCAGAGCTGGATAGACAGTCTGATTGGATATCGGAGCTGGATTGACTGTCCATTTGGAGATCGGAGCTGGATAGAAGGTTCGATTAAAGATCAGAGCTGGAATAATGTTCCGAATGGAGATCGAAGCTGGAAAGAAGGTCCGATTGGAGATCAGAGTTGGATTGACCGTTCGTTTGGGGATCGGAGCTGGATAGACGGTCTGATTAGAGATCAGAGATTGATAGACAGTCTGATTAGAGATCAGAGCTGGATTGACGGTCTGATTAGAGATTGGAGCTGGATAGATGGTCTGATTAGAGATTGTAGCTTGATAAACGATCCGATTGGAGATCGAAGCTGGATAGATGGTTCTATTGGAGATCAAAGCTGGATTGACGGTCCGATTAGAGATCGAAGCTGGATTGACGGTTCGATTGGAGATCAGAGCTGGATAGACGGTCTGATTGGAGATCAGAGCTGGATTGACGGTCCGATTGGAGATCAGAGCTGGATTGACGGCCTTATTGCAGATTGGAGCTGAATAGACTGTCCGATTGGAGATCGGAGCTGGATAGACGGTTCGATTAGAGATCGCAGCTGGATAAAAGGTTAGATTAGAGATCAGAGCTGGATTAACGATCCGATTGGAGATCGGAGCTGGATTTAGGGTCTGATTGGAGATCGGAGCTAGATGGACGGTCTGATTAGTGATCGGAGCTGGATTGACGGTCCGATTGGAGATCGAAGCTGGATAGACGGTCAGATTGGAGATCGGAGCTGGATTAATGTTCGGATTGGAGATCAGAGCTGGATAGAAGGTCCGATTAGAGAGCAGAGCTGGATTGAAGGTCCGTTTGGAGATTGGAGCTAGATAGACGGTCTGATTGGAGATCGGAGATTGATAGACGGTCTGATTGGTGATCGGAGCTGGATTGACGGTCCGATTGGAGATCGAAGCTGAATAGACGGTTCAATTGGAGATCAGAGCTTGATAAATGGTCCGATTAGAGATCAAAGATGGATAGATGGTCCGATTGTAGATCAGAGCTGGATTGACGGTCCGATTGGAGATCGAAGCTGGATTGATTGTCAGATTAGAGATCAGAGCTGGATAAACGGTCTGATTGGAGATCAGAGCTGGATTGACGATCCGATTAGAGATCAAAGCTGGATAGACGGTCCGATTAGAGATCGAAGCTGAATTAATATTTTGATTGGAGATCGGAGCTGGATAGAAGGTCCGATTGGAGATCGAAGCTGGATTGACGGTCTGATTAGAGATCGGAGCTGGATAGACGGTCCGATTGGAGATTGGAGCTGGATAGATGGTTCGATTGGAGATCGGAGCTTGATAGACTGTCCGATTGGAGATCAGAGCTTGATAGACGGTCCGATTAGAGATTAGAGCTGGATAGAAGGCCCGATTGGAGATCGAAGATGTATTAACGTTTCGATTAGAGATCGAAGCTGGATTGACAGTCTGATTGGAGATTGGAGCTGGATTGACTGTCCGATTGGAGATCGGCGATGATTTAACGATTCAATTGGAGATCAGAGCTGGATAGACGGTCCGATTGGAGATCGGAGTTGGATAGAAGGTCCGATTTGAGATCGAAGATGGATTGACGGTCCGATTGGAGATCAAAGCTAGACTGACGGTCTGATTGGAGATCAAAGCTGGATTGACAGTTTGATTGGAGATTAAAGTTGGATAGACGGTCCGTTTAGAGATCAAAGCTGGATAAATTATCCGATTATAGATCGAAGCTGGATAGAAGGTTTGATTGGAGATCGGAGCTGGGTTGACGGTCCGATTGGAGATCAGAGCTGGATTGAAGGTCCAATTGGATATCGGAGCTAGATAGACAATCTGATTGGAGATCGGAGCTGAATTGACGGTCCGATTGGAGATCGGAGCTGGATAAAAGGTCCGATTAGAGATCGGAGCTGGATTAATATTCCGATTGGAGATCGAAGCTGGATAGAAGGTTCGATTGGAGATCGGAGCTGGATTGACAATCCGTTTGGAGATCGGAGCTGGATAGACGGTCTAATTGGAGATCGAAGATTGATAGACTGTCTGATTAGAGATCAGAGCTGGATTGACGGTCCGATTAGAGATTGAAGCTGGATAGACGGTCTGATTAGAGATCGGAGCTTGATAAATGGTCCGATTGGAGATCAAAGCTGGATAGATGGTCCGATTGGATATCAAAGCTGGATTGACGGTCCGATTAGAGATCGAAGCTGGATTGACGGTCCGATTGGAGATCAGAGCTGGATAGACGGTCTGATTGGAGATCAGAGCTGGATTGACGGTCCGATTGGAGATCAGAGCTGGATTGACGGTCTGATTGGAGATCGGAGCTGGATAGACGGTCCGATTGGAGATCGGAGATGGATAGATGGTTCGATTAGAGATCACAGCTGGATAGAAGGTTCGATTGGAGATCAGAGCTGGATTGACGTTCCGATTGGAGATCGGAGCTGGACTGACGGTTTGATTAGAGATCGGAGCTGGATTGACAGTCTGATTGGAGATCGAAGTTGGATAGAAGGTCTGATTGGAGATCGGAGCTGGATTAATGTTCTGATTAGAGATCGAAGCTGGATAGAAGGTCCGATTAGAGATCGGAGCTGTATTGATGGTCCGTTTGGAGATCGGAGCTGGATAGACGGTCTGATTGGAGATCAGAGATTGATAGACGGTCTGATTGTAGATCAGAGCTGGATTGAAGGTCCGATTGGAGATCAGAGCTGAATAGACGGTTAAATTGGAGATCGGAGCTTGATAGACAGTCCGATTAGAGATCGAAGCTGGATAGATGGTCCGATTGGAGATTAGAGTTGGATTGAAGGTCCGATTGGAGATCGAAGCTGGATTGACTGTCCGATTAGAGATCAGAGCTGGATAAACGGCCTGATTGGAGATCAAAGCTGAATTGACAGTCCGATTAGAGATCAAAGCTGGATAGACGGTCCGATTTGAGATCAAAGCTGAATTAATGTTTTGATTGGAGATTGGAGCTAGATAGAAGGTTCGATTGGAGATCGAAGCTGGATTGACGGTCCGATTGGAGATTGGAGCTGGATAGCTGGTCCGATTGGAGATCAGAGCTGGATTAATGGTTCGATTGGAGATCGAAGCTGGATAGACGGTTTGATTAGAGATCGGAGCTTGATAGACGGTCCGATTGGAGATCAGAGCTGGATAAAAGGTCCGATTGGAGATCGAAGTTGGATTAACGGTCCGATTAGAGATCAGAGCTGGATTAATAGTCTGATTGGAGATCGGAGCTGGATTGACTGCCCGATTGGAGATCGGCGATGAATTGACGGTTTGATTGGAGATCGAAGCTGGATAGACGGTCCGATTGGATATCAGAGCTGGATTGACGGTCCGATTGGAGATCGGAGCTGGTTTAACGGTCCAATTGGATATCGGAGCTGGATTGATGATTCGATTGGAGATCAAAATCGGAGCTGGATTGATAGTCTGATTGGAGATCGGAGCTGGATTGACGGTCCGATTTGAAATCGGAGCTTGATAGACGGTGCGATTGGAGATCGGAGCTGGATTTATCGACATTGGTGGTCGAATTTAGTTTTACCGATATTGGTGATCGGATTTAGGCTTACCGACATTGGTGGTCGGATTTAGGCTTACCGACATTGGTGGTCGGATTTAGGCTTACCGACATTGGTGGTCAGATTTAGGTTTACTGATATTGGTGATCGGATTTGAATTGACGGACCGGCATTGGTGGCCAGTTTTGAGTTGGAGGCCCGGTATTGAAACCGGAGTTGATTTGAAAAGACGACTCTGCCCTACTATAATGTTGGTGATGGGGCATTGAAAATTTCGAGTGTCTACACATATAACATTTTAGTCCAATCATCCTATTTACTAGGTATAACTATATCATTAAACATCCCACTATATCTTTGACTTTATACCCATCATTCTTCACCACTCAGGTCCTATATATAATTTCTAGGATCCAAGTCATTCCTCATTTTAACCATAGGTGCAAGGATAATATATTAATGCACCTTAACCCTATCATATATCTTTCAAAACTTATTTTTTTATTTTCTTCTTTCCAGTTAAGGTACTATTATAGAGCTTTAATTATTCACTTCATAACTTCCTTGTTATCTGAAAATTTATTCCTTAATCATCAACAATTCTATACTCAAAATCGTGACCATAACACTATGTTCTTAATAACCAAGAAAATCTTCTTCATGATTTTCTACTACTTTACTCTTCTACAATACTTACTTCTAACACCAATTTATTTCTCTTTGTTTTTAACTCACTATGAGCCTTAACATTGACAACTCCCGTTGAACCTGATATCCTTAAGATATTGGTTACCTTCACAATCTTAATTCTTAGATAATTTAAACCTAACTCTTCATCTCATCCTTAACCTCCTTCATGTGCAAACATATTTTAACCACGACGGTACTCATATATTCCACACTAACAAACCCTAAGAGAGTAACTTATGTTACTGATATCTTTCTCATCATAATTAAGATAATTCTTCTCATAATCTGTCTTCATTGGAATGCCTAACATTAACCTTACGGTATTATTTTAGCACACCTCCCATTCTTTCATATAATAAATCATCAATTACTATATACTTCCCATATCACGAACTAATAATACCGGAATCTCTTTTCCTTTTCCTATTAATCCTCTGAATTTTCTTCGTTTTTCTTTGACTATATTATCATATAGCCCCTCCTTTACTGATCCTTAAAATTTCTATTCTTCACTTCCTAAACTTTTTACGGATATACCTATTCTTTTAAATTATTTGACTCAAAAATAGAGTCTTCTCTCAATTGACATTATGTGCTCGAAACTAGTGCCCTTCTTACACAATCTTTTACACAACTTCTACTTACTCATCGAAAAAACTGGCAATTCTTCCTGGACTTCATTTATTCATTACCTTCCCCATTTAATTAGCTAATTCAGCCATTCACAAATCTTCTTTTCAATTTTTTTTATCTTATTACCAAACCCAAAGGTTTTACTCCTGTTTAAATCTTCTCATTTATTCCTCCTTCCTTGACCACTTAATGCGGAACATGTTTAGCAAACTTCATTGAACTTTTCATACACTGGCTTTAGCATACCCCTCTACTTTCCTTTCAGAACCTACACTCCCATGCAATTATTTTTACTGTCTCCATTTCTTATCTAATCCAATCCTTCAACTGGCTACATGATCAGTTAAAAGGTTTACCCTTATTCCGTATTAACACTTTCCATCACTTGCCTCCATTGGAAGGTCTCTATCAATTATACTGGGTTTTCTTGACCCTAATACTCATTTAATTATGAGTTTCTTCTACTTATCATTCATTTCATTACAAAACTCATCTCACCATTTCACTCTCAATGAAATATTTTATTATTTATTCCATTTCTTTATTTCACAACATTCGTATTTATCATTAACACATACTTATTAACAAGCATGTTTAATAACCACTTCATATTAATATGTTTCTTACAATACATACTCACTACATCACCATAGCTTCTGCTATTGACAATTCTATATCACTTGCGGTTATTTACACAAGACTTTCCACAAAGGATAAAAGTAACATAGTTCTTCCTCAACTTATACTAAAGTTAGGACTTACAAAAATATACTACTAAGTATACAAAAGCTGGGATTCTCATCCCATTAGAACTTGCTCCCCAAAATTGTACGAGCCTAGTCCATCCTACCATTCTCCTTTTCCTTCACTTACTCCACGTGTTCTTCATCAAACATTTCTTAAACCCATGACCCCATGCTCCACATCCGAAGCAGTCTTTTTCATTCGGGTTGGGAAAATGTGGAGAAATGTGCCCCATCCATCCACAGTTATAACATATAGCTTTCCCCTTTAAACAACTTCCTATATGGGTATTTCCACACTTTACACATCTTAAACCCCTGCTTAGGGTCTAGCTGCTTGCGCCCACCATTATCTATCCATTTTCCTTTTTGCTTCTTACTCGTAGTGTCATGTACTACGCTACGCTCCACCTCCATCCCATTGACCTACATTTTTAAATCATCATACTCTTTTGTTATCTTCATTAATACTCATGCTAATTGGGTAATTAGCAGCCTTTCCTTCTTCCCCCTCACTTCTAGGAGGAACACCGTTTCGTTTAGAGCCCGAACCTCCTCGGATGCTTGACCATTTCTAGTCATTACCACTCCATCCACATTAAATTTTTCCTTGAAGAAATCTTCATTTTCACCATCCAGATCCATCAAAGGTTCCCCTACTAAGGCCTGCTCAGAAGATGCAGCTGTAACCACTGCACCGTCAGCAACTTCCATTAGCACTCCCACATTTTCTTCAAACTCTCTTTCCATGATACATTCTTTATCATCCTGAGTTAATTCCTCGGATAACAACTCCGATATAACTTCTAACATCTCTGCATCCATATGCATATCCTCCACCTTATCACTGCACGATATCCTGCACTCAATTTATGTCTTGATTAGGACATAACAATAATTTATATTCATTATCACAAATAACAATTTACTTTATGTTATTTTTTTGTTCTTAATACTACTTCCTTGATGAATTCCCATAATTCACCTCTTAACCACTCATCCTGAGCTTCACTATATCCTAACTTCTCTATTTTCTCCAAGATTATAGCCTTAAGTATCCTTACTTAAGGTTTCTAACCTAACCGATTTGATACCAACCTATGATGCCCCAAAATTTGGGTACTTTAAAACCCTGGACATGGTGCTACACGGTACTACAACATTCAACAAACTCTTAATAATACAATCTTACTGATACAAAGCTAAACTTATACTATTACATTAAATCCTTCAAATCGAAGATTATTAACCCTTTACATGATCCTACCATCATAATATTCCATATTACATATTAACATTGTTACGTTATATACTCTTCTAAAGCTTCATTAAGTATTTCTCTGTACTGGATGCTTCGTCACCACAACCCTAGCTGAAATCATATAGTTTAAGCAATGAATGAGCTTTAAATTGCTCAGCAAGTTTAATAATTCAACAATAACACCATTAAGAATGATATGATTTCACTTTAATAACTAAATAAATAGTTATGAAGTACTATGAATAATAACGCCACACTTGGCTTCCCTTTATACAATTCAGATGACAGAACATCATTAGAACTTTAGGTTTTGGTCATCAGACCATAACTTATAATTTTAATTCTTGAGAAGGATAACATAACACTAATGCCATAAGTTTGATATTGACTACGAGTACGTCCAGGTGATTAGGCTCTAGTACTATATGTTGTACAACACTATTCCGTTAAACGTATTTACATTTAACTCCGACACTTGTCGTGCCTGTCGATAAAAGACTCAGAACATCTGTTTATGCATTCTCATGCTTTCCCTTGAATGCTTACACAAAGTAAGTGATTCAAGATAACAATGATAATATTCTGGAAGATTGGCAAATCACCAACATAACATTTTCACAATTGTCTAGCCGAATCAAATGGCATTGACACCCTCGTAAATATTTCATGTTATATATGATTTGAACACTTGTACAAATACTAAGATTTGCAAAAGCCTGGAATATGCATGTGAATGCTAGAACAGCATATCCTATGAAATAATTATCATGTACAATTTTAAAAGAACATAATCCAACGAAATAAGTGACTTGTCCTATATACAGTATATACAAGTTTTAATAGAATTCATATAACACCAAGATTATACTTCATAGCAAACTTGCATAACGTAAAGTTAACACAAGAGTTAGAAACTTGTCTCAAGCAAATCTTGAATAAGATTAGAAAACTTGCCTCAAGCATTCTTTAACAACCTTGACAATATTCGCCCTTCAAATGTTTTATATACTTGCATTAATCATAACATATAAATTAGGCACATAATGATAACAAATTCAATACACATTGCTTATACTATCTTCACTTATTATACGTTCATATTTGTATCATTAGATTCGAACTATTCCTTATGTTTATTATTACTTAATATTGTGCTTTGGTGTTCGTTTACTGAACATTTATCATAACCTTTGCAACTGTCTGAGCAATATACTTTAGTATAAGCTTATCACCATTGTTAACCCTTTCACAATGTTCATTAACTTAGTTTAAGCATTTCACCAATTCGTCTTACCTTCCGTTTATACCAACTTCTTTCTGTTCTATATCCTAATCAAAATTATATCATTAATAATACTCAATTAAGGATATTCATCAATTATTACGGCTTATTAGCATGCATATGTTCTAAACCGATACTCGTTGATCGTCGTTTAAGTACAATGACTGACGAAACCCTAACCGGTTCGTTAAGTTAATCACATTCCCGTCGGATTCCCGTTATCGGACTCCGTATAGAATTTAAATGAGTTTGAACTTATTCGATGTCATTCATACATCATGTACCTCCATTACATGTTATATAATGTTAAGGCACGCTCACATCTCGATTACGATTTATAATAAACATTATCAATTTTCCGAGTTTTAAATAAAAATACTTTTCGTCAACGTTTAATTCATAAAATCGTTCTTAAACATGTTTTTAATTGATTTCTCTTCATGAATATTCATCATTTAGTTGCCCCCCAGATTCTAAAAATTATGAAATTCAACGAGTTCGTAACATGATCATTTCAACTCGGAATTAGCTCGTTCCAAAGCCAATAGTTCATAAATATTATGTTCTATCATTTCATCAAGTCAAAATTCATTTATGAATCCGTCGGCGAGAATTTAGCAGATTAGTCCATTTTTACGCATTCATTAAACGTTCGTGAACGTTCGACGCTCAATTCTTCGTTTTAAGTCCGAATTGGTTCGTTCTTGCTCTCGCAAGTCTTATTTATCTAATTACACGTGTTGTAATCGAAAACCATCATTTTTGAATCACACGACGACTTTTGACTTCTATTCCGAGAAATTCACGGTTTCGACGATTAACAATCACGTAACTTTCGTCGAATCTACGTTCTTCGATATTTTTACTTCAAACCAATTGGAATCAATCCATTGGTTGATTATTAATGATTCTAACCATTCTAACCATTTATATTTTAATGGTTTAACATGCTCATCATGTAAACTCTCATAAATTTGATAAGTTCTTTATTAGTTCTTAATCAATTGGTATGATTTCATTAGTCATAGCTTATTAGTGTTCTTACTTCACCACGTTGCCAACCTTATAACTTCTTATTAAATATGCTCCACCAATTCACTTCTCTATCAATTATCTATTGAAAGACAAATGAATTACAAGTTTCACTGGTCTACCTCTTGTTGTTCTTGATTTCTTAGGCTCTTGTTCTTGTCAAAGAAATAAGCTAGCTTTCTTTGCTCTTGCTTGGTTCTTACCAAGCTCCGCTTTCTCTCTCTCTATCTCACTCAATATATGTTATTAATTTTGATCAACCAAATAATGAAGGCTAATGCCTTGTATTTATAGAATTCCAAGAGTGAGGGTAGGTTGGTCATTTGGATAACTTTCCACTAGTTTACAAGTTGGTCACTTAGGTTATGGTCCATTATGGTAAAAACCCCCAAGTTTCCATTTTTCTATACTACCCCCTCATCATCCACCATCCATTATCATCCAACCATTCATTAATCTACTATTCCCACCTCCTCTTCCTTTCTTAATCACCAAGCTAAGTCCATGTACTAGCACATGCTAGCGCATGCTATCCCATGTCTCCCCATGTGCCACACATGTGCCATGGGTTGCCCAATGGGTTTAACCCACCCGTTTACCTAACGGTTCGATCCACGGGTTAAATTATTAAATTTAATTCAAATTCAACCTATTTACTTCGTATAAAATTCATATTATACGTCATATTAATTCTTGTATCTTCTTCGTATTATAATAGTATAATATCTAGTATTATTCTCGTATTTATTCTGTATAATAATCATTATTATTGTAGACACTCAAAATTTTCCTTGCCCCAATAGGAGGGCAAAACCGTCAATCAATTCAAATTCGGCCACCAATGCCGGTCCTTTAATTTAAATCCGACCGCCAATGCCGATCTGTTAACTCGAAACCGGCCGCCAATGCTGGTCCTCAAACCTAAATTCGATCCCCAATATCGGTAACCTAAATACTATCCCTAATATCGGTACTCCAACAAAATTCGATCACCAATGTCGGTAGTTAATCCAGCTCCGATCTCCAATCGGACCGTCAAATCCATCTTCGATCTCCAATCAGACCGTCAATCCAGCTTCGATCTCTAATCGAACCGTCAATCCAGCTCTGATCTCCAATCGGACCATCTCTCCATCTCCTATCTCCAATCGGAGAGTCAATCCAGCTCCGATCTCCAATCGGACAGTCAAATCCAGCTATGATCTCTAATTGGACAGTCTATCCATCTCTGATCTCGAATCGAACAGTCAATCCAGCTTCGATCTCCAATCGGACCATCAAATCCAGCTCCGATCTCCAATCGGACCTTAAATCCAGCTCCGATCTCCAATCAGACCGTCAATCCAGCTCTGATCTCCAATCGAATCGTCATTCCAGCTCTGATCTTTAATCGGACCGTCAATCCAGCTCCGATCTCTAATCGGACCATCAATCCAGCTCTGATCTCCAATCGGACCGTCTATCCATCTTTGATCTCCAATCAGACAGTCAACCTAGCTTCGATCTCTAATCGGACCGTCAAATCCAGCTCCAATCTCTAATTGGACCGTCTATCCATCTTCGATCTCCAATTGGACGGTCAATCCAGCTCCGATCTCCAATCATACCCCCAATCCAGCTCCGATCTCCAATCGGACCACCTATCCATCTCCGATCTCCAATCGGACCATCAATCCAGCTTTAATTTCCAATCAGACCGTCTATCCATCTCCGATCAATAATTAGACCGTTAATCCAGCTCCGATCTCCAATCAGACCGTTAATCCAGCTCCGATCTCCAATCAGACAGTCAATCCAGCTCCGATCTCTGATCGGACCGTCAGTCAAACCCCGATCTCAATATCATACCTTCAAGTCAGCCCCAACATCAACCCGAGAGGTATATTTCAACCTTGACATCAACATAATACGTGTTAAGTCATCCCCGGTCTCAGCCCGGGAAGTACAGATCAGCCTCGGCGTCAAGCTAGAAAGTGCAGTTCAGCCCCAAAGACAATCCTGGGAAGCCAGTTCCATCAAAGGACGTGTCGACACCACAAGCAATCCTCGGGAGGGGCAAAACAGTCATTTTATCCAACTCTCAATAGATTCAATCAAACTCAAGCCGAATTAATTCCATCGAAGTCAGAACGAACCACAACAACGATCCCGAGTGCCAATAGCGCAAGACAGCTCAACGGACAAACTGCGGGAATCGAAGACCTGGTTTGAACCCGTCTTCTTGGACCCGAAAAATGTTTTATCCCATGTTATTGCGACACTCTCGGCGAGGGCTTTCCAAAAAGGTATCGCACGCCTCAAACGGACGCTCCGATCAAAAGTTTGAAAGTTCCGACTTCGACTACGCGTTGTTCGGAGTGCACGTACTTTGAGACAACAGAACCCTACACTACGGACCCCACCTGGGGAGCCACACCTCTACCTGTGGCAGTCTCAAGTAGAGCTAAGGCTCCCTGGCCTATAAATAAACATACACCCCCTTCATTTTCAAGTTTTAAAACGCAGCGAAGCTCTGCCCGTCTGATTTTCCAACTTTTACACCTCTTCCAAACCCAAATATTTTCACTCCAACG
Organism: Panax stipuleanatus; assembly: GCA_020205555.1. Taxonomy (NCBI): domain Eukaryota; kingdom Viridiplantae; phylum Streptophyta; class Magnoliopsida; order Apiales; family Araliaceae; genus Panax; species Panax stipuleanatus. The sequence continues at coordinate 83,085,165 of CM035120.1, read as the reverse complement.
CGTAGATATACCCATATACTACCACATATCAGAAAATAACCGGTAGATTTGGACGTATGGAGCTTACGATTTGGCAAAAAGCCCATATTGCAGTCCATTGTAAGTATTTTTACGATCAGAAAGTCAATACTACTACTTTGCACTATTTTGCACTTGCACATGAAGTTTCATCTTCTAAATATGCATGGAACTTAGTTCCATGGCCGTTTTCGTCAAAATATGGTATATTTCTGTACATAAACACAAATTTTTGCATTTCTACAACTCGGATTGACAATTCGTCAGCTTCATCAGCTTCAATGCATTAGCACACACATTTTTGGCATCTCCGCCGGACTAGGTTGCTTTCCCAGTCCGGGTTTGGCCCTATTTGTGCTTATTTAACTGTAAATGGACTAACATTTCAATTCTATCAAGCCCGGATGTCAAATTCGTGGTAGTTTATCGCTTTTATATATATCTACGCATATGTAAGCAACTTTCACCATCACTGGTACTTATATCAGTCCTGGTTGATTATATTTCTATCAATATATATATATATATATATATATATATTTATATATTTTCAGTCCAGCCTGGATTACTTTGTGGCCATTTTACTGCTTTTGCACACTTCGCCATACTGGGTGCTCTCCCCAGTCACTAGTTGCCTAATTTTCTGTCAATTTCAATTCTAGTACGGGCACCAGCGTGAAAATCCATCGCCCTTATTACTATTTATATTTGGGAAGAGCTGGACCATGCCTTCCTCAGCCAGTACAGTTTCCAATCACAGCTGGCTCCAGACAGATATCAAATAACCAAAATCAAGAAAAATAACACTGAATCATTCAGAGAATATGCCCAGCGATGGAGACAGATCGCAGTACAAGTTATCCCTGCCCTGACTGAATCTGAAATAGTCATGACCTTCGTCGATATCCAAGAAGCGCCTTATTATGAGAGGGTCATAGCAGGAATAGGAAAACCATTCTCTGAAATGATCAAGCATGGCGAGATGGCAGAAATGGGGCTCAAATCCGGGATGATAAAAGATCTAACCGCCCTCAAAGCTGTCGCCGAACATATTCAATCCGAAAATTAAGGGAGTAATCCCCGGAGGGTCCATAAAAAGAAAGACGAAAAAGTCTCCTTGGTCTTACATGGACAAAATTCAAGGGGCGAGTCAACCCACATGCCCATTCAAATGAGGAACTATACCCCTTTCCAAGCTTCAGCACAGCCTGCAAACCTTCAATTCTATAAAAACATGGAAGTTAGGCGTCGAAGAAATTTCACCCCACTAGGGGATTCCCTCAAGAATGTGTTCAAACTTCTGACAGCTCAGAAGAAGATTGTACAACTCCTTCCACCAACCAACACTAATGGAACGAATTTTGACCCTAACAAGAAATGTGCTTATCATTCTGCGTCTCCAGGCCATGATACCCAAGACTGTTGGTCTCTCAAGCATAAAATTTAAGACTTGATTGACAGCGGGGAAATTGTGGTTACAAAGCCTGAACCAACCCCATGTCCAAGACAATCCTCTCCCACAACACAAAGAGGAAAATGTCAACATGATCAGTGCCTCAAATAGAGAAGGATCTAAGTACCTCCGCTACGTTGGGGAACCAAGTCAATCCAATCTTAGTAGCCCAGAGAGTTGGGAAACTTTTGAGAAGCGATTCCTGATGGAGCAAGAAGTTAAGTCTCTTAAGGAACAGATTGAGCAGTTGGCTGAACTAGTCGTCTACCAGCATTAACTCACCAGGAAGGTGCTGAAGCAAATCTATCAATCTATTGGCAGTTATTCTCCTCCGACGGAAGTCAATTCCATCCCCAGTAGGGATCATTGCCATCTGCATGAACAACCAATGGTAAAAAATGAGTATACCCAAGAAGGTAGAAAATTCATGTTTCAAAGGAATTTCACCAATCTGAACCAGTCAATGGAAGAAATTCTCCAAATGATGATCAACGAAGGGATGGTTGCATATCTATTACCCCCATTAAACCCTAAATCCAGAAAATTCAAACCTGCCCAAATATGTCAGTACCATTCCAACTCTCCCGGCCATGATACGGAAGAATGTTGGGCACTTCGTAACATAATTCAAGACCTGATTGAGAAAGGTGACCAAATCAGAGGAGATCAAATCCTCGATTTGGCAGATAAAGATAACATCTGGATCCCCAATGCATGGTACCAGGACTACAGTGGTTGTCCTATCATGCGATAAGGAATCAATCCTCACACCCCTGGTACTGACAGGGAAAGGGGTCCAAGAAGTTCAAAATCATGTGAAGGTGGCTACACCTCAGCCTCTAATCTTGCCCTTCAGACCTCTGTATCCAATCATTAGTCTGAAGAAGGTCCCATGGAACTACGGGGACATTGAAAGCTCTACTTCAAACATCATTTCTATCCTATCAAAGGATAATCCATTATGCATGCCTCAGCGGGTGATTAAACCATTTACCAAAGCAAAAGAAAAGGTGGCTGAAGAAAAGATCAAAGAGTTCCTCAACAAAATGGGACACAATGAAATTAAGGTAGTGCAAAGCTTGAAAGACGCACCCAAGCAAGTGTCTATCCTTGACCTGATCTTATCATCAAAAGACCATCGCAACATTCTAGTAAAGGTACTAGAGGAAGCCCATCTGCCACACACGGTGGACACAGAGAAATTCCATCATTTGATAAAACATATTTTTAACAACAATGTGATATCCTTCACAGACGATGATATCCCGGCTAAGGGAAAGGGCCACCACAAGTCCCTGCATATAGCTGTAGTGTCCTCCGGATACGTGATCGAAGGAGTAATTATTGACGGAGGATCTTCCCTCAACATTTGTCTGTACAAAACGTTGGAAAGAATGAAGATTAATCCGAATCGGATCAAAACCAGTCATATGATCATCCGGGCTTTCGATGGATCTCACCGCCAGGCTATGGGGGAAATCGAGCTTCCCCTATAAATTGGTCCACACACCTTCTACGTATCCTTCCAAGTGCTCAATATTGCCACTGGATACAATTTGCTGTTAGGGAAGACCATGGATCCACATGGCAAGAGCAGTGTCATCCACCCTCCATCAGCAACTCAAGTACATCATTAACGGTAGCCTCATCACGGTCAATGCCAAGCCAGAATACCCTACCTATATACATGGGGACATGCCAGTGATTATCCTGGATGCAGAGATTAAGCCTGCAAGTTTTCAAGCTTTCGAGGTGAGCGATATTCAATATCTACCAATTGGGGCACCAGCCCTAAAGCCTAAAGTGTTCACTGAAGTAATGACCGTAGGCCAAGAGATGGTACCTTTGGGTTTCCAACCTGGAGAAGGGTTGGGAAAGGATAAGCAAGGTATCAGGATGCCAGTTCAAATCCCAAGTCAGATGGGAAAAGCAGGATTGGGATATTCATCTGATTCAAGCCACTGGAATCCACACAAACATCCCAAGGCTCATACCTCTACAATTCTGCTCCCAAACCTTACAAATGCTGGCTGGGTGAAACCTACGAGGAAGATCCCTACGGTGGTATCAGCCATACTATTTCCTCCAATCATACTTGTCCATGAAAGAAAAGCCCTCAAGCCTAAGGTAAACAGCGAAAAGGTAAAAGAAAAGATCCTGTATGAAGGACGAGACCCATTCGCTAACATGAGAGTCATTTTCAACTACGAGGGTATGAATGATGAACTCCCCGATAGTGACGACGACCATGTCCAAATTCCTCACATCAAGAAGAGGAATGATCTACAGAAAAGCCTTGGCCCTATTCTCAAGGATGTCTCAGTTATCATCCAAGACGAGGAGGATGAGCACAATTCGTTGATTCTCCTAATTCATGAGAATCTAACACTGGACAACTGGAGCAGTGTCCCTTGCCTAAGTCGAAAAGGGTAAAGGGGCAGAGAGTACATCTGCCCTTAATCATGCTTTCATTTATGCATACTTTTGATTGCACAGCTGGAGCAGTAACTTTTGTCATGCTTTGCAAATGCCATGTGTATTTAAGCAGTTGCATATATTAATGAAAGCATTTTCATTTTCAGGACCCAAGCATTGGATATGTGTGTCTCTGCTGATGAGATGACAACCTTGTTGGGTAATATCTAGTTACGCACAACACGCAAGTATACGTAGTCAACAAGTAATAAAGTGAAAGTAACCCTTAACCAACTCAATCTTATTTAAATGAATGAATTTTAATCTATAATTAAACTACTTCTAACTACCACTAATTACCACTAGTTAAATTCAGATTACGGAAATTTAAGTTCACAACTTCACTTATTGCTTCATCTGAGTTAACATACTTCTCATCAATTATTCTCTCTATACTGAATTGTTAATCAAGAACACGAAAGCAAATATAACCACCTCACGATGCATCATACCATACTCACTCAAATTCACAGATGATAGAATTAAGCAAGACACCTTAATTAACTAATCCACTATATTTCTATGTGAATTACAATTAAAAAGGATTTAATCACAAGTTCTCTATAAGATTACATATGGCGTAAAGGCAATCTTCTACCCTAAACACGAATCATGATTTCCATATATGCAGAAATCACAAACAAATGCTATCATGATCAGATCTAAATCTATACTTATCTCTCAATTTCATATAGATTATCACAGTAATTGATAATGATTCAATTAAACAATTATTCCAAATCATAATAGACAATTCACAATAATAGATCACAATAATTGATAGAGAAGCATATTAAAATAAATTACACAATAAGATCCATTGTAATCTTAAACAAAGAATTAGTTCATTGAATTAAAACTAATAATCCACAATTGAATACACATTAAAAGTTAAGAATAAGATTAAGGAAAAAAATTAAATCTGTTGCCGACAAATTCGTGCTCCTTCTTGCTCTTGATCTAAATCTTCAATGGTCTTCAATTAGCTTCAATCTCCGAATCCCCTTTCAACTAGGGTTTATTATTTTATTTTAATTGAAAAGTAAAAACTAAAACTAAACTAATATCATTCATAAAAATAAACTAATCACTATTATACTAATAAAACTAATATATATATATATATATATATATATATATACTATACTCTTAAGCTTCTCCGTCCCTAATATAATATCTAAGCTATTAATCCCCCCTAATACTATACTAATACTAATATATAAATAAGCTACTCCCCATTCACTTCCTATCCAGGTTATGTCACCAGCCGAATCACCATAGTATGTTGAGCAGCTTGGGTTTGAATTAGTCTTGTGCATCCGTGTTCTAGTGGAATTAGGAAAAACCAAATCAGTAGCTGAACTTGTATCGGGCCCACTTAACATTGCTAAACCCATTCAAGTCCAAGCCAAAAAAGGAGTCCAATTGCTGTCCCAAACTGAGTCATGGTCCACGTTGAATTAACAAGAAATGAACAGCTGCCGCCTCCCACGTGCACGTCATTATGTAGCATCTAACTCCTAATATATGTATACCATAAGCTGCTATCCCCCTATCAGGTCACGTCTCTTTTCCTTTATATGCGTAGCAGCCTTGTCATGATGCAACCATCCTAGCCGAAATAGGAACAAGAAGATCAGCAGCTAGCACACCTCTCCTCCACATCAGCTTTTAGTCCCCTATATATAATACAATTCGTAGCCCTCCTTGTCGTATTGCACGAAACCGTCTCGAAGTAGGAAAAGATTTTGAGCTACTGCCGCCTCCCTGCCCGAGCAGGGGATTTTCCCATGACAGCCCCGCCCCAGCGGGAGAAGCTGCTTTCTGGACTGCATGTTACCCGCCCCAGAGGGTAGATTTACTCTCTTGGCCCCGCCCCAGCGGAGGTACACATCTTGCAATGCTAAAAATAATTCTTTCATGCTACTTTTCTCATATTTCATTTCCTGCACACAGTAGCATAAAATCGAGTTAAAATGATAGCGAAATTACTTAAACAACTCAAGACTCAATCTATTAAGACTACCAATTAGTGGGTATTAAACCCACTCATCAAACCTGTCAAGATGACTCTGACTTGGATGTAGAATTGAACTTCGACTTGATGGATATTGATCAAGAGGAGGAAGATGACTATAAGGTGCCAGAGGAGGAAGATAACTATGAGGTGCCAGAGGAAATCAAGGAATGGGTCAAAGACAAACCTAAACCAAACCTCGACCAAACCTCCACCATTAACATAGGAACCTCTGAAAATATCAAAGAAATTCAAATAGGTTCAGACCTCACACCAAATCAAAAAGCCGACCTGATCGAACTCCTAACATAGTACTAGGATGTGTTTGCATGGTTACATGAAGACATGATCGGTCTATCCACAGACATTGTCATTCATCGAATGCCCATCAAAGAAGGGTTCAAACAAGTCAAACAAAAACTCAGGCAATTGAAACCTAAGTGGAGTCTCAAAGTCAAAGAAGAAGTCGTTAAGCAATTCAAAGCTAGGATCATCATGGTATTAACATACCCCAAATGACTATCAAACATAGTCCCCGTACCTAAACCGGGAGGGAAGGTACGAGTATGCATGGATTATCGGGATTTGAACAAAGCCTGCCTCAAGGACAACTTCCCGGTACCTTTCATTCACATTCTAATCGACAATACTGCGCAGTATGGCATGTATTCCTTCGTGGATTGCTTTGCTGGTTACCATCAAATCATGGTTGCTGAAGAAGACCATCACTGGGGAACTTTCTACTACTGACGACTATCCTTCAACCTCATCAATGCCGGAGCAACGTATCAGCGAGCCATGATGGCCCTCTTTCATGATATAATTATCAAAGAAATAGAAGTTTATGTGGACGACATCATCATCAAATCCCGGAATAAGGATGATCACATAAACCATCTCAGGAAGCTGTTCAACAGGTTACGTAAATACAACCTCAAGCTAAATCCCGCTAAATGTGCTTTTGGCATCAAAGCACGCAAACTGTTAGGATTCCTGGTGAGCAATCGGGGCATTGAACTCGACCCTGCCAAAACCAAAGCCATTACTAAAATGCCCGTACCTCGTACAGAGAACGAGATACGTGGATTCCTGGGAAGGATCAACTTCATAAGCAGATTCATTTCCCAGCTCACAGCAACCTGTGAGCCCATCTTCAAGCTGTTAAGGAAGAATTCCTCCACCACGTGGAATGAGGATTGTCAACAAGCCTTCCTTGCCATCAAGAAACAGCTGACTGATGCTCCTATTCTGATACCCCCAAGGGAGGGAGTCCCTTTGTGCATGTACCTGTCCGTCAATGCCAATGTAATGGGCTGCATGTTAGGACAGAAGGATGATAGTAGCAAGGAAAGAGCCATCTACTACATCAGTAAAAGATTCAGAAGTGTGGAACAGAACTACACCCTGATAGAAAAGATATGATGTGCATTAGCATGGGCTGCCATGAGGTTGCAACACTATTTGCATGGGCACACAACCTACCTCATATCCCGTATGGATCTGCTCAAATATATATTCAACAAACCAATGTTGAATTATCGACTGTCCAAATGGCAGTTGATCCTACAGCAATTCGACATTGTCTACGTGACTCAGAAGTCAATCAAGGGTCAAGGCATTGCAGATCAATTAGTAGAAGCACCTTCAGGAGGGTTCGAGCCCCTGGAGACATATTTCTCGGATGATGGGATCATGACAATTCAACAACTCCAGTCTGAGAATACAAGTCCAACAATGGAAAATATATTTCAACGGAGCGGTAAACATGGAAGGTGCTGGAGCTGGGGCAGTCCTCATCCCTGGTACAGGTGATCAATATCCTGTGGCTACCAAACTTTAATTTGTCAACACCAACAAAATGGCCGAGTATGAAGGCTATATCATGGAGTTGAAGCTAGCCCAATCCATGTCTATCAAACACTTACTCGTCTTTGGAGATTCCGAGCTGGTCATCAGACAAACTACCGGCGCGTATCTCACCAAAGAACTGCATTTGCTGCCCTACCATCGGCAAGTCCTCAAAATATCTCAGGAATTTGAAATAATAACATTCGCTCACAGTCCTCGGGGTCAGAATGACTTCGCTGATGCACTAGAAACATATGCTTCATTAATCCGCATGTCCGATAAAAATGGATTTCCCAACATTCAGTTTACGATTCAGAAAGCCCCGACATATGGAAATTATGTGGGAGAAGTATCAGATGAAATACCTCCTGTCAGGCAGCCTTGGTTTCAAGACATCAAGGAATATCTCTGTGATGGATCCACACCCACTGGTGCAAGCCAATCAGAGCGAAAACGAATTCTTAGAATGGCCATGAAGTTCTATCTGAGCGGAGATGCACTTTATAAAAGGGATGCTGGAATAGGCCTGTTAAGATGCCTCGACAATGAGCAAGCCCAAAGACTAATGGATGAAGTTCATGGCGGAGTCTGTGGCCCACACATGAGCGGCCATCTGCTGGCCAAGAAGATAATCAGAACAGGACATTACTGGATCTCGCTCAAAGCTGATTGCGATGATCACGTCAAAAGATGCTTTCAATGCCAAATATATGGAAATGCCATTCACGCTCCTCCAAATGAACTGCATAACATGAGTTCACCATGGCCTTTCTCTATGTGGAGAATGGACGTAATAGGCCTAGTGGAACCCAAAGCCAGTAACGGTCATCGATTCATCTTCACTATGATCGATTACTTCACCAAATGGGTCGAAGCAGCCTCTTTTCCCAAAGTCACAAAAAGAGGTCATCAGTTTCATCAGAAATAATATCGTCTGTGGATATGGACAACCGGAGGTGATCGTATCAGACAACGCCAAAAACTTGAACAATCAAATGATGGTGGATCTGTGTAGTAAATTCCACATCAAGCATCTCAATTCTGTCATCTATAGGAGCAAGATGAACGGCGCTGTCGAAGCGGCCAACAAAAACATCAAGAAGATCATGTAGAAAATGTTCGCCAATCACAATGACTGGCCTGACCTGCTGCCTCTAACTCTGTTAGCATACAGGACGTCAATGCGCACCTCTACTAGGGCTACCCCCTACTTATTAGTCTATAGCATGGAAGCAGTCCTTCCCATAGAAGTAGAGATGGAATCTAGTGTTGATCGACGCTCAAATAGATGAAGATCAATGGTTGCAAGATCGGTATTATCAGCTGTCTCTGATAGATGAAAAGAGAGCTACGACCATTTTCCATGGACAGTTATACCAGCAAAGGATCGCTAGATCCTACAACAAGAAGGTCCAAATCCAGCAATTCAAAGAAAATGACTTGGTGCTAAAGAAAATCCTGGCCAATCAGGATGAAGCCAAAGGAAAATTTGCCCTAAACTGGGAAGGCCCTTTCATTGTCAAAGAAGTGTTAACTGGGGGCGCTATCAAACTGCAAGAGTTGGATGGGACCGAATTTCCCCAAATCATCAATTCAGACACCGTTAAAAGGTATTACGTCTGAAGCACATGCATACCCGCATCCGGGTTCTACAAATCAAATCAGGTTCAGTTTTTCACTAGAAAGCCGGAACTATGAATGACCTGATCTCCCTCAACCCGGGAGTACGTAGGCAGCCATTTCTGGTGCGGTCAAACAAATAAAAGCTCAAAAACTCATCAAACCAAATTCAAAATCCAAGATAAATACTTTTCAAACCTACATCCCTGCACTAGCCAGAACTACGAATAACCTGATGTCCCTCAACCCGGGAGTACGCAGGCAGCCCCCTATGGTGCGGTTTGACCTTCAAGGAAAAAAATAATAAAAAACCAGTTCCAAGACACCAAAGACAAATAGAAGCTAAATTCTATCAAACTACCCTGGTTAACAGGCCTATCTGAGATACTCCCTGACATCTCAACTGTCAGTCCATCAAGGAGAAGCTCAAGATACATTAACAACTGCCAGTCATGAAAGAAGTGGTAATCACTCAGCAATGACAATACATCTCTAGTCAGGGAAGTGCATCAAAAATATATTTCTCTGATATAGAATTTTTTTTTATATACATAATGTCCTGTACATGACAAAATGGCTGATCTAGTTTGTGCAGGAAAAAGAAAGCTAGTCTATGGACCCAAGGATAAGCGGGTCAGCAATGCCAGCATGGCATCTCTCTCTGAAGATGGTGGAGCAGCTGTAAGTGCAGTCTACTCAGCCTCCATACGACCCAGAACATCCACAGTCATCTTTACACTACGGGCCAAAGATATTCATTTGTATCATCAGTTGGTCATGTTCATCTCAACATCTGTCCATCTTTGCACTACAGGCCAAAGATATTCATCAGGTAATCATTCATCTTTGCACTACAGGCCAAAGATATTCATCACGTAATTATTCATCTTTGCACTACAGGCCAAAGATATTCAGTTATATCACCATTTAGAATTGAGTATAAAAAATAATACGAATAACGGATCTAGTGAGATAAGGGACAAATATTCGAGAATTTATCCAGAGTTCAAGAATGAAGATCAAAACCTGGATCCAATCAAAGATGATTTGGAAGAATTTTTTTTTATCGTGAATAGTATCTCGTGAATAGTAACTCGACATGAAAAGATAAAAATTTCACAAGAAAGTTCAAACCAATATTCCAATGAAATAATATTAGATGAAGCGCAACGCTTAAGGAATTTCTGATCATTTTAGGACTTATAGAAGCAATACTTACCGTAGTAAGTTTAGAGTTAGGAATCTGAAATGAAACAATATACGAAACTGCAATTGGATTTTCACCGGTCAGGCGGTAGTCCGCTCAGACAGATTATTTCCACAATTTAATAACAACTGAATACGAAGGGTTATTCACCAGGCATGCGGTAGTCCGCGTAGACAGGTTATTCCCACATAATAATAAAGAATGGAATAACAACAGGATTTCACCAGGCATGCGGTAGTCCACGTAGACAGGTTATTCCAACAGAATAATAAGGAATGGAATAACAACCCTTACGAGTATTGAAAGAAAATAACTCTCTTCATGAATACGAAAGAAATAATATCCCTTACCTTAAAAATTTGGAGACTGCACTAGTGTAATAGCAGAATACTCTTCTTCTTTCTCTCTTATTCTCTCTATACTTTCTCTCTCTATAGCTTTAGTGTATTGGTGAGAAATAATGAAGAAATGAGCTTTTATTTATAGGCTCGACAGAGTAAGGGTAAAATAGTCTTTTTGCCATAATTTATAACATCATCGCTTACATCATCGATCCTATGACATCATTGCTTACCTCATCGCTTCGATGACATCCTTGCTTACCTCATCGCTCTGATGACATCATTGTTTGCATCATAAGACTTCAAATTTAATTTACACTCTTCCACCTCGTTTAACTTTTATACCGTGAATTTACTATAATAATGTTACCATTCTAATTATAAAAATCATATTATTATATAATCACATCATACTACTATAATGTAGTATTATAACAATATATTTTAATGAATTATTTTATCAGAAAAGATAAAATACCAACTTTCAACAAATGTCACATGTTAAAAATTCCTCCGTTTAAATCCACATTGAATAAATATTTCCTTATCATATATATCAAAAATTAATTATTCACAAATAATATTACAGAACTACAATATTGACAACTAGGTCATTCACAGGAAAGAGGGGGCCTTCCGATAAGGATTTCTCCTTACTGACGCACAATTAATCAACTTCATTCGTAGACAGAACTTCCTTAGACATTGCCAATAATGCTATCTAATAATATTATTCAAATAATATGAATTATTGATTTGATAATTTGAAATAATGTGCAATGACAATTATTGAATCAATAATATAAAATAGCAAAGTATCACTTATTGATATAAAATATCAACGTAGCAAATATTGAACCAATAAAATATTATGCAATTATTGAATCAATAATATAAAATATTGAACAGTAATTACTGTAACAATAATTGAGTAAGTGCCTTCCTACGTAAGAATCAATAATTCGAAATACTGTGCAATACCGTGTGCTACTGTGCAACACCACATATTACTGTATTTTAACCACCGGATATTTCAACAGTACTAATGGTAACAGTTTTGTCGTTATTTTTATAAAAAGGTTACTTCTGTCGCTTTCTATATCCGACATTCATTCCGTTGTGGGGTCCACCAATGACTGTGCCGTCGTACGAATATTCTCCGACAAAAAGAATATTCCTCGACTAAACGAATATTCCCTGACACAACGAATATTTTATAACCACTTGCTTACTTTGTAAACTTTGCACATTTCACCCATAACTTATCACATTTATCAAATCAACACCTAACTATTTCAAAATAATATATAAAGAAAATTAAATCTTATTCATAAAATTTGGGGTCTTACAAAGCTGGTACTTCAAAGACTTCGTGATAACAAGCTTTATGCCAAGTTGAAGAAATGCGAGTTCTAGCTTGAGGAAATAGCATTGCTTGGGCACGTAGTATCTAAACATGGAGTATCTGTTGACCCGACGAAGATTGAAGCAATACAAAGTTGGGAGCAACCTAAGTCGGTGACCGAAGTACGTAGCTTTCTAGGCTAGCTGGTTATTATCAGAGATTCGTGGAAGAATTTTCTTGAATCACTACTCCATTAACTCAGCTGACTCAGAAAGATACAAAATTCGTATGGGAAGAGGAATGCGAGAAGAGCTTCCAAGAGCTCAAGAGGAGACTCATTTCGGCACCTGTTCTGACAATACCATCTGGTTCGGATGGATTTATCATCTACAGCGATTCTTCGGACAAAGGGTTAGGATGTGTTCTCATGCAATATGAGAAAGTCATAGCCTATGCCTCGTGACAACTCAAGGAATATGAGAGGAATTATCCTACTCATGATCTAGAGTTGGCAGCTGTTTTGCGTTGAAGATCTGGAGACACTACCTGTATGGGGAGAAAGTGGAGATCTATATGGATCATAAGAGTCTTAAATATTTCTTCACCCAGAAGGAACTCAACATGCGGCAACGATGTTGGCTTGAGCTGTTGAAAGATTATGACCATACCATCCAATATCATCCTGGAAAAGAAAACGTGGTAGCTGACGCGTTGAGTAGAAGATCATATGCGGGAACGAGTGCGATGATGTCAAGTATATGTGTAGAACCAGCTTTAATTGATAAAGTTAAAGTTGCTCAAGCTACAGACCCGGAGCTGATGAAGACGAAGAAGAAGGTACAGGAAGGTCCTATTCTAGAAGCAAGAATCGATGAAGAAGGAATACTTCAAGTCAACTCTAGACTTTGTGTTCCTAACGATACTGAGTTGAAGTATACAATAATGACGGAGGCACATAACACACCATTTGCAATACATCCTGGGAGTACCAAAATGTATCGTGATCTTCGACATACATTTTGGTGGAACAATATGAAAAGAGAGATCGCGGAGTTCATCTCGAGGTGTTTAACGTGTCAACGTGTCAAGGCGGAGCATCAAGTGCCAAAAGGTCCATTGCAACCACTTGAGATTCTAAAGTGGAAGTGGGAACACATTACCATGGATTTCGTTACGGGTCTTCCCAAGGTTTCTCAAGGCATAGATGCGATTTGGGTTATTGTCGATAGATTAACCAAGTCTGCTCATTTCTTGCCGATACGGGAGACTTAATCCCTTGAACGTCTTGCTCGTATATACGTGAATGAGATTGTGAGATTGCATGGCATGCCAATATCCATATTTTTGGATCGTGACCCCAGATTTACTTCACAATTTTGGATTAGTTTACAAAAAGCTATGGGCACAGATTTACGATTCAGTTTGGCATATCACCCTCAAACGAACGGACAATCAGAAAGGACTATTCAAACTCTTGAAGATCTATTGAGATTCTGTGTTCTAGACTTCAAAGGGAGTTGGGATAAGTACTTACCATTGGTGGAATTTTCCTACAATAACAGTTATCAGGCAAGTATAGGCGTGGCTCCATTCGAAGCGTTGTATGGACGAAAGTGTCGCTCTCTAGTATGCTGGGATGAGGTGGGTGAAGCAACATTGTTGGGACCGGAGTTAGTACGTATGACTATGGAAAAGATTCAAATGATCCGACAACGGATACAAACCGCACAAGATCGACAAAAGTGTTATGCGGATCTTCATCGAAAGGACGTGGAATTTAATGTTGGGGATCATGTATTGTTACGTGTTGCTCCGTGGAAGGGAGTTACGAGGTTCGGCAAGAGAGAAAAACTCAATCCACGATTCATTGGTCCATTTGAGATTCTTAACCGAATAGGAAATGTGGCCTATAAACTCGCTTTACCTCCAAGCATGTCTCGTGTTCATAATTTTTTTCACATATCCGTGTTACGTAAATATGTGAAAGATCCAGACCACATTATTGAGTTAGAACCAGAGGAGATAGCTGAAGATTTAAAGTACGAGGAAGTACCTGTCAAGATCTTGGATAGGAAGGAGCATGTCCTACGCACAAAGGTTATACCACAAGTCAAAGTTTTGTGGAGAAACCATGCTATTGAGGAAATGACCTGGGAGTTAGAATCGAAAATGAAAGCGAGGTATCCTCACCTTTTAGACATACCAGGTATGTACATCAATTTCGAGTACGAAATTTCATAAGGAGGGGAGGTTGTAAGACCCCAAATTTTATAAATAAGGATTTAATTTTCTTTATATATTGTTTGAAACAGTAAGGTGTTGTCTTGATAAATGTGGTAAGTTATGGGAGAAATGTGCAAATTTTGCAAGGTAAGCAAGTGGTCATAAAATATTCATTGTGTCGGGGAATATTCGTTTGGTCGAGAAATATTCTTTTTGTCGGAGAATATTCGTACGATGGCGCAATCATTTATGGGCCCCATAACGGAAAACTGTCGGATGAAGAAAATGACAAGAATAAGTTTTCTAAAAATAACGACAGAACTATTACTGTTAAAACTGTTGAAATACCCGGTGGTTAAAATACAGTAATACGCGGTGTTGCACAGTAGCACACGGTATTGCACAGTAATTTTAATTATTGATTCTTACGTAAGAAGTCACTACTCAATAATTGTTACAGTAATTACTGTTCAATATTTTATATTAATGATTCAATAATTGCTACATTGATAATTGCATAATATTTTATTGATTCAATAATTGTCATTGCACAGTATTTCAAATTATCAAATCAATAATTCATATTATTTGAATAATATTATTAGATAGCATTATTAGCAATGTCTAAGGAAGTTCTGTCGAGGAAAGGGGTTAGGTTAATCTAATTACGCGCCAGTAAAGAGAAATTCTTATCGGAAAGCCCCCTCTTTCTTGGGAACGACCTGGTTGTCAATATTGTAATTCTATAATATTTTTTGTGAATAAATAATTTTTGATTTTTATGATAAGGAAATATTTATTTCAATTCTGATATAAATGAAATAATTTTTTAAGAATGAGATATTTGTTGAAAATTTGGCAATTATTTTCTCTGATAAAATATTCATTCAAATATATTATTATAATATATTATAATTATTTAAATAATAATATTTTATATATATATATATATATGTGTGTGTGTGCATATGATAAAAAGGGACGGAAGTGGACAAATTTATTGAATGCTTTGTTGGTGGAGAATTTTGCCTGCAAACTAATTTTTCCAAATATGTGGGCCTCTCCAATAAGAAAATAAGAGTTAGGCAGACATGAGAAAAAAGAAAGAAAAGTTAGGCATGACAGAGAAAGAAAAGTTAGGCAACCTGTTTGTTTTTCCTCCGAAATTTCACTATAAAAGGAAGGTTAACCCTCCTTCCTAAAACACACCATTTCAATATCAGAAATTCTTATGCTATAGTATTGTGAGTATTTTTCTTGAGTATAAGGATACTTTGAGTGTAGCTTTTTGTGCAAGATTTTCTCAGAATAATATCCGATATTCCAGTCAAATCCAGTTTCTACTAAGGTGAAGGATATTATTTTATTGCAATACTCGTAAGAAATATTATTTTCTTTCATATTCCATATTATGAAAGCGATAATATTTCATTTCATATACCCAAATTAAAACTTACTACGGTAAGTATTGCTTCTATAATTCTTGAAATGGTCAAAAATTCTTCGAATTTTGCGTTTTATTTAGTATCATTTCATTGGAATGTTGGTATGAATTTTATTATGAAAATTTTACCTTTTCATGTCGGAGTTACTATTCACGTATACGGCACTATTCACGTATATGGCACTATTCACATATATGGTACTATTCACGTATACGACACTATTCACGAATACGGCACTATTCACAGAAAAATTAAATTTTCTTTTATTTATCCAAGTTGTCTATTATGGTTCCTATCTTTGATTGGATCCATGTTTTGAACTTCATTCTTGAATTTTGCTCCACAATTGATTATTATGGAGTATTCTTAAACTTGGATAAACTAAATTACGAATCCTCAATCTTTGTCCTTTATCTCACTGGATTCGTTATTTAGATTGTTTTTCATCATCCTCAGTCCTAAATGGTGATATAACTGAATATCTTTGGCCTGTAGAGCAAAGATGAATGATTACCTGATGAATATCTTTGGCCCGTAGTGCAAAGATGAACAGGTGTTGAGATGAACATGACCAACTGATGATACAAATGAATATCTTTGGGCCGTAGTGCAAAGATGAATATTTAATTTGAGATGTATATTGATTGATGTTATAGGGATAAAATATTGATGATGGACTTTTAAATCATAGAAGATAGTAGACTTCATTCTCTCCTTAACTCTTCTAAAGAATTGTTATTTCCGCTGCAGTTGTTGATCTAAAACTTGTTGTCCATAATATTTTATCTGATTTGTTGAAGACTAACGATAAATTATTCTTTATTATTTTAGTCATAATATTCTTTACTGGGCTAGTTGAGCTCACCCTTTCAGCTATTGTCCTCTTCAGGAAATGAGAATGTTGCGAGAACTAGTCGGGGATGAGTGTGATGGTCAGAGTAGAGCAGTAGTAGTCCTCACTATCTTTATAAAATAGTGTGACAATAATTGTAATAAAAGAGGACTGAATTTGAATGTTTATATTTCGTATTATATACGATTTGTATTAAGACTCAGAGTTTGTGTGGTCGTATTTTGCACGACCGTATGTTATAAAAGATTGTATTTGAATTCTATACCATATATTTGGCGACTCAAAATGGGTTGAGTATTGAACCTATTTTGGGGGCGTCCCATAACATACCTTATCCCATAATACTATTACATTAAAAGTAAACTATCTAACACTTAACCACGTAGTCAAATATTAGATTACCTTAACACCATACTTATTCACAAGATTAAACCTAGCACACATCGAGTCTTTAATAGTATTCAATATAGTATACTTAGTGGTTTTCCACAAACAACCAACAAATTAGTTTTTGTCTCGTCTACACTGTTTTCACAACGAGTTAGATCGGTTGCTAATTCGTATATACCTCCGCTCCCTGAAGGAATCGTTTAGCCTAGCTACTATATATTAACCATTAAAGAGTACGACTGCACTACCTTAGATTTAACACTTGTAAGTTCTTATTATAACTCAGTAATCTGTTTAATATTTCAACAAACTCAATACATTATTTCAGTAAGCTTAAACCAGACTGTTTTCCCTTCCTAACATTTCAGTTTTCATTCTAGCAACATGAAATGGTCAATTCAGCAAGCTGAATCCAAACTGTATTCCTTTACCTAACATTTTCAGTTTTCATTTCAGCACCCTAAATTGTTCTATTCAGCAAGCTGAAATACTCCTCTCACGAAAATACCAAATTAGCTTATTATTTTTATATCCTTTGGCCAGACATATATACATATATTCCATACACAAAAAGAATTTTTTTGGAATTTTTCAATTCCCTTTAGTATTTTTCAAAAATCCGTTTTTAGTTCATAGCTTAAGATATTTGCTACCTAATGCTCAACTCCAGAAATTTACAACTCTTGGCGGAATCTTACGCGTTTTAACGTGAACTTCTAGTTTATATTTCGTGGCCATCGGAGTTATAGAACTCCGATTATAGCGATTTTTGTCAAAAAAAACCCAAATATTGAAATGATTATAACTCGGTTAACTTAAGTAGGAATGAGCTCATTTTTGGACAAGAGCTACTTTATATCATATATTTTCATGTCCCAAAAGAATGAAATTTATTCAATAATTAAAAGGACAAAACTTCCCCTAGCAGTTTTATGCAGATTGCTTTATGTCATTTTTCAGATTTTAACTCCTTTGCTAAAAACAATCCACACAGAAATCTATAAAGAATTTTTCAGTGATTCCACTTGGATCTGTTAGAAGACTCATTGATCGAACTCCAGAAATTGACCACACTCAAAAATGCAAAATAGAATGAGAGATATGGTTGTTTGAATTTCATACTACGTTTTTACAAAAATCTAATTTTTAATCCTTGGTGATTTTCAAGAAAACATCCATATTCTCACCCATTCACCAACATAATCCATCATAATACCTACTAATACTTCATATACTCATGGCTCTACCATGTCCTATGATCTATTTCATCAAACAAACACCAAACACAAGATTAACATAATCGAGGACTAATAAAAATTAGGTTTTCTAACTTTTGAAAAACCTAATTCTCATTTCTTAGTTTAGATCCAACTTTTGATCCACAAAAGGGTTAGATCTAAACATATACTACTTATAAACACATAGATCTAAGGTTTTAACCTTAGATCTACATCTCATCAAAATAATTACACAAAATGAATAAACTAGGGTAGATTTTATACCTTTGCTTTGATCTTCTTCTTCTTCTTCTCCTTCTTCCACGGAGGACATTTCTCTCTCCCCTTCTCCCTCTCATGGCTGCCGCCCATCCTCTTTCTTTCTCTCTCTCTCTCTTTCCGACCACCCCTCTTTCTCTTTTCTCTTTCTTGTTTCTTTCCTATAGTTTCTCTTTCTTTTTTATCTCTTCATTCTCTTTCTTTCTTATCTCTTCTTTCTCCCACCCATTGACTAATTTTGACTATTTGAATTAGATCATGGTTTGGGCTTCTTTCTTGGGCTCTTAATAAGTTAGCAAATATCTTCCATTAACAAATAAGTTAAGCCTCAATTAAATTTGTACTTGGGCTCAATAATACTACACTTGGACTTCCTCATTTCCTTATTGGACTTCTCTTAATTAAGTTAGCTATTAACTTAGTCATTAAACTAGCCCACTAGTTTAATTCCTTATTGAATTCATTTAATTGATTTAGCTATTTTCTAACCAAATAACTTATTACCATATTCATGCACCAAAATATACATGTAAACCACCTATATTTGGTTAACATATATAAACCCAATAAATTATTTCAATAACAATTTTTATCAAAAATATTTATTTTAATTAATAAATATTAATAATCCTTAGCACAAGATTAAGCTTAATTTACCGTCGTTACTTCGAAAAGTCAAACGTTGACTTTGACCAACGTCAACTCCGACACATTTTGCGTTTAGAGTCCATTCTTACTAATTTCGACATTCCGGACTCAAATATCTCGTTTGCATCTTCAAATTCCATTCCTAAATTTGATTTTGACTTTTTCTCCATAAAGGTTAACTGTTGACTTTGACCAAAAAGTCAACACCGACACATTTTGTGATTTCAGCCTTTTCTGACTAATCTTGACGTTCCGGACACAACCGAGCAATCTGAGTTTAAAAATTCTATCTCTAACTAAAATTTTGAGTTTTAATTTGCTTCCTCATTATTGATTAATCAGATTAGCTAATTATTTATTGATTATTATTCATTTCCTTTCCCATTCAAGGCCAACATTCAAGCTATGTTAATTACTAACATAGTTTTATCTTGATTCTCATATCCTTAACTTAATTCATCATTCCTCTTGCTAAAATATATGGCACCTTACTAAGTATATATACATATATATATATACACCCTCATCTTCGTTTAACCTCATAGAATCTCCTCATGTGAAATTTTATTTCCTTACTAAAATTTTCACATGTATCTTTATAACATTTCTTACATTATTCAGTTCACATCAAATTTATAGGTATCGTAATACCTTATCCTTAACATTCCTTCAAATACATATAACTCCATTTCTAGGGTTTTAAAATTTTGTAACCCATATTTTCTCTATTTTCATTCAAATAGTAAATCATATAGGTTTTACTTAAATTTTTTAAATAAATCCTCAAATTCCCTTCTAGGTTTTATTCTTTAATCTTTATTTTAATCATTTAAAATCTTATAGATTTTCGGGTTGTCACATTCACCCCTTCTTCTAAGAATTTCTTCCTCGAAATTACAGCATACTAATCTCTACTATTTTTATTTATCAAAACAAGGCTTTCAACTTAACCCTTATCTAATTTTATGCTCAATTTAATGAGTACATATTGCTTCCTTCTATGAGGAACTCTTCTATCATTATATTCTTTTCTCATTAAGGAGTTAAAAATATTTTATATCATGCTGAGGGGTCATATAGACCATGAACACATAGTTTTAAAGGTATGCACACCGAAATATAATAAATTACTAGGTATGTTTGCAATCACAAAGAAGGTAAACTACCGATGCTAATACTTTAGGTAATTAGCCTATCGTACGCTTATGCCATGCATAACGTATCAATTTTTTTATTTAGGGACTATTTGTGCTACTAGATTGGATTATTTTATCCAATCGGCATATCCCCCTTATTCGGAGGTGTTCACCTCAGACTTAGCATAAGAATTCGTACCAAAACAATTAGGTTCGGGATAATTCTCAAAGAGATACTTGAATTTTCATAAACATTTGTCTAGCTGAATCAAATAGCTTAGGCATATACTAATAATTCGATCATAAATCGAAACACGTATCTGGCCAAATTCAAATGGCAATAATTTATCTTTAAAATCTTGAAAATCATTTTATAACGTCATGATATTGCACTATATTTACAGTCCGTTTGAGGATTTTGTCATTTTATAACTTTGTCATACTACATCGTACCATAGTAATTAAAGATCCTTAGATCATATCCAACACTACGTAATTCTGCATTGATAACTCCATCATTTTTATCATCTCTGCACCAAGTTCCATGATGCATCGATGATATATAAAATATATTTTGATATCTCAAATTATTTTTTTCTAGCCAAAATAATTAGCGTAGACTCTTCTTTAAACATTTCAAAACTATTGAAAAATTATTTTTTTATGTCATCATGCCTCAACTGGTAACGATGTGTTAGTGGTTCGAAGTCCACTTCTACACACTTGTAACCATGCGTTGCTGATAACAAAATTCATTTATATCTTTAAAGGCACATCAGTGCGAATTTAGCTTGATGTCAAAATTTTCAAAGTCTAGAATAGCTAGAAGATTTGGAATTGTTATGCTTCCACCATCAACTCTAATTTTCTCCAATATCATATTACTTAATAATTATATCTATTTCTATCATCCTAAAAATCCTCAATTCTATATCCATAACTTTTCTATACCCCAGTATAGTTTATCAAACATACCACACGTTAGGAGTTCAGGAACTTTCCATAATAATATGAGTTTAGGAACTTATCCTAGCAATACGTAGTTCAAGAACCAATCAGGAATTGTCCATATGCTTAGGGGTTCAAAAATATACCATACGATTATGAGTCACAAACTTACCATAAGTATGAGTTTTAAGAACTCATACATATTCTTATATTCTCTATCTATCCGTTATACAAATGAGAAAAGAATCACCTTCTCAACATACATATAGCGTATAGTGCGACACCAATATTTCAATGATTATCAATGTGATAAACTAAGTAGTCGTTAGACCAAGCACAAAACCCCCGCCCATACAAAGGTTTGTACAACTCAGCTATCACATGAGTCCTCAATCGAAATCCCACATAATCTTAGTCTCCTCTTTGCTCAATACGAATTTCATTTAATCCGTATCTCATCCTTTTCAACTCTTTTGAGTTTAACTCGTACTATTTCATAGTACCATATTCGTATAGCAATTCTGCTATAAAGTTTTGCAATCAATAGATTGATCATCTATCCTCCTATGACCTCATTAGATCACGTTGTGACCTTTTCTTATAATCGTGTTATATTACAATTCTTTTCTATCTTAGGATCGTTTTGTTTCACGTTCTTCTTATCTTTCCCTTTAATCAAATTATATTATGATTTTACACTTTTCATTTTAGACTTTATCTATTTATTATCACTTTTCATCGTTATTATTTGAGTCAGGTAACTCCGAATTCTTATCTTTATAACTCTTCAAGATTCTTCTTTGAATCTTATTTATCTTCTCCTAATCTTAATAATGAATTACCTGAATTTATCTCTTATCACTTAAACTCTATTTGAGTTTATTCCTTATCCTCATCTCTGTGGTTATAGCCTAAGGTAACCCTACTTAAGGTTTATAACCTACAGCTCTGATACCAACTTGTGACGCCCCCAAATCCGGGTCCCTAGAACCCCTAACCTAGTACATTACGGTACTTCATCTTCATACATATTCTATAATCTAATGCAGAATATATAAACATAAATTGTTTATTTCACATGACTATAACATTTCCCAAGGTCTATTAACCTTAACTGATTACATACCTTAAGTAATTTAAAAGGTTTACATATATGTTTTACATCATATAACTAATAGTTATAAGTGCATATCATCAATTCTTGGAATTTGTCTTTGCCTCTGTCTTTCTTCGAGCCTCGGTCTTAATCTGAAATTTGTTATCATGATATAGCAAGGGTAAGCAACTACTTTGCCCAGCAAGTTTAAATACAACAAGGATATATCATTATTGAAAGAAAGAATAAGCTTTTAAATTTTCAAAAATATAATAATTGTGAAAAAGCAGGAGTCATAATGTCAATAATTGAATGATTGAATCAATAATGTTTAATGTCAACAAGGACTATGAACAACTTTAACTGAACCTTATGGTAATAAAGGTGATCAGCCCTTCATACCTGATGAACATATGCAATTTGCACCAAGTGCGAATCAATAATCAAAGATGTGAAATAATTATAAATAATTAAACCACTAACATGCTTTGAGATAATAACTCGAGTTTGAGTTAAGAAAAACTTGCCTGTACCGTCGATTACTGCTACACAATCTAATTTAATCTCCTTATTGAAAAGACCTATCATTATTAAGATTGATCTTTCAATTAGCATAACATACCTTATCCCATAATACAATTACATTAAAAGTAAACTATCTAACACTTAACCACATAGTAAAATATTAGATTACCTTGACACCATACTTATTCACAAGTCTAAACCTAGCACACATCGAGTCTTTAATAGTATTCAATATAGTATACTTAGTGGTTTTCCATAAACAACCAACAAATTAGTATTCGTCTCGTCTACACTGTTTTCACAGCTAGTTAGATCGGTTGCTAATTCGTATATACCTCCGCTCCCTGAAGGAATCGTTTAGCCCAACTACTACACATTAACTATTAAAGAGTACGACTGCACTACCTTAGACTTAACACTTATAATTTCTTATTATAACTCAGTAATCTGTTTACTATTTCAGCAAACCGAATACATTATTTTAATAAACTGAAACCAGACTGTCTTTCCTTCCTGACATTTCAGTTTCCATTCCAGCAACATGAAATGGTCAATTCAGCAAGCTGAATCAAAACTGTATTCCTTTTCCTAACATTTTCAGTTTTCATTTCAGCACCTTGAATTGTTCAATCCAGCAAGCTGAAATACCCTTCTCGTGAAAATACCAAATCAGCTTATTATTTTTCTATCCTTTGGCCAAACATATATACATATATTCCATACACAAATAATTTTTCTAGAATTTTTTAATTCCCTTTAGTATTTTTCAAAAATCCGTTTTTAGTTCGTAGCTTAAGAAATTTGCTACCTCATGCTCAACTCCAGAAATTACGAACTCTTCGCGGAATCTTACAAGTATTATCGTGAACTTCCAGTTTAAATTTCGTGGCCATCGGAGTTATAGAACTTCAGTTATAGCAGTTTTTGTCGAAAAAATTTAAATATTGAAATGACCATAACTCGGTCAATTTAAGTAGGAATAAGCCCATTTTTGGACAGTAGCTACTTTATATCATATATTTTCATGTCCCAAAATATTGGAATTTATTTCAATAATTAAATGGACGAAACTGTCCCTAGCAGTTTTATGCAGATTACTTTATGTCATTTTTCAGGTTTTGACTCCTTTGCTAAAAATAGTCCACACGGAAATCTACAAGGAATTTTTCAGTGATTCCACTTGGATCTGTTAGAAGACTCATGGATATAACTTTAAAAATTGACCACACTCAAAAATTTAAAATAGAATGAGAGATAGGGTTGTTTGAATTTCATACTACGTTTTCACAAAAATCTAATTTTTAATCCTTGGTGATTTCTAAGAAAACTTCCATATTCTCACCCATTCACCAACATAATCTATCATAATACCTAATAATACTTCATATACTCATGCATCTACCATGATCCATGATCTATTTTATCAAACAATCACCAAACACAAGATTAACACAATTAAGGCTAAGAAAAATTAGGTTTTTAAAGTTTTGAAAAACCTAGTTCTCATTTCTTAGTTTAGATCCAACTTTTGATCCACAAAAGGGTTAGATCTAAACATATACTACTTATAAACACATAGATCTAAGGTTTTAAACCTTAGATCTACATATCCTCAAAACAATTACACAAAATGAATAAACTATGGTAGATTTTATACCTTTGCTTTGATCTTCTTCTTCTTCATCATCTTCTTCTTCTTCCATGGAGGACCTTTCTCTCTCCCCTTCTCCCTCTCATGGGTACCACCTATCCTCTTTCTATCTCTCTATCTCTTTCCGATCACCCCCTTTTTCTTTTCTCTTTCTTGTTTCTTTCTTTCTTTCCTCTAGTTTCTCTTTCTTTCTTATCGCTTCATTCTCTTTCTTTTTTATCTCTTTTTTTTCTTTCTTTCTTATCTCTTCTTTCTCCCACCCATTGACCAATTTTGACTATTTGAATTAGATCATGGTTTGGGCTTCTTTCTTGGACTCTTAATAAGTTAGCATATATCATCCATTAACAAATAAGTTAAGCCTCAATTAAATTTGTACTTGGGCTCAATAATCCTACACTTGGATTTCCTCATTTCCTTATTGGATGTGACGCCCCCAAACCCGGGTCCTCTTACCTCGGATTCGGTGCTCACGATCCATCAACAATATAAATATTCTAAGACTATTGCGGAATAATAAACATACGTTGTTCATTAATATAAAGTCTTCATTATAAATCCCAAGGTCTCAACCTTAACATAACACATACCCTTAATATTACTAAAGGTTTACATCCAATATTAAAACTAAATACTTTCTTAGTTCATAATCAAATTACTCCTGAGCCTTGCCCTTTATTTATTATTCAAATAATAAATAATAAATGATAATTATACTTTATTTATTATTCAAATATTAAATAATTAATTCTATAAACTTTCATGTCAAAGTAAGTAATTACTTAATCTTACTTAATTATACTTTAATCATTATTTAATATTAATTAAATAATAATTAATTAATTGATTAACTAAATTTATTATTTAATCTTACTTAAATAATAAGTAGTTATCTTTTTAACACTAACCCATTTTAATTATTACTTAACATCATTTAAATAATAATTAAATAATTAATTATATTTCATGTTATATGTAATTAACTTACTAGCTCATTAGTGGCTTTAAAGTTATTTATTACAATAACCCATTTTCATTACACTTCATATTGACACTCAAATTTTCGCCCAGAATTTCCAGATTTGGGGTCCTTCACAGAAACGCTTGTAGAACGAAGTCTACAACTCGGATTTTGGTTCCGTCGGAGGCGTTGAATTCGTATCTTTTCGAACTCCAATTTCTATTCATCAACCATCAGCTTCTACTTTGTTTAGGTCTCGGAAATCAGTGTCAAAGTGGACTAATTTGCAAGAGCATTCATAGCAGTTTAGTCGTTATCCAGATTTCAGGTCCTTTACGGAAACGCTCATATCTCGACATTTACATCTCGGATTTGGGTCTATTTGATATCGTTGGATTCGTATTTTCTAGAAAAATATTTTCCATATATTAAACACCAAATTTAAGTTTGTTTTGGTTACAAAAAATAGTCCACAAGTGACTGATCAGTAGCATATTCTCAACAATTGGGTAATTTGGGATTTAATTCATATCTTGCTCATTTTAAAACATATTTGAGTGATTCCAATGGGGTTTGGCCCTTAACGCATGTATCTATCATACCAAGAAAGAAAACCTCAAATAACTCTTGTAGATTTCAACGTGCACATGATAAAGCATACTAGTTAACCGAAAATTCCTTCAAGCTCATTAAAATTTCAAAATCCTTCCCATATTGCCCCATAGTGGCCGGCTATACCCCCCATTTTATCCATTATAGATTTATTTTTATTGTGTTATATACTTACTATGATGATTAAATGTCCTTTCTTTCATGGACCAAGGGTTGGGCCTCTATAATTAATGTTTGGGCTTACAATTAATTAGTTTGGGCTATTAGTAGTCAAGTTTAGTTATATATTACTTGGGCTACTATTATTTGTGATGCCCCCAAATCTATACACCCGCGGTATCTGATTCGGTGCTCACGCAATTATTCAATTAATGTGATGCCCCCAAATCTATACACTCGCGGTATCCGATACGGTGATCACATCAAATTGAATTATCAATATTTATTCGATAAGATATAATTCCTATTCATCCAAGGTTCACAGTATCCCAAAACAGATGGTGATACTTTATCAGGACTATAGCTGTGTTTGGATACCCTCACTTGGATGTGTATAGACTGTATCTTATGAGTTTCTATTATCCATATTATCTATACAACCAAAATCTAGAATATCGACAATAACATGATCAGTCTGTATTGCTAATACCCTCACTCGGAATGTGTATAGACTGCATCATATGAATATCTATTATCCATAGAACCTATATAGCCAAAATTTAGAATATCGGCAATAACATGATCAGTCCATATTGCCAATATCCTCACTCGGGTAGATAGTTTTTTAGGGATGCTGTATTATTTCAACTATACTACTAACAGTACTAGGAATGTAAAGTTGCACGGTTGCGAAAACAAAAGATGATAGTATATATATAATAAGTTTGATTACATGGTTCTCATCATTGAGTACTTAGTTACAAAAAAGGTCTTTAAAAGACTTTACAATATCAAGACGATAATTTAAACTAATTAAAACAAGGCATCTTCCCCTTATTTGTTCTAGACGTTCCAGGGTTACCATCTAAAACTGTAAAGGAACTGATTTGCAAGAATGAGCTAATGATACGCTCAGCAAGTGTATAATTATAAACAAATAGATTTTGATATGAAGAAATGGCAGTTCAACAAGTTTTTCTAACTGAGGGTTGATAACCGAATCGTAGTCATATCAACCATTTCTGTCAATCACAAGGACTTCGAAATATATATATTTCATTCGGATATGATATAGGGGATTAACCTAGACAATATCCTAGGAGTATGCATATCATCCTAATCGTGCCCACGTGCACTTAAGTGTTTTATTAACACAATAAAAGTCTCATTTAAGGGTAATTGCATCTCAGTATATGATGTCTTACCAAAATAATTTGGTTTGACTAACAGCTTATGCTTGATAAATAATAATGCAATATTGGCTGAATAAGTAATTCATTTCTTAAGTCATGCTGAAACAATAGCAATAACTGGTAACAACTTGGTTCGGTATACTATATCGAACAGAATTCAAATAGGGTTCAAGTACTTGCGTAAAGTAAATTAGTAAGGTTTAGAATACTTGCCTGAGCGAAGAACGATTATATAACGCTACTTGAAGTATTGGAAACACCTAAATATGTTAAAACATATTTATATAACTCGTTAGTATCGATAACAATAGCTAACTACTTAAACTATTTAAGTTTGGTCTAAGTTTGCCATGCTTTCGATGTCCTAAAATATTATTATTTATTTATTATGTCAATTTTATAGTTAAACTTTATTTATAAGCCTTATTATTATTTTTGATAATTTATTTATCATTTATAATAATTTATGGAAGCTTATAATAATTTTTAAACATTTAATTATCTTTTTAAATAATTTTTAAATCATTTATTTTATTTTTAGATAATTCAATTTGCACAAAGTGTGATTCACAATAATTCATCAAGATGTGGAAAAATCAACAATATTTAACCAACAGCATGCTTGAATAATAACAACTCGAGTTTGAGTTAGGAAACTTGCTTGTTCAGCGAGCTACAACTTTCTAGCTTTAATTAACAATCTTTGAATGATCTATCATTGATAAGGTAGATCTGTCAATTAGTATTGCATATATTTCATCAATACGCTTACTTGTATTATTATCTCACCAATAATACATTCACAGGGTACATGCATCTAATGTACTATCATTAATCCTATAAGATATTTAATTGATCTTAGGTTAAGGATTAATAGTTAATAAGGCTTCTCTTAAGTGATAAACACTCATTAGATCTTTAAACAATTTATTTTAATTGTTTAATTAAGGAGTTATTTAATTTCGTTCAATTGTTAACTCCATCTTCCTTCGATTACTAGTTAATATTAGTAAAATAGTAATTAACTATTCACCTTTAGTTATTACTTACTAATAACCAATTATAACTCATCATTATTTAATATTAATTAAATAATGGACAATTAAATTATTATTTATCTTTAAATAATAATTAATAACTCCCTCATCTTTGAATAAATAATATTTGATTTATTCACTTCAATCTTCTTTAATCATTCCTTATTATTATTAAAAGGATTGACATTCATCTTTATTTATTATTCAAATAATAAATACTTAATTCTATAAACTTTCATGTCAAAGTAAGTAAGTAATTACTTAATCTTACTTAATTATACTTTAATCATTATTTAATATTAATTAAATAATAATTGATTAATTGATTAACTCAATTTATTATTTAATCTTAATTAAATAATAAGTAGTTATCTTTTTAACACTATCCCATTTTAATTATTACTTAACATCATTTAAATAATATTTAAATAATTAATTATATTTCATGTTATATGTAATTAACTTACTAGCTCATTAGTGGTTTTAAAGTTATTTATTACAATAACCCATTTTCATTACACTTCATATTGACACTCAAATTTACGCCCAGAATTTCCAGATTTGGGATCTTTCACAGAAACGCTTGTAGAACGAAGTCTACAACTCGGATTTTGGTTCCGTTGGAGGCGTCGGATTCGTATCTTTTCGAACTCCAATTTTAATTCATCAAACATCAGCTTCTGCTTTGTTTAGGTCTCAGAAATCAGTGTCAAAGTGGACTGATTTGCAAGAATATTCATAACAGTTTAGTCATTTTCCAGATTTGAGGTCCTTCACGGAAACGCTCATATCTCGAGATCTACATCTCGAATTTGGGTCCATTTGGTATCGTTGGATTCGTATTTTCCCGAAAATTATTTTTCATATATTAATCACCAAATTTGAGTTTGTTTTGGTTACAGAATATAGTCCACAAGTGACTGATCAGTAGTATATTCTCAACAGTTGGGTTTAAAACATATTTGAGTGATT
The DNA here is from genome assembly GCA_020205555.1 of Panax stipuleanatus. Classification (NCBI taxonomy): domain Eukaryota; kingdom Viridiplantae; phylum Streptophyta; class Magnoliopsida; order Apiales; family Araliaceae; genus Panax; species Panax stipuleanatus. The sequence goes on along the minus strand of CM035120.1, from coordinate 83,055,496 downwards.
CCAAAGGGGTTTAGCCCTTAACTCATGTATCTAGCATACCAAGAAAGAAAACCTCAAATAACTCTTGTAGATTTCAATGTGCACATCATAAAGCATACTAGTTAAACGAAAATTCATTCAAAAATCCATCTAACATCTTTTTCCAAATCTCAATCACATGAACTCATAAAAATCCACAAGCCTCCTTTGATAAACCCATGATCTAACACTCTAATCATGATATTACCCATATTCAACATGCATCACAAGAATCTATTATAAAATCACCTAGTGTATGCATGCATATGCCTTTCTCTACTCATTTGGTTCAAATCTCCCTTTTTGATCTTACATTCAACTTCAAAAATGTTTTGATCATCAAATAAAACATTTATACACCAATAGATGAAGAGTTTACCAAAGATCAAACTTAAGACTCTTGTTTCATCAAAAATCCACCAAATAAGAAATCAAACTTTAAAAATAAAGAGAATCAATATCTAGTTTTTCTTGCTATCTTCCTTATATTGTCAAAGTAGCTTACAAACTTAGCATGCATGAAGCTCAAGACCTCTCTTCTTCTTCCTCCTTCGCCGAAATTCTCCCCCTCTTTTCTTTCTATATTTTCTTTCTTTCTCTTACTAAGGAGCTTTGAAGTGTAAGTATGCGAATAAAATGTATTTAGTGGAAATGGGTAAATTTTAATATTGTAAGCATGCTCCTACTAACTCTCTCCCCTAATCATTACTTGCTTGCTTAGTCACTACATACAAGTGTTGGACATGCTAGAAAGGTGACACTTGTCATGGGTGTTGGGCTCAAAAGATTATATCCAAGATATTGTACAAGCCTAATAAAATTTCAAAATCCTTCCCATATTGCCCCTTAGTGGCAGGCCATATCCCCCATTTTACCCATTATAGATTTATTTTTATTGTGTTATATACTTACTATGATGATTAAATGTCCTTTCTTTTATGGACCAAAGGTTGGGCCTCTTTAATTAAGGTTTGGGCTTACAATTAATTAGTTTGGGCTATTAGTAGTCAAGTTTAGTTATATATTACTTGGACTACTATTATTTGTGACGCCCCCAAATCTATACACCCGCGGTATTCGATTCGGTGCTCACGCAGTTATTCAATTAATGTGACGCCCCTAAATCTATACATTCGCGGTATCCAATTCGGTGATCACATCAAACTGAATTATCAATATTTATTCGATAAGATATAATTCCTATTCATCCAAGGTTCACAGTATCCCAAAATAGATGGCGATCCTTTATCAGGACTATAGTTGTGTTTGGATACCCTCACTTTGATGTGTATAGACTGTATCTTATGAGTTTTTATTATTCATATTACCTATACAACCGAAATCTAGAATATCGGCAATAACATGATCAGTCTATATTGCTAATACCCTCATTCAGAATGTGTATAGACTGCATCATATGAATATCTATTATCCATTGAACCTATATAGCTGAAATCTAGAATATCGACAATAACATGATCAGTCCATATTGCCAATATCCTTACTTGGGTAGATAGTTTCTTAGGGATGCTGTATTAGTTCAACTATACTACTAACAGTACTAAGAATGTCAAGATACACGGTTGCGGAAACAAAAGATGATAGTATATATATAATAAGTTTGATTACATGGTTCCCATCATTGAGTACTGAGTTACAAAAGAAGTCTTTAAAAGACTTTACAATATCAAGACGATAATTTAAACTATTTAATTGATCTTAGGTTAAGGATTAATAGTTAATAAGGCTTCTCTTAAGTGATAAACACTCATTAGATCTTTAAACAATTTATTTTAATTGTTTAATTAAGGTGTTATTTAATTTCGTTCAATTGTTAACTCCATCTTCCTTCGATTACTATTTAATATTAGTTAAATAGTAATTAACTATTTACATTTAGTTATTACTTACTAATAATCAATTATAACTCCTCATTATTTAATGTTAATTAAATAATGGACAATTAAATTATTATTTGCCTTTAAATAATAATTAATAACTCCCTCATCTTTGAATAAATAATATTTAATTTATTCACTTTATTCTTCTTTAATCATTTTTTATTATTATTAAAATGATTGACATTCATCTTTATTTATTATTCAAATAATAAATAATTAATTCTATAAATTTTCATGTCAAAGTAAGTAAGTAATTACTTAATTATACTTTAATCATTATTTAATATTAATGAAATAATAATTAATTAATTGATTAACTCAATTTATTATTTAATCTTAATTAAATAATAAGTAGTTATCTTTTTAACACTAACCCATTTTAATTATTACTTAACATTATTTAAATAATTAATTATATTTCATGTTATATGTAATTAACTTACTAGCTCATTAGTGACTTTAAAGTTATTTATTATAATAACCCATTTTCATTACACTTCATATTGACACTCAAATTTTCGCCCAGAATTTCCAGATTTGGGGTCCTTCATAGAAACGCTTGTAGAACGAAGTCTACAACTCGGATTTTGATTCCGTCGGAGGCGTTGAATTCGTATCTTTTCGAACTCCAATTTCCATTCATTAAACATCAGCTTCTGCTTTGTTTAGGTCTCAGAAATTAGTGTCAAAGTGGACTGAGTTGCCAGAACATTCATAAAAGTTTAGTCGTTTTTCAGATTTGAGGTCCTTTACGGAAACGCTCATATCTCGAGATCTACATCTCGAATTTGGGTCCATTTGTATCGTTGGATTCGTATTTTCCCGAACAATATTTGTCATATAATAAACACCAAATTTGAGTTTGTTTTGGTTACAGAAAATAGTCCACAAGTGACTGATTAGTAGCATATTCTCAACAGTTGGGTAGTTTAGAATTTAATTCATAACTTGCTCATTTTAAAACATATTTGAGTGATTCCAAAGGGGTTTAGCCCTTAACTCATGTATCTAACATACCAAGAAAGAAAACCTCAAATAACACTTGTAGATTTCAACGTGCACATGATAAAGCATACTAGTTAAATGAAAATTCTTTGAAAAATCCATCTAACATCTTTTTCCAAATCTCAATCACATGAACTCATAAAAATCCACAAGTCTCCTTTGATAAGCCCATGATCTAACACTCTAATCATGATATTACCCATATTCAACATGCATCACAAGAATCTATTATAAAATAACCTAGTGCATGCATGCATGTGCCTTTCTCTAATCATTTGGTTCAAATCTCCTTTTTGATCTTACATTCAACTTCAAAAATGTTTTGATCATCAAATAAAACATTTATACACCAATAGATAAAGAGTTTATCAAAGATCAAACTTAAGACTCTTGTTTCATCAAAAACCGCCAAATAAGAAATCAAATTTTAAAAATAAAGAGAATCAATACCTAGTTTTTCTTGCTATCTTCCTTATCTTGCCAAAGTAGCTTACAAACTTAGTATGCATGAAGCTCAAGACCTCTTTTCTTCTTCCTTCTTGGCTGAAATTCTCTCCCTCTTTTCTTTTTATATTTTCGTTCTTTCTCTTACTAAGGAGCTTTGAAGTGTAAGTATGCAAATGAAATGTAGTTAGTAGAAATGGGTAATTTTTAATATTATAAGCATGCTCCCATTAACTCTCTGCCCTAATCCTTACTTGCTTGCTAAGTCACTACATACAAGTGTTGGACATGCTAGGAAGGTGACACTTGTCATGGGTGTTGTGCTCAAAAGATTATATCCAAGATATTGTACAAGCTTAATAAAATTTCAAAATCCTTCCCATATTGCCCCATAGTGGCCGGCCATACCACCCATTTTACCTATTATAGATTTATTTTTATTGTGTTATATACTTACTATGATGATTAAATGTCATTTCTTTCATGGACCAAGGGATGGGCCTCTTTAATTAATGTTTGGGCTTACAATTAATTAGTTTGGGCTATTTGTAGTCAAGTTTAGTTATATATTACTTGGGCTACTATTATTTGTGACGCCCCCAAATCTATACACCCGCGGTATCCGATTCGGTGCTCACGCAATTATTCAATTAATGTGACGCCCCCAAATCTATACACTCGCGGTATCCGATTCGGTGATCACATCAAACTGAATTATCAATATTTATTCGATAAGATATAATTCTTATTCATCTAAGGTTCACAGTATCCCAAAACAGATGGTGATCCTTTATCAGGACTATAGCTGTGTTTGGATATCCTCACTTGGATTTGTATAGACTGTATCTTATGAGTTTTTATTATTCATATTACCTATACAACCGAAATCTAGAATATCGGCAATAACATGATCAGTCTATATTGCCAATACCCTCACTCGGAATGTGTATAGACTGCATCATATGAATATCTATTATCCATAGAACCTATATAGCCGAAATCTAGAATATCGACAATAACATGATCAGTCCATATTGCCAATATCCTCACTTGGGTAGATAGTTTCTTAGGGATGCTGTATTAGTTCAACTATACTACGAACAATACTAAGAATGTAAAGATACACGGTTGCGAAAACAAAAGATGATAGTATATATATAATAAGTTTGATTACATGGTTCTCATCATTGAGTACTGAGTTACAAAAAAGGTCTTTAAAAGACTTAACAATATCAAGATGATAATTTAAACTAATTAAAACAAGGCATCTTCCCCGTATTTGTTCCAGACGTTCCAGGGTTACCATCTAAAACTACAAAGGAAATGATTTTTGAAAATGAGCTAATGATACGCTCAGCAAGTGTATAATTATAAACAAATAGATTTTGACATGAAGAAATAGCAGTTCAACAAGTGTTTTTAACTGAGGGTTGATAACCGAATCGGAGTCATATCAACCATTTCTATCAGTCACAAGGATTTAGAAATATATATATTTCATTCGGATATGATATAGGGGATCAACCCAGACAATATTCTAGGAGTATGCATATCATCCTAATCGTGCCTACGTGCACTTAAGTGTTTTATTAACACAATAAAAGTCTCATTTAAGGGTAATTTCATCTCAGTATAAGATGTCTTACCAAAATAATTTGGTTTGACTAACAGCTTATGCTTGATAAACAATAATGCAATATTGGCTGAATAAGTAATTTATTTCTTAAGTCATGCTAAAACAATAGCAATAACTTCACAATAACTGGTAACAACTTAGTTCGGTATACTATATCGATTAGAATTTAAATAGGGTTCAAGTACTTGCGTAATGTAAATTAGTAAGGTTTAGAATACTTGTCTGAGCGAAGAACGATTATATAACGCTACTTGAAGTATTGAAAACACCTAAATATGTTAAAACATATTTATATAACTCGTTAGTATCGATAACAATACCTAACTACTTAAACTATTTAAGTTCGGTCTAAGTTTGCCATGCTTTCGATGTCCTAAAACATTATTATTTATTTATTATGTCAAATTTATAGTTAAACTTTATTTATAAGCCTTATTATTATTTTGGATAATTTATTTATCATTTATAATAATTTATGGAAGCTTATAATAATTTTTAAACATTTAATTATCTTTTTAAATGATTTTTAAATGATTTATTTTATTTTTAGATAATTCAATTTGCACCAGGTGCGATTCACAATAATTTATTAGAATGTGAAAAAATCAACAATATTTAACCACCAGCATGCTTGAACAATAATAACTTGAGTTTGAGTTAGGAAACTTGCTTGTTCAGCGAGCTACAACTTTCTTGCTTTAATTAACAATTTTTGAATGACCTATCATTGATAAGGTAGATCTGTCAATTAGTATTGCGTATATTTCATCAATACGCTTACTTGTATTATTATCTCACCAATAATACATTCACAGGGTACATGCATCTAATGTACTATCATTAATCCTATAAGATATTTAATTGATTTTAGGTTAAGGATTAATAGTTAATAAGGCTTCTCTTAAGTGATAAATGTGACATCCCGAATTTTTAAGAATTTATAAATGAGAATTTAATAAATAAAATTCTTATTTTTAGATGTTTCGAGTATGAGTATGTGTATATGTGAGAAATATTGTGAAATATGTGATTTGGTGCGAAGAGAATTTAAATGTTAATTTAATATTTATTGAAGTAAATAAATATTTTAATTGAATTATTTATTGAGATTATGTGATTAATACGAAGTAATGTAATTAAGTGTATTATATTAATTAAATGAAGTGAATAAATATTTTATTGAATTTATTTGTTGAGTTAAATAAATTAAGTATGTGATGATGTGGCTTGATTAAGTGCCATATATTTAATTAAATTGATATATTAGCAATGTTGTAGAATAATTCTAATTTAATTAAGAATAATTGAATTAGATTTAATGTTATGTTATACGTCTTAAAAATAATTTGTTGCATGTATTATGTTTAATAAAGAAATTATAATTGTGTAACAATTTAGTATTGTGTGTTTTTATTATTAAATGGGTGTTAGTTTTATTTAATTAGAATATCGTAATTTAATTAAATAAGTGTAGTAATTAAACTATGGAGTAAAAGATTTATTAAAATAATGGGAAAGGAATTTTAAATGGTTTTACCAAACAAGGCCCTTGTACTTGATTAACCCTATTTCTCCAAACAAGACCTTAGCTAAAAAGTGGTTTTTAAAATAGCTTTGTTTTACCAAACATGGCCTTAAGCTCAAAAAGTTAATTTTTAAAAATAAACCTGTTTTGCCAAACAAGCCTTAGGGCTTTTAATATTAAAAAAATGTAACCTATGTAATTAATAAAGGAATTAATAGCTACATTAATATAGTATAAGTTACATATATATTGTATATATGTTATATGTATATTATATTTATAATATACGTCAGTTTAGAAGGGTTAGCCTGTTAGAGAACAAAAGGTTAAACAAAGAAGAGAATATAAAGAAGAGAAGAGAGAATACAGAGAAGAAGAAGGGAAACCTTGAGAAAATAAGAGAAAAGCTTTCATCATCTCCATCTCTCTCTTAATTTAACCTAGAAAGGTATCCTACTAACTCTTATACTCAATTAAGATGTTTTGTATTTAGTTTTTGTCAAATTAGATTTTCATGAACTTGTATAATCATGAATCTTATATGTATATGTGGTATTCATATGTAATTGTATACCATGAAAGATTTTCAGAAATCAAGTGTTGTAAAAACAAGTTTTAAACTATGTTCTTCTATGTTTTCATGGTTTTAGAGTTCTCTTATAAAGTCTTGGTGTGAAAGCTCTTGATTTTGATATATGTATGGGGTGTGTATATATATGTTTACATATAATTTTTATAGTTGTATAAGTGTTTTAATTCACAAAGATGGGATGAACATGGAGAAATCATGTTCATAGTGTTTTATCATGAAGTTATCTTGAAAATAGTTCTTAAATTATCAAAGGAACTGATGAAAACATGAAGTTATATATAATATGTGATATAACATAATTACATATGAGTTATATGGTTGTTTTAACAATTTAATTGATGAAATTTTGATAAACAAGAAGAACGGGGTTCATAGTGATTTTATGTGAACTAATTTCTGAAAAATAGCTTTTAAAACTATCAAATTGATGTTGATTATGAGTTATTGTTAAAATTGATCAAGTATTATGTTAGTATGTTAAGAATAGAAGTGATTACAATTGGAATCACTTGAATTGGATGAAAAATGATATCGTAGTAGCAATTTTCGTCAAGAACGCTTAAAATTGTGTTTTTCTTCGAATTCCATGAAATCTTGGTTGTGATTATGTGTTTATATGAAAATTTTATGTTATAAGCATGTTAATAAGCTTAAAATAATGTTTGTCACATGTTTTCATGTTTGTCATATTGGAAAAATTCGAATTCGGTGTGACGGAATAAGCTAAATTGGCTTATTTCTCCACCAGTTCGCGAACCAGCCCCAGCGGGTGTTTAAGCCGTGGGGGACCCGCCCCAGCGGGTACCCTTGCTGTCCGGGGTAGTTTAGTTGTTGTAATGCAAAACAATTTTGGCCTCCGTTACTAAAATGGCCATAACGTTTTCATACGAACTCCGATTGAGGTGATTCAAGATGATCCGGAACGAGCACGAGTAGACCTACAACTTTTGTTTTTTAACGTTTTGATTTGAGATCGTTATAAAGGGTCAAAATGGCCATCTTTGTGATTAATGCGTATTCGGAGGCAATCGGAGGGCGTCGAACGTGCACATACGCAAGTATAGTGCTGTCGACGATAATAGATGTTGTTTTAAGTTATAAAACATGAATGTTAGTAAATATAATGATGTTTAACTTGAAGTGTAATTTGATTGACGTAAGATGTAATTATAATTGATTAATTATGTGAAATGTAATATGATTATGTGAGGTGATTAAATTACGTGGTGATTAATTATTAACTTATTAGTTATTGAGGTATGAGTTAATCTTAATTGGTTAACTAACGATGAAGATTAGCTATGTAATAATTATACATATGTTTTGACAGCGAGTGTCAAACGAGTGAATGGAAGAGAATTACGAAGTCTAAATCAGAAAGTGTAGATTAGAATTTAGTTAGACATTTGATAAGCGTTGCTAAGTGACTAATAATTGATGCTTATGGTAATACGTTATGTAGGATCATGAAGCAGATTATATTAAGAAGTTTTTCGGTAATTGGTAATCCACGAGCCAGGCAAGTCTTTCGGTTCCTACTTGTCTACGTGGATTTGATGAACTGTTTTAAATTACATGATATGTTATATATGTTGTAAGCGAGCATGATATATTATACATGTTGTAATCATGAAATGTTAAAGTCAATTTATGACTACACTGTTTTGGTTAAATAATATTGATTGAGTAAGGAACTCAATCTTTATATTTGTTATGTGAATTAAAGCATGTATACCGTGTTACTTTAATTATTATGAGATTTATGTTGAGCATGTTTATTATGTGATACGTGATGCATGAAAACTGTTAGAAGTTGATGAGCTGTCGAGCTCACTCTTGCAAATAACCATTTTTGCAGGTCAAGGATGCAAGGTAAAGATACGTGTTAAGTGATTTATAGAGATCAATGTTCAAGAATATTAATTTTGTTCAATTTCAAATTGTAGTTAATGTTTTCGTTGTAATTTAATTGTTATGTTGTAAGTTGAGCTATCCGACGTATAATGGATATTGCTTAGTGATGTATGACTTTGTATAGTCCTTTCGTTGTAGCTATATGAATGAAATATGTCGCTGAGTTATAACTAGAGTTATCCAATGTAGATGGATATTTTTTATTATGAAAGACTTTGTATAGTCATTTTATTGTAACGATTCATGATATAGATTTGAATCGAAGAGATGTAGTGTAAAGGTTGCGATTCAGGGCAATATAGAAAGAAAGTTTATAAAAGCTTTAAATATTCCGCATTTTTAGTGATTTTTAATATCGAATAATGATGTAATGAGAGATTAAAGTTGTATTATTAACGATCGAGAAGGAGAATATTATTGTATGAATTTTGGGGTCGTTACAGTTGGTATCAAAGTTGTAGGTTATACACCTTTGGTAAGAGTTCCTTAGGCTATGACCTTAGAGAATGAAAAGTTAAGTTAAGTTACGTATAATGAAAAGGTGATTCGTTTCACATACGTCGAAGTATAGGATGAGTTAAGTTCTAAAAATGTTATAAGAAGAAGATTAGAATAATAGGGAATGAAACTCGAATAAAATATTGAGCAACAGGAATGGAATTAAAAATTCTTAAAGAACGAGAATTGATTAATAAACAAGAAGATTCAAAGAAGAATCTTGAAGAGATGTAGAGATAAAAACCAAGAGTTGCCTAACTCCAATGATCTAGATGACGAATAACGATGAATAGACGAAGTCTATAAGATTAAAAGCATAATGAAATCATGTTATAATATGATGTAAGGTAGAGATAAGAAGTTTTAAAACAAAATAATAATGAGATAAGTTAGAATCATAAGGGAGATGATTATAGAATAAGATCACGACGTGATATCTTTTAAGTTGAAAGACAGATGGTCTGTAATGATTGAATAGTTATAGTTTGATGCTATAACGAGAATGTACTATGATATAGTACGAGATTAACTCACGAGGAGTTATAAATGATGAGATATAGAAAGTCTGTATCGAGTGTAGAACGAGATGTTATAAGTAAGATAGAGTTAAGTGGGTTTTCAATTGAAGACTCATGTGGTGGCTGAGTTGTACAAACCTCTGTATGGGCAGGGTTTTGTGCTTACACTTGGCTTATCATATTGATAATCGTTGGAAGGTTGGTGTCATGCTATCGATATATATATGACGAAGAGGTGATTCTTTTCTCATATCATATTTAATAGTTAGAGTCAATAGAGATTAGATTAGATGATATTAAGATTACATTAGATGATCTTAAGGTTAGGCGAGTTCTTAAAACCCATACTTATGGTAAGATCATGACTCATAATCGTATGTATGTTTTGAACTCCTAAGCATATGGACAGTCTCTGATCAGTTCTTTGACTATGTATTGCTAGGACAAGTTCCTAAACTCATATTATTGTGGCAAATTCCTAAACTTCCAAAGTGTGGTAAGTTCGATGAACTATACTGGGTATAGAAAGGTTATGGTATAGAAAGTATTGAGGTTATTTAAGATTGATAGAATGATTAAGTAATGGTGGAGTAAAGAGTTATACTGATGGAGAAAGTTGTTATATTCTAAATCTCTTAGCTTTGCTAGATTTTCGAAATTATTGACTTCGTGCTAATGTTGTACTTCTGTTTTCTTGAAAAATATTGGATCAAATGATGGAACCAATGGATTTTTTTTATAAAAAAATAGTGCTATTATTCACTTGTCTATGCTAAGTGCTTCAGCTAGACAAAAATGATTTTAAATTCCTTAAAATATATTTTCTATACATCATTTGATATGATGTACAAACAATAATCGAGGAAGTTATCAATGCAGTTAAACCTAGTGTTGGATGTGATCGTATGATCGTCAGCCTACTATGGTATGATGTAGTATGACGACATCATGTAATGACGAAATTCTCAACGTACCATTACTACGGTACGGTATCAGGATATTATGGAAAGATTTACTTATTATTTTTAGTTTCTTCAACTATAAATTTTTTTAAATTATTTTTTTGAGTTGGTAAATATATATATATATATATATATATATATTTTGATTGATGTCCGATTTGTTGCTAGAAGTCTATGCTACTTGATTCAGCTAGACAATTATTGAAAGATGTTTATGAATTCGAGTGTTCTTGGTCAAACTATGCCAAACCAAATTATTTTGGTGCGGATTCAGATGTTAAGAAGCTGAGGTGAAAACCCTATAACAAGGGGACATGTTATCGGAGACTATAGTTCTGAATGTAATGCATATACTACGTTTGGGCCCGACGTAGGGGTACGATAGGCTGGCCACCTAGAGTACCGATGCGGTTTATAGTGTGAAGTACCGGGGGGTGAAGCACTATTAAACCTAGAAAGAAGTTCAAGGTCTTGCGACCACTCAGCATTATTGGAATCTTTTAAATTCCTGAGTTATTTATATCGCTTCCCAATTATTGAGCAATTGTGGAAGATTCTTATTATTCTGAAGGAGGATGTGGGAAGAAGGATATTCCTTAAAAAGAGTTAGTTGTAGAACGCTTTAATCTAGTGAATAGAGATTAACGTAAAATCTATTTTGATAGATTGATATATAAAGATTGATAGACTAAAATTTTGAGGACAAAATTCTTAGAAGAAGTGGTGAATGTGATAACCCGAATAATTATAGATGGTGAATTATGTAGTATATTAATTCGACGAGTAGAGTATTCGGTAATGATCCTTAGAAAGGAATGAACGAGTTAAAGATATATAATATTTGATATGTGATTATGTTTGATTGAAGATTGTGTAATAAAACCTAATAGTTGTTAAAGAAATCAATGAAGTATATATATATGTAAAACTTTTTGCTAAGTTAACGTGTTGAAGTTATTCAACGATAATTTTGAAAGAGATTTTGTGAAAACCGAGTAAGAGAGGTTTCGTTGATTCCGAGGACGGAATCCTTATAAGGAGGGAATGATGTGACATCCCGAATTTTTAAGAATTTATAAATGAGAATTTAATAAATAAAATTCATATTTTTAGATGTTTCGAGTATGAGTATGTGTATATGTGAGAAATATTGTGAAATATGTGATTTGGTGTGAAGAGAATTTAAATGTTAATTTAATATTTATTGAAGTAAATAAATATTTTAATTGAATTATTTATTGAGATTAATACGGAGTAATGTAATTAAGTGTATTATATTAATTAAATGAAGTGAATAAATATTTTATTGAATTTATTTGTTGAGTTAAATAAATTAAGTATGTGATGATGTGGATTGATTAAGTGCCATATATTTAATTAAATTGATATATTAGCAATGGTGTAGAATAATTCTAATTTAATTAAGAATAATTGAATTAGATTTAATGTTATGTGCTACGTGTTAAAAATAATTTGTTACATGTTTTATGTTTAATAAAGAAATTATAATTGTGTAATAATTTAGTATTGTGTGTTTTTATTATTAAATGGGTGTTAGTTTTATTTAATTAGAATATGGTAATTTAATTAAATAAGTGTAGTAATTAAACTATGGAGTAAAAGATTTATTAAAATAATGGGAAAGGATTTTAAATGGTTTTACCAAACAAGGCCCTTGTACTTGATTAACCCTATTTCTCCAACAAGACCTTAGCTAAAAAGTGATTTTTAAAATAGCTTTGTTTTACGAAACATGGCCTTAAGCTCAAAAAGTTAGTTTTTAAAAATAAACCTATTTTGCCAAACAAGCCTTAGGGCTTTTAATATTCAAAATTGTAACCTATGTAATTAATAAAGGAATTAGTAGCTACATTAATATAGTATAAGTTACATATATATTGTATATATGTTATATGTATATTATATTTATAATATACGTTAGTTTAGAAGGGTTAGCCTGTTAGAGAACAAAAGGTTAAACAAAGAAGAGAATATAGAGAAGAGAAGAGAGAATCTAGAGAAGAAGAAGGGAAACCTTGAGAAAACAAGAGAAAAGCTTTCATCATCTCCATCTCTCTCTTAATTTAACCTAGAAAGGTATCATACTAACTCTTATACTCAATTAAGATGTTTTGTATTTAGTTTTTGTCAAATTAGATTTTCATGAACTTGTATAATCATGAATCTTATATGTATATGTGGTATTCATATGTAATTGTATACCATGAAAGATTTTCAGAAATCAAGTGTTGTAAAAACAAGTTTTAAACTATGTTCTTCTATGTTTTCATGGTTTTATAGTTCTCTTGTAAAGTCTTGGTGTCAAAGCTCTTGATTTTGATATATGTATGGGGTGTGTACATATATATATATATATATATATGTGTATATATATGTTTAGATATGATTTTTATAGTTGTATAAGTGTTTTAATCACAAAGATGGGATAAACATGGAGAAATCATGTTCATAGTGTTTTATCATGAAGTTATCTTGAAAATAGTTCTTAAATTATCAAAGGAATTGATGAAAACATGAAGTTATATATAATATGTGATATAACATGATTATATATGAGTTATATGGTTGTTTTAACAATTTAATTCATGAAATTTTGATAAACAAGAAGAACGGGGTTCATAGTGATTTTATGTGAACTAATTTCTAAAAAATAGCTTTTGAAACTATCAAATTGATGTTGATTATGAGTTATTGTTAAAATTGATCAAGTATTATGTTAGTATGTTAAGAATAGAAGTGATTACAATTAGAATCACTTGAATTGGATGAAAAATGAATTCGTAGTAGCAATTTTCGTCAAGAACGCTTAAAATTATGTTTTTCTTCGAATTCCATGAAATCTTGGTTATGATTATGTGTTTATATGAAATTTTTATGTTATAAGCATGTTAATAAGCTTAAAATAATGTTTGTCACATGTTTCTTGTTTGTCACATGTTTCATGTTTGTCATGTTGGGAAAATTCGAATTCGGTGTAACGGAATAAGCCAAATTGGCTTATTTCTCCACCAGTTCGCGAACCATCCCCTTCACCAGCCCTTGGACCCGCCCCAGCGGGTACCCTTTCTGTCCGGGGTAGTTTAGTTGTTGTAATGCAAAACTATTTTAACCTCTGTTACTAAAATGGTCATAACCTTTTCATACAAACTCCGATTGAGGCGATTCAAGATGATCCGGAACGAGCACGAGTAGACCTACAACTTTTGTTTTTTAACTTTTCTGATTTGAGGTCGTTAGCAAGGGTCAAAATGGTCATCTTTGTGACTGATGCGTATTCGGAGGTAATCGGAGGGCGTCGGACATGCACATACGCAAGTATAGTGTTGTCGACGATAATAGATGTTGTTCTAAGTTATAAAACATGAATGTTAGTAAATATAATGATGTTTAACTTGAAGTGTAATTTGATTGACGTAAGATGTAATTATAATTGATTAATTATGTGAAATGTAATATGATTATGTGAGGTGATTAAATTTCGTGGTGATTAATTATTAACTTATTAGTTATTGAGGTATGAGTTAATCTTAATTGGTTAACTAACGATGAAGATTAGCTATGTAATAATTATACATATGTTTTGACAGCGAGTGTCAAACGAGTGAATGGAAGAGAATTACGAAGTGTAAGTCAGAAAGTGTAGATTAGAATTTACTTAGACGTTTGATAAGCGTTGTTAAGTGACTAATAATTGATGCTTATGGTGATACGTTATGTAGGATTATGAAGCAGATTATATTAAGAAGTTTTTCGATAATTGGTAATCCACGAGCCAGGCAAGTCTTTCGATTCCTACTTGTCTATGTGGATTTGATGAACTGTTTTAAATTGCATGATATGTTATATATGTTGTAAGCGAGCATGATATGTTATACATGTGATAATCATGAAATGTTAAAGTCAATTTATGACTAAACTGTTTTGGTTAAATAATGTTGATTGAGTAAGGAACTCAATCTTTATATTTGTTATGTGAATTAAAGCATGTATGCCATGTTACTTTAATTATTATGAGATTTATGTTGAGCATGTTTATTATATGATACGTGATGCATGAAAACTGTTAGAACTTGCTGAGCTGTCGAGCTCACTCTTGCAAATAACCATTTTTGCAGGTCAAGGATGCAAGGTAAAGATACGTGTTAAGTGATTTATAGAGATCAATGTTCAAGAATATTAGTTATGTTTAATTTCAAATTGTAGTTAATGTTTTGAATGAAATATGTCGCTGAGTTATAAGTAGAGTTATCCAATGTAGATGGATATTGTGTTATTATGAAAGACTTTGTATAGTCATTTTATTGTAATGATTCATGATATAGATTTGAATCGAAGAGATGTAATGTAAAGGTTGCGATTCAGGGCAATATAGAAAGAAAGTTTATAAAAGTTATAAATATTTCACTATTTTTAGTGATTTTTAATATCGAGTCATGATGTAATGAGAGATTAAAGTTGTATTGTTAACGATCGAGAAGGAGAATATTATTGTATGAATTTTGGGTCGTTACAATAAACACTCATTAGATCTTTAAACAATTTATTTTAATTGTTTAGTTAGAGAGTGATTTAATTTCATTCAATTGTTAACTCCATCTTCCTTCGATTACTATTTAATATTAGTTAAATAGTAATTAACTATTTACCTTTAGTTATTACTTACTAATAACCAATTATAACTCTTCATTATTTAATGTTAGTTAAATAATGAACAATTAAATTATTATTTGTCTTTAAATAATAATTAATAACTCCCTCATCTTTGAATAAATAATATTTAATTTATTCTCTTTATTCTTCTTTAATCATTCTTTATTATTATTAAAAGGATTGACATTTATCTTTATTTATTATTCAAATAATAAATAATTAATTTTATAAACTTTCATGTCAAAGTAAGTAAGTAATTACTTAATCTTACTTAATTATACTTTAATTATTATTTAATACTAATTAAATAATAATTAATTAATTGATTAACTCAATTTATTATTTAATCTTAATTAAATAATAAGTAGTTATCTTTTTAACACTAAACCATTTTAATTATTACTTAACATCACTTAAATAATAATTAAATAATTAATTATATTTCATGTTATACGTAATTAACTTACTAGCTCATTAGTGGCTTTAAAGTTATTTATTACAATAACCCATTTTCATTACACTTCATATTGACATTCAAATTTTGGCCCAGAATTTCCAGATTTGGGGTCCTTCACAGAAACGCTTGTAGAACGAAGTCCACAACTTGGATTTTGATTCCGTCGGAGGCGTTGAATTCGTATCTTTTCGAACTCCAATTTCCATTCATTAAACATCAGCTTCTGCTTTGTTTAGGTCTCAGAAATCAGTGTCAAAGTGGATTGAGTTGCCAGAACATTCATAAAAGTTTAGTCGTTTTTCAGATTTGAGGTCCTTTACGGAAACGCTCATATCTCGAGATCTACATCTCGGATTTGGGTCCATTTGTATCGTTGGATTCGTATTTTCCCGAACAATATTTGTCATATAATAAACACCAAATTTGAGTTTGTTTTGGTTACAGAAAATAGTCCACAAGTGACTGATCAGTAGCATATTCTCAACAGTTGGGTAGTTTGGGATTTAATTCATATCTTGCTCATTTTAAAACATATTTGAGTGATTCCAACAGGGTTTAGCCCTTAGCTCATGTATCTAGCATACCAAGAAAGAAAACCTCAAATAACTCTTGTAGATTTCAACATGCACATGATAAAGCATACTAGTTAAACGAAAATTCCTTCAAAAATACATCTAACATCTTTTTCCAAATCTCAATCGCATGAACTCATAAAAATCCACAAGTCTCCTTTGATAAACCCATGATCTAACACTCTAATCATGATATTACCCATATTCAACATGCATCACAAGAATCTATTATAAAATCACCTAGTGCATGCATGCATGTGCCTTTCTCTACTCATTTGGTTCAAATCTCCCTTTTTGATCTTACATTCAACTTCAAAAATGTTTTGATCATCAAATAAAACATTTATACACCAATAAAAGAAGAGTTTATCAAAGATCAAACTTAATACTCTTGTTTCATCAAAAACTCACCAAATAAGAAATCACACTTTAAAAATAAAGAGAATCAATACCTAGTTTTTCTTGCTAATTTCCTTATCTTGCCAAAGTAGCTTACAAACTTAGCATGCATGAAGCTCAAGACCTCTCTTCTTCTTCCTCCTTGGCCGAAATTCTCTCCTTCTTTTCTTTCTATATTTTTTTTCTTTCTCTTACTAAGGAGCTTTGAAGTGTAAGTATGCGAATGAAATGTAGTTAGTGGAAATGGGTATATTTTAATATTGTAAGCATGCTCCCACTAACTCTCTCCCCTAATCATTACTTGATTGCTTAGTCACTACATACAAGTGTTGGACATACTAGGAAGGTGACACTTGTCATGGGTGTTGGGCTCAAAAGATTATATCCAAGATATTGTACAAGCTTATTAAAATTTCAAAATCCTTCCCATATTGCCCTATAGTGGCCAGCCATACCCCCCATTTTACCCATTATAGATTTATTTTTGTTGTGTTATATACTTACTATGATGATTAAATGTCCTTTCTTTCATGGACCAAGGGTTGGGCCTCTTTAATTAATGTCTGGGCTTACAATTAATTAGTTTGGGCTATTAGTAGTCAAGTTTAGTTATATATTACTTGGGCTACTATTATTTGTGATGCCCCTAAATCTATACACCCGCGGTATCTGATTCGGTGCTCACGCAATTATTCAATTAATGTGACGCCCCCAAATCTATACACTCGCGGTATCCGATACGGTGATCACATCAAACTGAATTATCAATATTTATTCGATAAGATATAATTCCTATTCATCCAAGGTTCACAGTATCCCAAAACAGATGGTGATACTTTATCAGGACTATAGCTGTGTTTGGATACCCTCACTTGGATGTGTATAGACTGTATCTTATGAGTTTCTATTATCCATATTATCTATACAACCAAAATCTAGAATATCGACAATAACATGATCAGTCTGTATTGCTAATACCCTCACTCGGAATGTGTATAGACTGCATCATATGAATATCTATTATCCATAGAACCTATATAGCCAAAATTTAGAATATCGGCAATAACATGATCAGTCCATATTGCCAATATCCTCACTCGGGTAGATAGTTTTTTAGGGATGCTGTATTATTTCAACTATACTACTAACAGTACTAGGAATGTAAAGATACACGGTTGCAAAAACAAAAGATGATAGTATATATATAATAAGTTTGATTACATGGTTCTCATCATTGAGTACTGAGTTACAAAAAAGGTCTTTAAAAGACTTTACAATATCAAGACGTAATTTAAACTAATTAAATTAATGCATCTTCCTCTTATTTGTTCTAGACGTCTAGGGTTACCATCTAAAACTGCAAAGAAAATGATTTGCAAGAATGAGCTAATGATACGCTCAGTAAGTGTATAATTATAAACAAATAGATTTTGATTTGAAGAAATGGCAATTCAACAAGTGTTTTTAACTGAGACTTGATAACCGAATCGGAGTCATATCATCCATTTCTGTCAGTCACAAGGACTTAGAAATATATATATTTCATTCGGATATGATATAGGGGATCAACCCAGACAGTATCCTAGGAGTATGCATATCATCCTAATCGTGCCCACGTGCACTTAAGTGTTTTATTAACACAATAAAAGTCTCATTTAAGGTAATTTCATCTTAGTATAAGATGTCTTACCAAAATAATTTGGTTTGACTAACTGCTTATGCTTGATAAACAAAAATACAATATTGGCTGAATAAGTAATTCATTTCTTAAGTCATGCTGAAACAATAGCAATAACTTCACAATCACTGGTAACAACTTGGTTCGGTATACTATATCGAACAAAATTCAAATAGGGTTCAAGTACTTGCGTAAAGTAAATTAGTAAGGTTTAGAATACTTTCCTGAGCGAAGAACGATTATATAACGCTATTTGAAGTATTGGAAACACATAAATATGTTAAAATATATTTATATAACTCGTTAGTATCGATAACAATACCTAACTACTTAAACTATTTAAGTTCGGTCTAAGTTTGCCATGCTTTCGATGTCCTAAGACATTATTATTTATTTATTATGTCAAATTTATAGTTAAACTTTATTTATAAGCTTTATTATTATTTTGGATAATTCATTTATCATTTATAATAATTTTTGAAAGCTTATAATAATTTTTAAACATTTAATTATCTTTTTAAATGATTTTTAAATCATTTATTTTATTTTTAGATAATTAATATTTACTTAGAATAATTTCTTAAAACCTTAGTTTTATTTTTAAATAATTTATAATCATTTAATATTATTTTTAGAATATTAATATTATTTTTAAATAATTTATTATTATTTATAAATGATTTATTTAATTAGTTAATGAAATAATTTAATTATAAATAAAATATTTATGGAATTTTTGTCAAAATATTAAAAAATAATTTTTATAATTTTAAATAATTTTTAAAACTGAATTTATAATTATTTAATATTTATTTCTATTTATTTTAATTTATTTAATTTTTGAAAATTAATTTTTGATTCTGCCCGTCGCTATAGGCCTTTAGCGACGGAAAGTGTCGCCATAGGTGTTCTTCACCTCTGAAGAACAGGTGTGGTCAACGCCGAGGGGTCAGTTTGACCACTCTTGATTGTGTGGTTTTAATCTGTTTCTAGGTTTCTAAGTGCTTCAATGGTGTAGTGTTTATGTAATACTACAACATGATCTCACTTCTGGACTCTAATCACAGTATAACAAGAAGTTATTAACGTTCAAAGTATCTGTCACGGCTGTTCTTGAGTTTCTGGGTAACTCAAAAACCAAGTCAATGCCGGTCAACGATTTTGTGGCTTCTAGATCTTTCAATTCGTGTTACAGGCTTGTGTTTTAATTGCTGTTATATGTAGTCTATATATCAAGGTACATATATATTACACTGATTTGGACAGAGTATGATTCTAAGGTTTAGATCTATGTTGGTCAAAGTACAGCCGAAGACTGTTCTTCATGTTCTTCAGTTTTCTGGGTAACCCAGAAAATACGGTCATGCTCGGTCAACGACATTTGACCATTAATTTCGGTAATCCTATGAATTCTTTATGTGTTAAAGTGCTTCAGTGGTGTACTATACATGTTAGAATATAAAATAGATACAAAATATAACACTAACAACATCAAAATTGAGAGATTCATGCTGGTCAAAGTACCCTACTCGGGCTGTTCTTAAGATTTCTGGGTAACCTTGAAATCAGAATCATGTGTACGAGTAGGCACCTTGAATCGATCATATCTTTCAACCTGTTGATCCGAATAACATGATTTTACTTCCAATTTACTAAGTTCATGTCATACTACAACTACAAAATAACTAACACATCAAATCATTAACAGGTGAGGATCTAAAGGCTCTGGCATTAGGTTGTCGGGCTTGGTTTCAAAGTTTTCCAGATTTGCTTAAAACCTCATTTTGATGTATCTAGACGTTATAAAAACATGTTCTATTAACCTAGAACACTAACTAACATGTTATTACATATATCTAAACATCTAAACAACAAATTAAACATAACATCAAAGATCTAGTGTATAATTATGGTTTGTACCTTTTCTTGCTTGATTTTGATTTTTGGCAACTGGTTCTATTGTTGCTATCACCAAAGCTTGTTTAGGTATGTTATAAGAGTGTATAGTCTTGGAGAATTCATAGGTTTGGCCAGAATATGGGCTGCTATTTATAGACTTTAATAACTTAGGGTTTTTGGTCTTTTTCACCAACTTGCCTCCACAAATATCTGATGTTATGTTACTTGTACTGCTTGGGGAGGATTGCCCAGCCATGTGGGGTGTGGGAACTTGTTCTAGTGACTCTTAACCTACTTGTGAGCTAGTTCACACCAATTAGTAGCTTAATTATGCCTTAATCCTCTTTAACCTTGATTAGGGTTTTGGTTTTTATGAGTAAGATGTTATAATTATGTAATTAACACCTAATTGAAGTTTAGTTAACATAATAAGGGTTAAGGATAACCTATTTAGGGTTTGTACTAAGTAATTAGGGTTAGGGTTTGTAAATTAAGGTTAAGATTTTTAAGATTAGGTTTAGGGTTTCCTAATTTAATATTAGGGTTTACTAGTATGGGGTTTGCACAAATTCCAAGAAGCACGACAAAGCGTTTTGTTAGTGTAAGCACGACAAAGAAGCTTGAAAAATCAAATATACCGAAGAGTTCGAATACGGGAAAAAAAAATTAAAGCACGAGGTTTTAAGCACGTCAATTTTCCGACAAAATTTTATTTGACCTAATTTCTTCAATAGAGTATATAATAACACAATACGCATTCAGAACGAAAAAATTTTATTTAATAAACACAGAATTTATATAACCGGTTCTTATTAGGGTTTTGGGATCTTACATTCTCCCCCACTAATAAGAATTTCGTCCTCAAAATTTACAGTACAGGTTAAGCAAATAGTTGGGGATAGTTCTCTCACATTTTACTTTCGAGCTCCCATGTAGCCTCTTCAAGGTTCTGATTTCTCCAGATCACCTTAACCGATGCTATGACTTTATTTCTTAAGACTTGCTCTTTCCGGTCGATGATCTGAATAGGTTCTTCTATATAAGACAAATCCTTCTCGATTAGAATAGGCTCGTAGTTGATAACGTGTTCATAATCAGGTTTATACGGCCGTAATACGGACACATGAAACACGTTATGGATATGATTTAATTCAGGAGGTAGAGCTATTTCATAAGCTACCTCACTTATCCTTCTCAAAATTTTAAAGGGTCCGATGAATCTTGGACTTAATTTTCCTTTCTTGCCAAAACGTATTTTTCCTTTCCAAGGGGACACTTTTAAAAATACGTGGCTTCCTACGCTAAAGTTCCGTTGTTGTCGGTGTGGATCTGCATACTTCTTCTGTCGATCTTGAAACGCTTGCAATCTCCCGCGTATAATTCGAATGATCTATGTAGTTTGTTGGATTATCTCGGGTCCTAGCATGTGTCTTTCCCCGACCTCTTCCCATCATAAAGGTGTTCTACATTTCCTATCATATAAGTCTTCATAGGGTGGCATACCTATGCTAGCATGATAACGGTTGTTGTAGGCAAATTCCACTAAAGGTAACTGATCTTCCCAACTTCCCTTAAAGTTCATGACACAGGTTCTTAACATATCTTCTAAGGTTTGAATGGTTCTTTCACTCTGGCCATCTGTTTGTGGGTGATATGCGGTATTTAATCTTAACTGAGTCCCTAAGTGTTTTTGAAGACTTCCCCAAAAATTTGAAGTAAATCTTGGATCTCTATCTGACACTATAGAAACGGGAACCCCATGCCTAGAAATGATTTCATTTATGTATATCTTAGCTAATTTATCGAGGTTATCAGTAACCTTGATAGGTAGAAAATGAGCTGATTTAGTAAGTCTGTCAACTATTACCCAAATGGCATTGTGTCCCTTTTATGTAGCAGGAAGACCTACCACGAAATCCATGGTTATGTGTTCCCACTTCCACTCAGGTATTGGTAAAGGTTGTAATAGTCCACTCTGCCTTTGATGTTCGGCCTTAACCCTTTGACATGTGAGACATTTGCTTACCCATTTTGCTATTTCTCTTTTCATGTTTGACCACCAGAAATGTCGACTTAAGTCTTTGTACATTTTCGTACTACCTGGGTGCACAGTAAAATTAGAATTATGGGTTTCTTTTAAGATTTCATCTTTTAATACCTGACACTCATCATCCTTCTCCTGAATGTCTTTGATTCTATCTAGAAGAGTTGAAACACCTTCTAGATTGAACAACTTTTGGGTAGAGGTAGTTAGATCTCTTACCTCTATCTCAAGTTTATTAAATTCCTTTATTAGAACCTTATTGTTAGTTATTACATTTAATTTCTCTTGGTTCTTTCTGCTTAACACATCTGCAACTACATTGGCCTTTCCGAGATGATATAAGATTTCACAGTCAAAATCTTTTATCAGTTATAGCCATCTCCTCTGTCTCATGTAAAAATATACTTCAGACTTTTGTGATCTGTGTATATTTCACATTTCTCTACGTATAAGTAATGCCTCCAAATTTTTAGGGCAAATACTACAGCGGCTAATTCAAGGTCATGGGTATGATATTTCTTTTCATAATCTTTTAGTTGCCGTGATGCATAAGCTATCACCTTTCCATATTGCATCAACACACACCCTAATCATTTGTGTGATGTGTCACTATAGACTACAAGACCTCCTGTATCATCTGGTAAAGATAACACTGGTGCTATGCTTAGTCTTTTTTTCAGCTCCTGGAAGCTTTCCTTACATTTATCTGTCCATACATACTTTACCGTCTTTCGAGTTAAATTGGTTATCGGGGTTGCTATTTTTGAAATTTTTTATATAAAACGCCGATAATAACCCGCTAAACCGAGAAAACTTCGTACTTCAGTTGGAGTGGATGGTTGTTCCCAATTCACAACTGTTTTGATCTTTGCTGGATCTACAGAAATTCCATCTTTTGTCAATTACATGACCTAAAAACTGAACTAGTTCTAACCAGAATTTGCACATTGAAAACTTTGTATAAAGTTGTTCTTTGCATAACATCTCCAGTACACTTCTCAAATGTTCAGCATGCTCTTCTCGTGTTTTTGAATATATCAAAATATCATCGATGAATACGACAACAAATTTATCTAAACATGGTTTAAACACTCGATTCATCATATCCATAAATGCTGCCGGTGCATTTGTTAATCCAAAGGACATTACAAGGAACTTAAAATGTCCGTAGCATGTCCTAAACGCTGTCTTTGGCACATCTTCTTTTCTTACCTTTAACTGATGATAACCTGACCGTAGGTCGATTTTTGAAAAATGTTCAACCTCTTTTAACTAGTCAAACAGATCATCAATTCGAGGTAAAGGATATTTATTCTTTATGGTTAGTTTATTTAATTCTCGGTAGTCAATACATAACCGCATGCTTCCATCCTTCTTCTTTACAAACAACACTGGTGCTCCCCAAGGTGATACACTAGGTTGTATGTACTTTTTATCTAAGAGTTCCTGTAATTGTACTAGCAACTCTTTCAGTTCTACTGGTGCCATTCTATATGGTGCTTTAGAGGCTGGTGCCGTACCTAGTGCAAGATCAATAACGAACTCGATCTCCCTATCGGGTAGAAGACCTGGTAAGTTATCGAGAAATACATCGGGAAACTCCCTAACTATAGGTATTTGTTCAAGTTGTACTTCTTCCTCCCGAGTATCTATTATGTAGTCCAAATATACTGTACAACCTTTTCTAAGTAATCATTCTGCCTGAGTTATGGTCATACATTGAGACTGCTTAGGTGAACAATCTCCGTTGAATACTACCTTAGACTTTGATGCCGTCAGTAGGTTTATTCGCTTATGATGACAGTTTATGATAGCGTTATGATTCACCAACAAATCCATTCCTAGGATTACATCAAATTCCCCTAGCTGTATTGGAATAAGGTTCACAAGAAACTTATGCCCCTTAATATCCATACTACAATTTCTATAAATAGTTTTAACAGAAATTTTCTCATTGTTCGCAATCTCTACGCAAATTGGTACATCTAAGTTTTCACATGGTATATTCAAATTTTTAGAAAAACTTTTAGATACAAATGAACAAGTAGCTCCAGAGTCGAATAATACATATGCGTTTAAAGTGTTGATAGGGATGATACCTGTCACCACGTCCTGTGAAGCAACAACATCCCTCACCGACATATTAAACGTTCTGGTAGTCGGTCTACTCTGCTCTCCAGCTGCAGCTACTGTTGATTTATTGTTGTTTGGTGTCCGGTTTACCCCTCCACTCTGGTCTTTTGGTTTTGGACAATTTCTGACTCTATGTTCCAAAGAACCACAGTTGAAACATCTAACTTTATTAGGGTTAGGACACTAAGGAGAATAGTGTCCTTCCTGACCACAGGTATAACACTTGTCTTTCTTCATCCGACACTCTCCCTTATGCATTTTTCCACATGTGGTACAAGGGTCAATTCTAGCATTACTGTTCCTGTTGTTATAGTTGTTGTTACTTTACTCATTTTCTTCCCAGAGTTGTTGGAGAAAGTATTATCGCATTTCCTCTTGTTATTATTAAACTTATCTGAACTGGATTCTCCCTTGTATTTTCCCCCCCTCACTCTGACTCTTTTTATCTTTGTGAAATTTAATTAGGTTTTCATTTTCACTTTTGGCTATAATAGCTTTTTCTAAAATTTTAAGAAAAGTTTTTACTTAGAACACTGTTATTTTGCTACGAATCTGGGGTTTTAAACCCTCTTCGTATCTCCGAGTCTTTCTTGCTTCCGTATCAACTTGATGTAAAGCACATCTTGCTAACTCATTAAACTTTGCTGTATATTGGGATACAGTAAGTTCCCCTTGTTTTAGTTCCAAGAATCGTACTTCCATACGATCTTTTAATGATTGGGGAAAATAGTTTTCAAAGAATAGTTCCTTAAACCTTTCCCACGAAACTTTATCAGTTCCTGCACGAACCTTGGTAGTTTCCCACCAATAATTTGCCTCCCCTTTCAGGAAAAAGGTGGCATAGATAGTTTTCTGGTTTTCACTAACATTAGTCACTAAGAAGAATTTCTCTATTTCTATGATCCAGGTTGGGCCTCTACGGGCTCTGTTGTACCCTTGAGCTCAGGTGGACCTACTTGTTTGAAGTCTTTAAATAGGGTATTTTGATTAGTCTGTCTACCTTGAACCGCTCCTAACAATAAGTCTACCAATTTTTGTGTAGGGTTATCCTCATTATCTACTTCCCTCTGGGGTCTTCTTCTTGGTGGCATGTTATTTATAATCAAAAGATTAAAACAAGTATAAATACAAGTACAATTAATTCACATAAGAATCTAATATTTCAAATAGAACTTTTATTTATATCATAAACAGGAAATTATATATCTGACTAGTGGTTTATATATATCACCGCTAGCTAGTACACATCAAAATTCGTGCTCTTTATTCATACTACTAGCAGTAGTTGAACACTTATATTCCTATTTTATACTTAGAAATCTATGGTTTCATCAAAGGAATCCTGGATCATGTGGCATACCACTGATCAATCTATCATATAGGCATCCTTGTTACGCTCTACCCAATATCTAATTACTCGACGCTATAAACCGTCAAATGCACTCCGAGTCCCTCTAACATTCCTAGTTACACTTATCAGTGCCTCCTGCCTTCCCCTCTGAGCATTATGCAGTAATGTCCTCAGTCGGGTGGTATTACCCCTCTCATGCTCCAGCAAATTCTCAACCACATGTGCCTAAAACATAGCATTTGTAATATAGATTTCAGATTTTAGTTCTATTGCTGTAATTGCTTCATTGTGCTCTTTTATTCCCAATAATTGTCCAACCACAGGATCGTGGTCCTCTTCAGCATCTAACAATTCTTGGTCATGCACTAGCTCCCCTTCCTCCGGGTTACTATCTTGTTCTGACACTATCTGAGGTGGGTTTATAACTTCTGGCATATTCTCGGTATCTGAGTGGGCCATCCTACAATAGAAATTACTTTTATTACTAGTGTTTAAGGAACTTTACACAAAACAAAAGGCTTTTAATGTTATTTTTTGTGTATTTAATATTTTTACGGACTCAAAGACTATATCCTAAGATACCTCTAACTTAGATCTATAGCCTACGACTCTGATACCAACCTGTGACGCCCCCAAATCTATACACCCGCGGTATCCGATTCGGTGCTCACACAATTATTCAATTAATGTGACGCCCCCAAATCTATACACTCGCGGTATCCGATTCGGTGATCACATTAAACTGAATTATCAATATTTATTCGATAAGATATAATTCCTATTCATCCAAGGTTCACAGTATCCTAAAACAGATGGTGATCCTTTATCAGGACTATAGCTGTGTTTGGATACCCTCACTTGGATGTGTATAGACTGTATCTTATGAGTTTTTATTATTCATATTACCTATACAACCGAAATCTAGAATATCGGCAATAACATGATCAGTCTATATTTCCATTACTCTCACTCGGAATGTGTATAGACTGCATCATATGAATATCTATTATCCATAGAACCTATATAGCCGAAATCTAGAATATCGGCAATAACATGATCAGTTCATATTGCCAATATCCTCACTCGGGTAGATAGTTTCTTAGGGATGCTGTATTAGTTCAACTATACTACTAACAGTACTAAGAATGTAAAGATACACGGTTGCGAAAACAAAAAATGATAGTATATATATAATAAGTTTGATTACATGGTTCACATCATTGAGTACTAAGTTACAAAAAAGGTCTTTAAAAGACTTTAAAATATCAAGACGATAATTTAAACTAATTAAAACAAGGCATCTTCCCCTTATTTGTTCTAGACGTTCCAGGGTTACCATCTAAAACTGCAAAGGAAATGATTTGCAAGAATGAGCTAATGATACGCTCAGCAAGTGTATAATTATAAACAAATAGATTTTGATATAAAGAAATGGCAGTTCAACAAGTGTTTTTAACTGACGGTTGATAACCGAATCGAAGTCATATTAACCATTTCTGTCAGTCACAAGGACTTAGAAATTTATATATTTCACTCGGATATGATATAGGGGATCGAACCCAGATAATATCCTAGGAGTATGCATATCATCCTAATCGTTCCCACGTGCACTTAAGTGTTTTATTAACACAATAAAAGTCTCATTTAAGGGTAATTTCATCTCAGTATAAGATGTCTTACCAAAATAATTTGGTTTGACTAACAGCTTATGCTTGATAAACAATAATGCAATATTGGCTGAATAAGTAATTCATTTCTTAAGTCATGCTGAAACAATAGCAATAACTTCACAATAACTGGTAACAACTTGGTTCGGTATACTATATCGAACAGAATTCTAATAGGTATACCGAACAGAATTCTAATAGGGTTCAAGTACTTACGTAAAGTAAATTAGTAAGGTTTAGAATACTTGCCTGAGCGAAGAACGATTATATAACGCCACTTGAAGTATTGAAAACACCTAAATATGTTAAAACATATTTATATAACTCGTTAGTATCGATAACAATACCTAACTACTTAAACTATTTAGGTTCGGTCTAAGTTTGCCATGCTTTCGATGTCCTAAAATATTATTATCTATTTATTATGTTAATTTTATAGTTAAACTTTATTTATAAGCCTTATTATTATTTTTGATAATTTATTTATCATTTATAATAATTTTTGAAAGCTTATAATAATTTTTAAACATTTAATTATCTTTTTAAATGATTTTTAAATCATTTATTTTATTTTTAGATAATTAATATTTACTGAGAATAATTTCTTAAAACCTTAGTTTTATTTTTAAATAATTTATAATCATTTAATATGATTTTTGGAATATTAATATCATTTTTAAATAATTTTTATTATTTATTAATGATTTATTCAATTAGTTAATTAAATAATTTAATTATAAATAAAATATTTATAGAATTTATGTCAAAATATTAAAAAATAATTTTTATAATTTAAAATAATTTTTAAAACTGAATTTATAGTTATTTATAAATATTTATTATTTATTTCTATTTATTTTAATTTATTTAATTTTGAAAAATTAATTTTTGATTTTGTCTGTCGCTATAGGCCTTTAGCGAAGGAAAGTGTCGCCATAGGTGTTCTTCACCTCTGAAGAACAGGTGTGGTCAACGCCGAGGGGTCAGTTTGACCACACTTAATTGTGTGGTTTTAATCTATTTCTAGGTTTCTAAGTGCTTCAATGGTGTAGTGTTTATGTAATACTACAACATGATCTCACTTCTGGACTCTAATCACAATATAACAAGAAGTTATTAACGTTCAAAGTATCTATCAGGGCTGTTCTTGAGTTTCTGGGTAACTAAGAAACCAAGTCAATGCCGATCAACGGTCTTGTGGCTTCTAGATTTCCAATTCGTGTGATAGGCTTGTGTTTTAATTGCTGTAATATGTAGTCTATATATCAAGGAACATATATATTACACTGATTTGGACAGAGTATGATTCTAAGGTTTAGATCTATGTTGGTCAAAATACAGCCGAAGGCTGTTCTTCAGTTTTCTGGGTAACCCAGAAAACACGGTCATACTCGGTCAACTGACCATTAATTTCGGTAATCCTATGAATTCTTTATGTGTTAAAGTGCTTCAGTGGTGTACTATACATGTTAGAATATAACATAGATACAAAATATAACACTAACAACATCAAAATTGAAAGATTCATGGCGGTCAAAGTACCCTGCTTGGGCTGTTCTTAAGATTTCTGGGTAACCCAGAATCAGAATCGCGTGTACGAGTAGGCACCTTGAATCGATCATATCTTTCAACCTGTTGATCCGAATAACATAATTTCACTTCCAGTTTACTAAGTTCATGTCATACTACAACTACAAAACAACTAACACATCAAATCATTAACAGGTGAGGATCTAAAGGCTCTGACATTTGGCTGTCGGGCCTGTTTTCAAAGTTTTCTAGATTTGCTTAAAATCTCATTTTGATGTATCTAGACGTTATAAAAACATGTTCTATTAACCTAGAACACTAACTAACATGTTATTACATATATCTAAACATCTAAATAATAAATTAAACATAACATCAAAGATTTAGCGTATAATTAGGGTTTGTACCTTTTCTTGCTTGATTTTGATTTCTGGCTACTGATTCTGTTGTTACTAACACCAAAGCTTGTTTAGGTTTGTTATAAGAGTGTATAGGCTTGGAGAATTCGAGGGTTTGGCCAGAATATGGGCTTCTATTTATAGACTTTAATAACTTAGGGTTTTTGGTCTTTTTCACCAACTTGCCTCCACAAATATCTGATGTTATGTTACTTGTGCTGCTTGGGGAGGATTGCCCGGCCATGTGGGGTGTGGGAGCTTGTTCTAGTGACTCTTAACCTACTTGTGAGCTAGTTCACACCAATTAGTAGCTTAATTATGCCCTAATCCTCTTTAATCTTGATTAGGGTTTTGATTTTTATGATTAGGATGTTATAATTATGTAATTAACACCTAATTGAAGTTTAGTTAACATAATAAGGGTTAAGGGTAACCTAATTAGGGGTTGGACTAAGTAATTAGGTTAGGGTTTGTAAATTAGGGTTAAGGTTTTCAAGATTAGGTTTAGGGTTTTCTAATTTGATATTAGGGTTTACTAATATAGGGTTTGCACAAATTCCATTAAGCACGACAAAGCGTTTTGTCAGCGTAGGCATGACAAAGCAGCTTGGAAGGTTAAATATACGTAAAAGTCTGAATACGGGAAAAAAAATTTAAGCACGAGGTGTCAAGCACGTCAATTTTCGGACAAAATTATATTTGACCTAATTTTTTCAATAGCGTATATAATAACACAGTATGCATTCTTAACGGAGAGATTTTATTTAATAAACACAGAATTTACATAACCAGTTTTTATTAGGGTTTTGGGATCTTACATTATTAATTCCACATGTTAGGCTAAGTTAATTAATTTCACTAATGCCATTAAATTATATCTCCCAATAAAATTAGTGGGCTTGATTAATCATTCAATTGGGCTAGCCCATTAGTATCACTTACTACATGGACTAATGCACATACCCATAAATCAAGAATACCACTTTACTTTTATAACCCAATTAGACTTGCCACTTACAAGTAAATTGAATATTCAATTAGGGTTCATCATCTTAATCAACTTCCTTGATTGTTAACATTCTTAAGCTTGTCCACTACTTTAATTTTTTCATAAGAGGGACTTCTTATAAATTCTCATAACACACTTGTTATTTAAATTTAATCACTCAATTCATATGCCACAAGGTTTTCAATAACATTCATAATTGATATATCTATTTACAAAGTGACTAGAAATTCTTTGTTATTATATTCTCCCCTCCTTATAAGAATTCTGTCCTCGGAATTCCACCTAAGGTTACTCAAAAAGATTCGGATAACTCTCCCTCATCTTTTCCTCGAGTTCCCACGTAGCTTCTTCAGCATTGTGGTTCCTCCACAAAACTTTGACTGAATGTATAACCATATTTCTTAACCTCTGCTCTTTCCTATCTAAAATTTCAGTAGGAATTTCTTCATATAATAAGTCCTTGACTTGAATCGGCTCGTACGATATTACATGCTTGTAATCAGGTTTATATGGTCGCAACACTGACACATGAAATACGTTATGAATATGTTCGAGTTCAGGGGGTAAAGCTAACTCGTACGCCACTTCACCTATCTTCTTCAATATCTCAAACGGTACAATAAATCTCGGACTCAATTTGCCTTTCTTTCAAAATCTTATCTTCCCCTTCTAGGGAGATACTTTCAGGAATGCATAATTGAAGTCTCTTTTCTTACGATAAATATCCGTTTATTTTTTCTGTCGATCTTGAGCTGCTACTAACCGGGCTCTTATCACTTTGATGATCTCCACGGTCTGCTGTACCAACTCTGGTCCTAACAGTCGCCGTTCACCTACCTCGTCCCAACACAAGGGTGTTCTGCACTTTCTTTCATATAGGGCTTCGTATGACGGCATTCCAATGCTCGCATGATAACTATTATTATATGCAAACACTACCAATGGAAGATGATATTTCCAGCTTCCTCTGAAGTCCATCACACAGGCCCTGGGCATATCTTCTAGCGTTTGAATTGTTCTCTCTCTTTGCCCGTCAGTCTGTGGATGATATGAGGTACTTAGCCTTAGCTGTGTCCCTATTCTCTCTTGAAGACTCCTCCAAAAGTTAGACGTGAAGCGCGAATCTCTATCAAACATAATTGATACTGGCACTCCTATGTCTTAAAATTATTTCCTTGATATACAACTTGGCCAACTGATCCAAAGTATACCTGATCTTGATCGAAAAAAAGTGTGCTGACTTTGTGAGACGATCAACAATCACCCATATGGCGTCATAACCTTTCTCTGTTGCTGGAAGTCCCACCACAAAATCCATTGTGACGTGCTCCTATTTCCTTTCCAGAATTTCCAATGGCTGTAACAGTCCACTTGGTCGTTAATGCTCTGCCTTAACTCTCTGACAGGTTAAACATCTGCTGACGCATTCTGTAACCTCTCTCTTTATATTAGCCCACCAATAATATTGGCGCAAATCTTGATACGTCTTGGTGCTTCTTGGATGTATTGAATACCTCATAGTATGGGCCTCTTGCAGAATCTCTTCCTTTAACTCGGGTACTGCGGGTACCCAAATCCTCCCTTTAAATTTAAGCAATCCAGTGCTGTCAATTTTGTACTTTAACTATTGACCTTCAGATAACCGATTCGCGAGGTCAATACATTCCTCGTCATTTCCTTGTGCCTCCTTCACCTTGTCGAGCAAAGTCGGACATGCTTCAGTTCCTGTTACTTCATCCGAATTCCTTGGATTTTCACCTCCAACTCCATTTTCTCCATTTCTCTGATTAATTCTTCTTGTTCTGTCAATACGAACAATCTTTCTTGGCTCTTTCTGCTTAAAGCATCTGCCACTACATTGGCCTTTCCTGGATGATATAGGTTCTCACAATCATAGTCCTTGATCAATTCTAACCATCTCCTCTGCCTCATGTTTAACTCTTTCTGTGTGAAGATATACTTCAGGCTTTTGTGGTCTGTGTATATCTCGCGCTTTTCTCTGTAGAGATAATGTCCTAAATCTTAAGGGTAAACACTACCGCCGCTAATTCCAGGTCATGGGTAGGGTATCCCTTCTCATAGTCCTTTAATTATCGTGATGCGTACGCAATGACCTTGCCATTTTGGATTAATACGCAACCCAGTCCCTTGTGTGACACATCACTATAAACCGTAAAACCCCCCATGCTATCTGGTAGAGACAACACAGGTGCTTCACTTAATCTTTTCTTTAATTCCTAAAAACTCTGTTCACACTTCTCTGTCCACACATACTTAATAGTCTTCCTTGTAAGATTAGTTAATGGTGTTGCTACCTTCGAGAAATCCTGAATAAATCTCATGTAATATCTTGCCAATCCCAAGAAACTTCTAACCTCTTTCGGTGTCTTCGGTTGTACCCAATTTCTCACCGCTTTTACTTTTTCTAGATCAACAGAAATTCCCTTGTCGTCGATGACATGTCCCAAAAATTGAACCTTCTTTAACCAGAACTCACATTTTGAAAATTTCGCATAAAGCTTCTCCTTTCTTAACGTCTCCAGTACTATCCTTAAATGTTCTGCATGTTCCTCCTCATTCTTCGAATATACTAGAATATCATCAATGAACACAACCACAAATTTATCCAAGTACGATTTAAATACTTTGTTCATCAAATCCATAAAAGCAGCTGGTGCGTTTGTCAGTCCAAATGACATCACTAGGAACTCATAATGATCGTAACGAGTTCTAAATACTGTCTTTGGTACATCCTCTGTCCTTACTTTCACTTGATGATAACCAGTCCTTAAGTCAATCATAGAAAAATACCTCGCTCCTTTAAGTTGGTCAAACAGATCGTCTATTCTTAGTAACGGATACTTGTTCTTGATTATCACCTTATTCAACTCTCTGTAGTCCATAAATAGTCTCATCGAGCCATCTTTCTTCTTTACAAATAGCACAGGTTGTCCCCATGGAGACACACTAGGTTGGATGTACTTCTTGTCCAACAACTCTTGTAGCTGGAGTAACAATTCTTTCATTTCTACCAGAGCCATTCGATTCGGTGCTTTCGATACCGGCCCTGTCCTCGGTACTAAATCAATCACAAATTCTATCTCTCTGTCTGGCGGGAGTCCCGGAAGTTCTTCTGGAAAGACATCCCTAAACTCATTCACTATAGGTATCTTCCCCATGTTCGAATTCACCATCCGTGTATCCACTACATGAGCCAAATAACCTTCACATCCCTTTCGTAACATTCTCTTGGCCTACATCATCATCAGACAACTTGATTATCTTGGGGACTTGCTACCATAAAATATAACCTTAGACTGATTTGGGGTCTTAAGGTGTATACTCTTCTTCTAGCAATCTATAACCGCCTTATGGTTAAACAACCAATCCATACCTAGGATAACATCAAATTCCCCTAAGCGTATCGGAATCAAATTCACGCTTAACTTATGTCCCCTTATTTCCACACCATAATTTTTATGGATAAACTCTACAGGGATCACTTCTTTGTTTGCAACTTCTATGTTTATAGGGTTCTTTAGCTTTTCACAGAGTAAGTTTAATCTTCTTGCAAATTCATCAGACACAAAAGAACAGGTAGCTCCCGAATCAAATAATACATATGCATTTATATTATTGATCGAAATTATACCTGACACCACCTCCTTGGATACAACAGCGTCCTGCACAGTCATGTTAAAAGTTTGGGCCGTTGGCTTGTTCTGCTGAGTTGGCCCTCTAATTGCTAACTTTGGTGTACCGTTCTTGTTTCTACTTCCCCCGTCAGTACTCTTCTTAGATGGACAGTCCCTATAACGATGTCCCGATCCTCCACAAGAATAGCAGCCCTCCCTCTTTGGGTTAGGACATTTTGGTGCGATATGCCCTAGCTGGCCACAGTTAAAACTTACAGTCTTTTCCTTCAAACATCCCCCATAGTGATATCTTCCACACTTACTACATGTTGACCTCTTCTGTGGTGTACTTCCTTGTTGCATTCCAGAGTTATTACCACTGTTCCACTTACGCTTCTTACTGTCACTGCTTCTATTGATGGCGTTCTGGTGTCCACCTTCAATCTTTTTCTTGTTCTTCTCTCGGTTGAATCTTGATACAGCCTCATTATTACCCTCTTCAATAATGGCTTTTTCTAACAGTGCTGAAAATGTAAGAATTTGCAGCACTGTAACCTTTTTGTGAATCCCCGGCCTCAGTCCATTTTTAAACCTTCGTGCCTTCCGCACTTCGGTCTCCACCTGATGAGGTACATATCTTGCTAGCTAATTAAATTTAGTTGCGTATTCGGCAACCGTCATATTCTTTTGTTTCAATTCCAGAAACTTCACCTCCATCCTAGCTTGCGTGGCCTCCGAGAAATAATTCTTGAAGAACAACTCATTAAACCTCGTCCATGCAACGATCTCTGTTACTTCTCTAGCTTGGTTGGTTTCCCACCAGTGATTAGCCTCACCTTTCATTAAGTAGGTAGCAAAAGCCGTCTTTTGCTCTTCCGCCACCCTAGTAATGATAAAGGCCTTTTCCATCTCTTTCATCCATGTTTGAGATTCCATGGGGTCCGTGGTTCCACTAAAATTCGGCGGTCCCACAGCCTTAAAATCTTTAAAATTGGCTAATCTATTATCCACTTGATTCCTTGATGCAGTTGTACGAGTCTGCATAGCCTGAGCTATCATGTCAGCGAAGTTCTCCATAGGGTCAGCTTGCTCCCATTGATAACGGGTTTGGCGTCTAGGCGGCATTATCTAGTTTAAACAACATCTTATATTATCACTTCGAGTCTCATTATATGTTATAAGTCTTTAAAGTACAACACATAATTTTAACTTTAATAATAGCATTATCATCATGCTCATCTTGCCGAACTATCATTTCAGCTTGCTGAAACATTCCTTTCAGCTTAATAAAACTTTAATATTCACATAGATACTTACTATCTTCATTCACAAGATTATCTATGTAATTAAACATTTAGTCATAATAGCGCACTTGTATTCATAAACCAAATGTTTTTGTGACACACATGTCTGGCATATTTCCGCAAATACCAACTATCCATTCTAATCAACTAGACATGGAATCAATCAAGAGGTATACTCCCCTACACAACAAGACGGGAGTACATATATATCTACATACGACCTCTCACAGCTAGAGGTTTACATCATTCTTAATTTAATACTACCAACAAAAGGTGCTACAGCATTAATACGACCAACCATAGCCTTACTGGCTACCAGGTGTCCCACGGGTATGCTCTTGTGTTGGGTTTGTACGAAATCGTGATGCAATCAAATAGCAAAAATTAGCGGAAGTATGGTATATCAGAGTTTAAAAAAATTTCTACAAAACCATTACCCGGATCATCCTTTATGCAAATTATTAATTTAAAACGATAAATAAGAAGTTATGGAATCATACCCTTGTAAAACGAAGCTTCCACAGGTACGAGTTCAACTCCTTGTTGTTCGTGATCTCCTTGAATTTCCGGGTTAGATTCCTTCCTTTGATCAACGTTAGCCACCCAAGTGTTTGGCCTCTAGAGGTGATCCACCAAGGAAGATGAATTATCAAGAAGGAGGGTGGTTGGCTTAGTTTTCTATCCTCTATAGACAAGGAGTACTCTCCAACAATTGGAATTGCCTCAACTGATATCTATTATAAGACTCCTCTTATATAGATATTGGTCAACCCTTCTAATCCTATTAGACATGGGATTTCTTTTAATTAATTAAACTCCTTTAATTAATTTAGGCTTCCCACCACATGGGGAATAATTAATTAAATTCATTTAGTTAATTTGTCTCCTAATCTTATTAGGAATAAATGAGAGTACTAATATTAAATTAATTACTAAACTCCTTTAGAAATTAAAATAATAATAATTATAATAATATTAATAAGACTCCTCTTATTAATTTATATTTAATATTTTCAAAATATTAAATAATAAACATTAAGCTATTTAATTTATTCTATCACTATAGATTAAATTAATTACACTTAATGCATTATTACGATTATGCCATTACCTTCTTAAATAATTATTCTTCATTTTATGGTGTGACCCTTTAGGTTCTCTATATCAAACCGGTTGTGAATAAATCAATTAGAACAATGCTAATCTTATTTAAATAAATAAATTAAACTAATAATCTAGTTAAATAAATAATATTTATTCTACAATAGGGATTAGCCTCCCTAGCGATCAACGACTTTTCAGATAATATAGATTTCAACATTAATCATAAAAGAACCTGTGAGTAAATAGTTACCATACAATTCAATCCTTCCACCGTACAATGTCCCAGTTAAATATAAGACATGAATTTACTGTCAAGTCTTATTTTATTTAATTATATGTATTTCGATTAGCAAATGCACAACTCCAAATAATACAAATTAGAAACTCCTTTCTAATTATATTTTACCTTGGCCAAGGATTCCTGGGTTGTCATTTAACGAATCACATAGGACATATCTCCTCTTTTACTAGAGGTGGTAGATTCTTTATTGATCATTCATTATCTCCATATGTAACTCATTATACCCAAGCATACCCTTTTATATACCCTAAAGGACTTTAAGGAATAAGTTAAAGTATAATTCATTACATACAAGATACTATGATGATCTCAAGTCCAAGGATCACTTGTACTACTATCACATTAGGAATTCCTATTGACAGGCGAGTAAAACTCCATTAGGTATTCCATAGCGAGTCACGTTCAGTGAACTTATTCTCCAATAAGCACCTACATACTTGCTTTAGTGTCTCCACACAAATGATCATGAGATCAATCATCCTCATCTAATGAGCAAGCAACATATGTACCAATCTATCCGAATTTACTAATTCCCTTTTTTAGAAATCCCACGATTGGGAACTATTTTAGTTTTAGAGCTTTCTAAGAATTTAGATCTCATTAGCATGATCATCATCATGATTCTAAAAGTATTGCTTAAAACTATGGGTTATTTACATATTATAAAAATAGCACCATGTAGATAATTAAATGCCTTTAATAAATGAATATTTTATTAATAAATAAATAAGATTGTTTACAAAGTACGTGCTTTATCATCATACATGATTGACTTGTATGCACACTACTATCATCTTGCTCCTGCAGTGCATCTCCCATCACAAGGCGTCGCACTGATCGGCTATACTCTCCAGTCTTATACTACGATCTCACCTGA
Organism: Panax stipuleanatus; assembly: GCA_020205555.1. Lineage (NCBI taxonomy): Eukaryota > Viridiplantae > Streptophyta > Magnoliopsida > Apiales > Araliaceae > Panax > Panax stipuleanatus. The sequence goes on along the minus strand of CM035120.1, from coordinate 83,017,454 downwards.
CCAACACTAGGTCCTGCATAGGCTGCATCCAATGCTCGCCCCAAAGACCCTAGCCTGACGTCCTTCTCTTCTAGCAGTAACTCCAGATGGTCTACCCTATTGGCTGCTCTAATCCATGCTTCCTCGATTCTGATCTTATCAGCAATTTCTAGATCAAACTCAAACCTTAGCACTTGATTCTCTAACATCCGCATACTCAGCTGAAACTCCAATAAGCTCACCTTAGCTTTCAGCACATCCACATCTGCTAATGCCTGGTACGCGGCATCTTTATACTGCTGTTCGGTGTTCTGGAAAGTGTGGTTCTCCACCTCTAGCTCTCCCACCCTAGTCTCTAGCTCCGCTTTCCTACCCAATAGGTCTCTAACAAGGCTATCCTGTGTGGATTCCCCTGGAACCTCCTGCTCTACTGGCTACTCCACGGTATGGCTGTCATAGCTCTCTTACGACATCCTATACCACAATAAACAACATCATCAGTACCACAATAAAATATATTCATTGATAAAATGAGATGATATTTTATTAAGTATAACTAAAACTATGATGAATTTCCACAATTCACCACTGAACATACTCTATACGAGTTTCCTTCTAAGGTTATAACCTAGGTTTTGCATTCCTAAAGTTTATATCCTACAGCTCTGATACCAACCTGTGACTCCCCAAACCCGGGTCCTCTTACCTCGGATGTGGTGCTCACGATCCACCAACAACATAAACATTCTAAGACTATTGCGGAATAATAAACATACATTGTTCATTAATATAAAGTCTTCATCATAAATCCCAAGGTCTCAACCTTAACATAACACATACCCTTAATATTACAAAAGGTTTACATCCAATTTTAAAACTAAATACTTTCTTAGTTCATAATCAAACTACTCCTGAGCCTTGCCCTTTCCTTTGTCTCTCTTAGACGATCCTGGCTTAGCTGAAATAAATGTCATGATATAGCAAGAGTAAGCAACAAAATTTTCCTAGCAAGTATAAACACAAGAAGATATATCATGATAAAAATAAATTTATCGCTCAATGTTCAAGAATAGATTATGATTATAGAAGAACATGAATTGCTTTGTTATTATTCTAACATTTGAATAATAGGTTCGAAGTGGTCCACCATGACCATGAACCATAGATACAAATAGGTTCGGAGTGGTCCACCATGGCCATGAACCAAAGATACAAATAGGTTCGGAGTGGTCCACTATGACCATGAACCATAGATACTGAGTGGTCCAACGTGACCATGAACATCTGTAAAGGGTGTCAGTATTCAAACTAGTCCTTTACGGTTTGGTAGTCAAGGGGATCAGCCTTTCGTACCCGGTGTAATATGCATAAACACTTACTTGATAGCAATAATTGTTTCCTTGTTTCCAATATGATGCCTCATTCTTTTCTTAGTAAAGAGTCCTTATCAAATCAATTGAATAGGCACAACTCTTTAAAACGAATTTGATTTAACAAATTTTAAATATGCTTGATCTAGCTAACACAACTAGCATAGATCCATCTCATAAGCAATGTTAAACATACTTGATCTAGCTGACACAACTAGCATACATCCATCTTATAAACAAAATTTAAACATGCTTGACCTAGCTGACACAACTAGCATAGATCCATCTCATAAGCAATGTTAAACATAATTGATCTAGCCAACACAACTAGCATAGATCTATTTCATAAACAGTTCAACATATAGTAGAACAAGAATTCAATTTGCTCCAAGTGCGATTCACAATAATTCACCAGTATGTGGAAAAATACACAATATTTAACCACCAGCATGCTTGAATAATAATAACTCGAGTTTGAGTTAGGAAACTTGCCTGTTAAGCGAGCTACAACTTTCTAGCTTTAATTAACAAACTTTGAATGACCTATCATTGATAAGGTAGATCTGTCAATTAGTATTGCGTATATTTCATCAATACGCTTACTTGTATTATTATCTCACCAATAATACATTCACAGGGTACATGCGTCTAATGTACTATCATTAATCCTATAAGATATTTAATTAATCTTAGGTTAAGGATTAATAGTTAATAAGGCTTCTCTTAAGTGATAAACACTCATTAGATCTTTAAACAATTTATTTTAATTGTTTAATTAAGGAGTTATTTAATTTCGTTCAATTATTAACTCCATCTTCCTTCGATTACTATTTAATATTAGTTAAATAGTAATTAACTATTTACATTTAGTTATTATTTACAAATAACCAATTATAACTCCTCATTATTTAATATTAATTAAATAATGGACAATTAAATTATTATTTGTCATTAAATAATAATTAATAACTCCCTCATCTTTGAATAAATAATATTTGATTTATTTACTTTATTCTTCTTTAATCATTCCTTATTATTATTGAAATGATTGACATTCATCTTTATTTATTATTCAAATAATAAATAATTAATTCTATAAACTTTCATTTTAAAGTAAGTAAGTAATAATCCCACTTAATTATACTTTAATCATTATTTAACAATAATTAAATAATAATTAATTAATTGATTAACTCAATTTATTATTTAATCTTAATTAAATAATAAGTAGTTATCTTATTAACACTAACCCATTTTAATTATTACTTAACATCATTTAAATAATAATTAAATAATTAATTATATTTTATTTTATACGTAATTAACTTACTAGCTCATTAATGGCTTTAAAGTTATTTATTACAATAACCCATTTTCATTACACTTCATATTTACACTCAAATTTTCGCCCAGAATTTCCAAATTTGGGGTCCTGCATGGAAACGCTTGTAGAACGAAGTCTACAACTCGGATTTTGGTTTCGTCAGAGGCGTTGGATTCGTATCTTTCCGAACTCCAATTTTCATTCATCAAACATGAGCTTCTGCTTTGTTTAGTTCCATAAAATCAGTGTCAAAGTGGACTAATTTGCAAGAACATTCATAACAGTTTAGTCGTTTTCCAGATTTGATGTCCTTTACGGAAACACTCATATCTCGAGATCTACATATCAAATTTGGGTCCATTTAGTATCGTTGGATTCATATTTTCGCGAGCTACATTTTTCATATATGAAACACCAAATTTGAGTTTGTTTTGGTTACCGAAAATAGTCCAAAAGTGACTGATTAGTAGCATATTCTCAACAATTGGATAGTTTGGGATTTAATTCATAACTTGCTCATTTTAAAACATATTTGAGTGATTCCAAAGGGGTTTAGCCCTTAACTCATGCATCTAGCATACCAAGAAAGAAAACCTGAAATAACTCTTGTAGATTTCAACATGCACATGATAAAGCATACTAGTTAAACAAAAATTCCTTCAAAAATTCATCTAACATCTTTTTCCAAATCTCAATCACATGAACTCATAAAAATCCACAAGTCTCCTTTGATAAACCCATGGTCTAACACTCTAATCATGATATTATCCATATTCAACATGCATCACAAGAATCTATTATAAAATCACCTAGTACATGCATGCATATGCCTTTCTCTACTCATTTGGTACAAATCTCCCTTTTTGATCTTACATTCAACTTCAAAAATGTTTTGATCATCAAATAAAACATTTATACACCAATAGATGAAGATTTTATCAAAGATCGAACTTAAGATTCTTGTTTCATCAAAAACCCAACAAATAATAAATCAAACTTTAAAAATAAAGAGAATCAATACATAGTTTTTCTTGCTATCTTCCTTATCTTGCTAAAGTAGCTTACAAACTTAGCATGCATGAAGCTCAAGACCTCTCTTCTTCTTCCTCCTTCACCGAAATTCTCTCCCCCTTTTCTCTCTATATTTTCTTTCTTTCTCTAACTAAGGAGCTTTGAAGTGTAAGTGCGCAAATGAAATGTAGTTAGTGGAAATGGGTATAATTGAATATTGTAAGCATGCTCCCACTAACTCTCTCCCCTAATCATTACTTGCTTGCTTAGTCACTACATCCAAGTGTTGTACATGCTAGGAAGGTGACACTTGTCATGGGTGTTGGGCTCAAAAGATTATATCCAAGATATTGTACAAGCTTAATAAAATTTCAAAATCCTTCCCATATTGCCCCTTAGTGGCCGGCCATACCCCCCATTTTACCCATTATAGATTTATTTTTATTGTGTTATATACTTACTACAATGATTAAATGTCCTTTCTTTCATGGACCAAGGGTTGAGCCTCTTTAATTAATGTTTGGGCTTACAATTAATTAGTTTGGGCTATTACTAGTCAAGTTTAGTTATATATTACTTGGGCTACTATTATTAATTCCACATGTTGGGCTAAGTTAATTAATTTCACTAATGCCATTAAATTATATCTCCTAATAAAATTAGTGGGCTTGATTAATCATTCAATTGGGCTAGCCCAATAGTATCACTTACTACATGGACTATTGCACATACCCATAAATCAAGAATACCACTTTACTTTCATAACTCAACTAGACTTGCCACCTACAAGTAAATTGAATATTCAATTAGGGTTCATCATCTTAATCAACTTCCTAGATTGTTAACATTCTTAAGCTAGTCCACTACTTTAATTATTTCATAAGAGGGACTTCCTATAAATTATCATAACACACTTGTTATTTAAATTTAATCACTCAACCCATATGCCACAAGATTTTCAATATCATTTATAATTGATATATCTATTTACAAAGTGACTAGAAATTCTTGGTTATTACATTGGACTTCTCTTAATTTAGTTAGATATTAACTTAGTCATTAAACTAGCCCACTAGTTTAATTCCTTATTGGGTTCATTTAATTGAATTAGCTATTTTCTAACCAAATAACTTATTACCATATTCATGCACCTAAATATACATGTAACCCGCCTATATTTGGTTTGTGACACCCCCAAATTCGGGTACTTTCAAACCCTGGATATGGTGTTACATGGTAGTAATGTCTACTCATACATTCAACTGAAAGACTTCAATAATATGCATGAGTTTACTAAATATTACATTCTATTAATCCCTTCCCAGGTTCTTCGTAACCATTGCACTGTTCTATGTCATAATATTAGTAATTACAATACTAATATTATACTATTACAAAGGTCACTACTTGTCCAGCTTGGACTTGCCTTTGTCTTTACCGGATCCTTCGGTCCGTTCGCTCTTAGCTGAAATCATTTAGTTTAAGCAAGAATGAGCATAAACAGCTCACCAAGTTAAACATTATATCTTGAAATCATAAAATTAAGAATTATATATCATGGTCTTCAATAACTGTACAATAGGTATGAATTACTTAACAATAACCAAAATATCATTTTGATTCCTTTAAAACCATTCCCAAAGACTTTATAGCCTCTTCGGAATCCATCTTGGTCAACGACCACGAACCATATTTTAGTTCTTATTCATGAAAGGAACAACCCAGCACGAAGGCCGTAAGTTCGATATAGCTTACGAGCACATCCAGGTGATCAGCCTGTAGTACTCTATATTGATCAACACTCATACATTAAACGTGTTTACGTTTAATTGGTGGCAACCTCACGTGCCTGTCGAAATAACGACGTTTAAAACCTTTGTTTTATTTTTACTCAGGTTTACCTGAGAATCCATTCCAAGCAATTGGCATAGGATCATCATATTGTATACATTTTGGAAAGATTTATGGAAAACCCACCAAAACATGCTAAGTCTCCGTCTAGTCGAATCAAATGACATCGACTATTCAATAACAGTTCATGCATAAGCAATTATGCACAATGACCTCTTGTCCAACCATAACGTATAAACAAGAGTTTAGAAAACCTGCGCCAAGTAGAACTTGATCAAGGTTAGGAAACTTTCATTCATAGTAAAGTATAAATAGAGTTAAGAAAACTTGCCATTGCGTCTTCTAAATCTTTACACGTAGTCTATTCGGTCTTTACAATGTCTACAAAGTATAACACAGAGCATACCAATGAGAATCATAGTTGATATACAATGTATTTGCCTAACTCCTCCTTTTTGTAAAACTTAATCGAAACGTTAAACTAATAACATTCGTTCAAGTTATTTAATGCTTATTATGGCTTATTACCATCCCAAGTTATAAACCAACTCTTATTAATCATCACAAGGCATGATGATAACCGAGACCTTAACTTGTTCTTCAACTCAAACTTTGGTTAAGGTTTCCAAAACATAAGTTCAATTACGTTTGGTTAACGTTTAATTCTCATAAACCCTTGGTTAAACATGTCGTTTATAGGGTATATATTCATGTTCATTCATTACATACTAATTCTTTGGTACTTATGGAAAAGAGGTGAGTAAACAATTAACTTGGTCAACCTTTTTTCCTGGCTGGCACAGCCCGCGCCAGCTTTCCTTTACAAATGGAGCGCCCCGCACTACCTATGCAGGGACTTCCCGGACTGGCGTGGCGGGCGGCGCAGCCGCGCTGTCTCTGAATCTTAGAAATTTTTTCTAAGTTCTAAAATTTCTAAAATTCCCGAGCTCGTAACGTAACTGTTACAACTCGGAATTGGCTCATTCCAAAGCCAATAGTTCACAAATGATATGCTCTATCTTTCTATCAAGTCGGATTTCATTTCTGAATCCATCAGTTAGAAATTCGCCGATTAGTCCATTTTTACGTTTTCGTTAAATGTTCGTTAACGTTCGACGCTCAATTCTTCGTTTTAAGTCATAATTGGTTCGTTCTTGTTCTCACAAGTCTTATTTACCTAATTACACGTGTTGCAATCGAAAACCTTCATTTCTGAAGCACACGACAACTTTTGACTTTTAATCCGAGAAAAGTATGTTTTCGACGATTATCGTATAATTGCGTAACTTTCGTCGAATCTTCGTTCTTCGTTATTATTACTTCAAACCAATTGGAATCAATCCAATGGTTGATTATTATTAATTCTAATCATTCAAAGAATTTAAGTTTTCATGGTTTAACAATGTCATTAGTCAATTTCTTATGAATTTACTAAGTTATTCATTAGACCTTAATCAGCTCTTATTAGTTCCATCATGCATGGCTTGTTAGGGTCCTTAGATCATTATTAAGCCATCCTTATAACTTTTTATTATACATGCTTCCTCTTAGCACTTCTCTATCAATTCTATTAGAAAAGGAAAAGGATTTCTAGTATGATGTCTTATCTTATACCCTGTTTAGTTCTTGGTGCTTGAGTATTGGAGACTCAATTACTTTCTTTCTTCTTGGTAAATAAGTTTTCTTCACAAAGCTCAAGCTTGCTTCTCCTTCTTTCTCTCTCTCTATGTTGGTAGAAACTCTCAAACAACCAAAATATGAAGAGCAAGCTATCTATTTATAGAGATTGGCAAGGTAAGGGTAGGTTGGTCTTTTAGGCCCAACCTCGTCTACTATTCCCACCTCCTCCCCTTTCTTTCCCACCAAGTTAGAGCCCATGTGGTAGCACATGCCAACCATGTCTCCCCCACATGCTCCCATGTGGCCATGGGTTGCCCCATGGGTTTACCCACCCGTTTATCCAATGGTTCGACCCACGGGTTAACTTATTAATATTTAAGTCAAATTTAATTCATTTTAACGTATTTACTCTGTATAAAATTCATATTATACGTCGTATTAATTCTCGTATAATACCTCACATTACACTCGTATAATACCTCGTATTATACGCGTATTCCTTTCGTATAATAATCATTTATTATTATACGTAAACAATTAATCATTGATTTTACTTTCCCTAACGCTTAGGATTTTAAGTCCCTACGCGAAAACTTCGTAAGCCACAAGTTTCAATATAAATTCTCGAGCATAAACCGATGAATATGGATTTCTGTAATTTTCTTCTAAGAAAACTTTTCTCAGCTAACTTAACTTTTTACGGTATATTACCGTCAAATCTTTAGACAGAATGTCATTCTGACATTCCGAACTCTTAAAATGGCCTAGGATCTCCAACCCTAGCCCTTAGGGTCAAACCTTAACCCTTAGGGTTTCATAGATGAATAGTGTCATTTTCGCCATTTCCCAGAAATATTTTTATTTTCGAAATTCTTTTATTTTCGTCTTATAAATTCACATCAATAATTTCTAGCACATATCTAGAATCCTCCTCATTTCTGCATTCTCTAGGTCATATAACGAGCTACGATTAGCTTACTCAGTTTAATAAACAAATAAGAAAAATTTTATTCAATAAAACAAATAAAATTCATTTACTTAAACGGTCGATTTTCTCGGGCGTTACATGGTTAACATATATAAATCCAATAAATTATTTCAATAACAATTTCCATCAAAAATATTTATTTTAATCAATAAATATTAATAATCCTTAGCACAAGATTAAGCTTAATTTACAGTCGTTACTTTGAAAAGTCAAACGTTGACTTTGACCAAACGTTAACTCCGACACATTTTACGTTTAGAGTCCATTTTTACTAATTTCGACGTTTCGGACTCAAATATCTAGTTTGCATCTTCAAATCCCACTCCTAACTTCGATTTTGACTTTTTCTCCATAAAGGTCAACTGTTGACTTTGACCAAAAAGTCAACACCGACACATTTTGTGCTTAGAGCCTTTTCTGACTAATCTTGACGTTCTGGACGCAACCGAGCAGTCCGAGTTTAAAAATTCTATCTCTAACTCAAATTTTGAGTTTTAATTTGCTTCCTCAATATTGATTAATCAGATTAGCTAATTATTTATTGATTATTATTCATTTCATTTGTCATTCAAGGCCAACATTCAAGCTATGTTAATTACTAACATAGTTTTATCTTGATTCTCATATCCTTAACTTAATTCATCATTCCTCTTGCTAAAATATATAGCACCTTACTAAGTATATATATATATTTCTATACAAATACTCATCGTCGTTTAACCTCATAGCATCTCCTCATGTGAAATTTTATTTCCTTAATAAAATTTCCACATGTATCTTTATAACATTTCTTACATTATTCAGTTCACATCAAATTTATAGGTATCGTAATACGTTATCCTTAACATTCCTTCAAATACATATAACTCCATTTCTAGGGTATAAATTTTTTTAACCCATATTTTCTCTATTCTCATTCAAATAGTAAACCATATAGGTTTTACTTAAAAAATTTAAATAAATCCCCAAATTTCCTTCTAGGTTTTATCCTTTAACCTTTATTTTAATCATTTAAAATCTTATATATTTTCGGGTTGTCACAAAGGTCAAAAGTCGCTGTGTGATTTGGAAACGATGGTTTTCGATTACAACACATGTAATTAGGTCAATAAGACTTGCGAAAGCAAGAACGAACCAATTCGGACTTAAAACAAAGAATTGAGCGTCAAACGTTCACAAACGTTCGACGAAAGTGTAAAAATGGACTAATCGGCTAAATTCTCGCCAACGAATTCAGAAATGAATTTCAACTTGATAGAAAGATAGAAAAAAATATTTATGAACTATTGGCTTTGGAAAGAGCCAATTCCGAGTTGTAACGATCACGTTACGAGCTCGGGAATCTCAGAAATTCTTATGACTTAAATTTTTTTCTGAAGAACAGGGTCGGCGCCGCAGCGCCCCTTGGCAAGACAAAGCTGGCGCCGCAGCGCCAGCATGGGGAAAACTTCTGACATTGTTAGTTATTTAGTTAACCTTTTTCATGGTTATTAAGGGGTTAGTAAATGATGAACATACATGAAGAGCCTTTAAACGACATGTTTAACCGGGGTTATAAGAATTAAACGTTGATTGAACGAAATTAAATTTAAAACTTGATATCGGGAAACGTAAACCGTGGACCAAGATTGAGTTAAGGAATCAGTTAGGATCTCACCTATCATCATGCTTAGTGATGATTGACGAGGGTTCGGTTTATAACGTATAAATGTAATAAGCCGTGAAGAATGATAAGTAACTTGAACGAATGTTATTAGTTTAACAATTCGACTAAATTATACGAGAACGAGAAGATAATTACATAGTGTATATCGATTATGATAACCTAATTTGTATGCTATGTGTTTATATCTTGTAGAAATTGTAAAGACCGAGTAAAGTACACTTGAAAGGTTTAAAGACGCGAAGGAAAGGTTTCTAACCTTGTATTAACGTTATGTTATGCAAGCTTCCTGAACTCTTGTATGTACGTAATATCGGACAAGTTGTCAATATGCATGGTTTCCTATGCATGAACTGTTGTTGAATAGTCGATGCAATTTGCTTTGGCTAGACGTATATGTAAAGTATTTTGATTGATTTCCATAAATCTTTCAAAATATTCTTGATGTGCTATCCTATGTCAATTACTTTGGTACAGATTCTGAGATAATCCTGAGTATGAAAACACAAAGGTTTTAACGCCGTTAAATCGACGGGCACTTGAAGTTACCAAAAAGCTTAAACGTGAAAACATTTAAGGAATGAATATTGATCAACATAGAGTACTACATGTTGATCACCTGGACGTGCTTGTAAGTGATATCGGGCTTACGGTCTTGTACCGGGTTGTGCTTTTATAAATGGAAATGGAAAATAATGTTCATGGTCTTTGACCAACTCAGATTTTTAAGTGACTATATGTCCTTGAGAATGATTTTAAAGGAATTCAAAACGTTATCTTGATTATTCCTACTACTTCATAATTATTGTACAGTTATGGAGAATGAAGTCATATGATTTTTGATTTTGTGGTTGCAAAGTAAATGTTAAACCTGCTGACCTAGTTATGCTCATTCTTGCTTAAAATTATATGTTTCAGCTAAGGGCCATCGGATTAAAGGATCCGGTAATGACAAGGGCAAATCCAAGATGAATACATAGCTACCTCTGTAATAGCATAGTACTTTTGTTGTAATGAATGATATTATGACAACGAACGTATGTAAAGGTTAATAAGAACTTGGGAAGGAAGTTTGGTAATGAAATAATAGAAATCTTATGCATGTGATTGGAGTATTCAATTGAATGTATGAGTAGACAGTAGTACCGTGTAGCACCATATCCAGGGTTGGAAGGTACCTGGATTTGGGAGAGTCACAGGTTGGTATCAAAGCCTTAGGTTATAAAACTTAAGGGGGGCAAAACCTTGACTAATAACCTTAAGAAGAGAAGGAAAAGTTAGAAGTAAATAAAACTCGGGTAGAGTTTTAATGAGAAAAGTAACCTTAAACATATTAAATGTGTTACATGTTTATATTATTCTGATTGTCTACTAATCAAGCTAATTGTGTCTTATTGTAGATGTCAGGAGATATGGCTTTCTATAGCGATGAGGAATCTTTGAACGTTATAGGGAATGCACCAATGCTAGTAGCAGAGGGGTCAATAATGAATATAGCAGATACTGAAGAAGAGGATCCGTCGGAGGATGCTGATAATTTTGACTATGCCACACTATTTAAGGGCATGTCTGAGGAGGAGGAAGAAGTGGCATCCTTTACTCTGGTGTTACCTACGGAGGAGGAGGCAATGTCAACAAGGGAGTCTATGAAGGCTCTGTTTATAGCTGTTTTGGACAGAAATGTCCAACTGAGTAAGGAGGTGCGTGACCTCAGGCAAGAGGTTCACGACGTCCAGGAAGAGAAGGAAGACATGGAGTTCTTCTGGGAAGTTGAGCACGATGAGAGAGTGCTGGCGAAAGACAAAGTCCAGGACCTAAGGATAGAGGTCCAAGAGTTGAAAATTGAGCTTCTGAACAAGAAGCAGAAGATAAGTCGGATGTTCTATATACATAGGAGTTCGCATGAGAATTACCAACACCAGATTGTTGAGTATCTAGTGGAGGAGGGACAGACCCTGCATACCATTAGCTGTGATATAATGGCCAATATGGCGGATGTGGATTACGTGAATGCCGTGTGGCAGATGTAGTCCGGTAGTATGTATAGAAGTTATAGCTTATAAATAGTCTGTAGCAAGTAGTGATGTAAAACCCTCTTTTGTATAATTAAAGGGTAGTTATTTGTAAATCCCAATTTTTGGCAAGCAATTACGGGATACTATTGTAAATGGCTAAGGCCATGTAATGAAGAACAGTTGTAGTTTTAATACTACAAGAAGAAGTATTCTAATACAAGAAGTTTATTGAAATGCTTTGCAATATGGTTGTGTTATTATTACTTGCAAATAGTAACAAACAGAAAGAAGTAAAAAATAACGAAACTTTATTTACGTTAACAGGAAAATGTCGCTGAAACGACAGCAAAGAACACGACAAGCAGAGCCACTTAATGGGAAGAAGAAGGGGTTCCGAATACCCCGATGCAAGAGTTTGTGACCCTAATGACTGCATCCTTTAAAAAGGTTGGAGGGGGTGTGACATCAAATCCTGGGGTAGTAGTTGGTACTACCTTTAAGGACTTTAAAAGTGTAGGCCCTCTTGAGTTCAAAGGAACTACTCGCTGCCCAAGATTGGGTAAAGGAAATTGAAAAGGCATTTGTGATAACAAATGTCAGAGAAGAGCAGAAGATTCCTTTTGCCACTTATATAATGAAAGGAGAGGATAACTTCTGGTGGGAAGCGAACTAGGGTAGAGCCAAATTGGAAAATGCTACGTGGGACCAGTTCAAGAAGACTTTATTCGAGAACTACTTCCCTAATAGCATGAAAATTAAGATGGAGGTACAGTTTTTGGAGTTGAAACAGGGGGATATGATTGTTCCCTAAAATGCTGCTAGGTTCAACGAACTAGCAAGGTTTGCGCCACACCAAGTGGACACTGAAGCGAGGAAGGCGAAGAGGTTTGAGATCGGGTTCAAACCTTGGCTCTATAACCGAGTTTCCATTTTCCAAAGTGAAATCTTTTGAGCGGTATTGGAGAAGGCTATAATAGCCGAGGCTGGTAGTGAGGTCTTGAGCCTATACCAAAAGGAGAAGAAGAATAAGAATAAATTTGACGGAGGCGCCAAACAAGAGGATGCAGGCGGGAACTTTAGTGCGCTGAAGAGAAAAGCGTTTAACAGAGGAAATGCTGGGGCAAGGCAGGGCGATCCTAAGAAAAGGATGGAGCCATGCAAGACTTACGATAAGACTCCTCTAGGAGTCTGCTTCAAGGGTAAGGTGGTGTGTTACAACAGCGAACACGAGGGGCATATTTCGCCTAACTGTCCCAGTCCAAAAAAGAACCGTAGGTGCTTTATGTATGGATCTACGGACCACATGGCACGAAAATATCCGAATAACGGATCGGACAGTGGGAAGGGAGCTAGCAGGGCTAAGCTAACAATTGTTGGGCCTGTAACATAGGGTAGACCAACTGCCCGCATGTTTAATATGACGTTCCAGGATGCGGTTGCATCGAGTGACGTTGTAGTTGGTATTATCCCGATCAACCATAAAAATGCATATGTGCTATTTGATTCGGGTGCTACTTGTTTGTTTATAGCCTGTGAATTTCTTAAATGATTAGGGTTACTCCCTGAAAAACTGGTAATATCGTCGAACGTTAAGGTAGCAAATGAAGAAATAATTCCTATTGACTATATTCATAGGAATTGTTGTGTAGAGATAAGGGGTAGCAAGTTATCGGTAGATCTTATACCTATAAAATTGAGGGAATTCTATGTAATTCTCTAGATGGATTGGTTAGTTAACCATGGGGCGATTATCGATTTCCAAAAGAAAAATGTAAATCTTTGGATTTTTAAGAAACCCAAGGTAGTGTTCTACGACAGTAAATCACCGGGACGCTCTTGTTGTCTAACCGTGATGCAAGCCAGGAAGTTATTGAGAAAAGGATGCGAAGGTTACCTGTGCCATATTGTTGATACCCAGCGAGTGGGAGCGACATTGGAATAGATACCTATAGTGAATGAGTATGCGGATGTATTTTCGAGTGACTTACCAGGTCTTCCACCTTATCGGGAGACCGAGTTTATTATAGACCTTGCACCGGGAACGACACCAGTTTCAAAGGCACCGTATCGTATGGCGCCAGTGGAATTAAAGGAGTTGATGATTCAGTTGCAAGAACTGTTAGATAAGAAGTACATTCAATAGAGTGTTTCTCCATGTGGAGCACCGGTACTATTTGTAAAGAAGAATGATGGATCGTTGAGGCTTTGTATCGATTAGAAAGAGTTGAACAAACTAACGATAAAGAATAAGTACTCATTTCCTAGGATCGATGATCTCTTTGATTATTTGAAAGGGGCAAAATATTTTTCAAAAATAGATTTACGGACTGGGTATCACCAGTTGAAGGTTAGAGTGGAGGATGTACCTAAGACATCATTTAGGACTTGTTACGGCCATTACGAGTTCTTAGTGATGTAATTTGGGTTGATGAATGCGCCAGTCACATTCATAGACATGATGAACAGAGTGTTCAAACAATACTTAGACAAGTTCGTCGTAGTGTTCATTGATGATATTCTACTCTATTCCAAGATAAAAAAAGATCATGCTGAACATTTAAGATTAGTGTTGGAAGCACTAAGGAAGGAGAGGTTGTATGCAAAATTCACTAAGTGTGAATTTTGTTTAGAGAGAGTGCAGTTGCTGGGTCACGTCATCGACAAGGACTGAGTTTCAGTGGATCCAGCGAAAGTGGAATCAGTGATTAATTGGGAACAATCAAAAACGTCGACTGAGGTGCAGAGTTTCCTAGGGTTAGCAGGTTACTATCAGAGGTTCATTCAGAACTTCTCGAAGATAGCTTCGCCGTTGACAAATTTGACAAGGAAGATGGTGAAGTACGTGTGGACAGAGAAGTGTAAAAACAGCTTTCAAAAGCTAAAGAAGAGGTTGAGTCAAGCACCGGCATTAACCTTACCAGACGAGACGGGGAATTTTGTAGTTTATAGTGATGTGTCGTATAAAGGACTGGGTTGCGTGCTCATACATCATGGCAAAGCCATTGCGTATGCATCTAGGCAGTTGAAGGAGTATAAGAAAGGATACGACGCTATTTGGATAATAGTGGATCGTTTGACGAAGTCAGCTCATTTCTTGCCAATAAGAGTCAAGTACAACTTGGCTCAGCTAACTAAGCTTTATGTCAAAGAGATTGCCTCAAGACATGGAGTGCCAGTTTTGATTGTGTCAGATTGCGACATGCGATTTACATTGAATTTTTGGAAGAGCTTGCAAGAGAAAATGGGAACACAACTGAGGTTGAGCACGGTGTATCATCCACAGACGGATGGACAAAGTGAGAGGATAATTCAAATGCTAGAAGACATGTTAAGGTCTTGCGTTATGGATTTCAAGGGTAGTTGGGACGATCACCTACCGTTGATAGAGTTCGCCTACAACAACAGTTATCACGCAAGTATAGGCATGTCGCCTTATGAAGCGTTGTATGGACGGAAGTGCAGAACGCCACTGTACTGGGTTGAAGTTAGAGAGAGTCGAATTTTAGGACCAGAAATGGTGCAACAAACAGCGGAAGTAGTTAAGTTGATACGAACGCGGCTAGTAGCTGTGACGAACGAGAATTTTGTAAAGATATTTGAATATTTATTGAAATAAATAAATATTTTAATGATTTAATTATTGAGTTAAGTAATTAATTCATGAATTTATGGTAGATTAATTTAATTATATGTGTTACATTAATTAAATTAATGTGTAATAATTTAATAATTTAAATAATATATTTAATTGAGTTTATTTGATTAAATGAATTAATTAAATAAGCATATGTTACTTTAATTAATTTAATACTTAATTAAAGAATTAATGAATTGACATAATTAATAAATAAAAATATTAATTATGTGACAATATGATTTAATATAAAATTTATTATATGTTATTTAATTGATTTAAATAAAATTGATTGATTAATTAAAGTGTTACAATTGACTATATACTAAACTAGTTAATTAAAATAAATTAAAAAGAAATTAAGGGTGTAGCCAAACAAGGCCTTAAGGGGAGTTAGTCCGTTTGTTATACAACGAATATATTATATATACGTATATTATTCTGTTAAACGGAATTGTTTTCATTTGTTCAAAGTCAGAGAAAGAAAAAAAAACTTAGAAATTTTCAAAGAGAAGAAGAAGAAGAGAGAAAGAGATTTGAGGAATCCTGAGTGTTGTATTAGATTTATCTTCATACTAACAAAGGGTAATCTTCTTTCAAAGTTTTTAAAATTAAGTTTTCCAAAGTTTTTCATATACGTATTCTAAAGTCTGTGAAAATTGTGTTTCCCAATTGGGTTATGATATGGCTTTATCTGTATGGGTATGTGATTATAACATGTTTTCTAACGTATAAACATGTTTTAAAGTAATCAATTTTATATAATTTGGCCTTAATTGGTTTTTCAAAAAGTTATAGAGTTTTCTACGATATTGTAAAAATTCTCTGTCAATACTTGTTTTTGGGAAATTAAAGTGTGAAATTATTATATATGTGACCGTATATGTTAGTATTATGTGTTGGATCATGTATCCATGATTTACACTGATCACACCAAGTAATTTTGTTAATAATTGGGTTTATAAAATTACAGAGTATTGAATATGGGTGAATAACCCATATGGGTCAAATTCATGATTAATTCATATAATTGTATTAAAATTGACGTATGAATATGATTGTATATGTTTAAACAAAGAGAATAGAATTAAAATGAATGGATTCGGTGTAGTAACGAATCCGTAATGATAGATTATATATTTTTCATAAAAACTTTACAAGTTTTGAAGAACGGTGAGAATTAATGTCTTGAATTGTATAATTACATGACTTGGAATGTTAAGATTATGGTATAGGTGATATATAATGTTTCTGTGAAGTTTATACTTCATGGATAACATTATTAATCAGCGTATTGGTGTGAAATTGAAGAAAGTGGCCGAATTTTTGTGTTCTTTGCGAACTAGAAATTCTGGAAAAACGCAGCCGCGCGGCCGCACCGAATGAAAGGCTTAACGGCCCGCGGACACGCCAGGCCTGAAATTTTGAAAAAAAAATGTTAAGTGTTGGAATTTTGTGAAATGGGTTTTGAATCCAATAAACATGAATACATGTTGTATATATGATAAGATGTTAATATGAGTTTAATAATTTATGTTACGTGATTAATTAATAAATTAATTATGTGACTTAAATTATTATTTATAAATTTTAAATAATGTGATATAAACATGAAGATATGTTATGTATGTAATAAGTTGTTAATACAAGTTAATAACTTAAGTTATGTGATTAATTAATAAGTTAATTAATCAACGTGAACCATTATTGAAAAAAAAACCTAATAATGAGTTCGAAGAATACTATTGTAAATCAATAATCATATCGAACCTGTGATTAATTGATATTGTAAATGTGTGATAGGTAAGAGTAATTAAAGAAGTGAGTAATAATTGTAGCTTGCGCACGAGGCAAGTTTTCTATCCCTAACTTACTATTATTGTTGGGCAAGTTTCCCAAACTAAACTCTTTAAATTGAGCAATTGCTATGCTTAATTACTATTGTTGAGAAAATTCTTACTCTTGAATATCCAAGTTTAGAATTTCACATGAGATGCTATGATTCTTTTAAAAGTATCATTTAAGTGTACAATACTTATTCGATTGTATACCTTGAGAAGTTAATATTCAATTTGAATATCATTTATTGAGTTATCCAAACCAACTTTATTTGGTGCGGATTCTGATGTCAAACTGAGATGAACAACCCTAATATAGGGGATTAATGAATATGCTTTAAGCGTTAAGATAGTGTGCACAGTATCAGTACGAAGGGCTGATCTCCCTAAGTACGAGAAGTAAAGTCTATAGTCTTATAGCTGTTAAAGGTTAGAAAGGTTAATATACTTGACAACCTAAGACTCGGTTCAAGGTCTTAATGACCCTCAGAAGTAATTTGACTCTCGATTAATATTCTTGATTCAAAAGTTGAGAAGTAATTTGACTCTTGATTAATATTTTTGATTCAAATGTTGAGCTTTCTATTATTCAGAATTCTTTCACTCGCATGTTATTATTCTGTCATGTTTTTATACTTGCGGGCATTCGTGCTCAGTCTTGCATAATAACATTGCAGCTAATAATTAACGAAGTGATGTACCTTCTAGTAGCAACGGCAAAGGAAAAGCTAACAAGTGTTGAAGACTTGTGTTGATGTTAAGAATGTTAAAGTTCAAGATTTATGTGTGATGACTTAAGACTTATTTATTTACGTTTTCGCAACAGAGATTTAAGGTTAAGTTTAACCTGGGATTTATGATGTATTATTATGTTAGATGATGTAAGATGATGATTTATTTATCTAAGAAATGAATTTCATTATTTATGGGTAGATAGTTGTATGATATTGGAACAGTGAACACCAAATCCTGTGAAAATTAAGATACCGGATTTGGGGGTGTCACAAGTTGGTATCAGAGCCGTAGGTTATGAACCTTAGGTGGGGGAAAAACCTTAGGATAGTAGCCTTCATGAAGATAGTAATGACAACTCTGATTTGAGTTCTAAGAAAGATAATAAAATTACCTTATGTGCTATGTGCTTATGTGTTCATACTTGTTAGAGTATTGATTAGCATCACGTAAAAACTAAGACTTAAAACTTATTTTGTCAGGATGTCAGATACTGGAGGAGCTAGTCAGCCCAGGGATGTTGTACCCCTTGAGACTAGAGATGAGGAGCCCCGGGACATACATACTGTCTGGGAGCAGTTAGTACAGCCAGAGCCATCTCCTATGATTTCAAATTTTGGTCAGGAGCATGAGCCAGAGACGGACTCAGAGGAGGACCCTGAAGAGGTTGAGATTTCGGCTGAGGCAGCCGAGGAGGAGGAAGAAGAGGAGGAAGACCCTGAGGAGTTCCCACCGAACTCTGTCAGTGCTGATATGTATGATTTATTTTATAATCGCAACGTAGAGTTACGAGATACAATTCAAGAGTTGACGGAGCAGTCAGTTGCTCAAGGTGGTGAGATTGAGACACTCCACACCCGTCTTGGCAATGTGGAGTGGGATTTGGTTCATGAGAAGGGCCAAACTGAGCAGAAGACAAAGGAGATAGAGAAGTTAAAGAATAAGTTGAAAGAGAAATCTGAAAGACTGGCCATAGTGGAAGAAGCTTGAGTGAGAAATGCACGACGTGCAGATCTGGCAGAGGATGATGCGTGTGCGAAGAGAGTTAAGGTTGCAGAGACGTGCTACACGTTTCTAAGGGCAATGGATGAGGCCCAGGACCGAGTTATGAGATATCCAATTCAGTTCGAGGGACTGCCTGAGTATATGTTGGATCGCAGGACTATGTCCCGCATTATAGAAGAGGAGCGTAGTGAAGCTGTCCGACGCCTTAGTAGGCCGTGATAGGACAATATGATATTGTTAATGTTTAAATAATTGTAAATAATATAAATTCCGATGTGATTATAAACAAAGGAATATTGTGATAATGTAAATCCTGTAGAAACTTTATTTCAGGATAGTTGATGTAAATGGCAGAAATGCTATCGTATTGTATTAAAAGCTTTTGGCTTTAATAAAATAATAAAGTTTGTTCAAGATGATATGGGTTAAGTGAGTATGTTAAAATATTTAACATTATTTGATACTCTTTGGAGTAGTTAATGTAAATTCCAATGTGATTAAAAATAAAGGAATATTTTGAGAAACTAAATCCTGAAGATTCTTTATCTTTGGATAGTTGAGGTAAATGGCAGAGACGCTATAGTACTATGTTTAAAACTTTTGATTTAAATAAAATATCAAAGGTTATTTGAAAAGAAAAGAGTTAAAGTGGCTATGTTAAATATTTGAGTTAAGTCTTAAATATTTAAGAAATTGAATAAAGATCTAATGAGCGTATATTCTTAACAGAAATATGCCGCCAAGAAGGAGACAAAATCGTCGACAAGCCCAAGAAGGGTCAACCAATAACAATAACAACAATGATGCCAATGTGAACCCCGTTCAGCAGTTGGTAAATCTGTTGGCTGGAGCGATGAACAATCAGCCTCAAGCTCCACCGAACACCTCATTTAAAGACTTTAAGGCAGTGGGACCGCCAGATTTTAAGGGTTCCACGAACCCGATAGAAGCTCAGACTTGGGTTATGGAAATGGAGAAAATTTTTGAGGTCGCCCGAGTTAGGGAGGACCAGAAGACCGCCTACGCGACATTTATGTTAAAATCAGAAGCCAGCTACTGGTGGCAGGCAGATAAGATCAGGGGAGGAGAAGGTGTAATAACCTGGGAAAGGTTTAAAGAAATGTTTTTTGAGATGTATTTCCCGACCAGCTCCCAGAATCAAATG
The DNA here is from genome assembly GCA_020205555.1 of Panax stipuleanatus. Taxonomy (NCBI): domain Eukaryota; kingdom Viridiplantae; phylum Streptophyta; class Magnoliopsida; order Apiales; family Araliaceae; genus Panax; species Panax stipuleanatus. Next base: position 82,997,259 of record CM035120.1, on the reverse strand, counting down.
GAGATGCAGTTTCTAGAGTTGAAGCAGGGGAATATGTCTGTGGCCGACTACGCGGCAAAGTTTAACGAATTGTCTAGGTTTGCCCAATATCAGGTGCATACTCACAAAAGAAAGGCTAGGCGTTTTGAATAGGGACTGAAACCTTGGTTGTATAGCAAGGTGTCAATGTTTCAATTGAACACATTTGTTGGAGTTCTGGAGAAGGCCATTCTCGCTGAAGGTGGAAGCGAAGCGGTGTCTAAGTACAATCAGGATCAAAAGAAGAAGAAGAATGATAGTGAAGGAAACAATAAGGCTAGTGGCAGTCACATAGGGGGAACTAATAATCATAAACGAAAATGGAATGACAACCCGTCGTTTGTAAGTCAGCAAGGTAGTTAGAAGAAAAAGTTAGAACCATGCCCAACCTGTGGGAAGACTCACTTGGGAGTCTGCATGAAAGGAAAAAGAGTTTGCTACAATTGTGGTCAGGAAGGCCACATAGCACCTAACTGACCTAACCCTAAGAAGGGCGCCTGCTACATATATGGGTCAAAGGATCACTTGGCTAGAGACTGTCCAAAGAAGGCATCTGGAGGGGCAGGGTAAGGTGGACATAAGGGAAATAATAGTGGAAATCCTCTTACCATTACCGGACCAACTTCGACAAACCGACCAACTGCAAGGACATTTAACATGACCGTATAAGACACTGTGCAGTCTCGTGATGTGGTGTCAGGTATCATTCCGATTAATAAAGTCAATGCTTATGTTTTATTTGATTCGGGTGCTACTTGTTCATTTATATTCGATGACTTTGCAAAGAATTTAGAATTGCTTAAAGACGAATTAGAGATCCCTATGAACATAGAGATTGCGAATATGGAAGTAATTTCTGTTAAGTATATACACAAGAACTGTAGAGTGGATATTAAGGATAAAGTTATGAACATAGATCTGATCCCGATTAAACTTGGGGAATTTGACGTTATCCTGGGAATGGATTGGCTATTCAATTATGGAGCCGTAATTGATTGCCAGAAGAAATGTATTAACCTTATGACTCCGTCAAAGGTTGTATTTTATGGCAGCAAGTCGCCTAGACAAGCGAGTTATCTGACGATGATGTAGGCCAGGAAGTTATTAAGACAAGGCTGTATGGGGTATTTAGCCTACATAGTCAATAGTCGTAAAGAGAATCCAAAGTTAGAAGAAATACCAGTCGTAAGAGACTTCGTGGATGTTTTCTCGGATGATCTGCCAGGACTTCCGCCTGACAGGGAAATAGATTTTGTTATCGATTTGGTGCCAGGAACGGCTCCAATATCGAAAGCACCGTACCGGATGGCTCTGGTAGAAATGAAGGAATTGATGGTACAGCTACAAGAGCTGTTGAACAAGAAATATTTCAACCGAGCGTATCACCGTGGGGAGCGCCGTTATTATTTGTTAAGAAGAAGGATGGAACGATGCGACTCTGCATTGACTATAGAGAATTGAACAAGGTTACCATTAAAAATAGGTATCTGTTGCCAAGGATTGATGATCTGTTTGATCAATTAAAAGGAACGAGATATTTCTCGAAGATAGACCTGAGAAGTGGTTATCATCAGTTGAAGGTAAGGCCAGAAGATGCCCCGAAGACAGCGTTTAGGACACGATATGGTCACTACAAATTTTTTGTTATGTCATTTGGTCTAACAAATGCGCCTGTAGCATTTATGGGCCTAATGAATGGAGTGTTCAAGCCGTTTTTGGACAAATTCGTAGTGGTTTTTATTGATGATATATTGGTCTATTCTAAGACCAAGGAAGAACATGTTGAGCATTTGAAGTTGACGTTAGAAGTATTAAGAAGAGAAAAGTTGTATGCCAAATTCTCAAAGGAGGGATCCACCGAAATTTTGTCCTTATCAATCACGTGTCCGAGAAATTGCACCCTTTCAACCCAGAATTCACAAAGTCGAAGCAGTGATGAATTGGGATCAGCCGAAAACACCGTCGGAAGTAAGAAGTTTTCTTGGATTAGCCGGTTATTACAGAAGATTGATTCAGGATTTTTCCAAGATCGCAACTCCATTAACGAATTTGACTAGGAAAGTTGTGAAATTTGTTTAAACGGAGAAGTGTGAGGAAAGTTTTCAAGAACTTAAGAGAAGGATAAGTACAGCACCTGTGTTGTCCCTTCCGGATGACACAGGAAATTTTGTGGTATATAGTGATGCGTCGCATAAAGGGCTAGGCTGTGTGCTTATGCAAAATGGCAAAGTCATTGCGTATGTGTCACGACAGTTGAAAGATTATGAGAAGGGATATCTAACCCACGATTTGGAATTAGCTGCGGTGGTATTTGCTTTAAAGATTTGGAGACACTATCTCTATGGGGAGAAGTGTGAAATATATATACAGACCATAAGAGTCTGAAGTATATTTTCACACAGAAAGACTTGATATGCGCCAAAGAAGGTGGCTGGAGTTAATAAAGGATTATGATTGTGATATCTTATACCACCCAGGCAAAGCGAATGTTGTAGCCGACGCCTTAAGCAGAAAGGGTCGGGAGAAGTTGATGATGCTGACAACACAGGAAGAATTGATTTCAGCAATGGAAAAGCTGGAATTGGAAGTAGGATGTCCAATGGAGACTGACGAGAAACTATTCCAGATGCAAGCTGGTACAACTTTATTGGATAAGATTAAGGAAGCACAAATCCTGGATAACGAATGTGAGGAAGTAAAGAAAAATATATCTGAAGGGACTGAACTTAGATTTAAAATAGACAGCGAAGGATTGTTGAGATTTGAAAGTAGAGTTTGGGTACCGCCAATACCAAAAATCAAGGAGGACATTCTGAGCGAGGCTCATAGTTCGAGGTATTCCATTCACCCCGAAAGTACCAAGATGTATCAGGATTTACGACAACACTTTTGGTGGCCAAATATGAAGAAAGACGTTGCCGATTGTGTTGCCAAGTGTCTGACTTGCCAAAGGGTCAAGGCAGAACACCAAAGACCAAGTGGTTTGTTACAACCTTTAGAAATCCCAGAATGGAAATGGGATCATATTACAATGGATTTTGTTGTTGGCCTTCCGACGACTCAGAAAGGCTATGACGCAGTATGGGTTATCGTCGACCGATTAACGAAATCCGCACACTTTCTTCCGATCAAAATCAGATTTAACCTCAAACAATTGGGGAAGTTATATGTAAAAGAGATTGTTTCGAGGCACGGGGTGCTAGTGTCAATTATTTCTGACCGTGATTCGCGCTTCACATCGAATTTCTGGAAGCGACTGCAAGAATGCATGGGAACACAGTTGAGGATGAGCACCGCTTATCACCCTCAGACTGACGGGCAAAGTGATAGAACGATCCAAATATTAGAGGATATGCTTAGAGCATGCATAATGGATTTTAAAGGCAATTAGGATGATCATTTGCCGCTTGTAGAATTTGGTTATAATAATAGTTACCACGCTAGTATTGGTATGCCGCCTTACGAAGTATTGTACGGTAGAAAGTGCAGAACTCCACTGTACTGGGATGAAGTTGGTGAAAGACAATTGCTAGGACCAGAGTTAGTCCAACAAACGAAAAAAATAGTTAAAGTGATTCAGACAAGATTAATAGCGGCTCAGGATAGGCAGAAGCAATACCCCGATCCACACCGCAAGAATGTAGAGTTTGAATCGGGTAGTTTTGTATTTTTGAAGGTCTCTCCTTGGAAGGGAAAGATCAGATTTGGTAAGAAGGGAAAATTGAGCCCGAGGTTCATTGGACCCTTTGAGGTACTCCGAAGAATTGGAGAAGTAGCCTATGAGGTAGCTTTACCTCCGGCACTAGAGTATGTCCACAACGTTTTCCATGTGTCGGTATTACGACGTCATAAACCCGATTACAAAATGTGATAGAATATGAACCCCTACAATTTGAGAAAGATTTATCATACGAAGAAGTTCCTGTTCAGATAGTTGACAGGAAAGAGCAAGTTCTCAGGAACAAGGTAATACCTTCTGTTAAGGTAATTTGGAGGAACCACAACGCTGACCGTATATGTTTTTGGGAAATTAAAGTGTGAAGTTATTATATATGTGACCGTATATGTTAGTATTATGTGTTGGATCATGTATCCATGATTTACACTGATCACACCAAGTAATTTTGTTAATAATTGGGTTTATGAAATTACAGAGTATTGAATATGGGTGAATAACTCATATGGGTCAAATTCATAATTGATTCATATAATTGTATTAAAATTGACGTATGAATATGATTGTATATGTTTAAACAAAGAGAATGGAATTAAAATGAACGGATTCGGTGTAGTAACGAATCCGTAATGATAGATTATATATTTTTCATAAAAACTTTATAAGTTTTGAAGAACAGTGAGAATTAAGGTCTTGAATTGTATAATTACATGACTTGGAATGTTAAGATTATAGTATATGTGATATATAATGTTTCTGTGAAGTTCATACTTCATGGGTAACATTATTAATCAGTGTATTGGTGTGAAATTGGAGAAAGTGGCCGAATTTCTGTGTTCTTCGCGAACTAGAAATTCTAGAAAAATGCAGCCGCGCGGCCGGGCCGAGTGCAAGGCTAAACTGCGCGCGGCCGCGACAAGCCTGAAATTTTGAAAAAAAAATGTTAAGTGTTGGAATTTTGTGAAATGGGTTTTGAATCCAATAAATATGAATACATGTTGTATATATGATAAGTTATTAATATGAGTTTAATAATTTATGTTACGTGATTAATTAATAAATTAATTATGTGACTTAAACTATTATTTATAAAGTTTAAATAATGTGATCTAAACATGAAGACTTGTTATGTATGTAATAAGTTGTTAATATAAGTTAATAACTTAAGTTATGTGATTAATTAATCAATGTGAACCATTATTGGAAAAAAAACCCTAATAATGAGTTCGAAGAATACTATTGTAAATCAATAATCATATCGAACCTGTGATTAATTGATATTGTAATTGTGTGATAGGAAAGAGTAATTAAAGAAGTGAGTAATAATTGTAGTTTGCGCACGAGACAAGTTTTCTATCCCTAACTTACTATTATTGTTGGGCAAGTTTCCTAAACTAAACTCTTTAAATTGATCAATTGCTATGCTTAATTACTATTGTTGAGCAAATTCTTACTCTTGAATATCCAAGTTTAGAATTTTCACATGAGATGCTATGATTCTTTTAAAACTATCATTTAAGTGTACAATACTTATTCGATTGTATACCTTGAGAAGTTAATATTCAATTTGAATATCATTTATTGAGTTATCCAAACCAACTTTATTTGGTGCGGATTCTGATGTCAAACTGAGATGAACAACCCTAATATAGGGGATTAATGAAGATGCTTTAAGTGTTAAGATAGTGCACACAGTATCAGTACGAAGGGCTGATCTCCCTAAGTACGAGAAGTAAAGTCTATAGTCTTATGACTGTTAAAGGTTGGAAAGGTTAATATACTTGACAACCTAAGACTCGGTTCAAGGTCTTAATGACCCTCAGAAGTAATTTGACTCTCGATTAATATTCTTGATTCAAAAGTTGAGAAGTATTTTGACTCTTGATTAATATTCTTGATTCAAATGTTGAGCTTTCTGTTATTCAGAATTCTTTCACTCGCATGTTGTTATTCTGTCATATTTTTATACTTGCGGGCATTCGTGCTCACTCTTGCATAATAACATTGCAGCTAATAATGAACGAGGTGATGTGCCTTCTAGTAGCAAGGGCAAAGGAAAAGCTAACAAGTGTTGAAGACTTGTGTTGATGTTAAGAATGTTAAAGTTCAAGATTTATGTGTGATGACTTAAGACTTATTTATTTACGTTTTCGCAACAGAGATTTAAGGTTAAGTTTAACTTGGGATTTATGATGTATTATTATGTTAGATGATGTAAGATGATGATTTATTTATCTAAGAAATGAATTTCATTATTTATGGGTAGATAGTTGTATGATATTAGAACAGTGAACACCAAATCCTGTGGAAATTAAGATACCGGATTTGAGGGTGTCACAGTAGCGGCTTAAGACAGGCAGAAAAAGTATGCCGATCCACATCGGAAGAATAGAGAGTTTGAAATTGGTTCTTATGCATTCTTGAAGGTGTCGCCTTGGAAGGGGAAGATACGCTTCGGGAATAAGGGAAAGTTAAGTCCCAGGTTTATAGGACCTTTTCAGATTTTGAGAAGGATAGGAGAGGTAGCATATGCATTAGCATTACCTCCAAAGTTGGGGAATATCCACAGCGTGTTTCACGTGTCGGTGTTGCGTCCCTATAAGCTAGATTACAAGCACGTAATCGAGTATGAACTAATCCAAGTCGAGAAAGACTTAACCTACGAAGAGATTCCTATTCAAGTCATTGATAGGAAAGAACAAGTTTTGAGAAACAAGGTCATACCTTCGGTGAAGGTGATATAGAGGAACTACAATGCCGAATAAGTAAAGTGGGAACTCGAAGATAAGATGAGGAAGACATATCCCCATTTTTTTGACTAACTTATATTGTAATTCTGGTGACAGAATTCTTATAAGGGGGGAGAATGTAACGCCCGAGAAATTCGGACGTTTATATAAATAAATTTTATTTGATTATTTAAATAAAATCATATTTAATGTTTATTAAAGTGAATAAGCTATTTCTAGGTCGTTTTATAACCTAAAAAATGTGAATGTGGTTAGGATTCTAGCTTTGTGCTAGAATTAAATCATATGAATTTACAAGACGGAAATAAAAGATTTTCGGGAATAAAATATTTTATATAAAAAGACGAAATAAGCACTATTTATAAATGAAACCCTAAGGGTTAGGGTTTGAGACCCTAAGTCTTTTGGGAGTTCGAAATGTCGGAGTGACATTCTGTCAAATGATTTGACAGTAATATACCGTGAAAAGTTAAGTTAGCAGAGAAAAGTTTTCTCGGGAGGAAATCACTATTCATCCAATTCTGTTGGGGAATTTTTATTGAAATTTACGAGAAACGCGTAATGATAGGATTTCAAGACGGAATGTAATATGTAATAATATTTCATTTATGGCTCACGAAGTTTTCGCTTGCGGACTTAAAAACCGTAATCGTTAGGGAAAGTGAAACCTAACGATAATTATGTAAGTATAATAATAAATAATTATTATACAAAATTAATACGAGTATAATACGAGGTATTACATGATTGTTATACGAAGAGAATACGAGGATTAATATGACGTATAATATAAATTTTATACGAAGTAAATACGTTCAATTGGAATTAATTTTTAATAAATAAACTCGTGGGTCGAATCGATGGATCAACGGGTGGGTTAAACCCAAGGGCCAACCCATGGGGCAACCAATGGGCACATGAGTTTATGAGGGAGGCTTGTAGGGTGCATATGCTAGAACATTCTAGCACATTGCTTCACATGGCAAGGCTTGTGACTAAGGAGGTTTGGTCCTAATGACCAAACTACCCCAAGTCTTGTCAAGCCTATAAATACGAGGCTTATTTGATCATTTGTTGGTTGATCAAATTGAGAACAAGATAGAGAAAGAGCAAGAAATTCTAAGCTTGTGCCATTGATAACAATCAAGCAATCAAGAAGCAAGAAGTACTAAACTCTTGAGCAATCAAGAACCAACATAAGAACTACCAAGAATACAAGAAGGTATACCCATTTAAACCTTAATTTCAACTTCCTTCAATATCAAATTTGATAGAGAAGTGATTAGTGGAAGTATGATTAGTGAGAAGTGATAGGGTTAGCCTTATAGTGGACTTAAAACACTAATAAGCCATAAAAGAATGAAATCATAATAATTGATTAAAGACTTAACCAAGAACTCATCAAAACTATGAGAATTGGAATGATAAACATGTAAAACTATTAAACATAAATGTTTACCATAGTTAGAATCATTAATAATCACCCAATGGATTGATTCCAATTGGTTTGACATAAAAATATCGAAGAACAAAATTCGGCGAAAGTTACGCGATTAGACGTTAATCGTCGAAATCATAAATTTCCTGGAATAGAGGTCAAAAGTCGTCGTCTGATTCAAAAATGATGGTTTTCGATTGCAACATGTGTAATTATATAAATAAGACTTGCGGAGGCAAGAACGAAGCAATTCGAACTTAAAACAAAGAATTGAGCGTCGAACGTTCACGAACGTTCGACGAAAGTGTAAAAATGGACTAATCTGCTAAATTCTCGCCGACGAATTCAAAATTGAATTTTGACTTGATAGAATGATATAAAATAACATTTATGAACTATTGTCTTTGGAACGAGCCAATTCCGAGTTGTAACGATCACGTTACGAGCTTGGGAATCTCAGAAATTTTTAAGACTTGAAATTTTTTCTGAAGAACGGGGTCGGCACTGCAGCACCGCCCATGTATTGTAAACCAGCGCCGCAACGCCAGTCCAGGGATAGTTCCCTTCATGAATGTAATAAGCCATAAAGAATGATAAGTAACTTGAACGAATGTTATTAGTTTAACAATTCGGCTAAATTATACGAGAACGAGAAGATAGTTACACAATGTATATCGATAATCATTGGTATGCTATGTGTTTATATCTTGTAAAAGTTGTAAAGACCAAGTAAAGTGCACTTAAAAGGTTTAAATACGTGAAGGCAAGTTTTCTAACTTTGTATTAACATTATGTTATGCAAGCTTTCTAAACTCTTGTCTGTACGTAATGTCGGACAAGTTGTCAATATGCATGGTTGCCTATGCATGAACTGTTGTTGAATAGTCGATGCCATTTGCTTCGGCTAGACGTATATGTAAAGTATTTTGATTAATTTCCATAAATCTTTCAAAGTATTCTTGATGTGCAATCCTATTCCAATTGCTTTGGTACAGATTCCGAGATAAACTTGAGTATGAAAACACAAAGGTTTTAACGTCGTTAAATCGACGAGCACTTGAAGTTGCCAAAAAGCTTAAACGTGAAAACATTTAAGGAATGAGTGTTGATCAACATAGAGTACTACAGGCTGATCACTTGAAGAGGATCTTAACTTATTCTGCTGTACATGAACTGATTCTTCTATTTGTCATCTGCTAATTACTTTGCAATACAAAAGAAAAGGAAAAAGCTTTTAAAATTAAAAAGGATCTATTCAACCCCCCTTCTAGATCTATTATCTGCCCCCTGGGAACTAACATATGAGTCTCAACAGTAGTGTCATCCGTCATCCGAGATCGAAAGAGCTACTTAGATATCTCATATCTAGCAGTCCTACTTTGCTCACCATACAACTTTTGGAGGTATAGCAATAAAGCAGGAGCATCCATAGTTTCATGCTAATGTTGAAGTTCGTTACTCATGGATGCGAGCATGATGCATTGAGCCACAGATGCATCATATTGCCACTTCTTAAAAGTAGCAATCTCTTCATCAGAGGCTTCTTCAACAACATTTACAGGGATAGACGAATTTAGGACATAAGAAATCTTTTCTACAGTGAGAACAATTCTCAGATTTCTTAACCAGTTCGTGTAAATCAGGCCAGTTAGTTTGTTAGCATCAAGTATGCTACACAGTGATAATGAGTGTGCTATTTTTAAATTCTGCATGTGAAATAAAATAACATTTTTAGCAAACATTCATTTAATTAATTACCAAAATAAATTAGGTCTTTATTTTAAATTGGTATCTCCCCCTATTTTCTTCAAACTATATTACCCTCATAATATATAGTTCGACAAATCTAATTAAAGATTTGTTAGTGAAAATAAAGATTCTATTTCAAATGTATATAGCCTTGTGTGTGCACAACAAACTATATATAAGTAAATAGGTAGACAACTCTTATCAATTACATCATCTTGTAACTCCTTGTATGTGACGCCCCCAAATCCGGGTACCTTCAAACCCTGGACATGGTGCTATATGGTACTACAACACTCAACAAACTTTTAATCATACAAGCTTACTAATACAAAGCTAAACTTATACTATTACATTAAATCCTTCAATTCCCAGATTCATAACCCTATACATGTTCCTACCATCATAATATTCCATATTACATAATAATATTACTCTGTTACATACTCTTCTAAAGCTTCCTTTAGTCTTTTCCTGTACTAGATGCTCCGTCACAACAACCCTAACTGAAATCATACAATTTAAGCAAGGAATGAGCATTAAATTGCCTAGCAAGTCTAATAATTTAACAATAGCACAAATAACAATGACATGATTCCACTACAATAACTGGACAAGTAGTTATGAAGTACTATAAACAAAAATGCCACATTTGGATTCCCTTTATACAATTCAGATGACAGAACATCATTAGAACTTTAAGTTTTGGTCATCAGACCATAACTTATAATTTTCAATCCTTAAAAGGACAACATAGCACTAAGGCTATAAATTTGATATTGCTTACGAGTACGTCCAGGTGATCAGCCTCTATTACCTTATGTTGTACAACACTATTCCGTTAAACGTATTTACGTTTAACTCCGACACTTGTCGTGCCTGTTGATAAACGACTTAGAACATCTGTTAATTCGTTCTCATGCTTCCACTTGAATGCTTACACAAAGTAAGTGATTAAAGACAGCAATGGTAATATTCTGAAAGATTGGTAAACCACTAACATAACATTTCCACAATTGTCTAGCCGAATCAAATGGCATTGACACCTTCGTAAATATTTCATGTTATACATGATTTGAACACTTGTACAAATACTAAGATTTGCAAAAGTCTGGAATATGCATATTCATGCAAGATTAGCATATACTACAATATAATTAAATAGTACGATTTTAGGAGAACGTAATCGAATGAAATAAGTGACTTGTCCTACCTATAGTATAGACAAGTTTAAAGAGAATTCATATAACACTAAGGTTATACTTCATAGAAAACTTGCATAACATAAAATTAATACAAGAGTTAGAAACTTGTCTCAAGCAGATATTGAACAAGATTAGAAAACTTGCCTTAAGTGTTCTTTAACAATCTTGACAATATTCGCCCTTGAAATGTCCTATATACTTGCGTTAATCATAACATATAAATTAGGCACATAATGATAACAAATTCAATACACATTTCTCATAGTATCTTCACTTCTTCTACGTTCATATATGTATCCTTAGATTCAAACTCCTCCTTAAATTTATTAATACTTGTTATGGCGCTTTGATGTTTATTTACTAAACACTTATAATAACCTTTGCGAATGTCTAAGCAATACACTTTTGTAGAAGCTTAGCACCATTTTCCACCCTTTCAAAATGTTCATTGATTTAGTGCAAGCATTTCACCAATTCTTCTTACCTTCTATTTATACCAACTTCTTTCTGTTTTATATCCTATTTGAAATTATTTCATTAATAATACTCGATTTAAGGATACTTATCATTCATTACGGCTTATTAACATGCATAAATCATAAACCGATACTCGTCGATCATCGTTTAAGTATAATGCCTATTGAAACCATAATTGGTTTATTAACTCGAACACATTTTGTGACCTCTCAAAAATTCATAAGATCTTGAATGATTAAATTAAAGGTTAAAAGAATAAACCTGGATGGGAATTTGAGGAATAATTTAAAATTTTTAAAAGAACCTATATGGTTTGAGTTGAATTCTTAAAATATGTATATGTATAGGTAAACATATATATATATATATATATATATATATTTAGTGATGTGGTATACATATTTTAGCAAGAAGAGTAATAAGAATAAATATAGTATGAGATTTGTGGGACATTTCTCAAAGTTTTAAAATATTTGGTATGAGTAAGTATATTATTTGATTTCTTATATTTGTTTATTATATAATAAACAAATAAAAAGAAACCAATATAACCTAATATATATATTAGGTATGGAAATTAAATAACATAAGGGTTATAATAGAAAAGGATGTTAGTATTTAAAATATTAACTAACATTAAGAGATTAAGTTTATTATCTCAATTTATTAATTTTATTAAAGCAAGACTAATTGGGTTAAGTAATTAAATGTACATAAGTAAGGATTTGAATTACAAATGAGGGGAATGAAAATCCTAATTAAATGATTAGGGTAAGATAGGATTAAAGGTATTAGACCTAGTCTAATTTTATGGCCCAAATGTTTGAATTAGGGAGCCCAAAAGAACTAAATTAGAAGCCCAATAGATTAAATGAGTAGCCCAACTTTTAGCCCAGTTAGAGAGGGACATTTTGGGCATGTGATAAGCTAATTAAAGCATTAAAAATAAAACAAGAAATTGGGGAGGAAAGGGCCAATGGGCCCGGCCACATAGAGGAGAAATAGAAGGGAGTGAATGTAATGATTATATTGCTTTAGTTGTTCACCAACCCACTTAGTTGTCATCTTATCATTTTGCCAACTTCTTTGTCCAACTTTACAAGAAACAAGGAGATAAGAGAGATAGAGAGAAGGAGCAAGCATGTGGGAAATGATTGTAGATATATAAAATATATCTACACACATATTACATAGACCAAACTTTTTTCTCTCTCATCTTTTAATTTATTTCATCTCATCTCACTTCCAAGCTTAAGAAAATAAAACAAGGAAGAGAGAGAGAGAGAGAGAGAGAGAGAGGAGAGGGACAGTGGGGAGAGGAAGAGAAAAGAAAGGGGATTTGATCTTCAAATTATCCAAGATCAACATTTAGTTTAATGAATGATAGCAAAAAATCAAAGGTATAAACAACTTTTAACAAACTTATTTTTTAATTATTTTCAATCAAAACTTGGATCTAAAAACTTCAAAACCATAGCTCTATATGTTTATAAGTATTATATGTTTAGATCTATCACTTTTGATGATCAGAAGTTAGATCAAAAGCAAGAAAAAGAATAATATGTTTTAAAAGTTAGAAAACCTTGATTTTCCTAGCTGAAATTATGTTTTGCTTTGATTTGGTGTATGTTTGGTATAATAGATCATAGATCATGATAGATTCTTGATCTGAAAGTATATTAGTATGTATTATGATGGTTTATAATATTTAATGTTGGGTTAATCAAGAGATCTAGTCAGATTTCTTAGAAAACCAAAAGTTTTAAAATTAAATTTTTGAGAAAACGGAACATGATCTTAAAACAACCATATCTCTCATTGTGTTTCTCATTTTTGAGTATGGTAAATATCTAGAGTTAGATCTAGAAGTCTTATAACTTTTTCAAGTGGAATCACTGAAAAATTTCATGTAGATTTCGGTGTGGACTGTTTTGAACAAAGGACGCCAAATCTGTAAAACCCAAAAAATAGGCTGTCTGGATTTTTGAAGTGACGTTTCGTCCACTTATTTTGGGTAATAAATTCTGGCCTTTTGGGACACAAAAATATATGTTATAAAATAGCTTGTGTCCAAAAATGAGCTCATTCCGACTTAAATTGAGCAAGTTATGACTATTTCAATATTTGTATTTTTTTAACAAAAATTGCTATAACCGGAGTTGTATAACTCCGATGGACATGAAATTTAAACTGGAGGTTCACGATAACATGTGTAATTTCCTGCCAAGAGTTGGGAATTTTTGGAGTTAAGCGTGAGGTAGCAAATTTCTTATGGAATTAACTAGAAATGAATTTTTGAAAAATACTAAAGGAAATTAAAAAATTCCTGAAAAATTAATTTTGTGTATGGAATACATGTATTTATGTGTGGACAAAAGATAAAAAAAATAATAAGATGTTTAGATTAAAAAGGGGGAATCCAGCTTGCTGGATTGCAGTCTAGTTTATTGGTTGGCCATCGGGTTGCTGGATTGAAGGATAAATGAATCCAGGCTTGCTGAATGAGATGTTTGGATAATCCAAGATATTGGATTGGTCTGTTTAGATAATCTAGGTTGCTAGATTGACGGATTGATGAATCCAGGCTTGAGGAATTGGATGTCAGTTGGAATTCAGGCTTGCTGGATTGGAGGTCAGTTGTATCCAGTCTGCTAGATTGGGAATTAGTTACTAAATTAAAATTTAATATGAATCCAGGTTGCTGGATTAGGTATTCGGTTTACTTAATTATAAATGACTTATAAATTGAAAGACTAAGTGTTAATTCACAAGTTATATGATACAGTGGTGTGAAGTCTAAGGTAGTGCAATCGTATCTTTTAATGGTTGATGTATTGTTGCTGAGCTAAATGACTCCTTCATATGCGGAAGGTATCTACGAATTAAGTACCGATCTAACTCACTATGAAAACAGTGTAGACGAGACTGGAAACTAATTTGTTAGTTGTTTGTGGAAAACCACTCAGTATCATATATTGAATATTATTAAAGACTCGATGTGTGCTAGGTTTAGACTTGTGTATATGTATGGTATTGAGGTTATCTAATATTTGACTATGTGTTAAATGTTAGATAGTTTACTTATAAAGTATGCTATGCTAATTGAAAGATCAATCTTATAACTGATAGGTCTTTTCAATAAAGCGATTAAATTAAATTGCGTAGCAGTAATCGACGGTACAGGTAAGTTTCTACACTATACTTTTATTGTGCAAGTTTCCTAACTCGAACTCGAGTTGTTATTGTAAAACATGTTCGTGATTAATCATTGTTGATTATATCACATCTATGATTTATTGATTCGCACTTAGTGCATGTTGCATATGTTCATCAGGTATGAAAGAATGATCACCTTCATTACAATATTGTTCAGTTGAATTTATTCATGTTCATTGTTGGCTATTCAACATTATTAATTCATGTTCTTTCACAATTCTTATATTATTGAAAGTTTGTCAGCTTATTATTCTTTTCAATCATGATATATCTTCATTTGAACTTAAACTTGTTGGGCAAACTTGTTGCTCACCCTTGCTATATCATGATATATTTTTTAGATTAAGACAAAACTTCGAATACAGACAAAGGCAAAGACAAGTTCCAGGATGGAGTTTTATACGGTTAAAATGGTAATAGTATAGGATACAAATGAAATTGTATATGGTGTAGGATATCGAATGTAGGTATTAAGTTAAGGTTACAGACCTTGGGAATTATGTTGTAAAAGTTATTGTATAAACAATTTATGTTTATATCTTCCACAATAGTTATAGAAATGATGTATCGTAACGTACCAGGTCCGAGGTTCTAGGGACCCGGATTTGGGGGGCGTCACAGTTGGTATCAGAGCTGTAGGTTATAAACCTTAGGTAGGGTTACCTTAGGCTATAACCGCAGGGATGAGAATAAGGAATAAACTCAAATAGAGTTTGAAATTTAAGCGATGAATTTGGGCAAAGTATTGGTAAGTCAATAAGATTCAAAGAAGAATGCTGACAAATAATAAAGATCCAAAGTTACCTAACTCTGATAATAAAGATGAACAATAGTAATGAATAGATAGAGTCTAAAAGACTAAAAGTATAAAGGGAAAGAAGATCGTAAAATAAAACGATCATAAGATAGGAAAGAATCGTAATATAATACGATTATATTATCATATTACAACGTGATCTGTTGAGGTCATAAGAGAACAGGTGATCAATCAAATGATTGAAAACTTTATAGCAGAATTGCTGTATGACTGTTGTACTATGAAATTGTACTATTAAAACTCAGGAAAGAGTTGTGAATTGTAGATACGGATTAAACAAAATTCGTATCGAGTATTGAGGGAGCTAGGATTATGTGGAATTTTAATTGAGGACTCATGTGATAGCTGAGTTTTACAAACCTTTGTATGGCGGGGGGTTTTGTTCTTGGTCTAACGACTACTTAGTTTATCACATTGATAATCATTGAAATGTCGGTGTCGCGCTATTTGCTATAAATATGATGAGAAGGTGATTCTTTTCTCATGTGTATAACGGATAGGTAGATAATATAAGATTAGGTACGAGTTCTTAAAACTCACACTTATGGTAAGTTCGTGACTCAAAATCGTATGGTGGAACCCCTCAGTGAATGGATGACTTTGGTCTGACTAGGATAAGTTCCTAAACCCATATGATTGTGGTAAGTTCCTGAACTCATAACGTGTGGTATGTTTGATGAACTATACGGGGGTATAGGAAAATTGTGAATAAAGAATTGAGGATAATAGAAATAGATAGAAATATTAAGCAATTGATCATTAGAAGAATTGAAGTTGATGGTGGAAGCATAGGTATTCTAAATCTTCTAGTTGTGCTAGACTTTAAAATTTTTGACATCAAGCTAAATTCGCACTGATGTGCCTTCAAAAATATAAATGAATTGTTATTATCAGCAACACATAGTTACAATTGTGTAGAAGTGGTCTTCGTACCACTAACACATCGTTACCAATTGCGGCATGATAACATCAAAAATGATTTTCAATGGTTTTGAGCTGTTTAAAGAAGAGTCTACGCTAATTGTTTCAGCTAGACAAAGATTATTTAAAATATCAAAATATATTTTTATATCATCAATGCATCATGTAACCTGATACAAAGATGATAAAAATGATGGAGTTATCAATGCAGAATTACTTAGTGTCAGATGTGATCTAAAGATCGTCAGCCCACTATAATATGATGTAGTATGACAAAGTCATAGAATAACGAAATCCTCAAACGGACTGTAAATACAGTGCGGTATCATGACGTCATAAAATGATTTTAGAATTTTAAAGATAATTTGTTGCCAATTAATTTGGCTAGACATATGCTTCGATTGAAATTCAAATTTTTGGTATGAGTCTAAGCTATTTGATTCAGCTAGACAAATGTTTATGAAAATTCAAAGTATTCTTTGAAAGCTTTGCCAAACCAAATTATTTTGGTGCGATATCCTATGATAAGACTGAGGTGAACTATGTCGATTGGATAAAATAATTCAATCTAGTAGCGAAAATATTCGCTAGACATGATTGATACGTTATGCATGACGTAAGCGTACGATATGCTAATCACCTAAAGTACTAGCAGCTGGTGTAAATACCATTAAAACTATGTGTTCATGGTCTATATGACCCCTCAGCATAATATGAAAAGTTTTCTTGAATAAAACTTTTTAGATTATTGATACTACTTTATAGTTATTGAACAATTGTGGAGACTCCTGAATGATTGGAAATTGTAAACTCCTAGTGGGTAGTCTTGGTAGAATGTGATGGTGGAATAGATCCTCATGGAAGAAGATAAAATATACTCGTTAATCGAGAATGAAATCAGATGTGATTAAATAAAGGTTATTATGACAACCTAGTTTATGTGAATGAAAGGATCAGTGATTAATAGATTGTAATTTCAAGGATGAAATTTTTAGAAGAAGTGGTTAAATATATGTACTTTTGGTGCAATAGTGATTTCGAGGACGGAATTCTTATAAGGGGGGAAGAATGCGACATTCCAAAAATTCATAAGATCTTGAATGATTAAATTAAAGGTTAAAAGAATAAACCCGGATAGGAATTTGAGGAATAATTTAAAATTTTTAAAAGAACCTATATTGTTTGAATTGAATTCTTAAAATGTGTATATGTATAGGTAAACATATATATATATATATATTTAGTGATGTGGTATACATATTTTAGCAAGAAGAATGATAAGAATAAATATAGTGTGAGATTTGTGGGACATTTCTCAAAATATTAAAATATTTGGTATGAGTATGTATATTATTTGATTTCTTATATTTGTTTATTATATAATAAGCAAATAAAAAGAAACTAATATAACCTAATATATATTAGGTATGAAAATTTAAATAACTTAAAAGTTATAATAGAAAAGGATGTTAGTATTTATAATATTAAATAACATTAAGAGATTAAGTTTATTATCTCAATTTATTAATTTTATTAAAGCAAGTCTAATTGGGTTAAGTAATTAAATATACATGAGTAAGGATTTGAATTACAAATGAGGGGAATGAAAACCCTAATTAAATGATTAGGGTAAGATAGGATTAAAGGTATTGGACCTAGCCTAATTTTATGGCCCAAATATTTTAATTAGGGAGCCCAAAAGAATTAAATTAGAAGCCCAAGAGATTAAATGAGTAGCCCAACTTTTAGCCCAATTGGAGAGGTACATTTTAGGCATGTGATAAGCTAATTAAAGCATTAAAAATAAAACAAGAAATTGGGGAGGAAAGGGCCAAGGGGCCAGGCCACATAGAGGAGAAATAGAAGGGGGTGAATATAATGATTATATTGCTTTAGTTGTTCACCAACCCACTTAGTTGTCATCTTATCATTTTGCCAACTTCTTTGTCCAACTTTACAAGCAACAAGGAGATAAGAGAGAGAGAGAAGGAGCAAGCATGTGAGAAATGATTGTAGATATATCAACTATATCTACATACATATTACATACACCAAACTCTTTTCTCTCTCATCTTTTAATTTATTTCATCTCATCGCACTTCCAAGCTTAAGAAAACAAAACAAGGAAGAGAGAGAGAGGGGAGAGGGACGGTGGGGAGAGGAAGAGAAAAGAAAGGGGATTTGATATTCAAATTATCCAAGATCAACATTTAGTTTGGAAGAACAATGAAGGCTAGCAAGAAATCAAAGGTATAAACAACTTTTAACAATGTTATTTTTAAATTATTTTCAATCAAAACTTGGATATAAGATTTTAAAACTCCAAAACCTTAGATCTATATGTTTATAAGTGTTATATGTTTAGATCTATCACTTTTGATGATCAAAAGTTAGATCAAAAGCAAGAAAAAGGAAAATATGTTTTAAAAGTTAAAAAACCTTGATTTTCCTAACCTAAATTATGTTTTGCTTGGATTTGGTGTATGTTTGATATAATAGATTATGGATCATGTTAGATCCTTGATCTAAAGGTATATTAGTATGTATTATAATGGTTTATAATGTTTAATGTTTGGTTAATCAAGAGATCTAGGAAGATTTTTTAGAAAATACAAAAGTTTTAAAATCAGATTTTTGAAAAAACGGAACATGATATTAAAATGACCATATCTCTCATTGTGTTTTGAATTTTTGAGTATGGTCAATTTTTAGATTTAGATCTAGAAGTCTTCTAACGTTTCCAAGTGGAATCCTTGAAAAATTCCTTGTAGATTTCCGTGTGGACTGTTTTGAACAAAGGACGCCAAATCTGAAAAACCCAAAAAATAGGCTGTCTGGATTTTTGAAGGGTAGTTTTGTCCACTTATTTTGTGTAATAAATTCCGGCCTTTTGAGAAATAAAACTATATGTTATGAACTAGCTTGTGTCCAAAAATGAGCTTATTCCGACTTAAATTGAGCAAGTTATGACTATTTTAATATTTACGTGTTTTCGACGAAAATCGCTATAACCGGAGTTGTATAACTCCGATGGCCGCGAAATTTAAACCGGAGGCTCACGATAACATGTGTAAGATTCTGCCAAGAGTTGGGAATTTTTGGACTTAAGCGTGAGGTAGCAAATTTCTTAAGGAATTAACTAGAAATGAATTTTTAAAAAATACTACATGAAATTGAAAAATTTTTGAAAAATTAATTTTGTATATGGAATATATGTATTTATGTGTGGACAAAAGATAAAAAAATAATAAGATTATTAGATTAAAAAAAAGGGAATCCAGCTTGCTGGATTGCAATCTAGTTTATTGGTTGGCCATCGGGTTGCTAGATTGAAGGATAAATGAATCCAGGCTTGCTGGATGAGATGTTTGGATAATCTAGGATGCTGGATTGGTCTGTTTAGATAATCTAGGTTGCTGGATTGAAGAATTAATGAATCCAAGCTTGATGGATTTGAGGTTAGTTGAATCCGGATTTGAGGTTAGTTGAATCCAGACTTGCTGGATTGGATGTCATTTGGAATCCAGGCTTGCTGGATTAGAGGTCAGTTGTATCCAGTCTGCTGGTTTGGGAATTAGTTACTATATTGAAATTCAATATGAATCCAGGTTGCTGGATTAGGTATTCGGTTTACTTAATTATAAATGACTTATAAAATGAAAGACTAAGTGTTAATTCACAAGTTATATGATACAGTAGTGTTAAGTCTAAGGTAGTGCAATTGTACCATTTAATGGTTGATGTATAGTAGCTGAGCTTAACGACTATTTCATATGGGGAAGGTATCTACGAATTAGTAACCGAGCTAACTCACTATAAAAACAGTGTAGACGAGACGAAAACTAATTTGTTGGTTGTTTGTGGGAAACCACTCAGTATACTATATTTAATATTATTAAAAACTCGATGTGTGTTAAGTTTAGACTTGTGTATATGTATGGTATTGAGGTTATCTAATATTTGACTATGTGTTTAAATGTTAGATAGTAATTGAAAGATCAATCTTATAACTGATAGGTCTTTTCAATAAAGCTGTTAGGAATATATATAAGAATGTTATTCCTATTTATATATGATTTGATTATGATATAAATGAATGAATATGCAAGTATGCTTGCATTGATAAAAGCTGTAAAGTCCTTAAAAAAAATGATGTACAAGGACTATAAAGATAGAAAGATCAAGCTTGTTAGGTTGATCCTTATAATATAATAAATAGGCCTGTCCGATTGTCGAAGCACTGCATCAGAATCGTAGTCTTCCAGGAGAGACAAAGAGACTTGAGAGCTATCAAGGCAGAATTGTAGTCTGCAAGATAGTAGATCTCGGAGTTCGTAGTCTGCCAGGAGAAACGAGGAAGAATCGTAGTGTGTCGAGAAGAATTTCCTCGGAGCCGTAGTCTGCTGAGGAAGTCATGTCCAGAATCGAAGAGACAGCCTGTCTATGAGCCGACCGAGAAACTGCCAGAACTAAGTCAAGAATTGTAGATCACACTTAAAGTAGTGGAGTCTAATGATCATCAGAGGTAGAGATCGTAGTCGGGGAAAATCAGACGAAGGCAGCAAGCATGAAGGTAGAATCGTAGTCTGTCAAGGTCTGATCTCGGAATCGTAGTGTCTACAGCAACTAAGCTAAATCGTAGTCTGCAGAACTAAGGCTTCCATAAGGGTTGCTCAACAACGCTAAGGGAAGAATCGTAGTGTCAACACGATTCTCATTAAATGGGCAATCCCTATATATCCAAAGCATGAAGCCTCTGGTCTGAGCTACAAAGATACATCCTACATGAAGAGTGCCAGAGAGCACTCACCGAATGGCATGCAAGCTAACAGAAGATCTAAGCATCAACTCTATCAACATGCAGACCTAGTTGTGAGGCCATTCGAGATGAAGTCTTTCACAAGCTAATCAGAAGAAGACTTCATGCAAAGTGACTGACTAGAGAAAGTCAGCAAGTGCAGTAGTTGTCAAGAGAACAGAAGACAACGATCTTGAGAATCACTCAAGATCGTAGTGTTTGCCAAAGTAAAGAAGGAACTAATACAATCTACAGAGATACCGGCCAATTTGTGAAGAACAAGACAGAAGTGATTAAGCATGGGTTAGACCATTGAAGATAGGTGAACGGGAGATCACCAAGAGAAAAGAGCTGGGTATGCCACAAATCTAAAGTGTCTTGCTATTCAGAAGAGGTCAGAACGACAAGTTAAAATATCAGTTCCTGAGATCAGTCAATGCAAGCAAAAGTGTTGATACACTGCACAAATGAAGGAAGAGATGTTCTAAATTGAAGATCTAAGAACACTCATCAAAATTGTAGTGTTGTCTCTGCCAGTCAAAGCAACATTTAATATGACACACTACGATCAAGGTCCAAGAACATCTGCATCAGAATCGTAGAGTTCTGACATCTGAAGATTAAAGCATTGGCAACGGTTTAATCTAAAGACTGACATCTGAACGTTGCTATTTGAGAGCATCGATACAAAAGGACAACTCCTAAGGATTCAAATCAAGGAATCAGAGAGGAGTAATAAAGAGGACTACTAGCCTGACATGGAACAGTGACATGTTCAAAGGATGCTAAGGGTCAGAAGAAGGTGACCCACAATGAAAAGACTTATCAGTCCTATGTGGTGATGGTGCACAGCTGACAGCAAGTGAAGATGAGTTGAACAGACTGAAGATCAGCTGCACCATAGAAGAGGTCCAGACTCGAAGCAGAATGCTGAGGACCAAGCCTAGCTGCTAAGTACCAAGATGATCAAGCTTCAAGACATCTTAGCAGCAAAGCACAAACAATAACAACAACTACAACTACAAGTAGCCAGGGCCAAAGGGTCCTTGTCGGGAGGGACTAAATGAGTTCCAAGCTGGAGGGCTTGAAGAGTTCTTAGTGAACTAGAGTTCCAAGCCAAAGGGCTTGAAAAGTTCTTAGTGAACTAAAGGAGTTCCAAGCCAAAGGGCTTGAAGAGTTCAAAAGTGAACTGAAGTTCCAGGGCTGCTGGCCTTGAAGGAATCTTAGTGATTCAGGGTGCTGCCCATTCATTAGTGGATTTCCTGCGAGAGTGCAGAAGAGTGGATTAGGAGTCGAGTTAGCTCTGAACCACTTAAAACCCTTTTGTGTCTTTTACATTCTGTCATTTACTTTATGTCTTTACATTATGTACCTAACTGCTATAACTGCTATGTATGTACTAACTACTTAATTCTAAACTAACTCCAAGAACAATGTATTAATGTTTATCAATATATCAATGAATGGGAGATTTAACTTATTCCGCTGTGCTTGAAATGATTCTTATGTTTGTCATATGCTAACTTCTTAGCTATACAAATTAAAATGCAAAAGACTTTATAAATTTAAAGAATTTATTCAACCCCCCACCCTTCTAGATCTATTGTGTGCCTACTGGGAACTAACAAAAGAAATTAAATTAAATTGCATAGAAGTAATCGACTGGTACATGCAAGTTTCTACACTATACTTTTATTGTGCAAGTTTCCTAACTCGAACTCGAGTTGTTATTGTAAAGCATGTTCATGATTAATCATTGTTGATTATATCACATCTATGATTTATTGATTCGCACTTAGTGCATATTGCATATGTTCATCAGGTATGAAAGAATGATCACCTTCATTACAATATTGTTCAGTTGAATTTATTCATGTTCATTGTTGGCTATTCAACATTATTAATTCATGTTCTTTCACAATTCTTATATTATTGAAAGTTTGTCAGCTTATTATTCTTTTCAATCATAATATATCTTCATTTGAACTTTAACTTGCTTGGCAAACTTGTTGCTCACCCTTGCTATATCATGATAAAATTTTCAGATTACGACAAAACTTCGAATACAGACAAAGGCAATGACAAGTTCCATGATGGAGTTTTATACGGTTAAAATGGTAATAGTATAGGATACAAATGAAATTATATGTGGTGTAGGATATTGAATGTAGGTATTAAGTTAAGGTTACAGACCTTGGAAATTATGTTGTAAAAGTTATTATATAAATAATTTATGTTTATATCTTCCACAATAGTTATAGAAATAATGTATCGTAACGTACCAGGTCCGAGGTTCTGGTGACCCAGATTTGGGGGGTGTCACACATTTCTTCTGGATTCCCATTATCGGACTCCGTATAGAATTTATATGAGTTTTAACTTCATTCGATGACATTCATGCATCTCGCACCTCTATTACATGTTATATAACCTTAAGGCACGCTCACAACTCGTTTACGGTTCATAATTCACAATATCGAATTTTGAGTTTTAAATTTAAATACGTTTTGTCACCGTTTAATTCATAAAACCATTCTTAAACATTTTGTTTAAGTGATTTCTCTTCATAAATATTAACCATTTTGTTGCCCCATAATTATCATGTAGCAACCTAGGTTAATAAATATTCATGTCGAAAAAATTCCACTTAAGGGTGCTGCAGCGCCAGCACCAGGCTTAAAGCTGGCACTGCAGCACCAGCACCAAGCTTAAAGCTGGCACTGCAGCGCTACCTCACAGTGCTTAAACCCTAGCTTGGCGCGACAGCGCTGGAAACAAGGCTCTGGGCGGGGCGGCAACGGCAGCCCCCCCAGATTCTGAAAAAAATGGCTTTTGTCGAGCTCGTAACATGATCGTTTGAAATCAAAATTGGCTCGTTTCAAAGCCAAAAGTTCATAAATGTTATGTTCTATCATTTCATAAAGTCGAATTTCATTTCTGAATTCGTCGGCGAGAATTTAGCCGATTAGTCCATTTTTACACGTTCGTTAAACGTTCGTGAACGTTGGACGCTCAATTCTTCGTTTTAAGTTCAAATTTATTCGTTCTTGCAAGTTTAATTTATCTAATTACACATTATGCAATCAAAAACTATCATTTTCAAATCACACAGTGACTTTTAACTTCTATTCCGGGAAATTCACAGTTTCGACGATTAACGTCTAATCGCGTAAATTTTGTCGAATCTTCGTTCTTCGATATTTTTACCTCAAACCAATTGGAATCAATCCATTGGTTGATTATTAATGATTCTAACCATTCGAACCATTTATTTTTTAATGATTTACATGCTCATTATGTAAATTCTCAAGAATTTGATAAGTTCTTTATTAATTCTAATCAATTGGTATGATTTCACTTATGCTTGGCTTATTAGTGTTCTTAGTTCACCATTTTGCCAACCTTATAACTTCTTATTAAACATGCTCCACCAATTCACTTCTCTATCAAATCTATTATTGAAAAATAATGAATTATCATTACTTTTCTTATCCTTGTACCTTTGATGATCCTTGGTGATCTTGATAAATGTCTTATGAACTTCTTGGCTCCTTGATTGATTGGTTTCCTTATCAAATCATAAGCTAGCTTCTCTTTTCTCTCTCTCCCCCTCTCTCTCTCTCTCTCAATATAGGATAAATAATTTAGCAACCAAATAATAAAGACTAAGGCTTCTATTTATAGAATTTCAAGAGTGAGGGTAGGTTGGTCATTTAGATAACTTTCCACTAGTTTACAAGTTGGTCACTTAAGTTATGTTCCATTATGGTCAAAACCTCCAATTTCCCACTCTTACATACCACCCCCTCATCATACACTATCCATTCTCATCCAACCTTTTAATAATCACTATTCCCACCTCCTTTTCCTTTCTTCCCCACCAAGCTAAGTCCATGTGCTCTCAAATGCTATCACATGCTATCCCATGTCTCCCCATGTGCCACACATGTAGGTTTAACCCACCCGATAACCCATAGGTTGGATCCACGTGTTTGATTATTAAAATTAATTCAAATTGAACCTATTTAATTCATATAAAATTCGTATTATACGTCGTATTAATTCTCGTATCCTCTTCATATTATACTCGTATAATATCTAGTATTATACGCATATTTATTCCGTATAATAATCATTATTATTATACATAAACATTTTGGTCTTAGGTTTTACTTCTCCTAACCATTAGGGTTTTATGTCCGCAAGCGAAAACTTCGCGAGCCATAAATGTAATATTATTACATATTCCATCTCGTCTTAAAATCATATAATTACGCGATTCTCAAAATTTCCATAATAATTCCTGAGCAGAAACGGATGATTAGTGATTTCCTCCCGAGAAAACTTTTCTCGGCTAACTTAACTTTTCACTGTATATTACCGTCAAATCTTTCGACAGAACGTCATTCCGACGTTTTGATCTCCCAGAAAGGCTTAGGGTCTTAAACCCTAGCCCTTAGGGTCAAACTCTTACCATTAGGGTTTCATATGTGAATAGTGCCTATTTCGTCTTTTTCTCAAGAATATTTTTATTTTCGGAAATCTTTTATTTTCTTCTTGGACATTCAAATCAATTATTTCTAGCACATAGCCAGAATCCTAACCATTTCTTCATGCTTTAGGTCATAGAACGACCTTTGATTAGCTTACTCAGTTTAATAAACAAATATTCTAATTTTATTCAATAAAATAAAATAAAATTTATTTACATAAAAGTCCGATTTTCTTGGGCGTTACAATCTTCTCCCCTTATAAAGATTCTATCCCCAAAATCTCGATACTCATTACCCATAAAAATGAGTTTAGTCATTCTTCATCTTTACATTAGAGTTTTCACTATGCTTTAAAAGTATTGTTCTCCCTTCATACTACCTTTTCCAAAGGCAATCTGTACTCTTCAATTCTTATAGTTTCTTATCAAATAATTAAATTTGAACTTACTCATTTACTTATTCCTATACTACCTAAAATAGGTTAAGAACTTATTACATAATTGTAATCTTACTTACATAGTCGTAATACCGACACATATAACATTTCAGTCAAATCCTCCTATTTACTAGGTAAAACTATATCATAACACATTCCTCTATATCTTTGACCCTCACACTCATCAATCTTCATCATTCAGGTCCTAAATACAATTTCTAGGATCTAAGTCATTCCTTATTTTAACCATAGGTGAAAGGATAATATATTAATGCACCTTAACCCTATCACATATCTTTCAAAACTTATTTTCTTATTTCCTCCTTTCCACTTAAGGTACTAGTATAGAGCCTTAATTCTTCACTTCCTAACTTCCTGGTTATCTGGAAATTTATTCCTTAATCAACAATTCTATGCTCAGAATCGTGACCCCAACAATATGTCCATAATATACAAACAAATCTTCTTCCTGATTTCCCATTGCTTTACTCTTTACAATACTTACTTCTAACACCATTTTATACATCATTGTTTTAACTCACTATGAGCCTTAACATTTGCAACTCCCTTTGAACCCGATATCCTTAAGATATTGGTTACCTTCTTCATCATTCCTTAGTGACGCAAAATTCATAATCTTAATTCTTGACTAATTTTTAACCTAACTCTTCATCTCATACTTAACCTCCTTTGCGTGCAAACATATTTTAACCATGACGGTACTCATATATTTCACACTAACCTCCCTAAGATAGTAACTTATGTTACTAATCTATTTCTTATCATAATTAAGATATTCTTTCTCATAATCTATCTTTACTAGAATGCCTACACATTAACCTTACGGTATTATTTTAGCACACCTCCCATTCTTTCATATAATAAATCATCAATTACTATATACTTCCCATATCACGAAATAATAATATCGAAATCTCTTTTCATCTTTTTATCAGTACTCTAAATTTTCTTCGTTTTTCGTTGACCATATTGCAATATAGCCCCTCCTCCACTGATCCTTAAAACTTATATTCTTCCCTTCCTTAAATTTTATGGATATACCGATTCTTCTAAATTATATGACTCACAAATAGAGCCTTCTCTCAATTGACATTATGCACTCGAAACTAGTGCCTTTCTTGCCCAATCTTTTACACAACTTCTTCTTACTCATCAGAAAAAATTGGCAATTCTTCTTGGACTTCAATTATTCATTACCTTCCCCATTCAATTGGCTAATTCAGCCCTTCACAAATCTACCTTACAAAATGTTTATATCTTATAACCAAACCCAAAGGTTTTACTCCCGTTTAAATCTACTCATTTATCCTAACCTCCTTGACCACATACATGGAACAAGTTTAATAAGTTTGTTGAACTTGTCATACACTGGCTTTAACATAACCCTCTACTTCTCTTTCAGAACCTACACTCCCATGCAATTTTTCTTTACTGCCTTCATTTCTTATCTAATCCAATCCTTCAACTGGCTGCATGCTCAGTTAAAAGATTTACCCTTATTTCGTATTAACACTTTCCATCACTTGCTTCCATTAGAAGGTCTCTATCAACTATATTAGGTTTCTTGACCCTAATACTCATTTGGTTATGAGTTTCTTCTACTTATGATTTATTTCATTACAAAACTCCTCTCAAAATTTCATTCTTATTGAAATATTTTATTATTCATTCCATTTCTTCATTTTATAACATTTGTATTTACCATTAACACATACTTATTAACAAGCATGTACAATAACCACTTCATATTAATATGTTTCGTACAATACATACTCACTACATCATTATAGCTTCTGCTATTTACAATTCTATAGCACTTGTGGCTATTTACACAAGACTTTCCACAAAGGATAAAAGTAACATAGTTCTTCCTCAACTTATACTAAAGTTGGGACTTACAAAAATATACTACTAAGTATACAAAAGCTGGGATTCTCATCCCATTTGAGCTTGCTCCCCAAAATTGTACGGGCTTAGTCCATCTATCATTCTTCTTCCCTTCACCTACTCCACGTGTTCTTCATCGAAAATATCTTAAACCTATGATCCAATTCTCCACATCCGAAGCACTCCTTTTTTCTTCGGTTTGCGACAATGAGGAGAAATATGCCCCATCCATCCACAGTTGTAACATACATCTTTCCCCATTAAACAAATTCCCATATGGGTCTTTCCATACTTTATACATATCTTAAACCCCTTCTTAGGGCCTTGCTGCTTGCGCCCACCTTTATTCATCCACTTTCCTTTCCACTTCTTACTCGTAGTGTCACGTACTACACTACGCTCCACCTCCATCCCATTGACCTGCGTCTTTAAGTCATCATACTTGAGACACCCCCAAATCCGGGTACTTCGTTTTCACATGATTTGGTGTTCACTTTCTAATATAACATACATCTACCCAATGAATAATGCAAAATAACCTACAATTTAAATTAAAATAAATAAATCTCCCTTACAATAAGGGTTACAACCTTTTTAAAATAATCCCGGGTTACTCTAACCCTGACATGAATATAATAAGTGCGGAAATAAAAACATAATAGTCAAGTCTTAGTACAATCATTCTCAGTTAAATAAAAACAAGTCTTCACTTGCTTTGCTTTCCCTTGCCCTTACTTGTAGACGGAGCATCAGCGTTATCAACCTTAACTGAAATTGTTAGTTAATGCAAGAGTGAGCAAACCACAACTCACTGGAGTTTGACAATAATATATACATGAAAGGATATCTTTCAAAGAATCTGAATAATATGATTCGCTTCAACAATAAAGAATTGAATAATAATTCTTTCATCGCAATTATAATTCAAAAATAGAATTTATCTGAGTGTCATAAGACCTTTGAACTCTTGTCCTAGATTATAAATATTTCTATTTAAACCTTTAACAGTCAATAAGACTATGGACCTTAACTCGTACTTAGGGGGATCAGCCCTTTGTACCATGTATTGTGCACAAACATCTTAACGCTATGCGTAATCATCTTCCCTAATAATTAGGGTTGTTCAACTCAGTAATTTGAATTCAAGTCCGCACCAAAGAAAGTTTGGTTTGGATAAGCTTACAAGGGTAATTTAGAATTCACGTTCATCAACTAAGGATTAGTTGAATCGACTTCCAATAATTCATAAATAAAAGAATTATGAATTAGCATATGCTTTAGAATCAACGTAAAGCATTTAAAATAATAACTGGATCTTACTTGAACGCTAAGTTAAGATCATTTCAATTAAATAAATAATTGTCCAATACAGAAATGGAAAGGACATTCTCAACAATGAATATATGAATTCAAGAAATTATATAGAATTAATACAAGATTAGGGTTTAGAAAACTTGCATAGAATTAATGAGTTTAGGGTTTAGAAGACTTGCCTTACGCGCAAGCTACTTAACTCAACCACGTACTTTAACACTTCCTACATACATACATATTCAATCACAATAACCTAAATTAGTTAACACATAACTAATTCACATAAGTGGTTAACCCTCATGGTTAACTCACTCTAATTAAATAAATAATAATAATTAACTATCACATAGTTAATTACATCACATTCGTAGTCACATAATTAAATTATGTATTTAGCTAAATTATAATTTAAACACTTAATCAAATTATAATTACTTAAATTATAATTACCATTTAAATTATAAATAATTATAATTTAAAATCAATTAAACAACACCATGCATTTATAATTACACAATTTATAATTAATTATGTATTTATCCATTTATAATCCATAATTAAACATGCATTTATTAAATTATAATTACATAAATTATAATTTAAATTAACATCTAATAAATCAACTTCTATACTTTATAATTTCATAAAATTATAATTTAAATTACACATTTACTCTTAATTATAATTAAGTAACTCATTTTACTAATAAACAATTATAATTTAATTAAGGTTTTCAAAACTCTTTTCTCTAATTATGAAATTGTCCAACTCATACTACCAACATGTTATAGCCACTTAATTCATGCTCATTATTATAACCAATTATCATAAGCTATCAAATAAAACTGCACAAGTAAGCAAAACTACCCAAGCACTGTGCCCGGCGTAGCTGCGCAGCTGCCTTCAAACCGGGGCAGCTGCGCAGGGAAGGAATCTGGGATAGGCCAGTGGCGCAGCTGCGCTGCTCTTGGCCTGGCTGCCGGCGCAGCTGCGCAGCAGCTCGACCAGACGCAGACAGCCACGGCCCTCTATTGAACCGATCAACCCAAACAATCCAACAACGCAAAAAATACAGTACTATAAACTCTGTAAAAACATATATACGCTATTACACATATATAAAGCATGCTTCCAAACACAAAATTATTTAAACAATGATTATCACAAGTTTTGAAAATCTATTTTGGCCATTTTCATGAAAACTCATATTTTCTAAAAAATAATCTACTGTAACTATTTTTCTCCATCAATTCGAACTTATATACATGCATTACGTACGAAGTTGAAGATAGCATCAAGTAATTACTTAATAAGCATATTAACACATACCAATTGCATGAATTTCTTAATTAAATTTAACCAAACTCATGAAATTCCATATGAACTCATATAAATATAAATTCTCTGTTAAAATATATTTCTACAGTAATTTGATTTCTGAAAATCCTTTCATACAATTACTACCAATAACACATGAACACAATCATATATATAAAATTCATGACTACAACTTTCATGAAAACTAAATTTTTGACAGAGAATAAAATATAAAGAATATAGAATTCTAACCTTTCTAGCTATGAGTGTAAAGAAAAGATTATTATGAGCTTGAGTTCTACCAATTCTTTCTCCTTCTTTTCTTCTCTGATATTCTCTCCTCTTTCTCTCCTTCTCTTTTCTTTGTTTAGACTTAGGATTATAACACTAACGTATATACAATATACATATAATAGAATAGGTAACTCCCATAGCATAATTATATACTAACTACTACTAATTACGTAAGTTACAAAATTCAAAAGCCAGCTTGGCTTGTTTGGCTACAAGAAAATTAGAAACTAGTTTTACTAACTTAGGCATGGTTTAGGTAAATTAGGTTTAAGCTAGTGTAAGGGCCCAGTTTGGCAACAGTCTTTTAAAACAAAAACAAGGGCCATGTTTGGTAAAAATTATTTAAAAATCCTTTTTTTTATTTTAACAAATTATTTAACACATACTTTTGATGTTACTTTTTAATTAATTAAATATTAATCATCTAATTTAATCAATTAAAATCTAACATCAATTAATCACATAAAATTACCACATAATTATAATCACTTACTAATTATAATTCATATAACACTTCATCACATAATCTCATCTAATTTAATTATCTCAATTAAATTAGAACTAATTTCATAAAATTAATATACATTAATTAAATAAATATTACACATTCATTTAACTATTATATAACACTTAATTAAATTACTCCATAAATCACATAATTTATTTATTTAACTCAATAAATAATTCACATGATTTTATATTTAATTTAACAAATATTTAATATTAAATATAAAATCTCAATCGTTACAATACTCTTTCGTTACCTTCATTAGTACTCCTGCTAATTTGGTAATTATCAATCTTTCCTCCTTCCCCCTCTCTTCCAGGAGGAACACCTTTTCATTTAGAGCCCGAACCTCCTCGGATGCTTGACTGTTTCTAGTCATTACCACTCCATCCACATTAAATTTTTCCTCAAAGAAATCTTCATTTTCTCCATCCAGATCCATCGTTGGTACCCCTACTAAGGCCAGTTCAGAAGATGCAGCCGTACCCACTGCATCGTCAGCAACTTCCATTGGCACTCCCACATTTTCTTCAAACTCTCCTTCCATGATACTTTCTTTATCATTCTGAGTTAATTCCTCGGATAACAACTCCGATACATATCCTCCACGTTATCACTGCACGACATCCTGCACTCAATTTATGTCTTAATTAGCACATAACAATAATTTATATTCATTATCAAAAATAATAATTTACTTTATGTTATTTTTAGTTCGTTATACTACTTCCATGATGAATTCCCATAATTCACCTCTTACCCACTCATCATGAGCTTCACTATCTCCTAAATTCTCCATCCTCTCCAAGATTATAGCCTTAATTATCTTTACTTAAGGTTTCTAACCTAACCGCTTTGATAATAACCTGTGATGCCTCCAAATTCGGGTACCTTCAAACCCTGGACATGGTGCTACACGGTACTACAACATTCAACAAACTCTTAATAATACAAGCTTACTGATACAAAGCTAAACTTAAACTATTACATCAAATCCTTCAATTCCCAGATTTACATGTTTCTACCATCATAATATTCCACATTACATAATAATATTACTCCGTTACATAGTCTTCTAAAGCTTCCTTTAGTCTTTTCCTGTACTGGATGCTCCTTCACAATTACCCTAGCTAAAATCATATAGTTTAAGCAAGGAATGAGCATTAAATTGCCCAGCAAGTCTAACAATTTAACAATAGCACAAATAACAATGACATGATTCCACTTTAATAACTGAACAAGTAGTTATGAAGTACTATGAACAATAATGCCACACTTGGCTTCTCTTTATACAATTCAGATGACAGAACATCATTAGAACTTTAAGTTTTGGTCATCAGACCATAACTTATAATTTTCATTCCTGAGAAGGACAACATAGCACTAAGGCTATAAGTCTGATATTGCTTACGAGTACGTCTAGGTGATCAGCCTCTAGTACCCTATGTTGTACAACACTATTCCGTTAAACGTATTTACGTTTAACTCTGACACTTGTTGTGCCTGTCGATAAACAACTAAGAACATCTGTTTATTCGTTTTCATGCTTCCACTTGAATGCTTACACAAAGTAAGTGACTCAAGACAGCAATGATAATATTCTGAAAGATTGGTAAACCACCAACACAACATTTCTGCAATTGTCTAGCCGAATCAACTAGCATTGACACCTTCATAAATATTTCATGTTGTACATGATTTGAACACTTGTACAAATACTAAGATTTGCAAAACTTTAGAATATGCATATTCATGCAAGAATAGCATATACTACAATATAATTAACTCGTAAGATTTCAGAAGAACATAATCCAATTAAATAAGTGACTTGTCCTACCTACAGTATAGACAAGTTTTAAGAGAATTCATATAACACCAAGGTTATACTTCATAGAAAACTTGCAAAACGTAAAGTTAATACAAGAGTTAGAAACTTGTCTAAAGTAGATCTTGAATAAGATTAGAAAACTTGCCTCAAGCGTTCTTTAACAATCCTGACGATATTCGCCCTTCAAATGTCCTATATACTTGCATTAATCATAACATACAAATTAGGTACATAATGATAACAAATTCAATACACATTTCTTATACTATCTTCACTTCTTCTACGTTCATATCTGTATCCTTAGATTCGAACTCCTCCTTAAATTTATTATTACTTTTTATGGCGTTTTGATGTTTATTTACTAAACACTTATAATAACCTTTGCAAATGTTCATTGATTTAGTGCAAGCATTTCACCAATTTCATAACGTTCATTGATTTAGTGCAAGCATTTCACCAATTCTTCTTACCTTCCGTTTATACCAACTTCTTTCCGTTCTATATCGTAATCAAAATTATTTCATTAATAATACTCGATTTAAGGATACTTATCATTCATTACGGCTTATTAACATGCATATGTCATAAATCGATACTCGTCGATCATCGTTGTCAGCATCAGGAAAAAATCCTCTGGGTCGGGTCACAACCCGGATCTTTCTCTCTTCCTAAGTTATGTCTACCCTTACTCTTTTTATTTGTGAAAATGGTTTTGAAGGATTTTTTAGGAAAAGGCCAACTTGTATCATGTCGATGATTTGAACGTTTTTCAAAGTTTCTAGTCGATAGATTTGAAATGGTTGTACCAACTTAACCGAGTTTTATTTGAAAAGAGGCCCAATTGCTGGACACTATCGAAACTTGATCTTTGAAACCGAAGTTTTGAGTTCGGGGGCTTGGTTAAGTGTGGGGAAGGTGTTAGGCAACCCCACAACTCCCGTGTAAACACGGTACCGCATCTTTTCAATATATCCCTTTTAAATATGCAACGTGTGTGTGTGTGTGTGTGAATGCTGGAAGAAATTGGGCATATACTTTAATTGGAAGTATGTTTATGCATCGTTGAACCTATATACGAAGGGTTTGATTTGATTTGCAAAAAGTCTTTGATTTGATTTGCAAAAGTGTTTGATTTGATTTGCAAAAACTTCTTTTTTCGATAAGATTATTTAAATGATGTTTTGAAAGCAGGTTTTTAAACCCTTACGCTAACACAGGAATTGAAGCATATCGATACTTCAGTTCTATCTTTTCAACCTTTTGGCTCAATTTGAATGGTGATTGTCAGGCTGTGAAGCATCCACGACGACAAAATATATACAAGTGTCGGTCTCTTCATGGGCATGACAGCCATCGGAGTGACTATGACACGGCAAACCATATTTTCACTATGTTGACACCTTAAATCTGGATAGCCGTTTTAAGGTCTTTTGTATGTACATTTTTACAAAAAAACTGGCAGGATACATTTGTAAAGTGGAGTTTATCCATCGTGGGAATCAGATTCTGATCTGTTTGATCATGCATTCCACAATTCCTAGGCTCACATAGGGAGGCCAATAAAACCTGCACAGCCAAATATGTACAGAAATATATCCAATATCGCCAGAACCAAAGATTCATCAGTAAATCCTAGCTCGCACATGGCCGAAGCATCTCGTTCCCACTAGATAGCGATCTAAGGGCCGCAGCTTTTATAACTGAAAATAGAAAAATGCTTGATTTAAATAAATCTCAACCATTCTAGCTTTCCAGTTCTATCTGGAACTTTTTTGAACCGTTTGAAGCTAGAGTTGGCGAGATTTAAAGAAATCTAGTTGGCTTACAGAAATGTCAGTGCCTATTCATATCAAATGAATATTTAAAGCAATAATTTAATAAAATAAGTAAAGTAATATATATAATTATATATATACGAAAGTTGTAAAGGGCGATGGGTTTTCACTTCGATGCCCGGACTGGAATGTAAATATATATATATATATATATATATATATATATATATATATATATATTTATAAAAGCTATAAAAAGCCACGAAGTGATCCAGGCTTGACAGAATAGAAATATATATATATATATATATATATATATAAGCGGTAAAATGCGACGGACATTATATCCTTTGCCCGGACTGAAATGGAAATATATATATATATATATATATATATATATATATATAAACTGTAAAAGAGCCACAGAATTAACCAGGCTCGACAGAATTGAAATATATATATATATATATATATAAGCTGTAAAAGGGCAATGGATATTCTATCCTAGGCCCATATATATATAAAAGCTGTTAAAGGGCATTGGACATTCTATCATAGGCCCATATATATATATATATATATATATATATATATATATATATATATATATATATATATATATATATATATAAGAGCAATAAAAGGCCACGAAATGATCCAGGCCGAACTGTAATTTAAATATAGACAAAAAAATAGTCAAACCGAGACTAGAAAGATAACCCAGTCCAGTGAAGGGTGCATATATATATATATATATATATATATATATATAAGCAGTAAACTACCGCGGATTTGTCATCCGGGCTTGATAGAATTGAAATGTTAGTATATATATAGTTAAATATATATATATATAAAAAAAGCCAAACCCGGACTCTAGCTGGCTTTAAACGTCCGATTCTACCGCTCAGTTTTTAATATGTGGTAGTATGTGGTTATATCTAGGTGTTAGAGTGAAAACATTTGGGTTTGGAAGATAAAAAAATGGCTGGAAAACCAAACGGGCAGGGGTTTAAATCGTTTTTGAATTATGAAATGTGCTGGGGGTTACCTCATATATATAGACCCTGGAGAAGCGGGTCAACTTGCGCCTGCTGTGGGTCCACCTGCGGCTCCATGTGGCAGGGGTCCCACGGCGGGTCCTGTCATCTCAAAGTACGTGCACTACGAGCAATGTGAGGTCCGATTCGAAACTTTCTAACTTTTGATTGGAGCATCTGTTTGAGGCGTGCTATACCTTTTCGGAAAGCCCTCGCCGAGCGCGTCACAATGACATTGAAGGAAATATTTTCTGAGTCCAAAAATACAAGTTCATAACCGGGTATTTGATTCCTCGCAGTTTGTTTGTTGAGCTATCTTGCGCTTGTTTCCACTCGGGATCATTGTTATGGTTTATTCTGACCTTAGTGGCATCAATTCGACTTGAGTTTGACCAAATCAGCTTCAAGTTGGTAAAATAACCATTTTACCCCTCCCGGGGTTGCCTTCAATTCTACCATGGCCTTCGGCTAACTTCTTGGGGATGTTTCCAAGGTTTGGATCCCATTCGAATCTGTTTGTCCTCAGTGTTGTCTCCGAGGCTGACTTGGTCATTCCAAGTTTTCCTCTGGAGATGTTGTGAGGCTTCAAGATTATTTCTGAAGTTGACCTGACCTCCCGGGTTGAGACCGGTGCTGACTCGTACCTCTTGGGTTGAGACCGGGGATGACCTGTACCTCCTGGGTTGAGACCAAGGCTAACCTGCACCTCCTGGGTTGAGACTGGGGCTGACCTGTACCTCACGGGTTGAGACCGCGGCTGACCTATACCTCCAAGGTTGAGACCGGGGCTGACCTGGACCTCCCGGGTTGAGATTGGGGCTAACCTGTATCTCCCGGGTTGAGACCGGGGCTGACCTGTACCTCCCGGGTTGAGATCGGGGCTGACCTGTACCTCCCGGGTTGAGACCGGGGCTAATTTGAAAAGACAGTCTTGCCCTCCTACAGTGTTAGTAATAGGGAAACAAAATTTCGAGTGTCTATAGATGTCGCTTTTTATCATGTTCATGCAATGCAATGGAATGAACATGATAAAGATTGCTATACACTAGAAATGCAAATGCAAAGGTAAGGCAATATATGGGACGATATGTGATGAATGTTAGATTCCTGCGAGGGGTTAGGGTTATTATTTAAATGTTCACGTCACTCTCTGCTGAGGATAGCACCATTCATGATAACATTTGGAGTAGCACCGTCAGGCGGTTACTGGTAGGATACCAGATTTAACCTATCACAGAATGTTCTTGTCACTTTCTGCTGGGGATGACGCTATCCGTGATAGCTTGGTCAATTCTGATGGGGATAAGATTATTGCTTGCTACCTTGGTTTGAGACCAATGGTTTCCCATGTCTGTCAATACTTTCCCTAAAGCATATTTCCTTTTGGTTGATGCCGTTGTACATTTCTGAAGGCGCCTATCCTGACGATAATTTATCGATAGTTTGCCACAAGGGGTTGAATCACCAATCCTTCTTGGTGTTCCCTCTTAGGATGTGTATAACAGATTCCATCATCTGTCCTCTGTGGGGATGGATTGATATACTATTTTCGCCATCGAATCATTCCCGATGCTTTACTCGAGTTGAGCCAATGGTTGAACTGTCATTTGTCAGTATCCGACGCTTCGCTGGGGTTGTGCCAACGACTGAACTGTCATTGATTAGTACCCGACGCCTCGTTGGGGTTGTGTCAATGGCTTGAACTGTCACCGGTCTGTATCGGACGCTCCGTTGAGGTTGAGCCAACAGTTGAACTGTCATCGGTCAGTATCGAACGCTTCATTGGGGTTGAGCCAATGGCTGAATTGTCATCGGTCTATACCCGACGCTTTGCTAGGGTTGTGCCAACTGCTGAACTATCATCGGTCTGTACCCGATGCTTCACTGGGGTTGAGCCAACAACTGAACTGTTATTGGTCAGTACCCGACGCTTCATTGGGGTTGAGCCAACGGCTGAATTGTCATCGGTCAGTACCCGACGCTTTGCTGAGCTTGAGCCATTGGCTGAACTATCATCGGTTAGTACCCGACGCTTCGCTGGGCTTAAGCCAACGGCTGAACTGCCATCGGTCAATACCAGAAGCTTCGAAAGTGGCAGTTTTCTGCAGTTTTGTGAAGTTTTTCAGTAGTTTTTTAGCAGTTTTCATCATTGATCCCCGGATATTGTTTCGGGATGAATACCAATGGCTTTCATGAAGATTTTCCTTCTGTCAGGAATTCGCAGCTTGTACGCAGGATTTTAGGATAAACCGCTCAATTGCGTAGCGATTTTTTCTTAGATTTGTCTTTTTAGCTCATATAAACTCCATTTTAACTTGAACCGAACCGAGCCTGAGGGAGTGGGGCCCACCCTGAGGAGCCTCAGGGAGAGGTGCGGCAGCCGCAGTTGGGCCAGCTTCTACCTACGTTTTTAAAATGGGCAGCAGTGGGCTCATAAACTCATTTTCATTTCGAGTTTCAAACGAATTCCAATTTTTTTTTCCAGATCTACGGAGTTCGGGCAGCTTTTTTCAGATTCTGTAAGTAGCTACGCGTTCTGCACACCTCAGGTAACATTTTACATCCTTTTTTCTCAAGTTTTGATTATTAAAAGCATGTAAACCTCGTAGGGTGCTTTTAGACGCAATGTACGAAAAATGTATGCTTATATGACCTGCTAAAAATTTTCTGACTTCATAAGTATGCATATTTTACTGTAATGCACGTTTTGACGTAAGAAAAATTACATTCTGAGACAGCCATGTTTTGCTCTTTTTGATCAGTTTACTTATCCTTTTTGGGGCCTAGTGAGCCTGGATTTTCAATTAAAAATGTCAATGGTAATTTGGCTACCATGTGAAGTTTCTTTTTATTTTATTTCATAAATATGAATTGTTCCTATTTTTGGGAAGTTGTGCTACTGAATGGCCACCCATACATGCCTATGTTCATGCGGACAGTCCATTTTATAAATGAGACTCTGGAAAAAGAATTCAAAAGCCCGAGCATTTAATAAACATGAAATTTTGACTCTACTGCGGATTTTTGACTGACCCATGCACGTTTTTAGGATTTAGAAATACATAAAATACTGATTAAAATTAATAAGCCACAGGTTTTAGGCTTACCACACCCTTTCTGAGGTGATTTGGAGAATTTGTCTACGTGATGGACAGAGACAGACCCGACAGTGCTAGCAGGGTAGTTTCAAGAGTTAGACGGAGTCAAGCTTCTGATGTTCCTCAACCAAGTCCAGCTCGGTTGCCTCGCAGATTAGTAGAGTTGGTGATTCGTC
Source organism: Panax stipuleanatus (assembly GCA_020205555.1). Lineage (NCBI taxonomy): Eukaryota > Viridiplantae > Streptophyta > Magnoliopsida > Apiales > Araliaceae > Panax > Panax stipuleanatus. Next base: position 82,958,010 of record CM035120.1, on the reverse strand, counting down.
CAGCCTAGGACGAGCCGCCGATTGATATAGATGATTAGGAGGCTCATTTTGCTGCTCCCATCCCAGGTCAGGCCCCACGTGCGGAGCTTCCAGGCATTGTTGTGCCCACCCAGGAGCTGTTGGGAGACTTGAGTCGTCATCCATCGAGGTTTCTTCATTCCAATGAAATGACTAGAAGTTTTCTTCTCTCTGGATTCTCTTTCTTTTTTTTCCATTCTCGGGGCATAGGTTTTTGACATGGGTTGTCTTTTGATGCAGGTTCCTGGCTTCACGCAGCCTTGAGGGAACAGGTTCAACGTGCACTTCCTCTACCACACTTTGCACCAGGAGTATAGGGATATTTTTGACGGCTGGGGGTTTCAGACCTTCTTCTCTATTCTTCCCCGTCGTTGCCCTTGGGGTTATATGAGGGCTTTGTCTGAGCACTGGTTCCACCAGACTCGGTCTCTTCACTTGTTGGACTGCTAAGTGATGATGACTCCTATAGATTAGAGGTTCATCACCGGCATAGAGTTCGAGGGTGAGTATGTGCCTATTGTGGCCAACATTATGCCCATTATCATTAGATCCCTGTTGGGAGTTCTTTTGTCGACGCACAAAGGTCGGACGGTCCGGTCTGGTCCCTTGAGCATAGATGCCCAGAGTGGGGCTTTACTTGCGCCTCCGCCTGATGATCAGAGGGTTAGGGATCGCATCTTGAGGCGATTATTTTTGGTGATCATCAGGGGTCATTTTCTGGCGGATAACTCATCGACTGTGTCCTTGCACTGTTTAGTGCCACCCGACATGTAGATCACCTCAGTGACTTTTATTGGGGTTTTTACATCTTTGCCTATTTTCTCCGAGGTATGTGCATGCTCTCGGAGGGTTTGACAGAGGCTTGGTTAGAGTTCTGCCCATTTCTGCTGTTAAGTACATATTTCTTGTACCTTTTTGATTTTTGCATTTACATTTGTCAGTCTTGGTTACTAAGGACTTTTGATATTTACATGGCTAGTTTTGGGCGTATGAGAGGCTTCTTTGCCTACAGCCCGCCACTACTTTAGGTTTGGAGACCTATCCCTGAGGACGGCGTTGGCATCACTCCATTCTGACGAAGGTACCTGTTGCTGAGGGCTTTACTCATTTCCGCCTGAAGTTGGAGCTTTTGACAGCCAGGGCGATCTCGTGGATCCCATATACATCTGAGTTTTTGACTGTTGGATTTAAGGGATGCCTCCCCACCGGTCGAGAGTTTGCATTGTCAACCCGCAGAGTCCCATTTTTGATAGAAAGAGGCTGGGAGCTCTATCTAGGATAGCGTGCTATCCAGAGTATCACAGGTCAGATCCGTATTCCCTTTGTTCCTCTGGCTTGGCATCATTGGCCATTGGTCCAGCCACTGACAGATATCCCTATGGAGGGCGTAGACTGCTTTACTCTATCAGAGGGCCCTTACAGCCAAGAGGCATTCAACAGTTGGTGGAGCCCTCACATGATTAGAGCTTAGACTCGTGCCACCTATTTCATGGCAGATATGGTGCCTGGGTCTGTGATGATGACAGACTGGATAGCTTGCCTTAGAGAGAGCTCATTTGTTTATCAGGCATCTTGGCCGAGATCCGTCAGAGGCATCTTCTTTTGACCCTTCCAGCTCAAGAGCAGGCCCCTCATCAGGTCCATTTTCCAGTAGTTTTGCAGGGGCTGATCCTCCCTTGTACCGACCAGACATGCCTAATAACCGCGACTTTGTGTCCACGGAGGAGATAGAGCAGGTTAACCACCTGAGTGTAGATATTTTGGATCTTTTTGGATAGCTATTGTAGCTATATCTTTTGGTAGGCCACTGTTTTGGCTGTTGGGCGGCTGTGCCCCATTTTGATAGACCACAATTAGTAGTTGGGTAGTGGTGCCCCATGTTCCTATATTTTTATTTTGCTTTGTATTATCAGACAGGGATGTTGCTTGCAGTAAATAGATTATTATAGATATGCATGATATTTCATATCTATCGCATTATGTTTATCATTGTCATTATTCATGTATTATGTCTTGTGTATGCATTTAGACAGATGATTTCAGATTTGACCCTTGGTTGGTCTTTTGATACGGTGATACAGATGTTGTCGTCCACCGTCAGTCGTATTGAGCACTTACCACCATCTGTGGTGGCATCATCCTTGAGATCGTGGTATGAGAGCTTGCCCTTCCCAGTCAAAGGGACAGTGGATCGGATGTTAGGGCATTCATTGACCCTCAGTAGACTTTCAGGTTCCGTACGGGTTCATAGATGGCCTTTTACCCTTTTGGATACCCAAGAGACAGGTTTTCCGCTTTGGCGGCACGAGCTGACTCTGACTTTAGAGGAGTATGAGCGGTTTACTAGTTTGTCTGTAGACTTGCCCTTCGCTCGTACTATGATTAGAGACATGAGGAGACCGTTTCTTCGGATGTTTGGTCTACGCCATAGTGTAGTTTCAAATCAAATCGTTTATGGACATGTGATCTCTATAGATTTCTTGATTGATCATTTTGGCCGGTTGGACAGCTACGATCGTCATTATGGAGATTTTATTATTTCAACAGAGGCATGGCATTTGGCCAGGATAGATGTTTTGTTGATGTTCATAGTAGCCTACGTCTATATGCCACTAAACTTGGACCACCTGGATGTCGGATTGATGGTCGTGGTTCGGGCCCTTAGACAGGGTAGCACCATTCTTTCGATGATTTTGGCCGAGACGCTGAGAGCAGCTACCCACTGCAGTGGTTTTTTAGAGGCAGTTCGGTCTTGCTGTACGTATGGCTCATATCCCATTTACGACCGATTGGATTTTTTAGACACCAGGGGTACTGGTTCACCCGTGAAATAACCATATCTTACTCCTTCCAGCCAGCGGAGTGTACCGACGCAGAGATATGGTCCAGCATTTTTGTCTGATATTGCACATCTATTCTCGATTCTGCCATGCTCAGGGCTAGTCTCCCCCTATAACTTCATCACCCACGCATCTAGCATGGACTATTTTCCCCTAGGGGGATTGAGGGGAGTGACTACTTACTATCCTCTAGCTGTTATGGGACAGTTTAATCAGTTTCAGAGCCTACACCAGTTTGAGGGGGATATTGATCAGAGGATGCCAGCTTCGTCTATGTCATCTGCCGAAGTGGTTAGAGTGTATGAGTGTTGGACTCACAGGGAGAGGGTTGATTTCTCTAGTAGCCATCCGGATCATTTTCCAGAGTACTCAGCGTGGTTGGAGGCCGATATATCTGATAGTAGTGTGCATACAAGCCAATCATGTATGATGATAAAGCACATACTTTGTAAACAATCTTATTTATTTATTAATAAAATATTTATTTATTAAAGGCATTTAATTATCTACATGTTGCTATTTTTATAATATGTAAATAACCCATAGTTTTAAGCAATGCTTTTAGAATCATGATGTTGATCATGCTAATGAGATCTAAATTCTTAGAAAGCTTTAAAACTAAAATAGTTCCCAATCGTGGGATTACTAAAAAGGGGATTAGTAAATCCGGATAGATTGGTACATATGTTGCTTGCTCATTGGATGAGGATGACTGATCTCATGGTCATTTGTGTGGAGACACTAAAGCAAGTATGTAGGTGCTTATTGGAGAATAAGTTCACTGAACGTGACTCGCTATGGAATACCTAATAGAGTTTTACTCGCCTGTCAATAGGAATTCCTAATGTGATAGTAGTACATGTGATCCTTGGACTTGAGATCATCATAGTATCTTGTATGTAACAAATTATACTTTGACTAATTCCTTAAGGCCTTTTAAGGCATATATAGGGTATGCTTGGGTGTAATGAGTTACATATGGAGATAATGAATGATCAATAAAGAATCTACCACCTCTAGTAAAAGAGGAGATATGTCCTATGTGATTCGTTAAATGACAACCCAGGAATCCTTGGCCAAGGTAGAATGAAATTAGAAAGAGGTTTCTAATGTGCATTATTTGGAGTTATGCATTTTCTAATCGAAATACATATGATTAAATAAATTAAGACTTGACAGTAAATCCATGTCTTATATTTAATTGGGACATTGTATGGTGGAAGGATTGAATTGTACGGTAACTATTAACTCACAGGTTCTTTTATGATTAATGTTGAAATCTATATTATCTTGAAAGTCGTTGATCGCTAGGGAGGCTTATTCCTATTGTAGAATAAATGTTATTTATTTAAATAGATTATTAGTTTAATTTATTTATTTAAATAAGATTAGAATTGTTCTAATTGATTTATTCACAACCGGTTTAATATGGAGAACCTAAAGGGTCACACCATAAAAGGAAGAAGAATTATTTAAGAAGAAAATGGCATGATAGTAATAATGCATTAAGTATAATTAATTTAATCTATGATGATAGAATAAATTAAATAGCTTAATGTTTATTATTTAATATTTTAGAAATATTAAATATAAATTAATAAGAGGAGTCTTATTAATATTATTATTATTATTATTATTTTAATTCTAAAGGAGTTTAGGAATTAATATAATATCAGTACTCTCTCTCAATCCTAATAAAGATTAGGATATAAATTAATTAAATAAAACCCTATTCTAATTGGATTAGGAGGGTTAACCTAATATCTATATAAGAGAGTCTTATATCATAAATAAGGGACGTGAAATTTTCCAAGAGTTGGGAGTACACATATTCTATAGAGATAGAAACAAGGGTTAAGCCAATAACCCATCTTCTTGAGTTCTTCATCTTCCTTGGTGGATCACCATTAGAGGCCAAACATTTGGGTGGCTGACATTGATCAAGGGAAGGAGCCACTATCAGAGGAATCAAAGGAATCAAAGGAGTAGAACTTGTACCTGAGGAAGCTTAGATCTTCAAAGGTATAATTCCATGTTCTCTCTTTTCTGTTATTGATAACAAGCACAAAGCATGATCATGGTCATGGGTTTGTATAAATTTTGAAAACCTAGTTTTTACAGCTTCCGCCCTATTTATGTGATTTGATTGCATGATTGCGTTACATACAAACCCAACAATATCATCAGATGTATTCATTCAGTCAGCTCCAATAAGTGGATTCAGACGAGGAGGAGCCTATGAAGGATCCTGATTCTCCTACTGAGGATGAGTTGTTCATCGGTCTGATAGTAGCACTAGTTAGTGATCCGCCAATCATTCCTGCTAGGACAGATCCAGCTTTAGCAGACTCACTAGCTAGGATAACCTTTGAGAGATATCAGGCTAGAGCGCTTATGTTGGCTATCCTGTCTGGTAGAGATATAGCTTTTACGGAGAGAGATGAGGCTCGAGCCACTCGAGATATAACATTGGTTGAGAGAGATGAGGCTCGATCTTCTCGAGACGCTGCTTTTGTGACGGCCCCAAAATAAGTTCAATACTCAACCCATTTTGAGTCGCCAAATACACTCAACAAAATTCAAATACAATCTTTCATATCACACGGTCGTGCAAAATACGACCACACAACTATGAGTGTCAATACAGACATGTAGAAAATATTAACATTCAAACTAAGTCCTCATTACATTTATTATCACACTATTTTAAATAAAAAAAATAGTGAGGACTTCTACAGCTCTAACTCGGACCATCACTCCATTCCTCGACTAGTACCCGCAATATTCTCATTTCCTGAAGAGAACAATGGAAGAAAAGGGTGAGCTCAACTAGCCCAGTAAAGAATATTATGACTAAGATAATGAAAAATAAATTATCGTTAGCCTTCAATAAATCAGATAAAATATTATGGACAACAAGTTTTAGATCAATATTCGCAGCGGAAATAACAATTCATTAGAAGAGTTAAGTAGAAAATGATGTCTATTATCTTCTTTGATTTAAAAGTCCATCATCAATATTTTATCCCTGTAACATCAATCAATATACATCTCGAATCAAATATCCATCTTTGCACTACGAGCCAAAGATATTCATTTGTATCATCAGTTGGTCATGTTCATCTCAACACCTGTCCATCTTTGCAGTACGGGCCAAAGATATTCATCAGGTAATCATTCATCTTTGCACTACAGGCCAAAGATATTCATCACGTAATTATTCATCTTTGCACTACAGGCCAAAGATATTCAGTTTTATCACCATTTAGAACTGAGGATGATGAAAAATAATACGAATAACGGATCCAGTGAGATAAAAGACAAATATTAGAGAATTTATCCAGAGTTCATGAATGAAGATCAAAACCTGGATTTAATCAAAGATGATTTGGAAGGAAAAAAATATATTTTTTTATCGTGAATAGTAACTCGACATGAAAAGATAAAAATTTCTCAAGAAACTTTACACCAATATTCCAGTGAAATAATATTAGATGAAGCGCAAAACTCAAGTAATATCTGATCATTTCAGGAATTATAGAAGCAATACTTACCGTAGTAAGTTTAGAGTTAGGAATCTGAAATGAAACAATATACGAAACTGCAATTGAATTTTCACCCGTCTGGCGGTAGTCCGCTCAGACAGATTATTTTCACAATTTAATAACAACTGAATACGAAGGGTTATTCACCAGGTTTGCGGTAGTCCGCGTAGACAGGTTATTCCCACAGAATAATAAAGAATGGAATAACAACAGGATTTCACCATGCATGGGGTAGTCCGTGTAGACATGTTATTCCAACAGAATAATAAAGAATGAAATAACAACCCTTACGAATATTGAAAGAAAATAACTCTCTTCATGAATACGAAAGAAAGAATACCCCTTACCTTAAAATTTGGAGACTGCACTAGCGTAATAGCAGAATACTCTTATTCTTTCTCTCTTATCTCTCTATACTTTCTCTCTCTATATCTTTAGTGAATTGGTGAGAAATAATGAAGAAATGAGCTTCTATTTATAGGCTCGGCAGAGTAAGGATAAAATAGTCTTTTCGCCGTAATTTATGACATCAACGCTTACATCATCGATCTATGACATCATTGCTTATCTCATCGCTTTGATGACAACATTGCTTATCTCATCGCTCTGATGACATCATTGTTTGCATCATAAGAGTTCAAATTTAATTTGTACTCTTCCACCTCGTTTAACTTTTATACCATGAATTTACTATAATAATGTTACCATTCAAATTATAAAAATCATACTACTATATAATCACATCATACTACTATAATGTAATATTATAATAATATATTTGAATGAATTATTTTATCGGACAAGATAAAATACCAACTTTCCACAAATATCACGTGTTAAAAATTCCTTCGTTTAAATCCACATTGAATAAATATTTCCTTATCATATGTATCAAAAATTAATTATTCACAAATAATATTACAGAACTACAATATTGACAACCAGGTTGTTCCCAGGAAAGAGGGGGCCTTCCGATAAGGATTTCTCCTTACTGGCGCGCAATTAATCAACCCCTTTCCTAGACAGAACTTCCTTAGACATTGCCAATAATACTATCTAATAATATTATTCAAATAATATGAATTATTGATTTGATAATTTGAAATAATATGCAATGACAATTATTAAATCAATAATATAAAATAGCAAAGTAGCACTTATGGATATAAAATATCAACGTAGTAAATATTGAACCAATAAAATATTATGCAATTATTGAATCAATAATATAAAATATTGAACAGTAATTACTGTAACAATAATTGAGTAAGTGCCTTCCTACGTAAGAATCAATAATTCGAAATACTGTGCAATACCGTGTGCTACCGTGCAACACCGCGTATTATTGTATTTTAACCACCGGGTATTTCAACAGTACTAACGGTAACAGTTTTGCCGTTATTTTTATAAAAAGGTTACTTCTGTCGCTTTCTATATTTGACATTCATTTCGTTGTGGGGTCTACCAATGACTGCGCCGTCATACGAATATTCTCCTACAAAAAGAATATTCCTCGACCAAACGAATATTCCCCGACACAATGAATATTTTATAACCACTTACTTACTTTGTAAACTTTGCACATTTCACCTATAACTTATCACATTTATCAAATCAACACCTTACTATTTCAAAATAATATATAAAAAAAATTAAATCTTATTCATAAAATTTGGGGTCTTACAACTTTTGTCGATATTGAGGAGACTTTGATTGCCAGGGATGCAGCTTTTGCGAAGAGGGATGAGATTCGATCTGCCTGAGATGAAGCCTTTGAGGAGACTGAGGAAGTTTTGATTGCCATGGATGTTGCTTTTGTGGAGAGGGACGAGTCCATAGCTTCCCGGGATTTCCACATTGCCGACAGTAATACTCTCTGATCTTATACTCATGGTTTGGTGGTTGAGATGAGTGTTTATAATGATGATCACAACGAGACTATACAGATGGCTATGGATGTTCTGACTTGTATGAAGGTTGAGGGTATTTCCCTTGCAGCAGCTCCTCCATCTTCAGAGAGAGATGCCATGTTGGCATTGTTGTCCTGTTTATTCATGGGTCCATAGACTAGCTTTATTTTTCCTGCACATACTAGATCAGCCATTTTTGTCATGTACGTGACACATTGTATATATCAAACATTATTATATATTAGAGCAATATATTTTGATTCACTTCCCTGTTTGGATATGTATTGTCATTGCTGAGTGATTACCACTTCCTTCATGACTTGCTGTTGTTGTTGTATATTGAGCTTCTCCTTGATGGACCGACAGTGAGATGTTAGAGAGTATCTCAGATAGGCCTACAGACCAAGGAAGCTTGATAGTTTTTAGGTTTCATATGGTTTCGATGTCTTGGAAATGGTTTTTATTGGTTTTTCATTTTTTCTTGAAGATCAAACCACACCATGAATGGCTGCTTACGTACTCCTAGGTGTAGGGAGATCAATTCATTTGTAGTTCAGTTTGTGTGAGAAAAGCTTGAGAAGTGTCTCTTTTAAGTTTGGTTTGATGAATTTTTGATTTTTTGTTTGGTTTGACCGCACCAGGAATGGTTGCCTATGTACTCTGGGTTGAGGGAGATCAGGTCATTCGTAGTTTCGGCTTCTAGTGAAAACTGAACATGATTTGATTTCCAGGACCAGGATACGAATATGAATGTGTTTCAGACATAGTACCTTTTTATGGTGTTTGAGTTGATGAGTTGGGGAAATTCAGTTCCGTCCATTTCTTGCAATCTGATAGCTCCTCCCGTTAGCACCTCCTTGACAATGAAAGGGCCTTTCCAATTAGGGGCGAACTTTCCTTTGGCTTCGTCTTGATTGGCCAAAACTTTCTTCAGCACCAAGTCATTTCTTTGAATTGCCGTATTTAGACTTTCTTGTTGTATGATCGAGCAATCCTCTGCTAGTATAACTGCCCGTGGAAAATGGTTGTAGCCCTCTTTCCATCTATCAAGGACAGTTGGTGGTACCGGTCTTGTAACCACTGATCTTCGTCCATCTGAGCGCCAATTAACACTCGCAAGGACTCCATCTCTATTTCTATGGGAAGGACCGCTTCCATGCCATAGACCAATGAATAGGGGGTAGCCCTAGTAGAGGTATGCATTGATGTCCTGTATGCTAACAGGGTTAGCGACAGCAGGTCAGGCCATTCTTTGTAATTGGCGGACATTTTCTGCATGATCTCTTTGATGTTCTTGTTGGCCACTTCGACAGCCATTCATTTTGGGATGATAGATGACGGAATTGAGATGCTTAATATAGAACTTTCTATATAGCTCTTTCATCATTTGATTATTCAAGTTCTTAGCGTTGTCTGATATGATCACCTCCGGTTATCCATATCGACAGACAACATTATTTTTGATAAAACCAATGATGACCTCTTTGGTGACTTTAGGAAATGAGGCAGCTTCAACCCACTTGGTAAAGTAATCGATCATGGTGAAGATGAATCGATGACCATTGCTGGACTTGGGTTCTACTAGACCTATCACATCCATTCCCCACATGGAGAAAGGCCATGGTGAACTTATGTTATGCAGCTCATTTGGAGGAGTGTGTATATCATTTCTGTGTACTTGGCATTGAAAGCTTCTCCTGACATGAACATCACAGTCATCTTTGAGAGAGATCCAATAATGTCTGGTTCTTAATATCTTCTTAGCCATCAGATGATCACTCATGTGTGGACCACAGACTCTACCGTGGACTTCATCCATCAATCTCTGGGCTTGCTCTTTCTCAAAGCATCTTAACAAGCTTATTCCAGTATCCCTTTTGTATAGTGCATTTTCGCTCAGATAGAACTTTATAGCCATTTTTTGAATCCGCTTCCGCTCGGATTGGCTTGCCCCAGCGGATGTAGATCCATCTCGGAGACATTATTTGATGTCTTGATGACAAGGCTGTTTGATAGGAGGTATTTAATCTAATATGTCTCCAATATAATTCTCGTATGTCGGGACCTTCTGACTTATGAATTTGATTTAGGGAATCCCACTCCTATCGAATATGTGGATCAAGGAAGCCAACGTCGCCAATGCATCAGCGAAGCCATTCCTACCCCGAGGTATATGGATGAAGGTTATGTCTTCAAACTCCATGGATATTTTGACGACCTGTCGATGATAGAGCAGCAAATGCAGTTCTTTGGTGTGATATGCCCCAGTGGTTTGTCTGATAACCAATTCAGAGTCTCTGAAGACTAGTAAATGTTTGATACCCATGGATTGGGCTAACTTCAACCCCATTATGAAACCTTCATACTCGGTTGTGTTGTTGGTGTTACCAAATTATAGTTTGGTAGCCACAGGATATTGCTCTCCTGTTCTAGAGATAAGGACTGCCCCAACTCCGGCACCCTCCATGTTTACCGCTTCATCAAAATATATTTTTCATGGTTGGACTGTATTCTCTTGTTGGAGTTGTTGAATTGTCATGATCCCATCATCTGGGAAATAAGTATCCAGGGGCTCGAACCCTCCCGATGGTGCTTCGACTAATTGATCTGCAATGCCTTGACCTTTGATGGACTTCTGAGTCACGTAGACAATGTCAAACTGTTGTAGGATCAACTGTCAATTGGACAGTCGATAATTCAACATTGTCTTATTGAATACGTATTTCAGTGGACCCATGCTGGATATGAGGCAGGTCGTGTGCCCATGGAGGTAATGTTGTAACCTCATTGTGGCCCATGCTAACGCACAAAACGTCTTTTCGATCAGGGTGTACTTTTGTTCACCACTGCTGAATCTTTTGCTGATGTAGTAGATGGCTCTCTCCTTGCTACTATCATCTTTTTGTCCTATCATACAGCCCATTGCATTGGCATTGATGGACAAGTACATAAACATGGGAACTTAGTCCCCTGAGGGTACCAAGACTGGTGCTTCGATCAGCTGCTTCTTGATGGCAAGGAAGGCTTTTTGACAATCCTCGTTCCATTTGGTGGAGGAATTCTTCCTTAGTAGCTTGAATATGGGTTCACAGGTTGCTGTGAGCTGGGAAATGAACTTGCTTATGAAATTAATCCTTCCCAGGAACCTGCGTATCTCCTTCACTGTTCGAGGTACTGGCATCTCATTGATGGCTTTGATCTTGGCAGGGTCTAGCTCAATTCCTTGATTACTCACTAGGAATCCTAACAATCTACCTGATTTAACGCCAAAAGCACACTTGGCGGGATTTAACTTGAGGATGTACTTATGTAACCTGTTGAACAGTTTTTTGAGATGGTCGATGTGCTCATCCTCCCTTCGGGATTTGATGATGATGTCATCCACATAGACTTCTATCTCCTTATGCATCATATCATGAAACAGGGCCATCATGGCTAGCTGATAAGTGGCACCGACATTAATGAGGCCAAAGGACTATCGCCTATAGCAAAAGGTTCCCCAAGGAGTGATGAAAGCAGTTTTCTCCCTGTCCTCTTCAGCAACCATGATCTAGTGGTAACTAGCAAAATAATCTATAAACGAATATATACAGTACTGTGATGTGTTGTCTATCAGGATGTGGATAAAAGGTACTGGGAAATTGTCCTTGAGGCAGGCTTTGTTCAAATCCCGGTAATCCATGCATACTCGTACTTTCCCTCCAGGATTAGGTACAGGAACTATGTTTGACAGCCACTCTGGGTATGTCATACCATGGTGATACCGGCTTTGAATTGTTTAACTACCTCTTCTTTGACTTTCAGACTCCATTCAGGTTTCAAATGCCTGAGCTTCTGCTTGACTAGCTTGAATCCATCTTTGATGGGCATTCAATGGATGACAATATCAATAGATAGGCCAATCATGTCTTCATGTGACCATCTAAACACATCCTAAAATTGTGTTAGGAGTTCGATCAAGTCAGCTTTTTCTCTTCATCCACCTTTTCTTTGGCCTTGATGACTGATTTGATCACCCACTGAGGCAGGTACAATGGATTCTCCTTTGCTATAATGGCAATGTTGTTTGAGGTTGAACCTTCACCATTCCCGTAGTTCCATGGGACCTTTTTCAGACTAATAACGGGATACTGAGGTCTGAAGGGCAAGATTAAAGGCTCGGGTGCGGCCACCTTCACAGGATTTTATGTTTCTTGGACCCCTTTCCCTGGCAGTACTAAGGGTGTGAGAGATGACTCCTTATCACAGGAAATAATAGCCACTTTATCCTAATTCCACGCAGTGGGAATAAAGAGAGTGTCTTCATCTGGGAGGCCGAGAACTTGATTTCCTCTTATCAGTTCACCACTCTCAATCATGTTCTAAATTAAGTGACGAAGTGCCCAGCAATCTTCAGTATCACGATCGGGTGCATTGGAGTGGTACTGGCAGATTCTGTCAGGCTTGAATGTTCTGGATCGAGGGTTTACCGGGGGTAATAAGTCTGCACCCATTCCCTCGTTGATTAACATCTGAAGGATTTCTTTCATCGGCTGGTTTAAATTGGTGAAATTCCTTTAAAAGGCAAATTCCCGACCTGCTTGAAACTTTTCTTCCTTGGCCATTTTGTCGGCCCAGGGTTCTTGTTGATGAAAACGGTAATGATCCCTCATGGGAATGGGACTGATTTCTGGTGTGGGAGGACTAGCCTCGTGTTGGTTGGATTGGTTGATCAGCTGTCTGGTGACCTGATGTTGGTATACGATCAGTTCTGCTAATTGTCCAATCTGTTCTTTGATAGACTTGATCTCCTATTCTATCAGGAATTACTTTTCTGAGAATTCCCAACTGTCTGGCCTGCTGTTGCTGGATGGAGTTGATTCTCCTACGTATCAGAGGTACTTGGATCCTTCTCCATTTCTAGTATTGAACATGTTGACATTCTCCTCTTCATGTTATGGGAGGGGATTGTCTTGTACGTGCGGTTGCTCGAGCATTGTTACCATAATCTCTCCGTTGTCAATCAAGTCTTGAATTTTGTGCTTGAGAGACCAACAATCTTGTGTGTCACGACCTGGAGATCCGGAATGATAGGCACACTTCTTACTTGGGTTGAAATTCCGTCCACTAGTATTGGTTGGTGGAAGGAGTTGGACAATAATTTCCTGTGCGGTTAACAATTTCAGCACATTCTCGAGTGAATCTCCTAACTGGGTAAATGTTCTCCTGACTGGCCTCCATAGTTTTCTGAAATGGAGGGTTTGAAGGTTGAGCTGGAGCTTAAAAAGGGGTATAATTCCTCCTTTGAATGGGCATATTGCTTGAATCGGCCCTTTGATTCGGTCCTTCTAGCACTAAGGACACTTTTTCATCTTTCTTCTTATGTGCCCTCCGGGGATTACACCCATAATTTCTGGAGTGGATATGCTCAGCAACAGCTTCCAAGGTAGTCAGGTCCTTTATCTTCCCAGACTTTAGCCCCATTTCGGCCATCTCTTCGTGCTTGATCATTTCTGAGAATGGCTTTCCTATGCCTTCTAAGACCCTTTCATAATACGGGGCTTCTTGGATGTCGATGAAAGTCATGACTATTTCGGACACATTCATAGGTGGAGTGACTTGTGCGGCCATTCGTCTCCAGCGTTGAGCATATTCTCTAAAGGACTCAGTACTTTGTTTCTTGATTTTGGTTATTTGATATCTGTCTGGAGCCAGCTGAGACTGGAAACTGTATTGACTGAGGAAAGCATGGGCCAACTCTGCCCAGCTATAAATTTTGGAGTTGTCTAGACGGGCTTACCAGGCTCTAGCTTCCCCGATCAGATTCTTCTGGAATAATTGCATTCGGAGTTTCTCTTCCTCTACATAGTATCCGAGTTCTCCAATGAATACTTTCAAATGAGTGTAGGGGTCTCCCAATCCATCATATATTTCAAAATCAGGAGTTCTAAATTTTTCGGGATAACGAGCCCTAGGGAATATATAGAGGTCTGAATAATTGACACTGTCAAATGCCCCAGCTCCTTTGATAGATCGGATGGTTTCGTCCATTTGTTGGACTTTCTTCAGAATGGCACCAGCTTCCGGTTCTTTGTTGAGGTGGGTGATTTTAGGGGTTTTGTTGGTTGGGTCTTGGTTTTGTGGTCCAGGAATCTGAGTATCTATTTTTTCGGTACTTTAATTGCCACCAGGTGTTCCTTGTTCTGTATGACCCTGTGCTTGCTTCCCTTTAAGAGCCTTACCTTATTCTGTCAGGAAACTGGCCAATTCGGCTATCTGGTTTTTCAGTCCTTCAAACTCTTGCCTAGATATAGGGGTGGATTATGGCTGAGCACTGGAAGTCATGTCCGTGGATGGACTTAGTGCTTTCTTAGACTTAGATCTAGTAACAGGACCAATTTTTCACCAACAACAAAACGTAGGTGTGTCAATTTCCTGAAGTAGGTAGGGATAGGATGCATGCCATGATGTGTTTTTGTGGTTTTTTAATCTTATCCTGCAAAACAGAGGTCAGTTGTTTTGATGACAGGATGATAAGATGTATATAACAAGGAATGTAAAATTTTATTATGATATTTACATTGTGCTCCTTTACATTTAGAATTAAAAACTTGACATTAAATTGAAAGAGGAAGGCATGAAAAAGCTTCCCATCGAATTTGGTTAATCAGAGGCTGACCTATCTTAGGCTACTCTCGCGGCTTTTTCGGCGTGAAGGTCCTCAGATCATCTCAATCTACTAGAGGGGAAATTAATCCGATCTTTCAACTGGAGCGAATCTGAGTGGTGCTTTTCCATGAGCCCCGAAGACTTAGTCGCCCTCGAAGACATTACTTATCACCGACGTGTTTGCCTCATGGTGGAGGAATCACACAACATACATTCACATACATCGTTCCTCACCGTTATGCATATGATGACATGGGTGTGAAGCTCTAATATGGGTGCGAAGAACTAATACGGGTGCGAACCACTATAAAAAGCAGGAAAGCATTCATTCAATGTCAAGACGCAGCATTCACGCATTCATTCAATGTAAAGACACAGCATTCACACATATGCAGATATAAAAATGAAATATTTTGGAAAGATTTGAACGTGGCCTAAGCCCTTTACTAGTCCCTAGCAGAGTCGCCACCTGTCGACGTCGGGAAAATATTCGCAGGTTGGGTCACAACCCGGATCTTTCTCTCTTCCTAAGTTATGTCTACCCTTACTCTTTTTATTTGTGAAGAAGGTTTTGAAGGGTTTTTTAGGAAAAGGCCAACATGTATCATGTCGACGATTTAAACGTTTTACAGAGTCGCTAGTTGGTAGATTTGAAATGGTTGTACCAACTCAATCGAGTTTTGTTTGAAAAGAGGCCCAATTGTTGGACACTGTCGAAACTTGATCTTTGAAACGTAAGTTTTGTGTTCGGGGGCTTGGTTAAGTGTGAGGAAGGTGTTAGGCACCCCACAACTCCCGTGTAAATACGGTACCGCATCTTTTTAATATTTTCTTTTTAAATCTGCAATGTGTGTTTGTGAATGCTGGAAGAAATTGGGCCTATGCTTTGATTGGAAGTATGTTTATGCATCGTTGAACCTATATACGAAGGTTTTGATTTGATTTACAAAAAGTCTTTGATCTGATTTGAAAAAAATGTTTGATTTGATTTGCAAAAGCTTCTTTTTTTCGATAAGATTATTGAAATGATGTTTTGAAACCAGGTTTTCAAACCCTTACGCTAACACAGGAATTGAAGCATATCGATACTTCAGTTTTATCTTTTCAGCCTTTTGGCTCAATTTGAATGGTGATTGTCGGGCTGCGAAGCATCCTAGACCACAAAATATATACAAGTGTCGGTCTCCTCATGGTCATGACAGCCATCGGAGTGACTCTGACACGACAAACTATATTTTCACTATGTTGAGACCTTAAATCCGGATAACTGTTTTAAGATCTTTTGTATATACATTTTTACAGAAAAACTGGCAGGATACATTTGTAAAGTGGAGTTTGTCCATCGTGGGTATTAGATTCTGATCTGTTTGATCATGAATCCCACGATTCCTAGGTTCACATACAGAGAATAATAAAACCTACACAGCCAAATATGTACAGAAATATATCCAACATTGCCAGAACCAAAGATTCATCAGTAAATCCTGGCTCGCACATGGCCGAACCATCTCGTTCCCACTAGATAGCGATCTAAGGGCCGTGAGATAGCTTTTATAACTGAAACTAAAAAAATGCTAGATTTAAATAAATCTCAACCATTCTAACTTTCCGGTTCTGTCTGGACCTATTTTGAACCGTTTGAAAGATAGAGTTGGCGAGATTTAAAGAAATCTAGTTCGTCTACAGAAATGTCAGTCCAGATTCATATCAAATGAATATTTAAAGTAACAATTTAGTAAAATGAGTAAATCAATATATATATATATATATATATATACGAAAGCTGTAAAGGGCGATGGGTTTTCACTCCGATACCCGAACTAGAATGTAAATATATATATATTTATAAAAGCTGTAAAAAGCCACGAAGTGATCCAGACTTGACAGAATAGAAATATATATATATATATATATGTATATATATATATATATAAGCGGTAAAGGGCGACACACATTCTATCCTTTGCCGGACTGAAATGGAAATATATATACATAAAAAAAACTGTAAAAGAGCCATAGAATTAACCAGGCTCGATAGAATTGAAATATATATGTATATATATATAAACGCAATAAAAGGCCACGAAGAGATCCAGGCCAAATTGGAATTTAAATATAGACAAAAAAATAGTCAAACCGGGACTAGGAAGATAACCCAGTCCGGTGAAGGGAGCATATATATGTTGGGTGTGTACTAAATCGTGACGCGATCAAATTGCAAAATTAGCGGAAGTATGGTATATCAGAGTTTAAAAATTTCTACAAAACCATTACCCGGATCATCCTTTATGCAAATTATTAATTTAAAATGATAAATAAGAAGTTATGGAATCATACTCTTGTAGAACGAAGCTTCCACAGGTACGAGTTCAACTCCTTGTTCTTCGTGATCTCCTTGAATTTTTGGGTTAGATTTCTTTTTTTGATCAACGTTAACCACCCAAGTGTTTGGCCTCTAGAGGTGATCCACCAAGGAAGATGAATTATCAAGAAGGAGTGTGGTTGACTTAGTTTTCTATCCTCTATAGAAAAAGAGTACTCTCCTACAATTGGATATGCATCAAATGATATCTATTATAAGACTCCTCTTATATATAGATATTGGTCAACCCTTCTAATCCTATTAGACATGGGATTTCATTTAATTAATTAAACTCCTTTAATTAAATTAGGCTTCCCACCACATTGAGAATAATTAATTAAATTCATTTAATTAATTTGCCTCCTAATCTTATTAGGAATAAATGAGAGTACTAATATTAAATTAATTACTAAACTCCTTTAGAAATTAAAATAATAATAATATTAATAATATTAATAAGACTCCTCTTATTAATTTATATTTAATATTTCTAAAATATTAAATAATAAACATTAAGCAATTTAATTTATTCTATCACCATAGATTAAATTAATTACACTTATTGCATTATTACGATTATGTCGTTACCTTCTTAAATAATTATTCTTCCTTTTATGGTGTGACCCTTTAGGTTCTCCATATGAAATCGGTTGTGAATAAATTAATTAGAACAATTCTAATCTTATTTAAATAAATAAATTAAACTAATAATCTATTTAAATAAATAATATTTATTCTACAATAGGGATAAGCCTCCATAGCGATCAACGACTTTCCAGATAATATAGATTTCAACATTAATCATAAAAGAACCTGAGTAAATAGTTACCGTATAATTCAATCCTTCCACCATACAATGTCCCAATTAAATATAAGACATGGATTTACTTCAAGTCTTATTTTATTCAATAATATGTATTTCGATTAGAAAATGCACAACTCCAAATAATGCAAATTAAAAACTCCTTTCTTATTTCATTCCACCTTGGCCAAGGATTTCTGGGTTGTCATTTAACGAATCACATAGGACATATCTCCTCTTTTACTAAATGTGGTAGATTCTTTATTGATCATTCATTATCTCCATATGTAAGTCATTATACCCAAGCATACCCTTTTATATACCCTAAAGGGCTTTAAGAAATAAGTCAAAGTATAGTTCATTACATACAAGATATTATGATGATCTCAAGCCCAAGGATTACTTGTACTACTATCACATTAGGAATTCCTATTGACAGGCGAGTAAAACTCCATTAGGTATTCCATAGCGAGTCACGTTCAGTGAACTTATTCTCCAATAAGCAGCTACATACTTGCTTTAGTGTCTCCACACAAATGATCATGAGATCAATCATCCTTATCCAATGAGCAAGCAACATATGTACCAATCTATCCGGATTTATTAATTCCCTTTTTAGTAATCCCATGATTGGAAAGTATTTTAGTTTTAAAGCTTTCTAAGAATTTAGATCTCATTAGCATTATCATCATCATGATTCTAAAAGCATTGCTTAAAACTATGGGTTATTTACATATTATAAAAACAGCACCATGTAGATAATTAAATGCCTTTAATAAATGAATATTTTTATTAATAAATAAATAAGATTGTCTCCAAAATATATGTTTTATCATCACACATGATTGGCTTGTATGAATACTACTTTCAATCTCCCACTTACACTAAAGCCAATCGCCATGGTATCTCATACCCATCTTCTCTAAGTAACGATCAAACTGTTGTTGTGTTAAAACTTTAGTAAATGGATCTGCAATGCTGTCTTGAGAGTCTACACTCTCCTCTTTCAATGATTTCTTTAATCAAAGTGCCGCAACACATGTTTAGATTCAAGATGAGACTTAGGAACTATTCCTAGTTCTGTAATAAACTTTTCATCTGAAACATCGACTTACAGCTTCACTTATAGTTATATACTTTTTCTTTGTCACTAACCCAGCAACTTTTTGCTGTTTGGAACCTTTCCAATTTACTGCACCACCTTTTAAGGTAACGACTTACCCTAAAGTGGATTTTGTTGTTTAGTCCTCTAGTTTAATTCAGACCCATCATGTGTCATGATGACATCCTTAGTGTCAGTTAAGTACTTTGAGATGTTTATCATTGTCTCACAGTGATCTTCTCCAGAATATGACTGATCAACATCAAGTCTCGTATATTTCATTGCATACATAATAGTAACTCATGTGATCTCTCTTTTACTGAGGACAACTTTAGAGAGATACAATCCATGGCTCATCATCATGAGGCCCCTTTTGGAGTTTGTCATGCTAAACGCCTTTAGCATCTAATGAATATACGTTTCCATGGGTTAAGCCGAACATCCTTTTAAATCTATTAATATTCTTGCAATCAGTATATTATATTATACATCATAATACTACTACTTTATAAGTAAATTATCTAACATGTAATCACATAATCAAACATTAAATAACACCTTAACACCATAATTATTCACAATTCTAAACTTAGAACACATCGAGTCTTTAATAGTTTTTAATAAAGTACGATCAGTGGTTTCCCACAAACAAACAACAAACTATTTTCCCATCTCGTCTACACTATTTTTACACAACGAGTTAGATCGGTAGCTAGTTCGTATATACCTCCTCTCCTTGAAGGAATCATTTAGCCCACATACTATACATCAACCATGAAAGAGTACGACTGTACTACTTTAGATTTAACATATGGATTAACACTTAATCTTTCATTTATAAGTTCTTATTTATAAACTAGTAAACCATATAACCTATCCAGCAAACTACATAACCAATTCAGCAACCTAGATTACCAATCCAACAACCAGGACTGACCAAACATACCAATCTAGCATCCTGAATTATCCAAACAGACCAATCTAGTATCCTGGATTATTCAAACAGACCAATCCAGCAACTTGATGGCCAATCCAACAAACCAGATCGCAATCCAGCAAACTAGATTCTCCTTTTTCAACATACTTTATACCAAATCATCTTTTTATCTTTTTATCTTTTGGCCACACATATATACATATATTCCATACACAAAAATAATTTTTCTAAAATATTTCAATTTAATTTAGTATTTTTCAAAATTTCATTTTTAGTTCGTAGCTGAAGAAATTTGCTATATCATGCTTAACTCTAGAAATTCTCAACTATTGGAAGGATCTTACACGTGTTAACGTGAACTCCCAGGTTAAATTTTGTGGCCATCGGAGTTATAGAACTCCAGTTATAGTGGTTTTCGTCGAAAAAACCCAAATATTGAAATGCCCATAACTTGGTCGTTTTAAGTCGGAATAAGCTCATCTTTGTACATGAGCTACTTTATATCATATAATTTCTTGTCCCAAAAGTTTTGAATTTATTTCATAAATTAAGTTGCAGAAAATGCCCTTGGAAATTTTGGCCAGATTATTTTTGTCATTTTTCAGATTTTTCCTACTTTGCTAAAAAGAATCGACATGAAAATCTAAAACTCCTGTTTCAG
Source organism: Panax stipuleanatus (assembly GCA_020205555.1). NCBI lineage: Eukaryota > Viridiplantae > Streptophyta > Magnoliopsida > Apiales > Araliaceae > Panax > Panax stipuleanatus. The sequence goes on along the minus strand of CM035120.1, from coordinate 82,937,185 downwards.
GGATTCCACTTGAAAAAGTTAGAAGACTCATAGATTTAAGTTCATGACTTAATCACACTCAAAAATTCAAAATATATTGAGAGATATGATTATTTTAATTTCATGTTCCGTTTTCTCAAAAATATGATTTTCTAACATTTGTGTTTTGTAAGAAACATCCATAATCTCTTGATTAATCACACATTAAATATCATAAACCATCATAATACATACTAATACTCCTTATCCATTATCTATTTCATTAAAACTTCACCAAACTCAAACAAAACATAATCAATACTAAGAAAAATTAAGGTTTGCTAACTTTTCAAAACATAGTTTCTATTTCTTGTTTTAGATCTAACTTTTGACATTCAAAAGTGATAGATCTAAACATAATAGACTAATAAACATATAGATCTAAGGTTTTGGAGTTTTAAAATCTTAGATCCAAGTTTTGATTGAAAATAATTAAAATAAAATGCATAAACTAGTTAAAGCTTATACCTTTGCTTATGATTTCTTTCTTCTTCTTTCTATAATTTGTTTATGAAACTATGAACACACAAAGCACTCTCTTTTTTCCTCTTTAAGGCTGCCAAAACTCTCTCTCTCTCTCTCTCTCTCTCTCTCTCTCTCTTGGTTTTCTTTTGTGTTAGCAAAATAAGATAGGAAAGAGAAATAAAATGAAAGAGAAAGAAAGTAGCTTTTGTTGGGAAAGTGTAGAGATATAAGATATGTAAGTAGAATAATTATCCAACATTTCTCTCATTCACTCTCTCATGTTGCTTTTGCTTGTCAACTTGGATTGCTTGTAACTTTGGTTAAGGTGGTGGCTCCATTAACAAAGTGACATATAATGACAATTGATGGGAGTTGGTAGGAGAAGGTAAGTGCAATTATTATATGCATTCCCTTTCCTTTTCTTCTCTCTTGGCTGCCCATTACCCTCCATCCTAGCCCAATTTTTGTTTTCTTTTTTTATTGCAATATTTAGCTTTACTAAATGTCCAAAAGGCCCCTCTTCAACTAGCTAAAAGATTGGACTTTAAATAATTTCTTTTGGGCTTTCTAAACAACTATTTGGGCCATGCAATTTAGGTTAGGCCCAATACTTTTACATTTATTCTTACCCTAATCATTTAATTAGAGTGTCCATCTTACTCATTAGTAATTCAAATAATCACTCATATACATTTAATTCTATAACCCAATTAGATTTGCTTTAATTATGTTATAAAATTAACTAATAAAGATATATAAAATAAATCCTTTATAGTTAGTATATAATTTAAATACTAACATTATTCCACATAATTCATAACACATTTATTATTGTTGATAAATTCTTTAAATACTCACATACTCATATAATCAATATTTATAATTCATATCAATAATTAATCACTTAACGTTAATCACATAATGTACATATATATCATCATAAATACAATAACAATTGTATTAATTTTCAAATCCCTATTTGAAATTTAAATTAGGGTTTTGAACAACTGTTCATCTTAGCTTCCTTTCTTAGTTAACTCATAATCATTAAATTGACTAACTTGCTTAATTCATATCACATATGTTCAAAATATTGCTGATAACAATAATGATAATAGTTAATAAAATAATACTATATATATAAAAAATTCATTCGTAAAATTATAGTCGTATAAAATTCTCGGTCCTTACAAGGGTTTCATAATAATGAATCAAACTCTTTTAATTAATTTACCTTCTAATCTTATTAGGAATATGGGAGAGTAATATTATTAATTAATTCACAAACTCCTTTAGGAATTAAACTACTAATAATAAGACTCCTCTTATAATTTAATATTTAATATTTCTAAAATATTAAACAATAAATATTAAGCTATTTAATCTATTCTATCACCATAGATTAAATTAAATATACTTAACTTATTATTACGATTCTGTCATTTGCTTCTTAAATAAATATTATTCCTTTTATAGTGTGACCCTTTAGGTTTTCATATTAAACTGGTTGTGAATATATCAATTAGAACAATTCTAATCTTATTTAAATAAATAAATTAAACTAGTTAATTTATTTAAATAAATAATATTTATTCTACAATAAGGATATGCCACCTTAGCGCTTAACGACTTTCTAGATAATATAGATTTCAACATTAATTATAAAATAATTACCGGACAATTCAATCCTTCCACTATACAATGTCTCAATTAAATATAAGGTATGTAATTACTATCAAATCTTATTTTATTTAATTATATTTATTTCGATCCTAAATTAACAACACCAAATAATGCAAATTAGAAACTCTTTTCTAATTTCATTCCACATTGGCCAAGGATTCCTGGGTTGTCATTTATCGAATCACATAGGACAATCTCTTCTTTTATTAGAAGCGGTAGATTATTTATTGATCATTCATTATCTTCATATATAATTTATTACACCCAAGCATAACCTTTGATATACCCTAAGGGTCTTAAGGGACATGTCAAAGTATAATTTATCATACACAAGATACTATGATGATCTCAAGTTTAAGGATCACTTGGACTACTATTACTTGAGGAATTCATATTGATAGGCAAGTAAAACTCCAATAGATATTTCTTAGCGAGCCACGTTCAAGTGAACTTATTCTCCAATAAGCACCTACATACTTGCTTTAGTGTCTCCACACAAATGATTATGAGATCGATCATCCTCATCCAATGAGCGAGCAACGTATATACCAATCTATCCGGATTCACTAATCTCCTTTTTAATAATCCAATAATTGGGAAACTATTTTAGTTTTAAGCTATTTAAGAATTTAGATCTCATTAGCTTAATCATCATCATGATTCTAAAAGCATTTCTTAAAACTAGGAGTTTATCAAATTTAATAAAGCAGCACTATGTAGATAAATTAAAAGCCTTCAATTAATTAATTATTTTATTAATAAATGAATAAGATTGTTACAAAGTATATATTTTATCATCAAACATGATTGGTTTGTGTGCATACTACTTTCAATCTCCCACTTGCACTAAAGCCAATCATCACGGTATCTCATACCCTTCTTCTCTAAGTGACGATTATCCTGCTATTGGATAAGCTTCAGTAAATGGATATGCAATATTTTTCTTGAGATTCCACTATCTAGATAATGACTTCTCCTCTTGCAGTGATTCCTCTAATCAAGTGAAAGTACCGCAACACATGTTTGGATCCAAGATGAGTCTTAGAAACTATTCTTAGTTCAATAATGAACTTTTCACCCAAGCATCAACTTGTAGCTTTATTTACAGCTATATACTTTGTCCTTGTCACTAAACCAGCAACTCTTTGCTGTTTAGAACCTTTTCAATTCATTGCACCACCATTTAGGGTAACGATTTATCCTAAAATGGATCTGTTATCGTCTTGGTCAATCTGAAAAACTTGAGTTTGTTTAGCCTCTAGTTTTATTCAGACCCACCATGAATTATGATCACATCTTTAGTGTCGGTTATGTAATAACCTAGAATTTATGTGCTACATTATAAATAAATATATTAACTAATTTATGATATATTATGGATGACTAGGTGATTAAGTGATTATGTAAATAGTATGATATGTGTACTTAAAGGAAGTCTCACTAATGATTGAAATAAGTTGGTGGACTAACCTAAGTATTTTAAGAATCCAAAAAATTAATTTAAGATGTTAAACCCTAATTACATACTCAATATACTTGAATACAGCAAGTCTAATTGAGTTATGTAAATGAAATAACATTATTGATTGATAAGAATATATAAATATCAATAATGATGAGCATTAGCTTAAGAGATAATAATTTTAATGGACTAAGAGGTGTAAGTAATTTAAACAAGCCCAATTAATTAGTTAAGCATTGGACTTGTGGATAATTTGGTTTAAGAGTAACTAAACTGTTAAACTGGCCCAATATTAGATGTATAGGGCAAGAATATTAGTAGCCCAATTAATTGTTATGGGAGGCCCAAGCCCATAGTAGGCCCAAATTAATTATTACAGGCCCAATAGATGTTAATTAAAAAGCCCAATCTAGGCCCACTTGTGGAGGGATATTTTGGTCATTTCATAAAGTAAATAAGGAATAAAAAGAAAAAAAAAATAGAAAGGATAATAAGGCCAAGTGGCCGGATTTGTAAGGAAAGGAAGAAGGGGGGGTGAATGTAATTAATACACCACTTTAGTTGTTAACTTACTACGCTAGGTGTCATCCTCTCATTCGTCCACAGCTTTTATCTAATTTTGCAAGTAAGCTAAGATGATAAGTAAGAGAGAGAAAGCAAGATTGTGTGGGAGATTTTAGATAGATATACAATGGATATCTATACATATTTACTAAATACTTAAACATTTTTATATTTAGTAAAAACATGTTTACTAAGTTTTTTCTTACTTCCAAGATTAGCTAACAAACCAAAAGGATAGAGAGCATAGAGAGAGAAAGGCTCAGGTAAGGAAGAAGAAAAGGGGGAGAAGGACTTTGAGCTTATGCATCCAAAGTTCATTAACTTCTTTGGTAAAACAAGGATAGTAGCTATAAGAACAAGGTGAAACATCTAAACTAACATCTTTCTTTTGTTATAATTTGTTTTTAAAGAAATAAAGGGTTAATATTCTAAAAGTTCATAACCTTAGATGTATATGTTTTCTATGATTTCATGTTTAAATCTAACCTATTTAAGTGTTAGAGAGATGATAAAGAGGAAGCAAAAGAAACTATGTTCAAAAAGTTAAGAAAAAAACACTAATCTAGTGTGTTTGGTATATTTTATGTAAGATCTATGGAGTTCAAGATTTAAATGGTTAGAAACATGATAGAATGATATATATATATAGAGTTTAATAGGTTTAACTTGTTTGTTGATATGTGTTTATGTTAAAAAGTTTGGTAAAACACATGAAAAAGAGTTTTTCCATAAGTATTGATTTTAAAGGTGTGATCTATGTTTTTCATTTTGAAACCTACAAATAGCTTTTGTGGTTTTCTTTCTTGGTATGATAGATCTAAGAGTTAAGGACAAAACTCCTTTGGAATCACTCAAAAATGTTTTAAAATGAGGGAGATATGAATTTTGTACCAAAACACCCTAAATGTTAAAACCCTTGCAAGATCAGTCCACTTACGGCTCAATTTCAGTGATCAAAACGGGTCCAAATTTGATGTTTGATAACTGAAAACTATAGTTCGGGAAGATACGAATCCAACGAGTCTAATTGGGCCTCAATCGAAGCTGTAGATTTTGTTCTATGAAGATTTTAGTAAAGGACCCCAAAACTGAAAATAAAAATCAAAGAGTTAGAAAAATTAAAGAATATTGACCGGTTCAGTTTTCCGGTGAACTGGCAGAACTTTCCGGCAGCCGGTTCACCACTTTTTAGGTTGGTTCTTGGGGTGGGTCTTGGACAAATTTTTTTTTAAAATTGTGAAGAACATTAAGATATTTTATTCATAATTTTTCGGGACCGTTATGTAATTATTAAGTAATTAATGGTTTAAACTCATTTAAATTATTTAAAACTTACTAATTAATAAGTATTAATACTAATAAATGATTATTAAACTAATTACATATTATGTAAGTATGATTAATTATTTAATTAACAATAAGTAATAAATGAATGAAAATTAGTGTTATTAAGCTAACTATTTGTTATTTAATTAAGATTAAATAATAAATAGAGTTAAATAATTTATTAATTATTATTTAATTAATATTAAATAATGATTAAAGAATATTTAAAATAAATAAATAAATTATTTATTATTTAAGTGAGAATAAGTAATAAATAATTATAATTACTTACTCACATGCTAGTTAAGTAATATAAAGTCACTAAATTAATTATTTATTATTTAATTAAATATTAAATAATAAATAAGAATAAATATTAATTAATTATTTATTATTTAATTAATACTAAATAATAGATAAATATAAGTGTTAATTAATTATTTATTATTTAATTAATATTAAATAATAAATAAAGATAAATGTTAATTAATTAATTATTATTTAATTAATAATAAATAATAAATAAAGATAAATATTAATTAATTATTATTTAATTAAAGTTAAATAATAATTAAAGACTCATAAAGTTAAATAGATTAAGTATTTATTATTTAATTAATAATAAATAAGTATAAATATTAATCAATTATTATTTAATTAATATTAAATAATAATAAGGTTAATAAAATTAAATTATTAAAATATTATTAAATAATTAATAATATTAGAAAGTTAAAATATTATTAAAGGATTAATAATATTAGATACTTAAAATATTATTAAAAGATTAATAATATTAAAGAGAGACTAAAATATTATTAAATGATTAATAATATGAAGAAACAAATAGAATATTATTAAAAGGTTAATAATATTATTCAAGAGTTAAGATGATTATTTAATAATAATATTATCAAGGGACGATAATATTATTAAAGAGTTATGTGATATCTAATATTTAATTATGTGATTAATGTTAGATAATATATGAGAATAATAATGTTATGGATAATTATATGTTACTACTAATTGAATGATCCATGATAGGTCTTTCCAAAGAGGATAAGTTAAATTCATTAAGCGGATAAATAGAATTGTATAGCAGTAGTCCGCAAACAAGGTAAGTTCTCTAACTCAACTTGAGTTATTACTTTCGAAGCATTTTAGTGACTAGTTATTGTTGATTATTCACATCTAAACTGATTGTTGATATTCGCACTTTGTGCAATTGAATTTCTGTTCCATTATTATCGAACTATGAATTTATTAAAATTCTTTTATTCATGAACTGTTTATGATATGGATCTATGCTACTTGTATCAGCTAGATCAAAAATGTTCAAATTTGTTAAATCAAATATATTTTAAAAGCGGTGCCTAACCAATTGAAATGGTAAGGACTCATGACTGAAAAAAAGAACAGTTTTATTAAAGCATTATTAGAAAATAATTGTTCCTAGTACACTGAGTGATTATGCATATTTCACCGGGTATGAAAGACTGATCCCCTTGACTACCAAAACTTATTAAAAGGACCAGTTTAAATACTGACAACCTTAGTATATGTTCATGGTTATTTCAAACCACTTAGCATCTATTATTCAATTATTGAGACTTAATTCATGTTCTTTCATAATCGAATCCCATTGTTGAACATTGAACGTTAAATTCATTTCTAATCATGATATATCTCCTTCATATTTAAACTTGCTAAGCAAATTAGTTGCTTACCCTTGCTATATCATGATATGTATTTCAGCTAAGCCTGAAGGTTCGAGTAAGAAAGACAAGGGCAAAGAAAAAGTTCAGGAATAGCTGATATGACTAATTTATGTATTATAGTACATTATGTTTAATGGTATTGTAAACCTTTTGTGTTACTATGTGTAACTAGAGTAAGGTATGTTTAAGTTAAGGTAATAGACCTTGGGATATTGATGTAATATTTTATTATAATGAACAATGTATGTTTATTATTCCGCAATAGTATATAGAATGCTTATGATGATGATGTATCGTGAGCACCAAACTCGACGTTAGAGAACTCAAATTTGGGGGCGTCACAGATTAAGTACTTTAAGATGTTTTCCACTATATTAAAGTGAACTTCCCCAAAATATGACTGATCAACATCAAGTCTCAGACATTTCATTGCATACATGATATTGAATCATGCGATCTCTCTTTTATTAATGACAATTTAGAGAGATACACTCCATGGCTCATCATCATGAGACCTTTCTTGGACTTTGCCATGCTAAACGCCTTTAGCATCAAATGAATATACGTCCATTGGGTCAAACCGAGCATCCTTTTAAATCTATCAATATAGATCTTTATCCCCAAAATATAGGATGTTCTATCCAAATCATTCATTGAGGAATGTTTAGATAACTTTATCTTTACTGATTATTGCATTGGTATGTCCATTCTTTATTCGTAATGTATCATCATATAATACTAGGAATGTCACAGTGCTCTCACTGACCCTTTTGTACACAGTAGGTTCATTCCCGTTTTTGATAAAATCAAACTATTTGAATTATCTTCGTCAAAATGAATGTTTCGTCTTTGAAAAGCTTGCTTTAATCCATAAATGGATTGTTGTAGCTCATATACATAATTTACTTCAACCATTGAAACAAATCCATCTAGCTGTATCATACATACAATCTCCTCTAATAATTTGAATTTGAGGAAGGGCGTCTTCACGTTCATTTGCCAAATTTAGTAACAATAAGTTTCAATCGCATGTAAAATCCAAATGGACTTGAGCATTACTACCGGTAATAAGATTTTATCACAGTCAACTCCTTGACTTTATTTGAAAACCTTTTTCAAAATGGTCTGGCCTTATAGGTCTCCACCTTGCCATTTTCTTTAAAGATCCATTTCAAAATTTGTGGCCATCTATCATTTCTCTGAGTGTCTACAACTCTTAGCCTTATCGTGTATTACTGGATCATCATCCTCTATGATGCGTATCTCATTATCATCATCTATGATGAATCCATACCTCCCAGGTATCTTTAGTACTATTCTAGATTCACGATTCGGTTTTGGTACAATAGGTCTATCTACAGGTTCCTCCTTTTGACTAATAGTGATATGTGGTTCTTAAACTTCTTCAAGATATATTATCCTCCCACTAGCCCTTCAATGATAAAAACTTTTTTCTTAGAAGGCAGCGTGTTTCGCAACAAACTCCTTTTCCTAAGTAGGATTATAGAACATATACCCTAAACTTACTTTAGGATGTCCCACAAATCTGTACTTGTCAAATCTTGTCCCAAGCTTATCCTTTTAAAATCTGTTCACATAAGCTAGACAACCCTTTAGCTTAACATTCCTAAGATTAGAAATCCTCTCTGTCCATAACTCTTATGAAGTCTTAGGGACGGATTTTAAGGTTACCTTATTTTGTAGCTATGCAGCCGTTTCCAGGGCATTACCCCAGAAAGAAACCGAAATGTCGGTAAAATCATTATGGACTGCACCATGTCCAACAAGGTACGATTTTTTCCTTTTAGATACACTAATCAATTATTGTGTATCAGGAAGCGTTCATTGTGAGAACACATTTAAGATGATCTTAAAACTTATTGCATAAGTATTTATTCCCCGATCCAATCGAAGAATCATAATACATTGCCAATTAGTTTTACTTCTGAATTCTTTTAACCTTTCAAATGTTTCAGATTTGTATTTCAACAAATACAGATATTCATCTCTTTGAATGATCATCTCATTTTCTTTTACTAGTTTGTTCAAATTGCTAAAAAAAAATCATGTAAGTTAAGTTTGTAAAGTCCATTCAGTAAATTGTCAACACCATATGAAACATTTTATTATAAATAGAACAATTACTGTTATTTATTATAATATCACAACCATCCATATCCAGTACAGAACTTGAAATAATGTTTCTTATAAATGTTGGAACATAATATCAATTATTTAAACTAATGGGCTTGCCCGTAGGCGGTGCTAAACCATAAGTTCCTGCAGTTAATGGACCAACCTTTGCTCCATTTCCCACAAGCATGAAGACTTTCCCTTGTTTAGCTTTCTACTTCTTCTTGGTCCCTTCATAAATATGTATTTATGAGAACAATAGCGGGTATCCCATACCCAAGTAGAAACTTGACTTACTGAAAGATATATTTCAATCATGAACAAACCTATATATGTAACCGAAGCTTCACTAAGCTTCTTCTGGTTAGCATCTGTAAGATGCTTCTCGCAGTTTTTATTCCAATGTTCATGCTTATTGCAGTGGTAGCAAACTCTTTTGCTACCTGTATCAGTTTTGTTCTTTTTATCCTTTGTATTTGCCTTTCTATTTACCTTCTTTGAATGTTCTTCTTTTTAGAAGATCATTTGGCTCCTACTAGTAAGACTTGATTTTTCTTGGTTGGAAAGTGACTCTCAACAGTTTTTCAACATGTTAAGAAAATCAACGAGGCTGACATCAAGTTTGTTCATATGGAAAATTCATAACAATTGTGAGAAGGAGTCCGGGAGTGAGTACGAGATCAAATCTTGGCTCAAATCTCCATCCATGAAAAAACCCTATTGTCCTAATTGTTCAATCAAATTTATCATTTTAGAACATGTGTCTGTACTATAGTGCCATCAATTATTCTAGATCGGAAGAGCTCCTTAGATATTTGATATCTATTAGCCCTACTCTCCTCACAATTCAACTACTTGAAGTGCAGGAGTATAGTAGGAGCTTTCATAGTTTCATACTGGCGCTGAAGCTCGTTACGCATGGATGTGAGCATGATGCATTGAGCCAAATTTACATCATCTTGCCACTTTCTAAAAGTAGCAATCTCTTCCTCAAAGGCAATTTCTACAACAATTGCAGGGATAGGTGTATTTAATGACATAAGATAACTTTTCAGCCTTGAGAACTATTCTCAAATTCCTTAACCAATCCTTTAAATTCGGTTCGATTTAATAGCATCTAATATGCTACGCAGTGATAGTGAATTAGACATTGTAAAATTTTGTAAATAAATTTATAATTAATTAACATTTTAGCATACATTCTATTATTAATTACCAAAATAAATTTGGTCTTTATTTAAATTGGTTTCTCCCACTATGTTCTTCAAACAATATTACCCCCATAATATATAGTTCGACAAATCTAATTAAATATTTGCTAGTGAGAATAAGGATCCCATTTCAAATGTATATAGCCTTGTGTGTGCACAACAAACTATATATAAATAAATAGGTAGATAACTCTTGTCAATTGCATCATCATGTAACTCCTTCTATTTTTTCTCTTAGATCATAATGGTCAAGTGTGTGCACATCCGAACTAAAATGATCTAAGTTAAGTCAGACCCAGCATTTTCATATAAGTGAAGAGGAAACTACAGCCCTTGTGTGTGCACAACAAAGTGGTAATGTTCAATTCCTTATAAACAATTAATTTAATAAAACAACATCTTAAATATTTAATATTTGCCTTGTGTGTGCACAATAAACTCATATTAAATATTTAATACTCTATTGTTTTACCATGCTAGAAGGCGACGTTCGATATTCCAAATATATTTGAACGTTTCAACTTAATATAATTTAATTGAGGGTTTTGTTATTAATTTGTCTCATCTTATTTAGCGAGCATGCACACATATATATAAAATACGCGTTAAATTAATTAACATATGAAACATGTTTTATAATATATAATATATATAATAAGCATGCACATATAGAATATTATCGGATTGATTACTGACTTTATTTTAGGTTGGTTCACTAGAGCCATAAAGTGAACCAAGAGGTCAAACTTAGGGTGCAAGAATTAAATTTAAATATAACTATTACATTTAAATCCCGGGTTCCATTACAAACGGGTCTTCAAGCGCTCCTTGCTTCTTGGTCTCCAATTCTTTAAAAATTGATTCTAATTATTCCTATTATAAAACTATTTACAATAAATAGAAACCTTGATCAGCAGTCAAAGGAAAGTACATAGGAGGGAGATAAAATTTACATTAAGAAAAATTAGAGAAGATGAGGAACACAGACCCCATTTATAAAACCCATACATTCAAGCATCCAACTAAAATAAAATCCAATCGCATTGGTCAATAGTTTATAATCAATCCCATTTATTATCATACACATCATCATATGCATCAATAAATAAAATTCATCTCATGAATAATAAACATTCAATATATACGTTGATATCGATTTAATGAGCAATTTTAATTAGCATAAAATTCAATTTTGAATCAAATTAAACTCTTTTATTTTAATCCAAATTTAAATCAAAATAAACTCCTTTATTTTAATTAATCATGGAATCCAATTCCAAGTCAAAATAAACTCCTTTATTTTAACTTTAAACATTTGTGGGAAAAACAAAATCTGTGGTATCCAATTCCTTATTAAAATAAACTTCTTTATTTTGATTAATATGAAATCCTATTTCATATCTTAATAAACTCATTTATTTAAGGAAACATGAAATCTCATTTCCTAATTCACAAATAAACTCCTTTATTTTTAAGAAACTTGGAATCCTCTTTCCTAATCCACAAATAAATTTTTTTATTTTTAGGAAACATAGAATTCAATTTCAACTCCAATTAGTTATTATGGAATCCAATTTAAATTCTAATTAGTTAGCATGAAATTGAATTCTAATTAAAATAAACATCTTTATTTTAATCCAATTCTAAATAAAAATAAACTACTTTATTTAAATTTAGAATTACTAAAAAAATATGGAATTCAATTTTTAATTTTAAATAAACCTTATATTTTAATTAGAAATCAAATAAATAATAAAAATCAAATTTTATTAATTTTCTAGAAAGAGGCGATGCGGCACCACGTTTCAACAGCAAATAGGTGCTGCGGCGCGGGCTGGCGCTGGCTATTGCTCCTTCGATAGGCGATGCATTAGTCGATTTAACGATCAAATAAACACGTGCAAGTATACATGGTCTACAAGTAATATAATGATAAGTTTAGTGTCGAACCCACGAGAAATTATTACTAATATTTACCAAGTACCGACTTTGTATCGCTTAAGTCTTATTTAAACAGTTAAATAGAAGATATGTAATTAATTAAGTTAATCCTAATTATCAAAGCAAGTAAATTGTTAACGACTAGTATCTAAGGTGCTACAAGCTAAGATCATAACTTTCCCCCACACAAGCATTTCGTCAAACATTCGGAGTGCTATGTTACATTAAAAATCCTAAATCTCTCTTTGGTCTTAGTGGTCACAACGGATTGTCGACCGAGAACTCACAAGCGCTCATACGCCTCTTCCGAGGTTAATATAAACCTATTCTCTCTAGATCTACCCAAAAGGGAATAGAACAGAAAAGAACATCCTAGCTAAATAATCTGACACATTCCTATGCGAATTAACCATAGACAAGGAATTAAATCTTAGGTTCTGAAGTAGGTCACATATGGCGCACATGTATATTCCTATCCTACACACAAATTACGCAGTCTAATCAGGCAGACATATCATAAACACATGTTGTAACGCCCGAGAAATTCAAACGTTTATGTAAATAAATTTTGTTTGATTAATTGAATAAATCATATTTGATGTTTATTAAAGTGAGTAAGTTGTTTCTAAATTGTTCTATGACCTAGAAGATGTGAATATGGTAAGGATTTTGGCTACGTGCTAGAAATAATTGATGTGAATTTATAAGACGAAAATAAAATATTTTTGAGAAAAAGACGAAATAAGCACTATTCACATATCAAACCCTAAAGGTTAGGGTTTGACCCTAAGCCTTTTTGGGAGTTTAAAATGTCGGAATGACATTCCGTCGAAAGATTTGACGGTAATATACCGTGAAATGTTAAGTTAGCCGAGAAAAGTTTTCTTGGGAGGAAATCATTATTCATCCGTTTTTGCTCGAAAATTATTATTAAAATTCCGAGAAATGTGTAATGATAGAATTTCAAGACGAGATGAAATATGTAATAATATTTCATTTATGGCTCGCAAAGTTTTCTCTTGCGAACTTAAAAGCCGTAATTGTTCGGGAAAGTGAAAGCTAACGATAATTATATAAGTATAATAATAAATGATTATTATACGGAATGAATACGAGTATAATATGAGGTATTATACGAGTGTTATACGATTAGGATACGAGAATTAATACGACGTATAATCTAAATTTTATATGAAGTAAATACGTTTAATTTTAAATAATTTTTATAAATAAACCTGTGGGTCGAATCGATGGGTCAACGGGTGGATTAAACCAATGGGTCAACGGGTGGATTAAACCAATGGGCCAACCCATGGGCACATGAGATGATAAGGGAGGCAAGTGGGGTGCATCTGCTAGCACATGGCTTCATATGGCAAACCATATGACTAAGGAGGTTTGGTCATAATGATAAAACTACCCTAAGTCTTGCCAAGCCTATAAATACACGGCTCATTTGTTCAATTATTGGTTGATCAAATTGAGAGCAAGTTAGAGAGAGAACAAGAGTAGCTAAGCTTATGCCATTGATAGCAATCAAGCAATCAAGAACCAACACAAGAACCACCAAGAACACAAGAAGGTATACCCATCTAAACCTTAATTTCAACTTCCTTCAATATCAAATTTGATAGAGAAGTGATTGGGAAGCAAGATTAGTGAGAAGTGATAAGGTTGGCCTCATAATGGACTTAAAACACTAATAAGCCATGAAGGAATGAAATCATAATAATTGATTAAAGATTTGACTAAGTACTCATCAAAACTATTAATAATCAACCAATTGATTGATTCCAATTGGTTTGACGTAAAAATATCGAAGAACGAAGATTCAGCGAAAGTTACGCGATTATACGTTAATCGTCGAAATCGTGAATTTCCAAGAATAGAAGTCAAAAGTCATTATGTGATTAGGAAATGATGGTTTTTGATTTTAACACGTGTAATTAGGTAAATAAGACTTGCGGGCGGAAGAACGAACCAATTAGGACTTAAAACGAAGAATTGAGAGTCGAATGTTCACGAACGTTTAACGAAAATGTAAAAATAGACTAATCGGCTAAATTCTCACTGACAGGTGTAGAAATGAATTCCAACTTAATGACATCGTAGAACATAGAATTTGTGTACTATTGGCTTTGGAATGAGCCAATTCCGAGTTGTAACGATCACGTTACGAGCTCGAAAATCTTAGAAATTTTTATGACTTAGAAAGTTTTTCTGAAGAACAGGGTCGGTGCTACAGCGCCGCCCATGTAGTACAAACTAGCACCGCAGCGCCAGTCCGGGAGAGTTCCCTGTATGGTGGGCACCGCAGCGCCGCTCGGTAAGGTAAAGTTGGCGCCGCAGCACTAGCAGGGGAAAACTTCTGACAATGTTAATTAATTACTCAACCTTTTTCAAGGTGATTAAGGGGTTAGTAAATGGAGAGTATACAAGGATAAAAACCCTTTAAACAAATTTTTTAACAAAGGGGTTGTATGAATTAAACGTTGATTGAACGTAAGTGAACTTAAAATTTGAGATTAGGAAACGAAAATAGTGGATCAAGATCGAGTTAAGGAATCAGTTAGGGTCTCATCTATCATCATGCTTAAGTGATGATTGATGAGGGTTCGGTTTATAACGCATGAAGGTAATAAGCCATGAAGAATGTTAAATAACTTGAACGAATGTTATTAGTTTAACAATTCGGCTAAGTTCTACGAGAAGGAGATGACAGTTACACAATGTATATCGATTACGATAACCTAATTGGTATGCTACGTGTTTATATCTTGTAGAACTTGTAAAGACCGAGTAAAGTGTACTTAAAAGGTTTAAGGACGTGAAGGCAATTTTTCTAACCCTTGTGTTAACGTTATGCTATGCAAGCCTTTTGAACTCTTGTCTGTACATAATATCGGACAAGTTGTCAATATGCATGGTTGCCTATTCATGAACGGTTATTGAACAGTCGATGCCATTTACTTCGGCTAGACTTATATGTAAAGTATTTTGATTGGTTTTCATAAATCTTTCAAAGTATTCTTGATGTGTTATCCTATGCCAATTGCTTTGGTACGGATTCTGTGGTAAACCTGAGTATGAATACACAAAGGTTTTAACGTCGTTAAATCGACGGGCACTTAAAGATACCAAAAAGCTTAAACGTGAAAACGTTTAAGGAATGAGTGTTGATCAACATAGAGTACTATAGGCTGATCACCTGGATGTGCTCGTAAGTGATATCGGGCTTACGGTCTTGTACTGGGTTGTCCTTTTATGAATGGAAATGGAAACAAATGTTCATGGTCTTTGACCAGCTCAGATTCTTAAGTGACTACATGTCCTTGAGAATGATTTTAAAGGAATTTAAAACATTTTCTTGATTATTCCTATTACTTTATAACTATTGTACAGTTATTGGAGATGAAGTCATATGATTCTTGATTTTGTGGTTGCAAATTAAATATTAAACTTGTTGAGCTAGTTATGCTCATTCTTGCTTAAAATCATATCTTTCAGCTAAGGGCTATCAGACCGAAGGTTCCGGTAAGGACAAGGGCAAATCTAGGATGAACACTTAGTTACCCTTGTAATAGCATAGTACTTTTGTTATAATGAATAATATTATGACACCGAATGAATGTAAAGGTTATGAAGAACTTATGAAGGAAGTATTATAATGAAATGTTTAAGTAAACTTATACAGGTTGTTGAAGTATTCAATTGAATGTATGAGTAAATAGTAGTACCGTGGAGCACCATATCCAGGGTTTGAAGGTACCCGGATTTGGGGGCGTCACAGGTTGGTATTAAAGCTTTAGGTTATTAAACTTAAAAGGGGAAAAACTTTAAGCTATAACCTTGAGAAGAGAAGTAGAAGTTAGACGTAAATAAAACTCGGGTAGAATTTTAAAAGGAAAAGTAACCTTAAACATATTAAATGTGATACATGTTTATACTATCTTGATTGTTTACTAATCAAGCTATTTGTGTCTTATTGTAGATGTCAGGGGATATGGCTTTCTATAGCGATGAGGAATCTGTTAACATTATAGAGAATGCACCAATGCCAGTAGTAGAGGTGTCAATAGTGAACATAGTAGATACTGAAGAAGATGATCCGTCAGAGGATGCAGATAATTTTGACTATGCCACATTATTTGATGGCATGTCTGAAGAGGAGGTAGAAGTGGCATCCTTTACTTCGATATTGCCTGATAGTAGTGTGCATACAAGCCAATCATGTATGATGATAAAACACATACTTTGTAAATAATCTTATTTATTTATTAATAAAAGTATTCATTTATTAAATGCATTTAATTATCTACATGATGCTATTTTTTATAATATGTAAATAACCCATAGTTTTAAGCAATGCTTTTAGAATCATGATGTTGATCATGATAATGATATCTAAATTCTTAGAAAGCTTAAAACTAAAATAGTTTCCAATCACTGGATTACTAAAATGGGGATTAGTAAATTTGGATAGATTGGTACATATGTTGCTTACTCTTTGGATAAGGATGATTGATCTCATGATCATCTGTGTGGAGACACTAAAGCAAGTATGTAAGTGCTTATTGAAGAATAAGTTCACTGAACGTGACTCGCTATGAAATACCTAATGGAGTTTTACTTGCATATCAATAGGAATTCGTAATGTGATAGTAGTACAAGTGATCCTTGGACTTGAGATTATCATAGTATCTTGTATGTAATGAATTATACTTTGATTTATTACTTAAGACCTTTAGGGTATATCAAAGGGTATGCTTGGGTATAATGAGTTATATATGGAGATAATGAATGATCCATAAAGAATCTACCACTTCTAGTAAAAAAAGAGATATGTTCTATGTGATTCGTTAAATGACAAATCAGTAGTCCTTGGCCAAGGCAAAATGAAATTAGAAAGGAGTTTCTAATTTGCATTAT
The DNA here is from genome assembly GCA_020205555.1 of Panax stipuleanatus. Classification (NCBI taxonomy): domain Eukaryota; kingdom Viridiplantae; phylum Streptophyta; class Magnoliopsida; order Apiales; family Araliaceae; genus Panax; species Panax stipuleanatus. The sequence continues at coordinate 82,919,732 of CM035120.1, read as the reverse complement.
TTGGAGTTGTGCATTTTCCAATCGAAATACATATGATTAAAAAAAATAAGACTTGACAGTAATTCCATGTCTTATATTTAATTGGGACATTGTATGGTGGAAGGATTGAATTGTACGGTAACTATTTACTTACAGGTTCTTTTATAATTAATGTTGAAATCTATATTATCTGAAAAAATCGTTGATCGCTAGGGAAACTTATCCCTATTGTAGAATAAATATTATTTATTTAAATAGATTATTAGTTTAATTTATTTATTTAAATAAGATTAGAATTGTTCTAAATGATTTATTCACAACCGGTTTAATATGGAGAACCAAAAGGGTAACACCATAAAAGGAAGAATAATTATTTAAGAAGGTAATTACATAATCATAATAATGCATTAAGTGTAATTAATTTAATCTATGGTGATAGAATAAATTAAATAGCTTAATATTTATTATTTAATATTTTAGAAATATTAAATTTAAATTAATAAGATGAGTCTTATTAATATTATTACAATTAATATTATTTTAATTTCTAGAAGAGATTAGGAATTATTTAAATATTAGTACTCTCATTTATTCCTAATAATATTATGAGGCAAATTAATTAAATGAATTTAATTAATTATTCCCAATGTGGTGGGAAGCCTAAATTAATTAAAGGAGTTTAATTAATTAAATGAAACCCCATGTCTAATAGGATTAGAAGGGTTGACCAATATCTATATAAGAGGAGTCTTATGTTATATATCAGTTGATGCAATTTTAATTATTTGAGAGTACTCCTTTTCTATAGAGGATAGAAAATTAGGGTTTAGCCAACCACCTCCTTCTTGATAATTCCTCTTCCTTAGGTGGATCACCTCTAGAGGCCAAACACTTGGGTGGCTAACGTTGATCAAAGGAAAGAATCTAACCCAGAAATTCAAGGAGATCACAAAGAACAAGGAGTTGAACTTGTACCTGTGGAAGCTTTGTTCTACAAGGATATGATTCCATAACTTCTTATTTATCATTTTAAATTAATAATTTGCATAAAGGATGATTCGGGTAATGGTTTTGTAGAAATTTTTTAAACTCTGATATATCATGCTTCTGTTTTTTTTTGCAATTTAATTGCGCCATGATTTTGTACAAACCCAACAGTGGCATCAGAGCCAAACCTTTATGCAATTATTAATTATTATAATTTCATAAACATATGGGTATATATTTAGAATAATTTATTGGGCATAATTTTAATTATATAAAATTATTTTTTATGAAGAGAGAAAGAAAAACAAAACGAAACTAAAATTGCGAAACGCTGCTTAATTTCGTGATCTGTTTTGATTTTAAAAAGGTGGACTTCCGTCCTTTTGCAACACGGAATAGTTAAGTACTTGGAAAAGGCTTACTGCAAGATCTCTAAACATGTAATATATATTATATATTAAAGTTACATATATATAAATATAGAATGTTACTAATATATATATATATATATATATATATATAATATTCTTAATAATTAAAATTAAGAGTTTATTTTAATCTTGAAATTGAATTTTATGTAATTTAAAATTGTCCATTAAATTATACTCATATATATATGGAATGTTTTAATTCATGAGATGAATATTTATTTATTGATGCATATGGTGATATATATGATAATAAATGGTATTGATTATGGACTATTGACCAATTGTGATTGGATTTTATTTTAGTTGAATGCTTGAATGAATTAGTTTTATTAAATGGGGTTTGCATACCTCGTCTTCTCTAGTTTTTTTTTGATATAAAATTCTATCTTCCTCCTATGTACTTTCCCTTTACTGCTAATCAAAGTTTATATTTAATTTTAAAATAGTTTATGTAATAAGATTAGTTAGAATTATCTTGAAGAATTGGAGACCAAAGAACAAGGAGCGCATGAAGACTCGTTTGTATGGAGCCCGGGTTTAAATGTAATAGTTACGTTTAAATTTAAATTCTTGCACTCCTAGGTTTTACCTTTTGGTTCACTTGGTGGCTCTAGTGAACCAAACTAAAATAAAAGTCCATAATCAATCCGGGTAGAATATAGTATTCTATATATGCATGCTAAGTATTACATATATTATATTTTATGTAAACATGTTTCACATGTTTTAATAAAATGACGAGTATTTAATAAATATATGTGCATGCGCGCTAAACAAGATGAGACAAATAATAACTAACTCTTCAAAGAAATCATATTAAGTCTAAAGCGTTCAATGATATTTGAAATATCGAACGTCGCCTTCTAGTATGATAAATTAATAGAGTATTAAATATTTAATATGAGTTTGGTGTGCACACACAAGTCAAGTATTAAGTATTAAGTATTTAAGATATTAATTTAATCACATTTGATGCTTATAAAGTTAATTGAACAATATTGTTTTGTTATGCACACACAAGGACAATATTTTTTTTTGAATATATGGAGTGCTAGGTTGGACTTAACTTAAATCATTTTAGTTCGGATGTGCACACACTTGACCACTATGATCTAAGAGACAGAATACAAGGAGTTACATGTCGATGTAATTGACAAGAGTTGTCTACCTATTTATTTATATATCGTTTGTTGTGCACACACAAGGCTATATACATTTGAAATGGGATCCTTATTCTCACTAGCAAATCTTTAATTAGATGTTGCCAAACTATATAAGTGAGGGTAATATAGTTTGAAAAAAATAGTGGGAGATACCAATTTAAAATAAGACCTAATTTATTTTGGTATATAAAATTAATTAAATGAATGTTTGCTAAAATATTTTCTTTTCACATACAGAAATTTAAAATGTCAAAATCACTAATTTCACTACGTAGCATACTTGATGCTAACAAACTAACCGAGCCGAATTACGCTGACTAGTTAGGGAATCTGAGAATAGTTCTCACTGCTGAAAAGATTTCTTATGTCCTAAATTCATCTGTCCCAGGAACTGTTACAGAATCAGCCTCTGAGGAAGAGATTGCCACCATTATAAAGTGTCAAGATAATGCATCTGTGGCTCAATTCATCATGCTCGCATCCATGAATAACGAGCTTCAACGTCAACATAAAAACATGGATGCTCCTACTGTGTTACTTCACCTCAAGGAGTTGTATGGTGAAGAAAGTAGGACTGCTAGATATGAGATATTTAAGGAGCTCTTCTGATCTCGGATGACTGAGGGCACTACCGTAGAGACTCATGTCCTGAGGGTGATCAATCTGATTGAACGCCTTGGACAACTTGGGTTTGTCATGGATCGGGAGTTGAGTCAAGACTTGGTCTTGCAGTCACTCCCTGAGACCTTCTCACAATTCGTTGTTAATTTCCTCATGAATAAGTTAGATGTCAACTTGCCTGAATTACTTAACATGTTGAAAACTGCAGAAGGTCACTTCCCATCCAAGAAGAACTATGTCTTACTGGTGGATTCTTTCAAGAAAAGCAAGAGGCCCAAGGTATCTTCTGAAAAGAAGAAATCTAAGAAGACTAAGGGCAAGGTGAACATGAAGGAACAAAAGAAACCTGATCCAGCTAGCAAATGAATGTGATTCTATTGCAACGAACCGGGTCACTGCAAGAGAAACTGCAAGAAGCTTCTCGTAGAGAAAAAGCTTGAAGAAGCTTCGACTTCCAATCAAAGGACTGGTCAGAAGTAGAAAGCTGAACAAGGATGAGGTTGCCCTACGAGTGGGAAATGGAGCAAAGGTTGATGCATTAACTGTAGGCACTGTGACGCCCCCAAATTCGGGTCCCAAGAACCTCGAACTTGGTACGTTACGTTACTTCATTATCATACCTATTCTATCATCTAATGCAGAACTAATAAACATTTATTGTTTATTTCACATTATTCTATAATATTTCCCCAGGTTTATTAACCTTAACTAAATACATACCTTCAACATTACAAAAGGTTTACATAAGATAACTAAAAAGTTATTTTGCATAACACTCTAATCTTGTCATTTGCTTGTGTCTCTGTCTTTAATCCTGGAACATTCGTCTTAATCTGAAATGTGTTATCATGATATATCAAGAGTGAGCAACTACTTTGCTCAGCAAGTTTAAATACAATAAAGATATATTATGATTGAAGAAAAGAGTATAGCTTTGAGAATTATCAACAATATATAACAATTGTGAAAGATTGAGAATTTAATTTCAATAATTAAATGATTGAATCAATAATGTTAGATGGTCAACAATGACCATTAACAAATTTAACTGAACCTTATAGTAATGAAGGTGATCAGCCTTTCATACCCGATGAATATATATAATTTGCACTAAGTGCGAATCAATAATCAGATATGTGAAATAATTGTAAATAATTAAACCACTAGCATGCTTGAAACATAATAACTCAAGTTTGAGTTAGGAAACTTGCAACAAATGCGAATATTCAATAATAATCTTAGATGTGGAATAATCAATAATAATTATCCACTACCATGCTTGAATAATAATAACTCGAGTTTGAGTTAGAGAACTTGCAATAAATGCGAATATTCAATAATAATCTTAAATGTGGAATAATCAACAATAATTATCCACTATCATGCTTGAACAATAATAACTCGAGTTTGAGTTAGAGAACTTGCATGGTCGACGAGCTACGATTTACTAGCTTTAATTAAAACTCTTAGAATGACCTAACATTGATAATGTAGATCTATCAATTAGTACTGTGTATAATTATTCATCTATACGCTTACTTGTACTATTATTTAACAAATAATTCAATCACAAAGTACATATATATAATGTACTATCATTAATCCTATAAGATATTTAATTGATCTTAGGTTAATGATTTAATAATTAATAAGGCTTTTCTTAGGTGATAAACACTTATTAGATCTTTAAATAATTTATTATAATTGTTTAATTAAGTAGTTATTTAAATTTTCTTTAATTGTTAACTCCCTCTTCATTTGATTACTATTTAATATTAATTAATTAATTACCTTTAGTTATTATTTAATAATAAATAATAACCAATTATAACTCCTCATTATTTAATGTTAATTAAATAATAGATAATTAAATTGTTATTTATCTTTAATAATAATTAAGTAATTCCTTATCCTTGAATAATAAATAATTAATTTATTTACTTCATTAGTCTTTAATTATTCCTTATTATTATTTAAAGAATATTTACTTAACATTCGTCCTTATTTATTATTAAATAATAAATAATTAATTCTACAAACTTTTATGTCAATGTAAGTAAGTAATTACTTTATTATTACTTAATCTTAATTAAATATTCTTTAATCATTATTTAATATTATTTAAATAATAATTAATTAATTGTTTAACTCTAATTATTATTTAATCTTAATTAAATAATAAGTAGTTATTTTATTAACACTAACTCTACTTAATTATTACTTAATATCATTTAAATAATAATTAAATAGTTAATTACTTTTAACTTTATATTTAATTAGTTTACTAGCCCATTAGTGGTTTTAAAAGCTATTTATTATAATTATTCATTTTCCATTGAACTTCTAGTATTACTATAATTTTCGTACAAAATTTCATATTTGGGGTCTTTCACGGAAATGCTTGTAAAACGAGATCTACAACTCGGATTTGGGTTCCGTCAGAGGCGTTGGATTTGTATCTTCCTGAATTACAGTTTTCTATTATCAAACATCAAATTTTGATCTGTTTAGGTCTCGAAAATCAGGGTTAAAGTGACTGATCAGCAAGGATGTTTACAACAGTTGGTTCGTTTTTCAGATTTGGGGTCCTTCACGGAAACACTTGTAACTCGAGATCTACATCTCGGATTTATGTCCAATTGGTATCGTTGGATTCGTATTTTCCCTAAATACAATTTCTATATATCAAATACCAAATTTGAGTCTGTTTTGGTTACCGAAAATAGCCCAGAAGTGGCTGATCAGTAGCACAATTCCAACAGTTGGGTAGTTTGGGATTAAATTCATAACTTGCTCATTTTTAAACATATTTGAGTGATTCCAAAGGCGTTTTTCCCTTAACACATGTATCTAGCATACCAAGAAAGAAAATCTCAAATATCACTTGAAGATTTCAATATGCACATGATATAGCGCACTAGTTAAATAACAATTTTCCAAAAAATCTATCTAACGTCCTTTTTCACATGAACTCATACAAATCCACAAGTTTAACTTATTAAACTCAAGATCTAGCATTCTAACATGATATTAACCATATACAACATGCATCTCAAGATTCTAACATAAAATTACCTAGAGCATGCATGCATAAGATTTTTCTTTACTCATTTTGTACAAATCTCTATTTTCTCTCTTTTGATCTAACTCTCAACTTTAAAAATATTTTGATCCTCATATAAAACACTTATACTCATATAGATGAAGAGTTTTAAAGATCAAACATAAGGCTCCTTGTTTCATCAAAATCTAACAAAATAAGTAATCTCAACTTGAAATTTTTGTGAATCATTACCTAGGTCTTTTTGCTAGTCTTCTTATTCTTCCAAAGTAGCTTAAATACTGAAAGCCCAATAATAATCTAGAAGGGGGGGGGGGTAGTTGAATAGATTATTACCGTTTAAAAAATTATCTTTGGCCTTTTTGAATTTTAGTGAATTAATTTTATCAAATTAATAGACAGTTTAAAATTCAATCACATAATGCACAAATATTTATCTGGTTCACAACATACAGCCTGGGTATGTTGCTACGTCCAGTCTCAAGCTCCTCTCCAGGACTTGAGATCCTATTACTTCCCTGTAATAAATACTCCTTCAATAGGCGGAGAAGCCTGTACAAAGTTTTAAAAATAAACTTACAACTTTCCTCAACTAACTATCTAGGACAGCGAACTCCCAGCTCCTTCCTCAAGCTTAGTTGAGTCTTCTTTTGAGCTTAGTACTATTTTATACATTGGTCTTGAAACAACAATCTCTTCCTCACCTCACAAGTACACTAGAGACCCAACTCTCAGCTGACCTCTCTAAGACTCTGGTTTTGGTCAAAGAATTCTTGTCTTTTTCACAAATATAAAATAAACTAACTCACACTTTTTCCTTTTACAAAAGTTTGTTTGAATATTTGCTTCTTTACAATAAGCAGATATAATTGTAGCACAGATACTTCTCAGATAAGCAGATATAGAATTTTAAGTGTACGATAAAAGTTCAAAGACTTTTATGTGATGTGCTTCTTGTGAAAGCAGATATAATATTTAAGCACTTGTAATAAAGATCTTCTTTTTCTTTAAACAATATTTTTCAGTAGATTTAAGAAAAAGATTTTTCTTTATAAAGAGTAAGTTTCTTTGTTGTTGAATAAATATAACTTTGAATTAAACAACTACACACACACTTATATAATGCAGCAATAATTCATGAGCAATTATATGAGCAGTATATTTGATGACAGTTTATCAAGTATGACAATATGATTCACTTTAGATAATACTTGAACAAACTCGTTCTACCCACTTATATATATTATATTATACTTGATCTACGTTGCGAATAATTTGGCCACTTGGGATTTTAAAGACCGTCCAAAGTATTTCAAGTGAAATATTCGAATTTGCTTAACGCGTTTCGGTGTCCAAGTACTGACTAAATTTTTTGATTCATAACTTGATAATCGGATATAGAATATTAAAGAATATTTATATCAGTAAAGGGCCACTTGAGATTTTAAAGACCGTCCAGAGTATTTCAAAAAAATATCATCTAAATTTGCTTAACGCGTTTCGGTGTCCAAATACTGACTCTTTACTAGATATGATAGACCATATATAAGATATATATAAATGTTTATCACAGGTTATATCTGATTATATAAATCTATATATTGATTATACCAGTAAAGGGCCACTTGGAATTTTAAAGACCGTTCAGAGTATTTCAAAGAAATATCATCTGAATTTGCTTAACGCGTTTCGGTGTCCAAGTACTGACTCTTTACTAATATGGATATATAGATATATGAATATGTATGACAATTTATCACAGATATATATATGAATGAGCAAGTATGAGATGATATGAATAATTAAAATTTGACAACTTATCTCAAATACTTGGACCAATTTTTCTCTTCCAAAAGAAATTATAACTTTGATTGAGCGAAGAGAGTAAAAGGTTTGTTTGAATAATCTGTAGGTAAGTAGAGTAAGCTTTCTAGTTTATAGAATTGGTAAATTGAAATGAATAGAAAAGTCTCCTATTTATAGAAATTTTCAGGTTCGGGCAAAACCGTAATTTTTGAAAAATATTTTTGAATTGGAAGGTCCGGATTGCATGATGGAAAATGAAGGGCTCGGATCAATTGGCCGAATTTGAATTTGAGCGCCCAAGGTTGTGAGTCACAACATATGCTTTGTGCCCATTATATTTTCTCCAAAGGCATAAGCCTTTTTGTTTAAGCATACACGGTTCACACACATAGTTTAGGCACTAATATGCACAAATCTCCAAGCAAGTACAACAATACTTGCACAAACCTCTATGTCCAACACAAGAGTTAAGGCATAAGCCTTAATATTTCAGTCATATATGCCAGCAAACAAACATTGCATTTTTCGGCACAAATATCAATGCAAGCTTTGCATTTTCAATTTAATTCCATGCATACACTTTGTAAATTCTGCACACACATATGCATATGCACACACTGTTTATACCATGCACACACACACACACGGTTTTTGTATATATATATTATATATTTAAAATACTTTAGTATATATATATTTGGAAATAATTTTTGCCCATTTTAAAATCATTTAAAAATAAAATAGGAATATCATTGCCTTAGGAAATGTTACTATATGAACTCATTTTATTAACACTTGATATTAATTTATCAAGGTCATAAAATAAATTCAAGTAAAGTAAGAAAATAAATATTTTTGGTCAAAATATTCAAGATAATTAATAAATCATTTTAGCACTTAATCCTATGGAGAGGATTCTACCCTTTTTGACCGTTAATCCTAATTTGTTATCATCAAAATTAAATACTCAGGTTTGGAGACCTATAAGATAGTTAGCATGCATGAATATCAAAGCTCTCATTTCCTCCTTGTAGTGGCCGAAATGGCTCTCCCTCTCTCCCTCTCTCTATATTTTCTTTTTTTTTCTTTTGATAAGGAGCTTGGAAGTGTAAGGAATAAAATGAAGTAAGTGGAGTAAGTATGATTAAGTGTATAAATATTATCTCCTCCACTACTTCTCTCTCTTAATCATTCTAATGGTTGCTTGTACACTTAACCATAAGTGTTGGACATGCTAAGAGAGTGACACATGGCTTAGTTGGTAGATTTAATAGATTTTAACCAAGATTTTGGACAAGCAAAACAAAATTGCTCTCTCCCCATAATACCCCTATAAGGCCGGCCATGTCCCTCCTCTTCTCCCATTATAGATTTATTTTTCTTGTATTATTTTACTTACTCTAATGACTAAAAAGTCCCTCCCTCAATGGACCAAGATTTGGGCCTCTTTAATTAATGCTTGGGCTTATATGATTATTTTGGGCCACTAGTAGTCAAGTTCATTTATACTATACTTGGGCTACTATTTATTTCTCTATATGTTGGGCTAAGTTAATTAATTTACCTAATGACATTCAAGTCCACCTCCAATAAAATAAGTGGGCTTGATTATTAATCCAATTGAGCTAGTCCACTAGTATTATATACTACTTGGACTATTACACATTCCCATAAATCAATCATAATACTTTATTTGCATTACCCAACTAGACTTGCCGTATACAAGTAAACTAAATATGTCATTAGGGTTCAATAATTTCCTACACTTGGTGGGCTTAGTTGGTCCACCTTATATAATGTGTTGGGCTCTCTAATTAATTATTTGGGCTATGAACATTATCACAGTCCAACACTCTTAATTATATCCTACCCTAATCATTTAATTAGGATTTTCATTTCCCACGTTTGAAAACAAATTCCTTCCTCATGCCTCTTTAATTTCATATCCCAATTAGACTTGGTTATAAAATTAATTATTTGAGATATATAAAATAAATCTCTAGGGTTAGTATATATTTTACTTACTATCATCCTCTTCTATTATAACCCTTAGGTTATTTAAATATCATACCTAATATATATATTAGGTTACATAATTTTATTTTTAATTCTCTCTTTATATACAAAATAAATATATTCACATCATATACTATATATTTATTTAATCACATATATAGTTCACATAAATCATAACATATTCCACCTCTAACTCCAATTTTGACTTTTCTCCATAAAAGTCAACTGTTGGCTTTGACCAAAAAGTTAGCCCTTACACATTTTGTGTTTACTGTCCTTTCTGACTAAACTTAACGTTCCGAATGCAACCGAGCAATCCATGCTTCAAAATTCTATCTTGAACTCAAATTTTGAGTTTTAACTTACTCCCTTATCATTGTTAATTATATTAGCTAATGATTTTATACTCATTCATACTCTTATTTGCCAATCAAGGCCAACAGTCAAGCTATGCTAATTACTAACATAGTTTTAACTTGATTCTATATCCTTAACTTAACTCATCATTCCTCCTGCTAGAATATATAGCACCTTTCTAAGTATATATATATATATATATATATATATATATATATATATATATATATATATATATATACATATATACATATACTCATCTTCGTTTAATCTCATAGCTTCTTTTCATGTGAAATTTAATTAATAAAATTTCCACATGCATCTTTATAACATTTCTTACCCTATTTAGTTTACGTCAACTTTTTAGGTATCGTAATACCTTAGTCTTAACATTTCTTCACACCATTTCTAGGGTTTTAAAATTTTGTAACCCATATTTTCTCTATTCTCATTCAAATAGGAAACCATATAGATTTTATTTAAAAATTTTAAATAAATTCTCAAATTCTTATCTAGGTTTTATTCTTTAACCTTTATTCTAATCATTCAAGATTTTATATTTTTGGGTTATCACATTCACCCCTTCTTCTAAGAATTTCGTTCTTGAAATTACAGTCTACTAATTTCTACTCATTTTATTCATCAAAACTAGGTTTTTAAGTTAACCTTTACATGATTTCATGCTCAATTTAATGAGTACATACTGTAATACCCGAGAATTTTCGAATATTATTAAATGAATATATTAATGGAAATGAATATTTATTCGAATATAAATATTTATGTGTTATGAGATGAGTTAATTCAAATGAATTCAAATTGAATTTATAATAATTGAGAAGAATGTGGAGTTTACAATAAGCTCGAAGAACGCCTTGTGTGGCGCGATAATGAGAATTATGATTTAAATAATTTAAAGGATGAAGGAATTATTAAGTGAACAATTAATCAATATTAATTGTTAATTTATTGTTATTAGGAGAAATAGAATATTTATGGGTGATTAATTAATAGTATGTTGACTTATTATTATTGCGGGTATAGAATAATAATAAGTAAATTATTTATAAATATAATAAGTTTTATATTTATTTAATTAATTGTTGTTATGGGTGATATACTACTATTAAGTAATTAATTGATTATATTTCGATTAATGAGTAACTAATTTATAAATATAATAATATTATATTAATTGTTATGTGCCAAGCATGCGATAATTAGACGTATAAAATATAGCGGTTTTACAACTATATTATATAGTGCAATGTGACACTTATGTGTGAGTATACAATATATAGAAACTATATGTTAAGACTAAATGAATTACATGAATGTATCATGAGGATATGTGACAATGTGAGTATGTGAACATTTAATTAGTACCTCATGAATATATTGTAAACAATTGGTAATTAATGAATAAATTAATAATTTAATATAATTAAATAATAGAATGGAACAATGAATGTAATAATACCCGATTAAACTGTGTTCGGTATTATGATATGTACATAGATTATATGTTTATACATATATGTATCCCGATTTAATACATTGCAATACTATTTTATAAGGACCCAAGTTTACATGGATTATATATGTGCGAATTAAATTTACTACAATGTAATATCATTTCCTTATTGAAAATACATTGTGACCCTAATTATAACTTATGTATATGTACATAGCTTTAGTACTAATACTTTCATTTCCAAATGCTGAGTTATATTGATTTGTCCCCCAATGAGAGTCCCTTTTCCTTCTCACGTGCATAGCTATAAGGCCTAAGCTTATTTCCTCCTCAAACTCAGCAAAGATTATAGCAATGATTCAATGGGGAGTGGGCTTCATGATGGGATTCAACCACTAATCACCAACTCCTCCTTAACAATTATATAATTCTTCAATTCATTGGTTTAATTTAGTGGAAGAATTCATTGTCTGTAAATTGAAAACTCTATAAATTGAGCTCTCTCCTTCACATTTTATTTTGCTGAGATATTACTAAGTTGATTATAGAGGGAATTGAGAGCTAGCACAACAACATTATAGAAGCATTAGCAGCAAACTGATAACAGAGGTATAACATTCAAATTCTTTATCTCTGTCAAAATTCTAATTCTTGATTTTACTTTGATTCATGCTAATTGGATTAGAACATGTCTATTAGTTGTTGTATTAGCTTATAAGTATGTTTGAACTACAATGTAGTTGCTTAGAATAGAATTCATGACAAAATTTTGTGTTTGGGTTTGCTAACTGCCGAAGCAGAAAGCTGTTTAGTAATAGCTGAGACTCGGCGCAGCTGCGCCAGTATAGAACTAGGGCGCAGCGCAGCTGCGCCAGTCCCTGGTTTTAATTTTCATTTCTACTGCAAATCTGTTATGTGCTAATTAGTTGTTATGACTTAGACAAGCATGCTAACAGGTTTGACATGTGTATATGAGTACATTCACATAACGTGAACATGTTTTTCTATGTTCGCATGTATGATTCATGAAAAGTTATAGTTTTCAAAATGAACTTAGAATTTTCAAAATGAACTTTGATATATTAATACCATGTTTATACCCTGACCTTGAGCATGTTTATATGACCTAGAAATGCATGAAAAACATGTTGACTTGTGTATATATGTTTCATGATATAGCATGCATATGTCGGACCTCATTAGTGAATATTTACTAACAAAAATATAAGTTTTGAAAGCGAACTTTGACATGTAGGTATCATATGTACATTCTGATTTTTGCGAGCATGATTATATGGTTTGTTAAGCATGAAAAGTTAGTCTAAGGTGTTGTGATTACACTAGCATACATGGTTTGTGTTTAAAACGATTTCAAAAGGCTAAACTTGGAAGTTTTGGAAACTAAAGATGCATGAACCAAAGTTATAGTGTTCTGATATTTTGGACATGTATGAGAGTGCTTTTAACATCAGTAGTATATCATACATCTGCATGCACTTGTTAGATACCATGAAAGCTAGTTAAGCATGTGTAAGACATGATTCAAAGTAACAAACGATGTTAGCCATGCATGAATGATAAGAACACACGCAAGCATGATTATTGACAGAATATATGACCACTTTATGTGTATAAACGACAAGCATGATAACCTATATAATTTCATGACGTTGTGTGACACTAAGTCGTTAGAAACCGTGATTTAGAACTATATCATGTATGATCGAACTTGGAAAGGTTGTACAAGCATGGAAGGACCCTTTAACATGTATATATGCTATGTGATACCGTATGTTGATGCTTGGGCAGAAGCAGCTAAGCAAAAGCTCAACCCTGGTCTGGCCAGGGGACAGCGCAGCTGCGCCGTCCCTAGGCCTAACCAGGGCACAGCTGCGCCAGGCCAAAATGCAATTTGGACAGTTTTGATTTTTGACAGTTAACTTATATCAATGCTATGACTTACTAAATAGAGTATGTTTAGTATGGGTTGTGGTCTTATGTGATAGTGATAATTTATGAAGATGTTTAACTTGGAAAGAGGAACTTTAAAGATAAAAGACAATGAAAGTTATATCTATCGAGAGTCGTGAATTGGAATGATACTATGCGTGATATAAACTGTGTAGCAAGGTTAAGACCTAACTTATGTGTTGATTAATAAAGTATGATGTTAAACTATATAGCTAATGAATATCATATACATGTAAATATATGATAATAAGATTCGAAAGTGTTGATTAACTTTACGTGGATAGACTACGCTTAAGGCAAGTTTCTCTGACTTACACTATTTTATTGTGCAAGTTTCCTTGAAACCATTCTTGTATTGTTAACGGCAAGTATCCTAACCTTTGAAATGGATCCTTGTGAAAGCAAGTTTTTCTTACTTACTCGTTTAAATTGAGTTAGTATGCTTATGGAATAAACTCTTGTTTCATTTGAGTCTTATGAAAGCTATTATTCATGTTGGACCTAGTGTTGTTCTTAAATATTGTGAAAGTGTCTATGCCATTTGATTCAGCTAGACTATATGCATATTTAGAAAACTGTCCAAACCAATTGACTGGTGCGGAATCTTTGAAAACTAAGTTGAACAACCCTTATGGTAAGGGGAGTATATATATTGTTGGAAGCCCAACACACGCGTGAAAATGATTGTGGTGTTATGCATAACATGAAGTATTGTAGACTGATCATCTATCATACTTATTATTTTTGGGTTATCAGTTTAATATTGATATAGTAGATGTTCAATAGTCCTTAGTGACTGCTCAGTATAAATTATTTTATCTAGTTGGATACGTTGATTGCCTTTAAATTCATATATATCTGTTGATTTATAATGAACCATCATTTCATATTCCAAGGATTTGATTTAAGAATTATTGATACTCGTTGTTCATGATGTTATTCTTCAAACTCTTGATTATCAGCGAGATTATACCTTGATATTTCAAACTCGTGTTATAAAACTCTTCACCCTTATTGTATATTACTTACTGGGCAAATTGTGCTCATTCTTGCTTTTCCTAAAAATATTTAAGTTAAGGCAGAGCAGGGCGGACTTTTGGGCGTCGATAAGGGCAAGGGCAAGGCTACCGACTAGCCAGTCCCTCTATATTTTTAGAAGTTCTTGTGTTGTATTATGACAACTATGATAATGTATTAAGACTGATTCAGAACTATATTTAAACTTAAGTAGGGTTATGTAATAAGTCTTTATTTGATATTATTATGTAATCTATTAAGTACTGTAGGTTGCGAGACTTGGGGGAATAAATATAATAAATCATTGTATATTATTCTAGATTATCCGCTGTGACTGTATGATTTTAGTTATTATTGTTAGAACGTGATGAACCGAATTCGAGGCATCGGGGCCCGAATTATGGGGCGTCACACATACTGCTTCATTCTATGAGGAGCTCTGCTATAATCACATTCTTTCATAACTTCTCTCTAAGGAGTTAAAACTTTTTATATCAGGTTGAGAGGTTATATAGACTGTAAACTCTCAGGTTTAACGGTATTCACCGTAACCAAATCTGTTAACCATGTTGCACTTGGTATGTTTATAATCACGAAGAAGGTAAATTATTGATACGGGTACGTTAGGTGATCAATCTATTATACCTTAGTTCTCAGAACGGATGTATGCGTTCAAGGATTGGAATATATCATCCAACCAGTATATCCCCATTTTTCGGGGTTGTTCACCTTAGTCTTAACATCAGAGTCCGTACCAAATCAATTTGGTTCGTGATAAATTCTCAAAGAGATACTTGAATCTTCATAAACATTTGTCTAGCTGAATCAATTAGGTTAGACGTATACCAATAATTCGAATATCAATCGAAACATGTGTCTGACCAAACTTAATTGACGCTTAACTTTTCTTTAAAATTCTAAAAATTATTTTATGACGTCATGATACCGCACTGTATTTACAGTCCGTTTGAGAATTTCGTCATTTTATGACTTTGTCACACTACATCGTATCATAGTGGGCTTGTAACGACCCCAAAATCGGGTTTATTTCTCTTCCCGATCTTGTGCGTTAATATTATCTTGTTCTAGCTTTTAAAACATTATTTAATGTTAAAATAGCTAAAAATGCAGAATAATTTTTTTTTTCTTTTATTCCATTCATTCGTTCCCTGAATCTCAACCTTTACAATTCTCTTTTATAATGAAATCATATTTATTTAATGATTTCTCTTATTAAAGTTATATTAATATATATAACTCAATATGCAACATACTTTCTTTACTATGCATATTCTACATGCATCAATAAATCTTCTACTAGACATATCACAGTTCTATAATTTCATGCAATACATTTATACATGCCTTTTTACGTCTTACATTCTCATACAACACATGCTATCACAGATCACATATAGCAATTGAGTTCCATAACCCAATTGACTTAGTCATATTTTGACTTTAACAATTTAATAAACATGGTATACAACTCACCATATAATCACATACAATCCACAAACATAACAGAACTGAAAAACTTGCCTTGATTGGAGATTACCGCTAAAATTTAACTTTAGTTCCTCCACAATTCCTACACAATCGTGTTTACATATACACACATATTAGGTAACCATTTATGTAACAAAACATGCATGTATATTTATTAATACTAATTATTAGTTTACACAACTAATATTATTTATTCTAACTCAAAAAGAATAGTAGTTTATTTAAAAACTTAATTCTTTTCTCTTTTTTTTTTAAACCTTTTTATGCTAAATAAAGGTCCCTCACATTGTCATATGTAAATATATTACATACCGAAGCTTAAATCATTTATATTCCACGTTAGGAATATCTTTTACCTTTATTTGTGAATTCAGGTTTTAAACAGATATTATATATCTTTTATAGTAAAAATTCAATTTACTATATTTTTTCTTGCTTTAAATAATTTTTATAACTTTTTGTCCACTCATGAGTTAACTCAGATCATTAACTCATTTAAAAACATTTTATCATGTCCGCACATTTGCTTCATTTCTCGTTTTACGAATATTCGCATTTTCACTATATATATTTATATTAAATATATATTCATTAGGAATTCTTTATTCAAAATCTTCGTTTCGAATTTCGAAAACATTCGTTTCATTACTCTTAGGACCATTATATTACTTTTAACGGTTCCACGCTTTTTGTTTCACATTTTCACTATATGTATATATAAATTAAATATACATATATATACCGCTATATAAATTTTAGCTCAAAAATCTCATTTTGAACTCCGAAAATCTCAAAATATCATTTTTATGATTAATACAAATTTGTACAGGTCTCTCGCTCTTCATTGCACCACAAAATAATTTTATAGGCAACCTTGGCTTTTATTTCGCTTAAATATGTAAATTTATATTTATTACATATTTTTATTGCATTATTTATGCCCGAAAGAAAGTTTCTCGGCATAAAATATCATTTATAGTCAAATCTTGTCCCGTAGGATTTTATTAGATTTATTATGACTTATTATTTCGCCGGAACGCGATTCGAAACGTCGAACGTCAAGATCGCTCGGCGCGTCGCCGCTCGGCGTCGCCCAAATTTTAAGTTCTGACATGCATGTTCGCTCATTTTTAATTTTCAAATCATAAGTCGTATAACAGAAATTTTTCTGGCATGTTATAGACCACATGTCATAGTATTTTAGAAAAATTTTAAACTTTGAAAACGGATCATGAAAACTCATCAAAATCACGCTTAAAAATGATGTCAGAACACATTTTCAGCCCAACGCCGCGCTGCCGCCGACGGGCGCGCGCGGGCGCGCGCGAGCGGGCGCTGCCGCGCACGGCGGCGTGCTGAAATCTGCTCGACTTCTTATCAACGCAGCCACTTCACGATTTTCGTACGCGCTGCTCGTTTATCAGATTAATCTGATTTTTGGATATGTTATACTTGGCATATGAAAGTATTTTAAAAAAATATCACCACTGATATTTGGGTATTTTAAGCTGTTCAAATAATGCGTCCAAAAAGGCTATTCGCACTAGTTTTTCAACTTTGCGATTAACGTTCAAAACTCGCCTCGCTCCGTTCTAACCCGACTTTCTTTATAAATAAATCTCTATTAACATAATAAGACTTGTTCCAGGTGTCGGCTTTGTTAAATTTCAAGTTTTTAGTCGCGTTGGTTCTTTAAGGCCATTTATCGAACATATAACGTGCGGTATTCGTTCGACTCGATTTCTTATCGATTTGTTAGCGATTTTTGCCACAAATCCATCCTTATACATCCCACAACCCATACCTAGCCACCAAGTCTCTAAAACTCATCATTCCATTAATAATTCAAGCATAAAAGCAACTAAAATGATTTTTTTAGTAAACTTATGCGTACTAACCAAGTTCAACTTTTATTTCTTTGACTCAAAACCAATTCTACTAACATATAATATATACATAGATTAGAACTTGAATCGATATGAAGGAATTTCATTAAAAATTACCTCACAACCTACTAACTTCCAAAACCTCAAGTTTAATAAATAAAAATCACATATTCAACATTTCAATTAAATTCAAAATTGAGTAAGGATTTATACCTCATGCAATTTATCTTCTCTTTTTCCAAGCTTTGCTACCTCCAATTTAGCTAACACTTGATTCCAATTTTTTTTTCTAAAGCTTTAAAAACCCATGGTTCTAGCTTTTCTTCATACTTAGAAATTTTTCACATTCTAAGCAATATAGAAAGAGAAATTCGGCTACATGCAGGAATTAAGGGAAGTAATTTCCAAATTTTCTTAGCCAATTTATGAAGGATTCCTAGCATAATACATGAAGCTTGCTATTTCTCTTTTTCCTTTCCCTAACTCACGGCTAAAGGAAGGAATCATAAGGGAGAAATTTAGCTGCTTGGTCACCAAGAAAAATGGTGTAATCTCCACACTTCTCTTCCTCCTTCTCCTACACGGTTTGACAAAAAAAATTGCAAGGCTTGGGCACAAAGCTTTGAATAGTAGATGGGTAAAATAGGAATTATCCTTTTAGCTCAATTATTTAATTACCCACTAAACCAAATAATGCTTGTATTGAATAATTTAAACTACCTAATAGCTAGTAACTAGATTTTTAAATATTAAGTTACTAACTCACCCAATAATTAAATGTTTCAACTCTTGGAACATATATAAAATATTACCCATTTGTAGTATATAAATTATATATTCCCAAAATAAACACATAACCTAATATGCTTTAATTACATATTTATTTTATAAATGCAAAATAAATATGCATCACATAATTTTCCATGCAAATACTATTATTTGCCTACTTAATATAACATCTTTCCTCATTAACATAAATTCATTTAAGAATTTATTTATTTTCTTAAGATATTATAATAAATATAATATCCATCCATTATTAAAATAATTTCACATAAGAATTTATTCTAATATTATTGGATAAAGTATATATACTATTATACACTTAAACCACATCCTGTAATTCTTTGTCAAATTATTCATCATGATTTTATTTCTTCACATAATAAATATATACAAAATAACTATATATATTTATCATCTTGCAAATAGTCCATGTAATGCACCCACATCACATAAGGAAAATAAATAATAAATCTATTCTTTCACATTATAAATTGTTTATATCAATTTATTTACATATATCATTAAAATAATATTCTCTCGTTATTAAAATAATTCAATGATAAAATTTATTTTAATATCCTTTATAAAGTATACCATATTATTTGTATACTTAACTAATTTTTTTTTTCCTCATAACTTTGTCTTTTTCCTTCTTCATGGATTCATAAACCATTTTCGTATTCCGCGACTTACTTCCTCTTAAGAAATTTCATTCTTTCTATACCCAACCTCCGAAAAATAGAAATTCTCCACAATTGATCGATAATTGTGAAGCAATATGAATAATTCAAGAACCTAAAAGATTCGCTAAAAAAACTTTCTGTATCATAATAAAGTCATACAGACGATAAACTTGTTTCTGAAAAGGTTTCAACAGACATTTTATCTGTAAACCGACATATCTTACAGGCATATAGGTGATTAGCCTGTTATGTCCTGTGTTGATCCATATTAGAACGTCATTTGCGTTCCTCGTCACTGCCATTCGGCACAATTTGAACAACATTTGTGTTCATCGTCACCGCTATAAAGCGCAAACAGAATTTTCCATTTTGGATGTTCTGTATCGATCAACACTATCTATGCGGAACAATTATTTCAGTTCCTCTTTGCCGTCCCCAGGACGCAATATAAAATAATTCCATTATAAGGAAGTTCTTACTCAATCTGGAGTCCATACTCAATCAATTTAGTTGGACAGTTCAAAATCTTAATATAAAAGAAATATATGATTCTGTGTCTAGCCGATTCAAATGGCTTTTGACACTTCTTTATTTACTAAAGTATTGAAAATCATTTTATGACGCATAGTACCGCACTGTTTTTAACAATCCGTTGAGAATGTCGTCATTTGTCATATCTACATCATATTAATGATGGATTAATAAAATTCTTTTGATATTTTTCAAGTCATTTGTCTAGCCGAAACAATTAGCATAGACATAAGAAATCACCGAACTTTTTTTTTATTTTAAAAAACTTATTGGTTCAACAATTTGACCCAATATATTTTTCAAAAATACAATAGTGCGATTGTTAGCACGATTCCAATAAATTTCGAAATTTAGCATAGCTAGTAGATTTGAGAATATTCCTTTTCTTCTTCATCCACTTTAATTATTTCCAAAAACTTCACCATATCATTCTGTTCATCTCTAACACCATTAACTCCCACTATATTAAACTAACCCTATACCCTGAGATAGTTCATCAAACATACCACACGTTATAAGTTCAGAAACTTACCACAATCATATGGGTTTAGGAACTTATCCTAGTCAGACCAAAGTCGTCCATTCGCTGAGGGGTTCCACCATACGATTATGAGTCATGAACTTACCATAAGTGTGAGTTTTAAGAACTCATACCTAATATTATATTCTCTAACTATCAAATATAATTATGAGAAAAGAATCACCTTCTCGTCATAGGTATATCAATAGCGCGATACCAACATTTCAATGATTATCAATGTGATAAACTAAGTGCAAGCACAAAACCCCCGCCCATACAAAGGATTGTACAACTCAGCTACCACATGAGTCCTCAATTGAAATCTCACCTAATCTCATTAAATCATATCTTGTTCTTTGCTCAATACAAATTTTATTTAATTTGTATTTCATCATTCATAACTCTTTTCGAGTTTTATTCTTGTACTATTTCATAGTATCATTTCCATATAGCCATTCTGCTATAAATTTTTAATCATTTAATTGATTATCAGTCCTTCTTTGACTTAACCAGATCACGTTGTGATCTTATCTTATAATCGTGTTATATTACGATTCTTTCTCATTCTATGATCGTTTAATTTTTTTACGATCTTCTTTCTTTCTTCACTAATCATATTATTTATGATTATTTGAATCAGGTGTCCCCTGATCCTTTACTTCTTACCTTTTAAGAATTTTCTTTGAATCTTCTTGTATTTCTAGGACTTAACCCATCCTATACATCTACATATGTGAAAAGAATCATCATTTTCATAATACGTATTCATAACTCTATACTCGGTACACATCAAGTCTCTAACAGCGTTCAATATAGTAAGCTGAGTGGTTTTCCACAAACAACCAACAAACTAGTTTCCCGTCTCGTCTACACTGTATTTCACAACGAGTTAGATCGGTTGCTAGTTCGTATTAACTGTCACTCTCTAACGGAATCGTTTAGCCCAGATACTATACATCAACCATTAAAAAGTACGACTGTACCACTACTTAAACTTAACTTTTTTTTTCATCTACCTTGCTTACGATTATAGCCTAAGGTTCACTTACCTAAGGTTTATAATCCTTAGCTCTGATACCACTTGTAACAACCCCAAAATCGGGTCTATTTCTCTTCCCGATCTTGTGCGTTAATATTATCTTGTTCTAGCTTTTAAAATATTATTTAATGTTAAAATAGCTAAAAATGCAGAATAATTTTTTTTCTTTTATTCCATTCATTCGTTCCCTGAATCTTAACCTTTACAATTCTCTTTTATAATGAAATCATATTTATTTAATGATTTCTCTTATCAAGGTTATATTAATATATATTGAGTTATATATATTAATATAACCTTGATAAGAGAAATTATTAAATAAATATGATTTCATTATAAAAGAGAATTGTAAAGGTTGAGATTCAGGGAACGAATGAATGGAATAAAAGAAAAAAAATTATTCTGCATTTTTAGCTATTTTAACATTAAATAATATTTTAAAAGCTAGAACAAGATAATATTAACGCACAAGATCGGGAAGAGAAATAGACCCGATTTTGGGGTCGTTACAGGGCTGACGATCCTTAGATCACATCCAACACTAGGTAATTCTGCATTGATAACTCAATCATTTTTAACATCGCTGCATCAGGTTCCATGATGCATCAATGATATACAAACTACATTTTGATATCTCAAATTATGTTTGTCTAGCCGAAATAATTAGTGTAGACTCTTCTTAAACCGTTCAAAAACCATTAAAAATCATTTTTGATGTTGCATGCTTGACTTGCATGAAAATATATTTCAAATAGAACAAAATAAGAAAAGGAAAAGAGGTGATGCTAATTATACCTATATGTGGCACTGTAGACACGGTCATATCAACTGAAACAAGATTATCCAAGTTGCATAAGGATGGGCTCTTAGAGCTATCCGATTATGAATCATATCCAACTTGTTAATCTTATCTCATGGGTAAAATGACTAAATCTCCTTTTATTGGAAAAAATATGTGACGCCCCCAAATCTGAATTCCCTAACCTCGGGTTTATTGCTCACGATCCATTATATATATCACATTTAACTACCCATTCATTAATGAAAAACATTATTCATAATATTACTTATTACAACTTATAACAATATCCCAGGTTGACTAACCTTGACATAACTTACATACCCTTATATATCCAAAAGGTTTACATAATTAATTTACATAATATAACATAACCATTAAAAATTGACAATAACTACTCCTGAGCCTTGCCTTTGCCTTTGTCCCTGTTAGAACCTTCTGCTACCTCGGCCTTAGCTGAAATATTTTATTTAAGCAAGGGTGAGCAACGAGTTTGCTCAGCAAGTTAAAGTATACAATAAATGATATATATATCATGAATAGAAGAGTCTAGCTTCTATAGAACTTCAACAATAATCAAAGGATTTCGAAGTAGCTGAATAATAATTCAATCTCAATAATAAAACTTTCTCAAATTTCATACTGAATAAAATATCATGGATGAAAGAGTAAAATTCTTTCAATGATTCAATAATATTCAATTGAATAAGAAGAATTAACAATACTGCACCAATATTCAATAAAGTGGGATATACCCAGATTTTATGCTGAGTGATCACAAAAGGATCATGAACTAATAGAGGAATCATTAGTTATTAAAACAAAATTACCACTGGAATATAAGTTAGTTATAAAAACTAAACTATACTCCTCTACAAGTACCTGGAGATGCCAACTCCTTTGTACCCTATATTATGCATAATACTCAATAATAGCGCATAGGTCGATTTACGACAATAAAGTTTGTTCATCTCAATCTTACATCACGAGTCCGTACCACAACAATATGGTTTGGATTGCTTTTAAAGAAATACTATAATTTCAATAAATAAAATCAATATTGATTAAGCCGAAATCAATGGCACAAATCTTCCAATAATAAATCAGTTCATAAGATATAGAACATTTCATGCTTTAACAAATATTAGTCTCGCCAAAAAAATTAGCTGAGACATGACTTATAAACAGTTCAAATACTAGAACAAGAATCACTTGCACTATGTGCTAACAACAACAATTATTATAGATATGAATAACTAACAATAATTATTCACTACTATGCTTGAAAAATAATAACTCAAGTTGAGTTAGGAAACTTGCCTAATTCGTTGACTGCTGCTACGCAATTTAAGTTAACTTCTTTTGTAAGACCTATCATTAATAAGATCGATCTTTTTAATTAGCATCATATATCTTACTCATAATAATTTATCTAACATGTAAACACATAATCATTATTAGATAACACCATACAAATACACAAGTCTAAACTTAGACCACATCGAGTCTTTAATAGTAGTCAATATAGTATACTGAGTGGTTTCCCACAAACAACCAATAAATTAGCTTTCGTCTCGTCTACACTATTCTCACAGCGAGTTAGATCGGTTGCTAATTCGTATATACCTTTCCCATATGAAAGAATCGTTTAGCCCAGCTACTATACGTCAACCATTAAAGAGTACTATTGTACTACCTTAGACTTAACACTATTATATCATACAACTTGTGAATTAACACTTAGTCTTTCATTTTATAAGTCCTTTATAATTAAGTAAGCCGAATACCTAATCCAGCAACCTGGATTCAGATTGAATTTCAATTTAGTAACTAATTCCCAATCCAGCAGACTGGATATAACTGACCTCCAATCCAGCAAGCCTGGATTCGTCAATCCTTCAATCCAGCAACCCTGGATTCATCAATCCTTCAATCCAGCAACCTAGATTATCTATACAGACCAATCCAGCATCCTGGATTATCCAAACATCTCATCCAGCAAGCCTGGATTCATTAATCCTTCAATTCAACAAGCTGGATTCCCCTTTTTAACCAAATCATCTTATTATTTTTTTTATCTTTTGTCTACACATAAATACATGTATTCCATTCACAAAAATAATTTTTCAAGAATTTTTCAATTTCCTTTAGTATTTTTCAAAAATCCATTTCTAGTTAATTCCTTAAGAAATTAGTTACCTCACGCTTAACTCCAGAAATTCCCAACTCTTGGTGGGATCGTACACATGTTAACATGAGCCTTCAGTTTAAATTTTGTGGCCATCGGAGTTATAGAACTCCGGTTATAGCGATTTTCGTCGAAAAAATATAAATATTGAAATAGTCATAACTTGGTCATTTTAAGTCGGAATGAGCTCATTTTTGGACACAAGCTACTATATCTCATATATTTTCATGTCCCAAAATATTGGAATTTATTATATTAATAAATTTGCCAAAATTTCCCTTGAAAAATTCGGATAGCCTACTTTTATCATTTTTCAGATTTTACATCCTTTACTAAAATCAGTCCACACGAAAATCTATAGCATATGTTTTAGTGATTCCACTTGGATCTATTAGAAGACTTATATAACTAAGTCTAGAAATTGACCACACTCAAAAATTCAAAATATATTGAGAGATATACTTGTTTTAATTTCATGTATCATTTTCTCAAAAATCTGATTTCTTAAGCTTTGTGATTTCTAAGAAATCTTTCTTGATCTCTCATATTAACCAACATTAAACATCATAAACCATCTTAATACATACTAATACTCCTTAAGACCAAGGATCTACCCTGATCCATTAACAATTTCATTAAAACTGCACCAAAACCCAAACAAAACATAATCAATGCTAAGAAATACAAACTAGATTTTTCTAGTTTTCATTTTCTTACTTTAGATCTAACCTTTGACACTCAAAATGGTTAGATCTAAATATAGTAGACTCATAAACATGTAGATCTAGAGTTTTAGATCTCAAGATCATAACTTCAAAAATCAAAACAAACGAAAAGGAATTAAACTATATTAAATAGAAACTTTTTATACCTTAGCTTGTTCTTCCTTCTTCTTCCCAAGTTTTAGTTAAGGAACTTAGAACACACAACAAAAATTCTCTCTTTCTTCTCTCTCTATGGCCGAAGTTGCCTATTCTCTCTCTCTCTTTCTCTTGTTTTGTTTTGGCTAGCTTAGAAAATGAAATGGAAGAGAGAAGAATTAAATTTTGTTTGAATAAAAAAAATGTATAGATATATTGTATATATCTATATACATTTCACCCACACACTTGCTCCTTCTCTCTCTCATTATTAATAGATTGCTTGCAAGAGTGTGCATAAGTGTTGGGTAAAACAAAGGCTTGACACATAAGAAGGTTAGGTGGGAGTTGTTTACCAACTAAAGTTATTCACTCATTACATTCATTCCCTTTTCTCTTCCTTCTCTTGTGGCCGACTATGGGCCTTTCTTTTGTCCAAATTTTGTTTTCTTTTAATGCCTTAATTAGTTTATTAAATGCCCAACATGCCCCTCTTCCACTAACAAAAAGATTGGGCTATAATTTATTTCTTTTGGGCTTCCCAAGCAATTATTTGGGCCATGTAAATTAGGTTAGGTACAATACTTTTAATTTTTATCTTCCCCTAATTATTTAGTTAGGGTTTCCTTACACACATTAGTAAGTTAATTCCTTACTCATATATCTTTAATTTCATAACCCAATTAGACTTGCTTTACTTAGGTTATAAAATTAATTAATTGAGATGTATAAAATAAATCTCTTAGGGTTAGTATATATTTTAGGTACTAACATTGTTCCATATAATTCATAACACATTTATCATTGTTGATAAATTCTTTAAATACTCACTTACTCATATAATCATTCACTATAGATAATTCATATTAGTAATTAATTACTTAAAGATTATAAATCCTTTTAATATAATAATCAAGGCTAGCATTCAAGCTATGTTAATTTCTAACATAACTTATATTACTCTTCTTTGAAAATAATTAAGTATATTCTTAGTTAATAAAGTAACTATCTAGCTTAATTCACATATACACTTATACGGTTCAAATACTTTCTAAAAAATATTTTTCGTAAAAATTACACATATAATCATGTGAAATTCTCGATCCTTACAAAGGAGAAAGAGTTACAGAGTTGTTAGCGTTGGTTCACACAGACGTTTGTGGACCTATGACAACGAATGCACTGGGAGGGTATTCCTATTTTATTACTTTCACTGATGGTCACTCAAGATTTGGATATGTGTATTTATTGAAATATAAATCTGAATCATTTGAAAAGTTCAAAGAGTTCATAAGTGAAGTAGAGAAACAAACGGGCAAGAGTATTAAGATTCTTCGATCAAATCGAGGTGGAGAATACTCAAGCTGTGAGTTTCTTAATTATCTCAAAGATAATGGTATAATCTCATAATAGACTCCGCCAGGTACACCACAGTTAAATGGAGTATCTGAAAGGAAAAATCGAACATTGTTGGAAATGGTTCGTTTCATGATAAGTTTTACCGATCTTCCAGTATCGTTCTAGGCTGCATATCTACTAAATATGGTCCCCTCGAAATCCATCCCCAAGACTCCATATGAGATGTGGACAGGGAGAAAACCTGGTCTTAAGCATGTTAAGATTTGGGGATTTCCATCTTACGTGAAAATATTTCAAAATGATAAGTTTGGGACAAGATCTGATAAGTGGACGTTTGTGGGATATCCTAAAGAAAGTTTGGGATATTATTTCTACAATCCTACTGAGCAAAAGGTGTTTGTTACGAAATACGCTGCCTTCTTGGAAAAGGAGTTTATCCTTGAAGAGGCTAGTGGGAGAAAAATAGATCTTGAAGAAATTCAAGAACCACAAACCACTACAGATCAATTAGATGAACCTGTCCAAGTAGAGACACCTACTATACAACACCCTATTCATAAATCTGGAAGAGTACCGAAGATACCTGAAAGGTATGGATTCGTCATAGAGGATGACGATGAGGTACACGTCATGAATGATGATGATCCATTGAATTACGAACAGGATATGAGTAATAAAGACTTAGAGAAATGGTAGATAACCATAAAATCTAAAATGGATTTTTGAAGCAATGCTCAAGTCCATTTGGATTTTACTTGCTATTGTAGCCTATTATTATTAAATATGGCAAAATGGATGTGGAGACGCCCTTCCTTAAATATACATTATTAGAGGAGAATGTATGTATGATACAGCCAGATAAATTTGTTTCAATGGTTGAAGCAAATTATGTATATGAGCTACAACGATCCATTTATGGATTGAAGCAAGCTTCTCGTAGATGGAACATCCGTATTGATGAGACAATCAAAGAGTTTGATTTTATTTAAGACGAGGATGAACTATGTGTGTACAAGAAGGTTAGTGGGAGCGCTGTTTTATTTCTTGTATTATACGTTGATGATATATTACTGATAAGGGAATGGCATTCCTATGCTACAATCTAACAAAATAAAGTTGTTTAACATTCCTCCATGAATGATTTGGGTAGAACATCCTACATTGGGGATATAAATATGTATAGATAGATTTAAACGGATGTTCGGCTTATCCCAAGGAACATATATTCATTAGATGCTAAAGGCATTTAGCATGTCAAACTCCAAAAGATGTCTCATGACGATGAGCCATAGAGTGTATCTCTCTAAAATTGTCCTCAATAAAAGAGAGATCACATGAGTTACTATCATGTATGCAATGAAATATACGAGATTGATGTTGATCAGTCATATTCTAGAGAAGATCACTGTAAGACAGTGATAAACATCTTAAAGTACTTAACTGACACTAAGGATGTCATCATGACAAATGATGGGCCTGAATTAAACGAGAGGACTAAGCAGACTCAAGTTTTCAGACTGACCAAGACGACAACAAATCCACTTTAGGGTAAGTCGTTACCTTGAAAGGTGGTGCAGTGAATTAGAAAGGTTTCAAACAGCAAAAGGTTACTAGTTTAGTGACAAAGACAAAGTATATAACTTTAAGTGAAGCTGCAAGTTGATGTTTCGGATAAAAAGTTCATTACAGAACTAGGAATAGTTCCTATGTAACGACCAGGAATTTTAAGCTCCTTATTAATTTTATATGTGATTTAAAATTTTTAAGAGTTAATTTTTTTAAACTTATTTAAACCTTATGTGGTTATGTGGTTATGTGAATTTAACCTATGCGAATAAATGCTAGGATTTTTATTAAAGGGAATCACTAATGATTATTTAAATTAGTAGATTAACCCTGAGACTTTTATATATCAGAATATTGATAAAAGTGTTAGTAAATTATATACTCAAATTTGTTGAATATAGTGTAGAGAGTTAATCGTGATTAATTATTTATATTTGAGTAATTAATTGATAACGTATGAAATTATTATTGTTGTTGATTTATAATGAATAAATAATAATTAATGAATTGGGAGTAATTAATTGATAATGTGATGATTAATTATTATTATAAATAATTATTCATTAATGAGTAAGATATTAATAAATATAATAATATTATATTTATTTGGTTAACTGATTTATTATTTTTATACAAGCATGTGATAAGTGAACCTTTAATATATAGTAGTTACCTTTATATATTGTATAAGGTGCAGGGTAACATATTTGATATGGCTATATAATATGTATATAGACTATATAATAAATTTAATTACTTTATGTGAGTTACATTATATTATGACTTATGTAACATAATATGGGTGGTAGACATTAATGTATGCCCTAGTGACATATAGTAATAAACAATTGCTAGTTGGTAAATGATTTCAATAAGTTCTTAATTGAAATTATAAATGTCATCGGATAATGAGTAATAATAAAACCCAATTACTTTATATTCGGTGTTAATAGAAAATGTACATGGATTATATGTATATACCTTACTTGATGCATTATATCATTATTTGTTCATTAGAAATAACATTGTAGCTCCCATTTAAATGTATATGGAATGGATACATGTAGCTTAAGTATATACTATATGTACATATATAACATTAGTCTGATGAAATGCAAGTTGTTGAGTTCTATATTACATTGTCTCACATAGAGTTACCCCTCAATTGCTCTTCACGTGAAAACAAGAAGCTAGCTATACTCTATTTTCCTTCTCAAATTCAACACTTCTAGCCATAATCATTGTAAGGGGAGTGGGATTCATGATGAATCCACCCACTCTCAACCACCCTCTCTTATCTATCATACCATTGCTTCTTCCCTTGGTTTAATTTGAAGTGGAATGGAAATGTCTGGGTAAACATTTGCCTATAAATTGGTTTCTCTTCTTCTCATTTTGAATTGCTGAGACTTTCATACAAGTATAGAATTGATAGCATTTATAGTGAGTAAGTTCTATGAGAATTATCAGTGAGGGAGAATTTGTTAATTCAAGCAAAACAATTGCAGAGGTATAATCATGTTCTTTATTTTCTGCAAATTTTTTAATTCTTGATTATGCTAAATTGGATGATCATTTGAGTAGAGAATGCATGCTATGCATTATATAAGTTGATATGTTAGCTTAGAATTGCAATGTATATGTTTAGATTGATTTTCGTATGAAAATTTCTGAGTTGGGTTAAGTTTCTGCCGAAGCAGTGTAGTGTCTGTCTCTGGTCGGCACCTGCGCAGCTGCGCCAATTTTGTACTGGCCAGCGGCGCAGCTGCGCCGGGCCTTGATAAGAGTTTCCTGCTTCTGTTAAGCTGCTGTTATGTACTAACATATGTTACCTCTTTTGGCAAGTATGTGGATATGGTTAATATGTATACTTGAGTACATGCATGTAGTTAGTACACATGATTGACGCAACACTTATGGTTTTGAAATGAAACTTATAGTTTCGATTGTGAACTTAGACACATATGTAGCATGTGTATATTCTGATATTTTAAACATGATAGTATGGTTTATATTGACATGAAGAGTATATTTAAAGTGTTAATCATGCACTAGCATACTTGATCGTAAGTTAAGACGTTTTCAAAAGAAAAACTTAAGACTTTCAAAGTGAACTTGACCAAGAATTTTATCTTGAGATTTTTGACCGTACGAGAACGTTTATGTGACTTAGTTATGTGTTCAAAGACATATGAGTTATGATCACAAGAAACTTAACATGTACTATGATGCCTTTATTGACTTAGTGTGATTTTTCAACGAAAAGCTTAGAACATGAAAGATTATATCATCGATCACCATGTGGATTGCGTATTGATCATGCAAACATATATATTAGAGTTCATTATGCCTATAGACATATTAACAAGGACCCCATTTGTTTATACATGAGTTTCACATGTGCACCCATATTCATAGAAAATAAATTTCTAAGGCATAACCTATGTAATTTAAGTATATATGAGTAATATACGTACAAGCATGCTTACTAAGTGTGGTTAGTTTGTGATGTGGTAATATGACTATGTAGCTAACCCTTGTAACATGGAATTGATTAGCTTAAGGTATGTGAATTACCGGCATGAAAACTTATGACTTCGAAATTGGATTAGGACGAGCATGCTAGTTTCGAATGGGAGATTATAACTTGATAAGCATGTGTATTGGTTTAATGGCAATAGTTGCATGCTAGAGTTACGTCGGGACACTTTCAGACCCGAACAATTTGCTTAAGTCGGATTTTAACAGTTAACATATTATGATGCTATAAACGGTATGTTTGATATTGAACGTGATCTTATGTGATAGAATTATATAATGATTAGATTCTTGTATGTGTGAACTTATACTAATTGGAGAGATCGACTTGTTAATATTAGGTTGTTCCAACGCCGTTTTAATTAAAGCTAGAATTATTTGTAGCTGAGCAAACAGGCAAGTTCCCTAACTTTACTCAAATTTATATTGAGCAGGGTATTATCATATTGCAAGTTTTCCTGAACTACTATTTTATTTGAGCAAGTTTTTCTTGACTTATACTTATTTATTGTACAAGTATCCGGACCCTATTGTGCAAGTATTCTAAATTCTTGTACTACCTTATTCAATGAACCGTGTAAGCGAGTTTCTAAACTTCACTTGTTTTTGGTGAAATTTTCCTATCCTTCTCATATTGTATTGAGGAGGTTATTATTGTATTGTGAAAGTTCCTCGAACTTCACACTTTGGTTATTGTGAAAGTTCCCCGAACTTCACATTTTGAGTATTGTGAAAGTTTTCCGAACTTCACACTTTGGTTATTGTGAAAGTTCCCCGAACTTCACATTTTGAGTATTGTGAAAGTTCCCCGAACTTCACACTTTGGTTATTTTGCAAATTCCTGAACTTCATTTCTTATTATGCAAGTTCTCTAAACTTATACAAACTCGTATATTGTGCAAGTATCTTATCTTTGTGTTTACTTTACTCAAAGAACGTTGTAAGCAAATGTCCTAACCTATGCATTTACTTTATGCAAGGGATCTATTATGGTGAAATTCCCCGAATTTCACTCTTTGATGTTGTAAGTGTCTAAGCCTATGCATTTATTTTATGCAAGGAATCTATTATCGTGTAAGTTCCTCGAACTTCACATTTTGAGTATTGTGCAAGTTCCCCAAACTTACACAAATTCATATATTGTGCAAATTCTAAACTTCACTTTGTGTAAGTTCTCTATCTTTCTCATATTGTATTGAGTAGGTTATTGTTGAATCGAAAGTTGTTTACTTAATTGCTTGAACTTTATTTCAAAGCATGTTATTTAGTGGTTTAATTACTTATCAATTATTCCACGTTGATATTATTGATGTCCGCACCTAGTGCATTTGAGCTCGTACAGTCTTGGACTTGTACATTATTCAAGGTTCTCAATTTCTTGAACTATGTTAGTAAGAGTCTGAACCTTTGCTCGATCAGACTAGTGTATGAAGTTTTCTTTGAAGCTATCCAAACCAATTGATGGTAAGGATTCTTAGACGGAACAGAACACCCCTCATATATAGGAGTGTGCCCAGGTATCTAATATATATGATACGAGTAAGCAGATATAAGTGTTATGCATATTCCCATTGTGCCCGAGGCTGATCTCCTCGAGGTACTTAGTTTCTGTAGCCAAAAGCCAGTAATTCTAAAAGGGCCAATTAGCTATTGAACCCATTGGAAAGTTATAATTCAGAGTCTACTCGACTATCAGTCATTCTAAAGGCAATTATTATCTTTGCTTTTAATAGTCATATTATTGAATCTTTCATATATTCATAGTGTTGAATCATGTAGGTTGTTGAATCTTACAGATATTCATATCGTTGAATCATACAGATATTCATAGTATTGAATCATATAGATTGTTGAATCATTCTAACATTCATATTGTTGAATCTTTAAGATTTTCATTTTGTTAAAGTCGTTGTCAGATATTTTTCCATTCATCATGATATATCCTTTATTGGTGTATTTAAATTGCTGAGCAAACTTGTTGCTCATTCTTGCTATATTATGACTTATATTGCAGTTAAGCCCGAGCCCTCAGGGAAGGACAAGGGTAAAGGAAAGATATAGGATGGTTTGCAAGGAGCAGACTTTGTCTTTGTGATTTGTTTAATTACTGTTAATGTAATATGAACCATAATGTTTATTCTAGGGTATATTTGTATTGATGTATTCAGGTTATCGAATCTTGGGACTAGTAACACCTTTTGAATGAACGACGTACGTTTATTATATTCTACATTTTAGTTATCATATGTTACTTAAAGATGGATGTTAGTATTGTTTCGTGGCGACCGGATCGGGGTCAGAGGACCCGGATTCGGGGGTGTCACATCCTAAGTCTCATCTTGAAACCAAACATGTGTTGCGGCACTTTGATTAAAGAAATCATTAAAAGAAGAGATGTCACCTACGAGCGTGTAGACTCTCAAGACAACATTGCAGATCCAATTACTAAAGCTTTAACACAACAACAGTTTGATCGTCACTTAGAGAAGATGGGTATAAGATACCATGGCGATTGGCTTTAGTATAAGTGGGAGATTGATAGTAGTGTGCATACAAGCCAATCATGTATGATGATAAAACACATACTTTGTAAACAATCTTATTTATTTATTAATAAAAGTATTCATTTATTAAAGGCATTTAATTATCTACATGATGCTATTTTTTATAATATATAAATAACCCATAATTTTAAGCAATGCTTTTAGAATCATGATATTGATCATGCTAATGAGATCTAAATTCTTAGAAAGCTTAAAACTAAAATAGTTCCCAATCGTTGGATTACTAAAAAAGGGATTAGTAAATTCGGATAGATTGATACATATATTGCTTGCTCATTAGATGAGGATGATTGATCTCATGATCATTTGTGTGGAGACACTAAAGCAAGTATGTAGTTTCTTAGACTTGGCAAACGGGCTGGGCCACCCAAACGGGTCGGGCCGTCGGGCCGGGCCAAATTTGTGCCGGGCCAAAATGGCCCAATTTTTTCTGGGCTGAAAATATGAGGCTCGTGGCCCGGGTTGGGCTGGGCCAGGCCGGCCCATAGGTTTTTTTTATACATGCCCAGAAAGTTAATAATAAAAATTATTTATGGACAAGTAATTTTTTGTGGGCTTACTTGAGTTTAAACACTGACAGAGAGAAAATAATACATCGATCCTTATACTGCATGGCATGTGATGTGGATATACAAACACCAATCCTATATACAAGTTTACTACTGTAGGCAGATTGCTGAACAGCAGACACACGAGGAGGACGGGGAGCCACTGGGTTGGCGGGTTTGGTCGTGAAGTAATGTATAAATAATATATATATATATATATATATATAATCCTCCTTGCATGTATTTAGTTAATTGGAACTGGCTAGCTATTAGTTGCCTATCATAGATTCCAAAGTGGAAGGAAGAATAATTGAAATATGCTTCTGTTAACGTAATGTGGTTAATAAAACTGTGAGTAAACTTATATGGTCACATGCTTCTGTTAACGTAATTACCATATTGAGTAAACTGAATATCACCATAAGCCAAACATTTTATAAAAAAAAACCAGCGGGAACGGGCCAAGTTTTTGTGGGCTGAAAAATACAAGCCCAAAGCCCACTTTTTACGAGGCCGGCCCGGCCTGGCCCACGGGCCCGGGCCAATTTTGCCAGTTCTATAGGTGCTTATTGGAGAATAAGTTCACTGAACGTGACTCGCTATGGAATACTTAATGGAGTTTTACTTGCCTGTCCATAGAAATTTCTAATGTGATAGTAGTACAAGTGATCCTTGGACTTGAGATCATCATAGTATTTTGTATGTAATGAATTATACTTTGACTTATTATTTAAGACCTTTAGGGTATATAAAAGGGTATTCTTGGGTATAATGAGTTACATATGGAGATAATTAATGATCAATAAATAATCTACCACTTCTAGTAAAAGAAGAGATATGTCCTATGTGATTGGTTAAATGACAACCCAGTAGTCCTTGGCCAAGGTAGAATGAAATTAGAAAGGAGTTTCTAATTTGCATTTTTTGGAGTTGTGTATTTTCTAATCGAAATACATATAATTAAATAAAATAAAACTTGACAGTAATTCTATGTCTTATATTTAATTAGAACATTATATGGTGGAAGTATTGAATTGTACGGTAACTATTTACTCACAGGTTCTTTTATGATTAATGTTTAAATCTATATTAATTGGAAAGTCGTTGATCGCTAGGGAGGCTTATCCCTATTGTAGAATAAATATTATTTATTTTAATAGATTTTAAGTTTAATTTATTTATTTAAATAAGATTAGAATTGTTCTAATTGATTTATTCACAACCGGTTTAATATGGAGAACCTAAAGGGTAACACCATAAAAGGAAGAATAATTATTTAAGAAGGTAATGGCATAATCGTAATAATGCATTAAGTATAATTAATTTAATCTATGGTGATAGAATTAATTAAATAACTTAATGTTTAATATTTAATATTTTAAAAATATTAAATATTAATTAATAAATGGAGTCTTATTAATATTATAACAATTATTATTATTTTAATTTCTAAAAGAGTTTAGGAATTAATTTAATATTAGTACTCTCATTTATTCCTAATAATATTAGGAGGCAAATTAATTAAATGAATTTAATTAAGTATTCCTAATGTGGTGGGAAGCCTAACTTAATTAAAGGAGTTTAATTAATTAAATGAAACCACATGTCTAATAGAATTAGAAGGGTTGACCAATATCTATATCAGAGGAGTCTTATGTTAGATATCAGTTGATGCAATTCCAATTGTTTGAAAGTACTCCTTTTCTATAGAGGACAGAAAACTAGGATTTAGCCAACCACCCTCCTTCTTGATAATTCCTCTTCCTTGGTGGATCACCTCTAGAGGCCAAACACTTGGGTGGCTAACGTTGATCAAATGAAGGAATCTAACCTGAAAATTCAAAGAGATCATGATGAACAAAGAGTTGAACTCGTACCTGTGGAAGCTTCGTTCTACAAGGGTATGATTCCATAACTTCTTATTTGTCATTTTAAATTAATAATTTGCATAAAGGATGATCCGGGTAATGGTTTTGTAGAAATTTTTTAAACTCTGATATACCATGCTTCCGCTAATTTTTGCAATTTGATTGCACCATGATTTCGTACAAACCCAACATTACCTATGGAGGAGGAGGCAATGTCAACAGGGGAGTCTATGAAGGCTCTGTTCATGGCTGTTTTGGACAGAAATGTCCAACTGAGTAAGGAAGTGCGTGACCTCAAGCAAGAGGTTCACGACGTCCAAGAAGATAAGGAAGACATGGAGGTCTTCTGGGAAGTTGAGCATGAAGAGAGAGTGCTGGCAAAGGACAAAGTCCGGGACCTAAAGTTAGAGGTCCAGCAATTGAAAGTTGAGCTTCTCAACAAGAAGCAAAAGATCAGTCGGATGTCCTATATACATAGGAGTTTGCACGAGGATTACCAGCACCAGATTGCTGAGTATCTAGTGGAGTAGGGATAAACCCGGCATACCATAGTCGGGATATAGTGGACAGTATGTCTGATGCGGATTACGAGAATTTGATAGTATGTATAGAAGGAATAGCTTGTAAATAGCGAGTAGTTTGTAGTGACGTAAAACCCTCTTTTGTATAATTAAAGGATAGTCGTTTGTAAATCCCAATTTTGGCAAGCAATTGTAGGATAGTATTATAAATGGCTATGGCCATGTAATAAAGGACAGTTGTAGTTTTAATACTACAAGAAGAAGTATTTTATTATAAGAGGTTTATTAAAATGCTTGGCAATATGGTTGTGTTATTATCACTTGCAAATAATAACAAACATAAAGAAGTAAATAATAACGAAACTTTATTTACGTTAAAAGGAAAATGTCGCCGAAACGACAACAAAGAATTCGACAAGCGGAGCCACTTAACGTGGAGGAGGGAGGGGTTCCGAAGGGGTTCTGAATACCCCGATGCAGGAGTTTGTGACCTTAATAACTGTAGCCTTTAAAGAGGCTGGAGGGGGTGTGAGATTAAATCATGGGGTAGTAGTTGGTACTACCTTTAAGGACTTTAAAAGCATATGCCCTCCGGAGTTCAAAGGAACTACGGATCTTATCGCTACCAAAGCTTGGGTAAAGGAAATTGAAAAGGCATTTGTGATAACAAATGTCAGATAAGAGCAGAAGATTCCTTTTGCCACTTATATGATGAAATGAGAGGTTAACCTTTGGTGGGAAGCGAACCAGGGTAGAGTCGAATTAGAAAATGCTACGTGGGACAAGTTCAAGAAGACTTTCTTGGAGAACTATTTCCCCACTAGCATGCAAAGTAAGATGAAGGTACAGTTTCTAGAGTTGAAATAGGGGGATATGACCGTTTCCTTAATATGATGCTAGGTTCAATGAACTAGCAAGATTTGTGCGACACCAAGTGGACACTGAAGCAAGGAAGGCGAAAAGGTTTGAGCTAAGGTTAAAACCTTGGCTCTATAACCGTGTTTTCGTTTTCCAAAGTGAAATCTTTGGAGCGATATTAGAGAAGGCTATTATAGCCGAGGGTAGTAGTGAGGCCTTGAACCTATACCAAAAAGAGAAGAAGAATAATAACAAATGTGACGGAGGAGTCAAACAAGAGGGTGCAGGCGGGAACTTGAGTGCGTTAAACAGAAAAGTGTTTAACGATGGAAATGCCGGGGCAAGGCAGGGCGATCCTAAGAAAAGGATGGAGCCATGAAAGACTTGCGGTAAGACTCATCTAGGAGTTTGCCTCAAGGGTAATGCGGTGAGTTACAACTGCAGACAGGAAGGGCATATTTCGCCAAACTTTCCCAGTCCGAAAAAGAACTATGGGTGCTTTATGTGTGGATCTACGGACCACATGGCTCAGAACTGTCCAAAGAAAGGATCAGACAGTGGGAAGGGAGTTAGCAGTGCTAAGCTAGCGATTGGTGGACCTGTACCACAGGGTAGACCAACTGGCTGCATGTTTAATATGACAGTCCAGGATGCGGTTGCATCGAGCGACGTTGTAGCAGGTATTATCCCAGTCAACAATGAAAATGCTTATGTGCTGTTTGATTCGGGTGCTACTTATTCGTTTATAGCATGTGAATTTGCTAAACGATTAGGGTTACTACCTGAAAAACTTGTAATACCTTTGAACGTTAAGGTAGCAAATGAAGAAATAATTCCTATTGACTTTATTCATACGAATTATTATGTAGATATAAGGGGTAACAAGTTATCGGTAGATCTTATACCGATAAAATTGGGGGAATTCGATATAATTCTCGGAATGGATTGGTTAGTTAACCATAGGGCGATTATAGATTGCCAAAAGAAGAGTGTAAACCTTCAAATTTTTAAGAAACCCAAGGTAGTGTTCTACGGTAGTAAATCACCGGGATGCTCTTATTGTCTAACCATGATGTAAGCCAAGAAGTTATTGAGGAAAGGAGGTGAAAGGTATCTGTGCCATGTTGTTGATACCCAGCGAGTGGGAGTGACATTGGAACAGATACTTATAGTGAATAAGTATGTGGATGTATTTTTGAGTGACTTACCAGGTCTTCCACCTGACCGGGAGATCGAGTTTGTTATAGACCTTGCGCAGGGAATGACACAAGTTTTAAAGGCACCGTATCATATGGCGCTAGTGGAATTAAAGGAGTTGATGATTCAGTTGCAAGAACTGGTGGACAAGAAGTACATTCAACCGAGTGTTTCCCCATGGGGAGCACCGGTACTGTTTATAAAGAAGAAAGATGGATCGTTGAGGCTTTGTATTGACTACCGAGAGTTGAACAAACTAACGATCAAGAATAAGTACCTATTGCCTAGGATCGATGATCTCTTTGATCAGTTGAAAGGGGCAAAATATTTTTTGAAGATTGATTTATGGACATGGTATCACCAATTAAAGGTTAGAGCAAAGGATGTACCTAAAACAACATTTAGGACTCGTAATGGCCATTACGAGTTCTTAGTGATGTCATTTGGGTTGACGAATGCGCCAGCCGTATTCATAGACATGATGAACATAGTGTTCAAAACGTATTTGGACAAGTTCATCGTGGTGTTCATTGATGATATTCTAGTCTATTCAAAGATGGAAGAAGATCACGATGAACATTTAAGATTAGTGTTGGAAGCACTAAGAAAGGAGAGGTTGTATGTGAAATTCAATAAGTGTGAATTTTGGTTGGAGTGAGTACAGTTTCTGGGTCACGTTATCGACAAGGACGGGATTTCAGTTGATCCAGCAAAGGTGGAATCAGTGATTAACTGGGAACAACTAAAATCGCCGACCGAGGTGTGGAGTTTCCTAGTTTTAGCACGCTGAACATTTAAGATTAGTGTTAGAAGCACTAAGAAAGGAGAGGTTGTATGCAAAATTCACTAAGTGTGAATTTTGGTTGGAGCGAGTACAGTTTCTGGGTCACATCATCGACAAGGACTAGATTTCAGTTGATCTAGCAAAGGTGGAATGAGTGATTAACTGGGAACAACCGAAAACGTCGACTGAGGTACGGAGTTTCCTAGGTTTAGCAGGTTACTACCGGAGGTTCATTCAGTACTTCTCGAAGATAGCAACTCCGTTAAAATATTTGACACGGAAGACCGTGAAGTACGTATGGACATAGAAATATGAGGACAGCTTTCAAGAGCTGAAGAAGAGATTAAGTCAGGCACCGGTGTTGACTTTACCGGATGAGACGAGGAACTTCGTAGTTTATAGTGATGTTTCACATAAAGGACTGGGTTGCATGAACATACAGTATGGCAAGGTCATTGCGTATGCATCTAAGCAGTTGAAGGAGTATGAGAAAGGTTATCCTACTCATGACCTTGAACTTGCAGCAGTGGTTTTTTCCTTAAAAATTTGGAGGCATTACCTTTACGGGGAGAAATGTGAGATATACACAGATCATAAAAGTCTGAAGTATATCTTCACACATAAGGAGTTGAACATGAGTCAGCGGAGATGGTTGGAGTTGATAAAGGATTATGACTGCGAAATCCTGTATCACCCAGGTAAAGCGAATGTGTTAGCTGACTCTTTGAGTAGGAAGGGTCGGAAAAAACTGTTGATGTTAACAACTTAGGATGAGTTGATAACAAAGATGGAAAGTATGGAGATAGAAGTAAGATGTCCAACTGAAAAGGGGGAGAAGCTGTTGGCGATAAAATTTCAACCTACCATTGAGGGGAAGGTGAAGGAAGTGCAACTCAGAAATGGGGAGTGCAAACAGATTAAGAAGAAAGTTGCTGGTAATACGGAGGATAAGTGGAGTCTTGATAACGCGGGGCTATTAAGATTTGAAGGAAGAATTTGGGTTGCATGTGAGCCAGAATTGAAAGAGGAGATGATGGATAAAGCTCATCACTCAAGGTACTCGATTCATCCTAGTAGTACCAAGATGTATCAAGACCTTTGATAGAATTTTTGTTGGGCCAACATGAAGAGGGAGATAGCAGAGTATGTCAGTATGTGCTTTATTTATCAGAAAGTAAAGGCCGAACATCAACGACCCAGTGATTTGCTACAATCATTGGAGATTTTAGAATGAAAGTGGGAGCATATCATGACGGACTTTGTGGTGGGACTTCCAACGACGCAGAAAGGATGCCATGCTATTTGGGTAGTAGTGGATCGTTTGACGAAGTCGACTCATTTCTTGTCGATAAGAGTCAAGTATAACTTGGATCAGCTAGCTAAGCTTTATGTCAAAGAGATTATCTTAAGACATAGAGTGCCAGTTTTGATTGTGTCAGATCGTGATTCGCGATTCACATCGAATTTCTTGAAGAGTTTGCAAGAGCAAATGGGAACACAACTGAGGTTGAGCACGGCGTATCATCCACATGCGGATGGACAAAGTGAAAGGATAATTCAAACTCTAGAAGATATGTTAAGGTCTTGCGTTATTGATTTCAAGGGTAGTTGGGACGATCATCTACCATTGGTAGAGTTCGCCTACAACAACAGTTATCACGCAAGTATAGGCATGCCGCCTTACGAAGTGTTATATGGACGGAAGTGCAGGACCCCTCTGTGCTGGGATGAAGTGGGAGAACGTCGAATGTTGGGACCTGAAATGGTACAACAAACGGCGAAAGTGATTAAGATGATACGAACTCGGATAGTAGTAGCTCAAGACAGACAAAAAAAGTATTCCTATTCACATCGTAAGAACAGAGATTTCGAAGTCGGTTCGTACGCGTTCCTGAAGGTGTCATCTTGGAAAGAAAAGATACGCTTCGGGAAGAAGGGAAAGTTAAGTCCTAGGTTTATAGGACCTTCTCAGATTTTGAGAAGGATAGGAGAGGTAGCATATGCGTTAGCATTACCTCCAGAGTTGGGGCATATCCACAACGTGTTTCACGTGTCGATGTTGAGTCCCTATAAGCCCGATTACAAGCACGTAATCGAGTATAAACCTATTCAGGTCTAGAAAGACTTGACATATGAAGAAGTTCATATTCAAGTGATTGATAGGAAAGAACAAGTCTTGCGAAGTAAAGTAATACCTTCGGTGAAGGTGATATGGATGAACCAAAATGCCGAAGAAGCAACGTGGGAACTCGAAGATAAGATGAGGAAGACCTATTCCCATTTATTTGACTAACTTGTATTGTAATTCTGGGGACAAAATTCTTATAAGGGGGGAGAATGTAACGCCCGAGAAATACAGACGTTTATGTAAATGAATTTTGTTTGATTAATTGAATAAATCATATTTGATGTTTATTAAAGTGAGTAAGCTGTTTCTGGATCGTTCTATGACCTAGAAGATGTGAATAATTCTGGCTATGTGCTAGAAATAATTGATGTGAATTTATAAGACGAAAATAAAATATTTTCGAGAAAAAGACGAAATAGACACTATTCACATATCAAACCCTAAGGGTTAAGGTTTGACCTTAAAGGTTAGGGTTTGAGACCCTAAGACTTTATGGGAGTTTAAAATGTCGGAATGACATTCCGTCAAAAGATTTGATGGTAATATGTCATGAAAAGTTAAGTTAGTCGAGAAAAGTTTTCTCTGGATGAAATCACTATTCATCCGTTTCTGCTCGGGAATTATTATTAAAATTCTAAAAAATGCGTAATGATAGGATTTTAAGACGAGTTAGAATATGTAATAAGATTTCATTTATGGCTTGTGAAGTTTTCGCTTGCAGACTTAAAAGCCGTAATCGTTCGGGAAAGTAAAACCTAACGATCATTATGTAAGTATAATAATAAATGATTATTATACGGAATGAATACGAGTATAATACGAGGTATTATATGAGTATTATACGAAGAGGATACGAGAATTAATATGCCATATAATATAAATTTTATACGAAGGAAATACGTTCAATTTGAATTAATTTTTATGAATAAACCCGTGGGTCGAACGCATGGGTCAACAGGTGGGTTAAACCCATGGGCCAACCCGTGGGCACATGAGATGATAAGGGAGGCAAGTGGGGTGCATGTGCTAGCACATGGCTTCATATGGCAAACCATGTGACTAAGGAGGTTTGGTCCTAATGACAAAACTACTTTAAGTCTTACTAAGCCTATAAATACAAGGCTCATTTGTTGAATTGTTGGTTGATCAAATTGAGAGCAAGTTAGAGAGAGAACAAGAGAAGCTAAGCTTGTGCCATTGATAGCAATCAAGCAATCAAGAACCAACACAAGAACCACCAAGAACACAAGAAGGTATACCCATCTAAACCTTAATTTTAACTTCCTTCAATATCAAATTTGATAGAGAAATGATTGGTGGAAGCATGATTAGTGAGAAGTGATAAGGTTGGCCTTATAGTGGACTTAAAACACTAATAAGCCATGAAGGAATGAAATCATAATAATTGATTAAAAACTTAACCAAGTACTCATCAAAACTATGAGAATTGGAATGATAAGCATGTTTATAATAGTTAGAATCATTAATAATCAACCAATGGATTGATTCCAATTGGTTTGAGATAAAAATATCGAAGAACGAAGATTCGACGAAAGTTATGTAATTAGATGTTAATCGTCGAAATTGTGAATTTCCCGGAATAGAAGTCAAAAGTCGCTGTGTGATTCAAAAATAGTTGTTTTCGATTTCAACATGTGTAATTAGGTAAATAAGACTTACGAGAGCAAGAACGAACCAATTCGGACTTAAAACGAAGAATTGAGAGACGAACGTTCACGAAAACATAAAAATGGACTAATCGGCTAAATTCTTGCTGACAGATTCAGATATGAATTCTGACTTAATGACATTGTAGAACAAAGAATTTGTGTACTATTGGCTTTGGAATGAGCCAATTCTGAGTTGTAACAATCACATTACGAGCTTGGGAATCTCAAAAATTTTTAAGACTCAGAAACTTTTTCTGAAGAACAGGGCTGGCGCTGCAGCGTCGCCCATGTAGTACAAACTAGCACTGCAGCGCCAGCCCGGGAGAGTTCTCTACATGGTGGGCGCCGCAGCACCGCTCGGTAAGGCAAAGCTGGCGCCATAGCGCCAGCAGGGGAAAACTTCTGACATTGTTAATTAATTACTCAACCTTTTTCAAGGTGATTAAGGGGTTAGTAAATGGTGAGTATACAAGGATAGAAACCCTTTAAACAAAATTTTTAACAAAGGGGTTGTAAGAATTAAACCCTGATTGAATGTAATTTAACTTAAAATTTGAGATTAGGAAACGAAAATCGTTGATCAAGATCGAGTGAAGGAATCAATTAGGGTCTCATCTATCATCATACTTAAGTGATGATTGATGAAGGTTCGGTTTATAACGCATGAAGGTAATAAGCCGTTCAGAATGTTAAATAACTTGAACGAATGTTATTAGTTTAACAATTCGGCTAAGTTATACGAGAAGGAGAAGATAGTTACATAATGTATATCGATTACGATAACCTAATTGGTATGCTACGTGTTTATATCTTGTAGAACTTGTAAAGACAGAGTAAAGTGTACTTAAAAGGTTTAACGACGCGAATGTAAGTTTTCTAACCCTTGTATTAACGTTATGTTATGCAAGCCTTCTGAACTCTTATCTGTACATAATGTCGAACAAGTTGTCAATAGGCATGGTTGCTATGCATGAACTGTTGTTGAATAGTCGATGCCATTTGCTTTGGCTAGACGTATATGTAAAGTATTTTGATTGATTTCCATAAATCTTTTAAAGTATTCTTGATGTGCTATCCTATGCCATTTGCTTTGGTAAGGATTCTGAGGTAAACCTGAGTATAAATACACAAAGGTTTTAACGTCGTTAAATCGACGGGCACTTGAAGTTGCCAAAAAGCTTAAATATGAAAACGTTTAAGGAATGAGTATTGATCAACATAAAGTACTACAGGCTGATCACCTGGACATGCTCAT
Organism: Panax stipuleanatus; assembly: GCA_020205555.1. Classification (NCBI taxonomy): domain Eukaryota; kingdom Viridiplantae; phylum Streptophyta; class Magnoliopsida; order Apiales; family Araliaceae; genus Panax; species Panax stipuleanatus. The sequence goes on along the minus strand of CM035120.1, from coordinate 82,875,192 downwards.
AAGTGATATCGGGCTTATAGTTTTGTACCGGGTTGTCCTTTTATGATTGGAAATGGAAAAGAATGTTCATAGTCTTTGACCAGCTCAGATTCTTAAGTGACTACATGTCATTGAAAATGATTTTAAAGGATTTCAAAACATTATCTTGATTATTCCTATTACTTCGTAACTATTGTATAGTTATTGAAGATGAAGTCATCTGATTCTTGATTTTGTGGTTGCAAAGTAAATATTAAACTTGTTGAGCTAGTTATGCTCATTCTTACTTAAAATCATATGTTTCAGCTAAAGGCTATCGGACCAAAGGATCCGGTATGGACAAGGGCAAATCCAGGATGAATACTTAGCTACCCTTGTAATAGCATAGTACTTTTGTTGTAATGAATAATATTATGACACCAAATGAATGTAAAGGTTATGAAGAACTTGGGAAGGAAGTGTTATAATGAATGTTTAAGTAAACTTATACATGTTGTTGAAGTATTCGATTGAATGTATGAGTAAATAGTAGTACCGTGGAGCACCATATCCATGGTTTGAAGGTACCCGAATTTGGGGGCGTCACACATGCTAAATATTCAAGATATAAATCTACAATCCATTTTCCAATTTCTTATAGATTACCAAGTTAATCACTAATTCCTTAGTAATTAATCAGTTAGCACAAATATATTGGAACAATCTATATGGTGCCCACTAAAGAGATAAGAAACTCAATTCAAGTTAACAAAGGGTTCCATTATAACCTTAGAGCAAATATTTAGTTTATAGCTTTTAAGCTAAACACAAGTAGCAATATATACAACATTTATAGATTACAAAATCAAAGGAAATAAATAGAGAAGAATAAACTCTGTCAAAGCATTCTTCAATCTCCATGAAATTCCTTCAAATCATGCTTTCCAGTCCGTGTTGTTAAGTTGCTCTTGAGCTTCAAGCAGTCCCAATCATCTCCGTAATCTATCTTGTTCAAAAGCTATATACAAAAACTAGAGAGAAAATATACTAAGTTATGATCTATGGGTGGTGGTCTCATGTGAGAGATATTGAGAGATGATCACAAAAAGGAGGTTGAGTTCTAATATATAAGCTTTCTTTCCTTCCTCTAGGTCATTTCCTATGCTGTCTGCCTGAAAATAGGAGGTCTCGCGACGGCGCCGACTTTTAGCCTTTGACAGGAGCTGCAGCGCTTGGTCAATGACCTTGGTCAATAAGTGGGAGCTGCGGCGCCAGTTTTGTGAAGAAATTTGGGCGCTGCAGCGCTAAAGATGGGTGATCTGGCAATGAAGCCGCACTGCGACGCCAGAATATAACTAGGAACTGGCGCTGCAGCGTCAGTGCTATAAAAATGCCATTTTTGCCCCCGAAAGCTCAAAATAACCTGAAAGCCTCTGCAAAACAAATATTGTAGCGGCCCCAAATCCGATTATCTTTTACCTCAGACCTGGTACGTTATGATACATCATTTGTATAACTACTGCGGAAGATATAAACATAAATTATTTATACAATAAACTTTTACACATAATCCCCAAGGTCTGTAACCTTAACTTAATACATACCTTCAATATCCTATAAGATTTACAATGTCACTCATGTCAGAAAATTTAATAATTATAACTGCATAATAATCCAATTATGTAATTTGCCCTTGCCTCTGTCTTTATTCAAGTCATCGTCTTAATTTGAAATGGTTTATCATGTTATAGCAAGAGTGAGCAACAAATTTGCCCAGCAAGTTTTAAGTACAAAGGAGACATATCATGATTGAAAGAAAGAATAAGCTTTCGAATTTTTAACAATATAATAATTGTGAAAGAGCATGAACCATAACTTCAATAGTTGAATGACTGAATCAATAATGTTTAATGTCAACAAAGACCATGAACAATTTTATCTGAACCCTATGAAAATGAAGGTGATCAACCTTTCATACCTGATGAACATATGCAACTTACACTAAGTGCGAATCAATAATCAGTATAGATGTGAATAATCAATAATAATTATTCACAAACATGCTTTGAAAATATAACTCAAGTTTGAGTTAAAGAAAACTTGTAATAAATGCCAATATTCAATAATAATCTTAGATGCGGAATAATCAACAATAATTATCCACTACCATGCTTGATCAATAATAACTCGAGTTTGAGTTAGGGAACTTGCATGTACCGTCGATTACTGCTACGCATTATAATTTAATCTCTAATACAAAGACCTATTACTAATAAGATCGATCTCTCAATTAGCATAACATACTTTATCTCACAATACTATTACTTTATAAGTAAACTATCTAACATTTAATCACATAGTCAAATATTAGATAATACCTAACACTATACGTATTCACAAGTCTAAACCTAGCATACATCGAGTCTCTAACAGTATTCAGTACAGTATGCTGAGTGGTTTTCCACAAACAACCAAAAAACTAGTTTTTCGTCTCGTCTACACTGCTTGTAACAATGAGTTAGATAGGTAGCTAGTTCGTATATACCTCCGCTCCCTGAAGAAATTGTTTAGCCCAGCTACTATACATCAACCATTAAAGAGTACAACTGTACTACTTTAGATTTAACACATATTCTTTTATTTATAAGTTCTTCTTTATAACTAGTAAATCATATAACCAATTATAAATAAAATTCCTTGTACTATACATGAAATAATTTCAGCATTATAATTGTTTACAAAATAAATATTCAGCAACTATATATAAAATAAATTGAGCATTATAACTGCATGTAAAATGAATATTCGTTTAATATGATTGAAATAAATCGAGCATTATAACTGCTTTATAAAATGAATATTCGACTATTCTATTTGAGATAATTTCAGCATTATAACTGCTTATAAAAGTATATTTTCTACTTTATAAGAGAAATAAATCGAACATTATAACTGCTTGTACATAGGACTTTTGTACTATATAATTAAAATAATTTGGGTATTATAACTAAGTATATTTTTACTAAATATATAAAGAAGAATGAAAATAATAACCATTAAAGTAAATACCTCTAGAAGTTGCAAGCTTTAACTAATCCTTTGCAATCTTGAAACTCACCAAAAACTTTCCTCTCTATTTCTCTCTCTATAGCAACCGAAATTCTCCTATATCTCTCTCTCTAACTCTATTTTTGATTTTAAAAAAATGAAGAGAAATGGTTTGCTATTTATAGGAAAACATAGTTTCAATAATTGCACGTTAGAGGCTCGGCTTTTTATAGTTTGCCCCTTGCTTATTACAATTTGGTACCTAGGTTAGTTACACTTTAGTACCTCATTAATTGCACCTTAGTCCCTCGGTGACATCATGATGACATCATCATGATGACATCATCTTTGTGTTTCTTTAATGCTGATGTCATGTTTGCATTATGCTTGCATCATCTATGTTTCTTTAAGGATGATGTCATGCTTGCATCATGCTTTCCTCATCTCTTCTCTGATTGGCCGATTTAAGTTCACATGGATTGGAGGGTATTTTGGTCATTTCACAAATAATTTTAAGGGATTTAGTCATTTCACATATTTTTCTTAAATTTTAACCCTTAAGATTTGCTAATTAGCATAAGAGTTTGCAAATTAGGGTTAAGGTTTTCAAATCTTAAATTAAGGTTTCTAAATGAACATTAGGGATTCTAACTGCACATTATGGTTTTCTAATTAAATATTATGGTTTTCTAATTAAGTTTACATAATTGCATTCCATCTAATCAGTACTTAACATACACATAATCTTTAGCTAATCTAAGCATATCTCACCAAATCTCTCCATATCTTTAGCTTGCTTGCAAATCTAGGAAAACAATTTAATCACATGCTCCATTATCTCCTCCCTTGCTGGGCCGAAAATTGGGCCTAGATTGGGTCGGACCTTTAATTCTTTTTGGGCTTCCTAACTAATTGTTTAGGCTATGTAAACTAACATGGCCCAATGCCTTATTTAGCGTACTAAAGGCCCAAAATGTCCCCTCTCTCATTGGGCTAAAGGGTTGGGCTTTAACTAATTTATCTTGGGCTTGCAAATTAATCCCATAGGTTATTTAATTACAATACCTAATATATGTATTAGGTTGCAAAACTTAATTCTCAATTTTTTTTATACAAAATAAATGTATACACATTATATAATGTATATTTATTTAATCACATACATAATATACATAAGTCAAAACATATTCCACTAGTGTATTAACTTAATAGCCCTAATTAGCTTAATAAGTTATGACCAATAATCATACAAGATAATCTAATAGCTTGAGACATATTTCATAAATCTCTTAGATTTGGTTACTAATATATAGTTAAAATACTAGGACAATTAAATAAAGAAAACCTTTGAAGTTATTTGCTTCAAATACCTAATTTATATATTAGGTCACCAAACTTTATAGGTATCATAGTACCTTATCCTTAATATTCCTTTAAGTACATATAAATTCATTTCTAGGGTTTTGAAACTTTGTAACCCATATTTTCTCTATTCTCATTCAAATAGTAAACCATATAGGTTCTTCTTAAATTTTTTAAATTATTCCTCAAATTCTCATCTATGTTTTATTCTTTATCCTTTATTTTAATCATTCAAGATCTTATAAATTTTTGGGTTGTCACATATATTAAGCAAAATACTAACAAAACACTATAAAAGCAGTATAAAATAATAAGAACGTGCAACTTCTTAAGTATAAAAGTAGTTGATTCGGGTATAAATCCCACTCATCAAATACCCCCAAACTTAAGCCTTTGCTTGTCCCAAAAAAAAATATCATAACAGAAATATCAAAAGTAAATATAACTGCGAATCAAGCGTCGAAATACTATATACCTGCATTGTGGACTCAAGGCTAAGAAAAACGATTTTAAAGTAGAAGCAAAGTCATAAATAAGGCTTTGATCAAATTTCTAGTTTAAACTGCTACTGATCCAAATCTATGTGTGTGATTACCAACTATTCTAACAAATTATAGTTCACATAAACAATTGCAATAAGGAAAGTGCTAACTCAATATGCTCAAGCTATATCAAGTATTTAGAACAAGAAACAAATGCAAGAGCAGATCATCCGACATTAGCATAAGAACCGCTAAATTTAACTTATGCAAAGCTCGGCTAACTTAGGCTGAGTTACCCATGTAGCAAGCTTTTGATCAATGACTCCCAAGCCAGATGGCTTTAGGGAACTTGGCATAGAACACCCTAAGGATCTATTAACTCAAGCAACACTAGCCATGTAACCAAACTTAAGCCAAAATAGAATTTTATTCGTAATATATTAACCAACACAACCTCAAGCATGACCGTGCAATGTCTAATCACATTAGGCTATTCAGAGTTACCCGTGTAACGAGCTTTTGATCAATGGCTCCCAAGCCAAATGTCTTTAGGGCCCTAAATGTAGAACACCTAGAATGATCTATTAACTCGAGTAACAAAAGCCACATAATCAAACTTAGTCAACTAAGCTTATCAAATTATTCTTTTTATTTTTATTTTTATTTATTATTTTTTTTATTATGCTATTAGCCCACGACTGTATTCGAACTTGCATAAGAATCTAAATCTTACTATCATTGACTCACTTAAGTTCGTAAGAACTAACGCAAAAAAATAATTCTTCTATCATGGCACCAAAAAGATAGATACGCATCCATTCATACTATTAAAGCCATAACATGGATAGATTTAAGTAATAAGCATTCATAAATAATACATGCATCAAAAGCTAATAACAATAATCCATGACTACAATTAATACAATAATTTGCAGCCCAAAATACTAACAAAGTAATAATAATAGTGTACTAATGGCATCCTAACAACATCATAGCATAATAAGCAAAAGCTGATAATAACAACTGATAACACCACAAACTTTAGATGGCCAATGTCCTCATTGGCTGAAAATGCAGAAAAAGGATCAGTTTGTGCCATCGTCGTCTGGAATCTCATCATTGCCCTCTTCGTTGCCTTCTTCTGCAGTAGGCGAATGTGGTGGATATGGTGGAAAAATAGGAGGCTTAGGGAACTGGAATGGCATCGAATCTGCCTCGTCTCCACTATATGATGTGTAAATATAGGTCACAATAGTAGGAAACTCAGCCTGGTACTACATCATCAAATCCTGTCTCTGAGCAACCATTGCTATGTGCCTCCTATGCCTCTCCGATCATCGAGATTCTAAATTTGCCTTCTGGTGTAATAGAGTCAGCGATACTAAAATCTCTACCAAGGGCCCCGCTGATGAAGAACCTAGCTTTGGCAACTGAGTGGATGGCCTGACCTCTACAGAATGAGGCAGTTGAGTGGATGGTAAAAAGCCCTCACCTCGAGCATGAGAATCTTCCCCATCCCACACACTATATCGTGAAATAGCAGTGTGATCTCATCAGCTCGCCACTGTACCTTTGCCCTTTTGCACAACCTAATAATCAGCGACGGGTGTAGAAGTCCCCAAGAAGTGCTTCCCTTGATGGCCTTCAGAATGGATTCCTAGATGAGTGACCCCACATCAATCTTCAGTCTAGTCACTATGGCAAAGAGTAAGATTGCACGTTCCTTGGTGACGTCATTATGATGGCGGGTTGGTAAGATAATGTAGCATATAAAGCTATACCACGCCTTTCCATATCAACTAAATGCGTGGTGTGGAAAACTAGTCTTCTATTTAATGTTGTCATTGGTTTTCCATACTGTCCCGGGCTTGCAAAGCCTCTTGATGATATCCTCTAAGTCATAGCTGCGGATCCTTGGCTGTAAGTAATCCGTACCATCATAGCTAGACATATCAAAAAAAGTATTGAAGGTTGTACTGTCAAAGGCAACTGCTTTCCCTCAAACTTGAACTACTGTTGGGCCTTCAGAATTTGCATTCGCGTAGAACTCACGATCCATAGAGATAATAGTGGGTCAAGGCTGCTTTGTAAAATGCACCCATTTCCGATTAATAATCATTGTCATCATTTTGCCATCCTGCTTTGAGTCTGGCATCAAGCCCCTCTCAAGCACCAAACTCTTCTTGGCAAAAATTTAATTGTATCGTGCACACGTCTCCTCACTGACAAATATTGCTTGGTCCCATTGCGGTGCCGAAGAAGAGGAACCACCAATGCTAAGTCTTTGTCTCTTTGGAGGCATTTTCAAATTTCAGCAATTACTCAGCACAACTGTCCAAATACAACCCAAAACCAAGCCAAAATTGAATCCTAGCCAAGATGTGCCAAAGATAGCAAAAAATAATGCCAAAATGTACTCCGATGCAACCTAATCCAAAACTACAATGCCACACTGTAATTCAATGTAAGTGACAAGCCAATAGGAGATTAATGTTCACTGGTGCATTTCGTCGAACAATTAGTGCGCACAGCCCAAAATCAAACTTCAAATGTCTGTTTTAAGAAGCCTTAAACCCAAAATTTCAAGCAAACCACAACAATCCCAAACAATTTATAAAGAAAATCCAATTGATTTGACCAATTAGAGGCTCAACTGCCTTGGATAGGAAGAGAAATTGAATTACCTCAACTTTGTGTTGAGAACCCTAGAATCTACAAACCTGCAATCCCTTGTGAAGGCATGAGTCTAGGTTTAGAAGCGGATGAGGATAGTATGTAGTCTGATGTCCTAAATTGGGGGAGGTGCTTGGGAGTATTTGTTGTTGTTGTCGATAGAATGTGGGGATATGGCCTTATTATGCCGAGTTCTGCCTAATTAAACCAACAAAAATTTGCTACCGGCGCTGCGGCGTCGGCTATTCTTCGTTATGAGGCACTGTAGTGCCTGATATTAACACTTGATTTTGGTCGTGGCGCTGCGGCGCGACTTGAAGGGAAAAATGAGGAGCTGCAATGTATATTAACAGTAAGTTTTGCTCATTCCAGACGCTGCGACACGACATGATAAGCTTCTAGAGGCATTGAGACGCGGCCTGAAGTAACTGGGCTTTGATGGAGGCGCGACAGCGCCAATTCTAGAGCAAACTGAGGCACCGACTTTGTATTAGTGAATATTTTTTAAGTTTATCTGCAGGCAAACTATAGCTCATGACCAACACTTAGCCTATAAAATTTTTCTATCAAAAGCTATACACAAACCAAACAAACTAAATAAAACTAAACTAACAACTAAGAAAACTAAAAGCTATACATAGACTAACAATTTTATAAGACTAACTACAACTAATAACTCAAAACTTCTATACTAGGCACTTAGGAATCTCTTTGACATGCAATCACTAAAATAGAAATTCTACTGAACCTAGACATTTAACAAAAGTATTACTAAAATTTCAAACATATAACTATATCAAAGTTGACACTTTGGTGAAAAACTTACTTTATACCAAAATGAACTATATTACTAAAATACTACCAAAACATGTTGACAAGCTACATTTAACACACTACTATGTCAACGCAAACCTAATATTATGCAAAACTACGACGCTCATACTAAACTACTATAATATAGGAAAATATACAATTAACATACGAAAAGCAACAAAGTTAAAAATGATACTGAAATTAAACTAAAACTTGGGTTTCATATTTTTAAAAAATATTCTCATATGATACAAAAAACATACTGAAATTTGGGAATTTTTCGATTAGCGAGCGAGGCGTGAGAAAATTGTAAAGTGGCTCATTCGTTATGCAAGGATGTGAGTTATTCGTGAAACAAAGTGTGAAACTAATTTGCTAAGGAAATAGAATATTTATGTATGAGGCAATGGGCCGAATTAACTTATGAGCTATCAAAAAGGTTTAAAAATAATATAAATAAAGGAAATAATATAGTAAGTCGTGTTTTACTAAAAGTTATATAATATCAGTTTAGAACCTAAATTCGCAAATAAAGATAAAAGATATTCATAAAGTGGAATATAAGTGATTTAAGCTTCGAAATGTTAAATATTTACATATTAAACTGTGAGGGACCTTTCTTTTGCGTAAAAAAAAATGTTAAAACGAATTAAGTTTCAAAAAAACTAATATTCATTTTGAGTAAGAATAAATATTATCTGTTTGTGTAAAACTAATAATTATTATTAATGGGTATATATGCATATTTTGTAACATATTAAATTATCTAATATGTGTGTGCATGTAAATATGATTATGTAAGAATTGTGGAGAAACTTTAAGTTAAATTTTAGCGGTAATCTTCAATCAAGGCAAGTCTTTCAGTTCCTATTTGATATGTGTAATTGATGATGAATTGTTTTAATCTGTATTGCAAAGATATTACATATGTTGTGAGCATGAAATGTTAAAATCAATTTATAGCTACATTGATTGAGTAAAGAATGTTGATTGAGTAAGGTACTCAATCTTTATACTTGTTATGTGAATTAAAGCATGTATGATATTTAGTCTACTGATTATTATGTATAAGATGAGCATGTTATTTATGTGCTATGTAATGCATGAAAACTGTTGGATCTTGCTGAGCTGTCGAGCTCATTCTTGCAAAATAACTATTTTTGCAGGTCAAGGTTTCAAGGTAATGATACGTGCTAATTGAATGATAAAGATCAATATCAATTCAAGAAGATTACTTATTTTAGATGAGAAATGCATTTAATATTTTTGATTGTAACATAATTGTTGAGTTGTAAATTTGAGCTATCTGATGTAAAATGGATATTGCTTTGTGATGAAAGATTTTATATAGCAACTTTGATGAAACGATTCATGAAATAAATTTGAATCAAAGATATATAATGATAAAGGTTGTGATTCAGGGAAATATAAAAAGTAGACAAAAAAGTTTAAAATATTCTGCATTTTTAGTGATTGTATCATCAAATAATGATGTAAAGTTAGAATAAAGGTGTATTGATAACGACCGAGATTGAGAGTTGAATTGTATGAATTTTGGGGTCCTTACAGTTGGTATCAAAGTTGATAGGTTATACACCTTAGGTAAGAGTACCTTAGGTTATGACCGTAGTGAGGAAAATAATAATAATAATAATAATTTAAGTTTAAGTAGTGGTATAGTCGTACTCTTTAATGGTTGATGTATAGTATCTGGGCTAAGCGATTCCTTAAGAGAGCGGAGGTATATACGAACTAGCCACCGATCTAACTCGCTGTGAAATACAGTGTAGACGAGACGAAAAACTAGTTTGTAGGTTGTTTGTGGGAAATTACTCAGCTCATAATATTGAACGCTGTTATAGACTCGATGTGTACCGAGTATAGAGTTATGAATATGTATGATGAAAAGGTGATTCTTTTCACATACGTAGATGTATAGGATGAGTTAAGTCCTAAAAATATTATAAGAAGATGATGAGAATAACGAGGAGTAAACTCGAATAAAATATTTAGCAATATGAATGAAGTTAGAAATTCTTAAAGGAAGAATTGGTAAATAAAAAAAGAAGATTCAAAGAAAAATCTTGAAGAGATTATAAAGATAAGAATCAGGAGTTGCCTAACTCCAATAATCAAGATGTCGAATAATGATGAATAGACAAAGTCTATAAGATTAAAAGAATAAATAAAATCATAATATGATATGATGAAAGGTAAAGATAAAAGGATTGTAAAACAAAACGATAATGAGATAAGAAAAGAATCATAAGGGAGATGATTATAGAATAAGATCACGACGTGATCTTTTAAAGTTGTAAAAGACAGATGGTATGTAATGATTGAATAGTTATAGTTTGCAGCTATAAAGAGAATGTACTATGATATAGTACGAGATAAACTCACGCGGAGTTATAAATGATGAGATACAAAAAATTCGTATCGACCTAAAGAGCAAGTTATGAGCAAGATAAAGTTAAGTGGGATTTCAACTGAGGACTCATGTGGTGGCTGAGTTGTACAAACCTTTGTATGGGCAGGAGTTTTGTGCTTACACTTGGTTTATCGCATGGATAATCATTGAAATGTTGGTGTCGCGCTATCGATATATATATAGTGAGAAGGTGATTCTTATCCCATGTTTATATTTGACAGTTAGAGACAATTAAGATTAAATTAGATAATATTAAGGTTAGGTGTGGTTCTTAAAAATCATGCTTATGGTAAGTTCGTGACTCATAATCGTATGTATGTTTTTGAACCCCTAAGCATATGGACAGTTCCTGATCAGTTCTTGGACTACGTATTGCTAGGACAAGTTCTTAAACTCATATTATTGTGGCCAGTTCTTGAACTTCCAAAGTGTGGTAAGTTTGATGAACTATACTGGGTATAGAGAGGTTATGGTATAGAAAGCATTGATGGTGCTGAAGATTGATAGAATGATTAAGTAATGAATCAGTAGAGTAGAGATTAATATTGATGGAGGAAAATTGGATATTCTAAATCTTTTAGCTGTGCTAAATTTTCAAAATTTATTGACTTCGTGCTGATATTTGCACTTTTGAGTCTTTTAAAAAATATTGGATCAAATAATTGAACCAATGGATTTTTAAAGCAGTGCTATTATTCACATGTCTATGCTAATTGCTTCAGCTAGACAAAAATGATTCAAAAATTTCAAAATGTATTTTATATATATTTTTGCATCATTTGATATGGTGTAGAAATAATAATCAAGGAAGTAATCAATGTAGTTAAACCTAGTGTTGGATGTGATCGTAGGATCGTCAGCCCACTATGGTATGTAGTATGACGACGTCATATAATGACAGAATCTTCAACGTACCATTACAACGGTACGGTATCATGATATCATAAAAAGATTTATTTATTTTTAATTTCCTTAAACTATAAAAAAAGAAGGGAATGTTTATTGAGTTGGTTAAATATATATATATATATATATATATATATATATTTCGATTAATGTCTGAATTGTTGCTAAAAGTCTATGCTACTTGATTCAGCTAGACAAATATTGAAAGATGTTTATGAAATTTGAGCGTTATTGACAAAGTATGCCAAACTAGATTGCTCTGGTACGGATTCAGATGTTGAAAGTTGAGGTGAACAACCCTATAAAGGGGACATGTTATCGGAGACAATGGTTTCGAGTGTAACGCATATAGTCGTTATAATGTAATACGTTTGCGCACGACGTAGTAGTGCGATAGTCTGAACACCTAGAGCACCTATGTAGGATGTTTACAGTCTGTGTGATTGTTAAACATTTTGTTAGAGCGGTTTATAGTGTGAAGTACCGGGGGTGAAGCACTATTAAACCTAGAGATTAGTTCAAGGTCGTGTGACCCCTCAACTTGATTTGAGAATTATTTAAATTCCTGAGTTATTTATACTACTTCTCAATTATTGAACAATTGTGGAATATTCTTGTTATTCTAAAGTAAATATGGAAAGGAGGGTATTCCTTAGAACGGAGTAAGTTGTATAATAATGAATATATTGAGCAAGTAAGGAAAGAAATTCCGAAAAGAGAAAGGATGAAGTTATCTAAAGAAAAGTTGAAATTCTTGAAAGAGAAAGATGTGAAGAATGCGATAATTTTTTTTAGAAAGATCCTTAGAGGAGGAAGTGGTTATAGAACCCAATGAAAGAATAAAAGATTAACGTAAAATCTATTTTGATAGATTGAATGAATGAAGATTAATAAATAAAAATTTTGAGGACGAAATTCTTAGATGAATGGGTGAATGTGATAACCCGAATACTTATAAGATAGTGAATTATGAAGTATATGAATTCGACGAGTAGAGTATATGGTAATGATCCTTTAGAAAAGGTAATGAACGGGTTAAATAATATATAATACTTGAAACATAATTGAGTTTAATTGAAGGTTATGAAATAAAATTTAGAATTTGATGAAGAAATGAATAGAGTAAGATATGTATATAAAACTTTTGTTAAGGTAATGGGTTGAAGTTATTCAACGATAAATTTATGAAGGAGATTGGTGTAAATTGAGTAAGCGAGGTTTCAGTGATTCCGAAGACAGAATACTTATAAGGGGGGAAGGATGTGACAACTCGAATTCTCAATAATTATTAAAATAAGAATTTAATAAATAAAATTCTTATTATGAGATGTTTTGGGTTTAAATATGTTATATATATTTTGAAATTTATGATTTGGTGTGAAGGGAATTAAATGTTTATATATAAAACAGAGTAGTATATATATTCATATGTTTGAGAAAATGAGATTTAATAGTTAATTAAACTATTAAAGAAATTAAATAATGTTAGTTAATTTAATTAAGTTAAAAATTATATTATGAAATAATATAAATTAATTTTAATGCCTTGATTGGCAATGAAATTGTTATGAATTAAATTTTATAAATAATGTGAGTAATTCACTTAATTAAAATAATAAATTAGTGTAAGCATATTTATTTTAATAAATGAGGAGGTAATATATTACAGTATGAGTGTAATATAATAAAGTTAAACAAAGAATTAAAGGTACATAATCTAGTTTATATTTCTAGTTTATGTGTTCTTGAGTTTTCTTTTAAAATTGAAGTTTTGGTTAATGAATTTGTAGGTTATGATGTTATATATGTTATTAGATATTTATAATTTGATAATGGTCATCTAAAAATGATTTTTTAGAAATTAAATTCATATATTTATGCTAAAGAAAAGGAATTTGGGTTTTGATTGTAATGTATGTTTTGGTTTACTTTGAGACTAAAATTAATGATGAATTCGTGATGGAAACTTTAAATTGAGGGTTGATTTTTGTTCTCCTCTGTAAACGAAAACAACGCAACTTGAACGGATTACGCTAAACATGTTAAATATATAAAAAAATAGTATTAACCAAGTCCCACATCGACTAAATTGAGAACTTTATTCTTTTCTAAATCTATAAATAGAAGGTTTGGCCCATTGTTTCATTCACCAACAATAAGGCCTCCAATTTTGAGAAAGGTTTTGTTATGGGAGGACTTTTTATAAAGACCTCTTAGTTAAATTTTGGCGTCAAGTGCATAGGCAGTTTGTGGAACTCGTATTTTCGGGTATGTTTCTTACTTAATTTTTGGTATTGTTATTATTTTAAATATTGTATTTAGTTTGTTAGTTCTTAGAAGATGTTAAATTTCTGGTAGTTCTATGAATTAGGAATCCATAGAGTCCAAACGAACTCAATTGCATATCTAATTGTTGAGTCCATATAGTTTTATGATTTTTTGGTATGTTTTAGTTTTATGAATTATGAATCCATAGAATCGAAAAACGGACTAAAAATGATTTAGATCGAAGTTGTCGTGAAAGTTTTCGTAAAACATGTTAAACGATGAAAACCTTAGCCTGGGGAACTTTTGAGCCAAATTTTGGACTAATTAATTAATCTAAAAAATTATAAATTCAAGGGGGGGGGGGGGGGTTTGTAGAGCATGTTACAAGCTTTCCATAGCCTCAAGAATGACTTAATTCTGATAACGGATGACCAAGTTATGAAGATTTGAAGTATGTGCGTTAAAATAGACAAAATCTTGAAAAGTTCAAAAACTAGTGCATAGCTGACCCTAAGAGACAAATTCGGGGCTAGTTAGATGTTTCAGAAAATTCTGGGCTTTTTGGGTATTATAGTACACTGAATAAGATTTCCATAGACTCTGGAACGGACTAATTTCGACTTTGGAGCAAAGAGTTATGAACGTTAAAAATAGTCGCGTCAAAACTGTCCAAATCAAGAAAATCAAGTGCAGAGATGTCCCTTGCGCGAATTTTCTGGACTGATGTGTTCGGAATTTGGAAAATGTCAGTAAATAAGATTTGTAGCCCCAGAAGTTAGCTTCGCGTGAGCACAAGAATCGCTCAAAATATTTTGAAACGAAAACGTTATGACTATTTTAGCGAGAGAGGGTAAAGTTGAAACGATAGTGAAAAACTGTTATGAATGTACACTTTTGACGCTCTGTTTGGGCTGCCTAATGAACCCATAAAGGGGGTTTCATACTTTTTAAAAATATTCTCATATGATACGAAAAATATACTAAAATTTGGCAATTTTCCGATAAGCGAGCAAGGCGTGAGAAAATTGCAAAATGGCTTATTCGTTATGCAAGGATGTGAGTTATTCGTGAAGCAAAGTGCAAAACTAATTTGCTAAGGAAATAGAATATTTGTGAATGAGGCAATGGGCCGAATTGCTATCAAAAAGGTATAAAAATAATATAAATAAAGAAAATAATATAGTAAGCTGTGTTTTACTAAAAGTTATATAATATCAGTTTAGAACCTAAATTCGCAAATAAAGGCAAAATATATTCTTAAAGTGGAATATAAGTGATTTATACTTCGAAATGTTAAATATTTACATATTATACTATGAGGGACCTTTATTTGGCGTAAAAAAAATATTTAAACGAATTATGTTTCTAAATAAACTAATATTCGTTTTGAGTAAGAATAAATAATATTAGTTTATGTAAAGCTAATAATTATTATTAATGGATATACATGCAAGTTTTGTAACATATTCAATTATCTAATATGTGTGTGCATGTAAATATGATTATGTAGGAATTGTGGAGAAACTTTAAGTTAAATTTTAGCGGTAATCTCCAATCAAGGTAAGTCTTTCAGTTCTTATTTGCTATATGTAATTGATGATGAATTGTTTTAATCTGTATTGCAAAGATATTACATATGTTGTGAGCATGAAATGTTAAAATCAATTTATGGCTACATTGATTAAGAAAAGAATGTTGATTGAGTAAGGTACTCAATCTTTATACTTGTTATATGAATTAAAGCATGTATGATATGTTAGTCTAATGATTATGATGTATAAGATGAGCATGTTATTTATTTGTTACGTGATGCATGAAAACTGTTAGATCTTGCAGAGCTGTCGAGTTCATTCTTGCAAAATAACTATTTTTGCAGGTCAAGGTTTCAAGGTAATGATACGTGCTAATTGAATGATAAAGATCAATAGCAATTCAAGAAGATTACTTATTTTAGAAGAGAAATGCATTTAATGTTTTTGATTGTAACATAATTATTGAGTTGTAAAGTTGAGTTATCCGATGTATAATGGATATTGCTTTGTGATAAAAGATTTTATATAGCAACTTTGATGAAGAGATTCATGAAATAAATTTGAATCAAAGATATATAATGATAAAGGTTGTGATTCAGGGAAATATAGAAAGTAGAAAGAAAAGTTTAAAATATTCTGTATTTTTAGTGATTGTATCATCAAATAATGATGTAAAGTTAGAATAAAATTGTATTGATAACGACCGAGATTGAGAGTTGAATTATATGAATTTTGGGGTCGTTACGTTATCATCAAACATGATTAGCTTGTGTGCATACTACTTTCAGAGATATGTTGTAATAATGTAATAATTACATTCATGTCGTTAAGATTATATTAAATGGGTAGTATCGTGGAGCACCAAACCTGGGTTTGAAGGTAGACTTAGGATTTGGGGGCGTCACAGTTGGTATCAAAGTTGTACGTTATAAACCTTAGGTGGGGGAACCTTAGGCTATAACCTAATATAAATGATGAAGATAGTACATAGATAAACTCAGCTAGAGATTTTAATAGATGAATTGATAAAATTCAACGAAATATGTAAAAGAAGCAAACGTAAAATAAACTCTGTGTTTATGTTATAATGATGAATATATTTATGGTGAGATATTTATTAAGTTATAAAACATGATGGAGGATATTGTTAGAAGAAAACTTAGAGATGTTTATATAGAGAGTGAGGAGCTGATTACTGCACATGAACCAGTGCAATAGTAGCACCTGAATAAGAGTATGAACCGGAGGCGGAGTCATAGGTAGGATCCTGCATCCAAGGAGGAAGAGCTAGCAAAGGAAGGTCAGACTGAGCACTTGGATCAACAATGATCTAGTGCTAGTTATAACCGAGTATGAGTTTGAAGACGCCATTAGGCGGGATCTTCAAGATTAATGTATATATGATATATATACATATATCGATATATATCAATGTAAAGGCATAAATTCCAACTTTCGTGTAAATATTGGGTAAAATCTAGTTACGCACAACACGCAAGTATACGTAGTCAACAAGTAACAAAGTGATGAGTAGAGTATCGTTCCCACGGAGAAAATAAATGAAATTTATCCTAACAACTACCAATTTTATATTAAATCAATTTTATTAAACAAATAAATAAGTTTGTGAAATTTATAAACTACTAAATAATTAAAAACCAAATAACTACCACAAGATTTAACCAAGATTTGGAGAATTAAGCCTACAACTTCATGTTGGTCATTTTCACGATCAATAAACCCGCACAAGTATACGTGGTCTAACAAGTAATACAGTAAAAAGTTGAGTGTCGAACCCACGAGAAAATAGTACTAACGCTATTCAAATACTAAAATTATATCAATTCGGTCTTATCTAAATAGGTTAAAAGTGATGGTGTGTTTAAAATTATATGATTAAAAATAGTAAAATGTGAGATCGAGTTGTATCAAATATGGCAAGCTAGGATTACAACTCCCCTAATACTTTGTCTAATCTCCTAACTCTCCATTTATCTAACAAATCACAAGAATGGTCAACCGAAAATAATGAGTACACATAAGCATCTTCCGATAGGTCAAATGCAAATCCCTTAGCTAAATAAATCATAATATTCCTATAGTGAAAATAATTAGACTAAGGGTCATTAAGATTAATTCTCAATGGTTAAACAAGGCAAATAGATATATTCCTATTCTATTGTGCAAAATATGCTCTCACTCCCATAGGCATGGTCATAACAAGTGTTATTGTATTTAGGGTTAGGCATTTAAATCCATTTTCTAATATCAATTAAAACCCTTATCAATTCTTTAGCCAAGCAATCAATAAATAAACATGAAATACAACAACACATTCAAGCATGAATCATTATAATAAATATGGGAGAAATTCAATTAAACTAATCATTAGGTTACATTGCAATCCTAGAAATGGAATTAGTTCATAACTATAGAACTAATAAACATTTTCAAAGTATTCAACATGCTTAATATACATAATTGAATGAAAGATTTGGATAAAGAAAATGTTATTTTGAAATTTTCTGGCTACAATTCTTCTCTTCGCCATGTAGAATTCGAGCAATGAGGGAAGCAATAAGCTTGGGAGATTTGAAGGTCCAACTTTCTCTCTTGTTGAGCTAGCTATCTCTCTATTCTCTATTCTATATGTAAAACTGATACGTGGCTACTGAAATTGATAAGCCTTTTATAGAGTGATAAGCAGCTACGTTATATACTCTGATGTCTGCCTAAAAACATGAGGTGGCGATGCGGCGCCACCATTATGCCTTGTACAGGCACTATGGTGCTAGTCAAAGTCCTCTGGCCATTAAGTCGCGCTGCGTCGCCATCTTTGTGCAGGAACAGGAGCACCGCGGCACACGAAGGAGGTGAGTTGGTAATCATGTGGCAATGCGGCGCCACTTTTGTGCTTTGTCTCGGCGCTGTGGCGCTGGCACTGGGCCTTGTTGGCGTATGCAGGCACTGCTATGCCACCATTATAAGGAAACCAAGCGCTGCGGCGCCGGTTCTATAAAAGTGATAGTTTTGCCCTTTAGAAGCTGAAAATGACCTAATAATCCCTGCAAAGCACTTTTATGCCAAATGATAACAAACAATATATAAAAGTAGTATAAAATAAGATAAACAGTCAAATTCTTATGGTTTAGAGTGCTCGATTCGCGAATATAAATCCCACTCATCAAATACCACCTAACTTAAGCTTTTGCATTTCCCTAAGCAAAAATATCTGAAAAAAAATAACAAAAACAAATATAACCGCGCATCATAACTTGAACTACTATATATCCGCATTGTGGCCTCAAGGATAATAATAACAATTTCAAAGCAGAAGCAAACTCATAAATAAGGCTTCGATCAAACTTCTAACTTAGACTGCTACTGATCCAAATATCTATGTGTGTGTGACTACCATCTATTCTAACTAATTATAATTCACAACATAGACAATTGCAATAAGGAAAATGTCAACTCTATACGCTCAAGCACATAAAGTATTCGGAACAAGACCCAAATGCAAGAACAGACCACTCGATATTAGTATGAGAACGACTATATTTGACTTGCGCAAAATTCAGCTACCTTAGGTTGCATTACCCATGTAGAAAGTTTTTGATCAATGACTCCCAAGCCAGATGACTTTAGAGCACTAGGCGTGGAACACCCCTAAGGATATAATCCCTCAAGAAACACTTGCCACGTAGCCAAACTTAAACCAAACTAGGATTTTTTCCGTTAAACATTTTTTTTTTCTCTTTTTACTAACTCAATCCTCGAGCATGACCGTGCAATGTCTAATTACATTAGGCTATTCAGAGTTACCCGTGTAACGAGCTTTTGATCAATGACTTCTGTGACGCCCCCAAATTCAAATACGTGTACCTCGAATTCGGTGCCTCACGTGCTAATTCTAATAACATACTAAAATCTCATACAACGAAATAATAGAATAATTTACATTGATTTAATATAAATATTCACGTCCCACGGACTCGCAACCATAACTACTTAATACATATCTTAAATCCAAACACAACTTAAACATAATACTAAATTAAGTTTCATTACAACATAATAATAAGTCTAAAAGAAGAACAAAGCTACGTCGTAGCCTTGCCTTTACCCTTGTCCGTGCCAGAGGTTCCGCACTATTCTGCCTTAACTGAAATGTTTAAGGAAAGTAAGGGTGAGCGAAAAATTTGTTCAGCAAGTAATATAGCAATAAGGGTAAGCATAATTATAAAGCTAATAAATTCCAAGGCAAAATGACAAGTGATAGCTCAAAGGTTAAAGGAATAATGTTGTAAAAAAGAGATATCAGTAGTTCCAAAATTGTCCTTTGAATTATAAATACAAGGTCGTTATAGACCGAAGCATTATCAAAAGAATTCAAAGGTTTCAACTTTTTCCAATAGATAGAATTTTAATACTGAGCAGTCACTAAGGACCAAGAACTGTGATACCCCCAAATCCGGGTACTTCGTTTTCACGGGATTTGGTGCTCACTATCTAAATAAAACATACATCTACCCAAAAACAAGGAATGTAAAATAAATTAAAACCTTGAATAAATAATAAAATTCTTCCTTAAAAATGAATTACAACCTTATTCAAAATCTCCCAGGTTTGCTAACCTTAACATAAATAAATAAGTGCGGAAATAACATCACAAATGAAATCTTATTACAATCAACATCAAAAGACAACAAGTCTGCACTTGTTCATCTTGCCTTTTCCTTTACTTGTTGACAGTACGTCAACATTCTCGACTTAAACTACAAGAAATTATTAAATATGCAAGAGTGAGCAAAAAAAAGCTCACTTGGAATACATCAATAATATGACATAACTGAATAACTTTAAAAGATTTGAATAACTTTACTTTCATCAACCATAAAGAATTGAATAATAATTCTTTCATCAATATTTAGAATTTTGAATATTGAAATCATCTGAGGGTCATAAGACCTTGAACCATGTCCTAGGTTATAAATATTTCTATTTAAAACCGTTAACAGTCATATAGACTATGGACTCTTAACTTATACCACTACAAGAAAAGAGGCTATCAGCGACCAAATATATCAGCGACCGCAAAATACGGTCGCTAGTGGTGGAATCAGCGACCGCCTTTGGCGACCATCATAAAATCTGGTCGCTAATTTATATCTGCGACCGCATGCGGTCGCTATCCGGTCGCAGGTGTGTTTTTGCCGCCTAAAAATTGGCGTGAATTGTTCGCGGTCTTTTCTTCAGCGACCAAGGAGTGACAGCGACCGCATGCGGTCGCTGATATATCCACGTCATTAAAAACTAGCGACCGTATGCGGTCGCTGAAAGCGGTCGCTGATGCTTTTAAATGTTCTCAGCAACAGGCCTGGACAACAGACGCGAAACGGAAAGAAAAAGAGGGAGATAGAGAAGGAGAGAAGAGGGAGAAGGGAGAGAAGAATAGGGAGAAGAGGTGCCGCCCATTGCTACCGTCCGCTGCCACCGCCCGCTGCTATTGTCGCCGACATTTAGGTATATATTAGTTATACTATGAATGATTTTGGTATACAATGAATGATTAATTTGGGTAATGTATACATATATGCATTGATATGTTGCTATGAATATATATATATATACATATATACATGTTATTATATTGATTTGTTGCTATGAATATGTATATATATATACATAAATTTGATTAATTTGGTGTATGTATACCCCATTGTTAAGAACCCTTAATTAGGTTTAATTTGGATAATTAGATTTAATTTGGGTAATTAGGTTTAATTTGGGTATTGTATACTATATATATATTCTTTGTAACATTACTAAGTTACCATTTACTTAGTTGTCAACTAATAAATAAATAAAAATTTGTGATCACATATGTATTTAGTGATCATTTTGGATGACTAATATAGAGTACTGATTATAATTTTATAATTGTAATAGCCAACCCAACCCAATATAGAGTACTGATTTTCCAATATGCAAACTTAGATGCTATATTATGAATTAGGTATTAGGAATCCCAAATAATTTTAAACAAGTCTACCATAAATTAAAAAGCACAGCCTTTACTTGGCTTACCCACCCAATATCAATGAATCTTCTCTTTTTCTTAGTATCTTATTTTTCTTAGTTAAAAAAATAAATTATAAGTCAACAAACTCTACCACCCACGGCAACAAGAAATATTACTTCTTGACACATTCAAATGGAAAAGGTATGGTTTCAATAAAATAGTGTAATAATAAGTTAAAAAGCTAATATTATAAGTAAGCAAATTCACTAAATTTCTCTCTACTGTTGGATGGATGAGAATTTATTTACGACCAACGAATAGGAGGCATACAACCCACATATATAATCACATACAGTTTACTTAGTTTGCATAACAGAACAGCTAGAAAATAGTGCCTAATATTTTTAGGTACAAAACACAATCTTAATATAACCTACTACAAACTTGCTTCAAAAAAGAACAAGAAAGTGACTGACATCCAAAAGAATAGAGCATCGAATGAACTGCCTCTCCGAGTCTTCTCTATGTAAGCTCTTCTTCTTCACATATAAAGCATAGACTATTAGTATCAAATATAAAGGGTTATCTAGGAAGCAAAATTAATTAAACACTAAACAAAAAGAACAAGAATGAAATTGATCTAGTTGAACTGTTATAATGGGAAGATGTTATAGGTTCAAGGGGCTTAGGTTATGTTAACAAGAATAATCTATGATCCTATAGAAGAACTATGACTAATCAAGTTAGGATTCTACAGCTATATCATAAATCCAGGCAGGACGGAAGTATTCAGACAAGAGAATTAAATGCGTCACCAATCAACTAGTTTCCTTTGAAGCTTGAAGATGGGAGAAGTATGGTTTGAACATGTATGGTTGGAGCTGTGTTGTTGTTTGAAGACCCTCAAACAATAACAGCTTACATGTATGTTGAAATGTTAATCATATACGTGTATATGCTCAAGTCATATGTTTACAATTATGCTTAAATGTTAATCATATGCTTACAAGTATGCTCAAGTCATATGCTTACAAGTATGCTTAACGCATATGCTTACAAGTATGCTCAAGTAATATGCTTACATAAGGATACATCTATATGTATTTATATGCATCATAAATGACATTGGGCTGAATTGTAAATATCTAACAAGGGGATACAATAATTCTTGTTTGCAATAGGTACCGTGGTATCATGGACCTTTATTCAGACCGAAGTTGGATGAGAAAACGAAAGTCAAGTTCCCAAATAGGTGCTACAACTGAATTTAGAACTGGTTGTCAAGTGTTTCTAGATTATGCATATAGTCATCCGGAATGTGTGAATGGTCAGAACAAGATAAGATGCCCTTGTTTGAAGTGTAAAAATCAAAATTATATGGACAGAGACATAGTAAACTATCATTTACTTGTTTCTGGGTTCATGAGAAATTATGAAGAATGCTGGTGGGCACATGGGCAGAGAAGAGATAGTGGCTATGCACAAGTACACACTCCGGGCAGCAGTACCCATCGTATGAATGCCATGGTTCATGATATTGCAGGGCCGGATTTTGATTGGGAACAAGGCAGAGAGCAACCTATGAATTCTGATGCCAAAGCGTTCTTTAAGTTGTTAGACGAGGGTAGCGAGCCGTTGTGGCATGGTTGCACCAAGCACACTACATTGTCTGCAGTGGCGACATTACTTAACATCAAGGCTGATCACAACATGAGCCATGAGTGTTTTGAGTCGCTATTGAAGGCCATTAAGAGTATGTTGCCAGACGATGAAAAATTACCCGATAACTACTACTACTGTAAAAAAATGGTGAAGAAGTTGGGTCTTGGATACCAAAAGATCGATGCATGTTCGAACGATTGCATGTTGTTTTATAAGGAAAATGAACAAAAGACAAGGTGCACGTTTTGCAGTCATGATCGGTTCAGGCCTAATAAAGAGGGTGTGACTACAAAAAAGACAAGTATACCTTTTAAGATTTTAAGGTATTTTCCAATTACGCATCGGTTAAAAAGGTTGTACATGTCTTCAAGAACAGCTGAACATATGACTTGGCATGCGAAATCTCCAGCTAAAGATGGAGAACTTAACCATCCCGCAGATGGGCAGGCTTGGAAGAATTTTAACTTAGCACATCCTGGATTTGCATTGGAACGTAGAAATGTGAGGCTTGGTTTGTCCACTGATGGATTCAACCCGTTCGGCCACTCAGCTGTTCCGTACTCATGTTGGCCTGTGATTGTTACTCCGTACAACTTGCCTCCATGGATGTGTATGAAACAATCATACTTGTTTCTTTCACTCGTGGTTCCTGGTCCTAAGAGTCCTGGAAAGAACTTAGATGTTTACTTGAGACCTCTTATAGATGAGTTGAAGGTATTGTGGGAGGATGGAGTACAGACTGGGGATGTTGCAACGAAAACAAATTTTAACCTTAGGGCAGCGGTTATGTGGACTATAAGTGATTTCCCTGCCTATGGTATGTTAGCTGGATGGAGTACACACGGGAAGTTGGCTTGTCCGTATTGTATGGAGCATACAAAGTCTTTCAATCTATCAAAAGGTCGAAAGCCTTGCTGGTTTGACTGTCATCGTCGTTTCTTGCCGGTAGACCACCCGTTTCGAAGAAATAGAGAACACTTCAGGAAAGGGAAAGTAGAGAATGATATTCCTGCACCGCGATTGTCGGGGACGGAGATACGTGACCGTGTGATGAGATTGGTTTGGATAACTAAACCAATCTCATCAATATTTAACGTACCATGTATTGTGCACAAATATTTAACGCTTTCGCGTAGTAATCTCCCCTAATAAATAGGGTTGTTCATCTCAATATTTGATATAAGTCCGCACCAAAGAAAGTTTGGTTTGGATAACTAAAAGGAAATTTGGAGTTTCAACTATCATCAACTAAGGAGTAGTTGAATCGACTCACAATTCTTTAACAGTTCGACAATATAAGAATTACGAACCAAATGTAAGCTATAATAATAGACTTCATAATAGCTAAGCATTCTTTTGAAATAACTTAAAGCACTTGAAAGATTAGTAGATCTTGCTTGAACAAATAAGTCAAGATCGCATTACTTCAACAATACTTCAGTCAAGATCGTATTACTTCAACAATACTTCAACACCTGTTTAATATGAATATTAGAAGACAACATAACTTGTACAATAATTAACAAGTTAAGAATCGGAAACAAACTTGTATAATATAAAGAGTAAGGATTAGAGAACTTGTACAACATAAATAACAAGTTTTTAGGGATAGAAAACTTGCTCAATGAAAGAATACAATGAGAAGACTTGTAGAAAGGTAAAAGAAAGGTTTAGGAAACTTGCCTCAAGCACAAGCTACACTTTATAATTATAATTCACTTCCATAATTATCCTACATTTTATAATATGTTTATAACATCAATTAGTACATAACCATGACGCTTAAATTATTGAACTTCTTACTTAAGTTCAACTCACAACGTGGTTTACAACATAGGTCACTAACTAAACACATACGTGAGTCTACACTCACAACATGCACAACATACACACATAACATTTTAAAATATCGTATTGTACCTTATGACAATAATATCCAAGTACATATATAACATATTAACATAAGACTTCAAATTATCTTAAACATATCGAAAGTATGTTATCTCATTGTATATTACACTTAACATGTCATCACATTAAGTTAGCTAAACAAACACTGCACAAAAACCACTCGGAACCAAACTAAAATTCCTAGACAACATGAAGCCCCATTGGGGCGGGTCATCCTAGGCTTAAAGCCCCGCTGGGGCGGGGCCCCCCCTCTGGTGGGTTCCACCCAGCTCGAGATTGTGCATAAAAATAAGCCAATTGGCTTATTTCTTCTTACCAAAGTCCGATTGTTATCAACATAATGTACATGAAATGTTATAAAAACAAAATCTTATACTCTTAATATGATTTTAACATACATAAATACTACAACACATAATCAAAACACAATTTTTATGATTTTTGAAGAAAACACCATTGTTAAGCGTTCTTGACAAAAATTAATATTGTGAGTTCGTTTTTAAACCAATTCATATAATTCCAATTGTATTAACTTTATTTCTTAACATATTGTCATACTCCACGATCAATTTTCATAACAAAGCATAATCAACCACCAATTTTGATAATTAAAAGACTATTTTCAAAAATAAGTTCACTCTAAATTACTATGAACATGAGTTCTTCATGTTCATCGTATTTGCGTGAATTTAACCACTTAGACAACTATATGAATCATATATAAACATGTTATAACACATATCACATATAAATTTTATGTTTACATCAATTTTATGAAAACTAATTTTACAGAGAAGTTCTAAACTATGAAAACACTGAAGAACATAATTTAGAAATCATAGAGTTAGGATTATACCCTTTCTAGCTTTGATTAGGAGAAAAGATGAAGATGATGATGGTGATGTGTTTGATTCTCTCAAACTTTCTCTTCCTCTTCCTTCTTTTTCTCTTCTTCTTCTCTTTTCTATCTAACTTTTCTCTGTTCTTTCTTTGTTTTCTATAACACTGACTAACTCTTGTTTAACTAGTGTATACTGATATACATATAATACGTATATAATATATCTATAACTGACAATTACTAATTAACCCATAATAAATATATTAATTATAATTAATACATGAGTTACAAATTTGAAATTTAAAAAGCTCTAAGGCTTGTTTGGAAAAACAGCTTTATTTTTTAAAAATAGATTATTATTAGCTAAGGCCCTGTTTGGCAAAACGAGATTAAAACAAGTGCAAGGACCTCGTTTGGGTAAAACTAATTTAAAGCCCTTTTTATTCTTTTAACACATAGATTAAATGTTACACTTTATTTAATTAAATTTTCAACCTTCTAATTTAATTAAATAAAAGCTAACATCAATAATTCATATAAAAATTGCCATATAACAATTATAATTACTCGCTAATTATAATTTCATGCAACGATTATCACATAAAATATATCAAATTCAATTATCTCAATTAAATTAGAACTATACCATAAAATCATCACACAGTAATTAAATAAAATATTAAATATTTATTTAATTAACATATTACACTTTATTAAATTACTCCACAACAATCACATAATTTATTTATTTAACTCAATAAATAAACAAATTAAAATATTTATTTAATTTAATAAATATTAAAATTTAATATATAAAATTCTCATTAGTTACAAGAACTCCTGCTAGAATTAACAGTATTTTGCTAAAAATCCAATATAAACAAGTACAACATGTGATCAGCCTAAAGTACCCCACAGTATGCATAATATTTACATGCTATTTGTGCGCACGTCGGTTGCCCGACAGTTATTGTGACAACTCGAGAATTTAGACAATTGATTAAAATCTTAAATGATTAAATTAAGGTTAAATAATAGACCTAGACAGAAAATAAGTGTATGAATTTGACATTTTTGTGAATGATTTTGGAATATTTAAAATTTTTAAGAAGAACCTATAAGGTTTACTATTTGAATAAGAATAAAGAAATATAACCTAATATATATGTTAGGTAGAGTAATTAAATACTATAAGAGATTTATTTTGTACATCTTAAATAATTGATTTTATAACTTAAGTAAAGCAAGTCTAACTGGGTTATGAAACTAAAGATACATGAGTAAGGATATAAATTACAAAGAAGGGAAATGGAAACCCTAACTAAATGATTAGGGTGAGATAAAATTAGAGAGTATGGAACTAAGTTGATTTTATGGCCCAAAGAATTAAATTTGTAGCCCAATTATTTATTTAAGCATTAGACTTGTAGCTAATTTGATTTAATAGCAATTAAGTTATTAAGCTAGCCCAATATATCATGTTTTGGACAAGTATAGTGATGACCTAATTTATTTATTGGTGGAAGCCCAAGTTTTATTTAATTAGTAAGCAAATAAAGGAAAAAGGTGCAAGCTCAAATTAATTAATCAAAGCCCAAGCTTAAGCCCACTTGTGAAAGGTTAGTTTAGTCATTAATCAAAGTGTATAATAAAAACAAAAGTGGAGATAAGAATGACCAAGTGGCAGGATATACATGAGAAGGAGAGAGCGGATGAATATAATGATTATCCACTTTAGTGGTTCACCCACTCCCATTTATGTGTCACTCCTTTAATAGAGACAATACATTTTTATTTATTGCAAGTAAGCTAGTCTATCATGATTAAAGAGAGAGGAAGAGTAAGATCTTGGTAGATTAGGATAGATATACACTTTGTATCTATTCATCTTTACTAACTAACAAATCAAGTATATCATTTACTTTTCATTTCATTTTTCTCTTTCATCTCATAAGCTAGCAAAGCAAGAGGGAGAGAGAGAAAGGCTCATGTTTGGCCAAGAGAGGGAGAGGAGAGAAGTTAGGTTTTGGTATTCCATAGCTTCCTAATCAAGTATTAGGAAGAAGGAGAAGAAGGAACAAACTAAGGTAGAACAAAAATTCTTATTTATGTAGTTTAATTTCTCTTTGTTGGTTTAAGTTTTGATTTTTATAAAGTTATGATTTTGAGGCTTAAAAACCTTAAATCTATATGTTTTATAGTGTTTCAAGTTTATATTTAACCCTTTTGTGGATAAAAAATTGGATCTAAAGCATAAAAGGAAAAATATGTTTTTCAAAAGTAAGAAAACTTAATTTTTCTTAGCTTTGGTTGTGATTAATCTTGTGTTTGGTGATTTTTGTTGAATTAGATCATGGATCATAATAGATACATGAATATATTTGGTATTAGTTTGTGTTATGCTGATTGATGATGGGTTATGTTGGTGAATGGGTGAGAATATGGAAGATTTCTTAAAAATCACTAAGTATGGAAAAATCAGATTTTTGGAAAACGTAACGTCAAACGAAAACGACCATATCTCTCATTCTATTTTGAATTTTTTAGTGTGGTCAATTTCTAGACTTAGATATACAAGTCTTCTAACTTTTTCTAGTGGAATCACTGAAAAATTACATGTAGATTTCCGTGTGGACTGTTTTTAGCAAAGGAAGCAAAACTGAAAATAGCCAAAAAGTAGGCTATCCGGGATTCATAAGGGTAGTTTCGTCCACTTATTTAATGAAATAAATTCCAATATTTTGAGACATTAAAATATATGTTATAAAGTAGCTTGTGTCCAAAAATAAGCTCATTCCGACTTAAATTGAGCAAGTTATGACCATTTCAATATTTGTATTTTTTAGACGAAAATAGCTATAATCGGAGTTGTATAACTCCGATGGCTACGAAATTTAAACTGTAAGCTCATGTTAACATGTGTAAGATCCCGCCAAGAGTTGGGAATTACTGGAGTTAAGCGTAAGGTAGCTAATTTGTTAAGGAATTAACTAGAAATGGATTTTTGAAAAATACTTAAGGGAGCTAAAAAATTTCAGAAAATTATTTTTGTGTATGAAATATATGGATATGTGTTTGACCAAAGGATAGAAAAATAATAAGATGAGTTGATATTTTTGTGAATAGTGTATTTCAGCTTTCTGAAATGAACAATTTCAGGGTACTGAAATGAAAAACTAAAATTGTTAGAAAAAGAAGACAGTTTGGTTTCAGCTTGCTGAAATGATGTATGCAGTCTTTTGAAATCATAAATAGTTACCAAGTCATAATAAGAAACTTATAAATAAACGAGTAACTGTTAAGTCTAACGTAATGCAATCGTACCCTTTAATAGTTGATGTATGGTAGCTGGGCTAAACGACTCCTTCATATGGGGAAGGGATCTACGAATTAATAACTGATCTAACTCACTGTGAAAACAGTGTAGACAAGACGGAAGCTAATTTGTTAGTTGTTTGTGAAAAATCACTAAGTATACTATATTGAATATTATTAAAGACTCGATGTGTGCTAGGTTTAGACTTGTGTATATGTATAGTGTTAAGGTTATCTAATATTTAACTATGTGTTTAAATGTTAGATAGTTTACTTATAAAGTATGTTATGCTAATTGAAAGATCAATCTTATAACTGTTAGGTCTTTTACAATAAAGCGATTATATTATATTGCATAGCAGTAATCGACGGTACAGGCAAGTTCTTATACTCTTTTATTGAGCAAGTTTCCTAACTCGAACTCGAGTTGTTATTGTAAAGCATATTCGTGATTAATCATTGTTGATTATATCACATCTATGATTTATTGATTCGCACGTTGTGCATATTGTATACATCAGGTATGAAAGGCTGATCACCTTCATTACCATATTGTTTAGATAAATTTGTTCATGTATATTGTTGGCCATTCTTCATTATTGACTTGGTCATTCAGTTATGAAAATTGATTTATATCCTTTCACAATTATTTATATTGTTGAAAGTTTGTCAACTTATTATTCTTTTCAATCATGATATATCTTCATTTGAACTTAAACTTGCTGGGCAAACTTGTTGTTCACCCTTGCTATATCATGATAAACATTTCAGATTAAAGAGGAAACTTCGGACACAGTCAAATGCAAAGATAAGTTCCATGATGGAATTATTATACGGTTAAACTGGTAATAATATAGGATACAAATGACATTGTATGTCGTGTAGGATATTGAATGCAGGCATTAAGTTAAGGTTACAGACCTTGGGAATTATGTTGTAAAAGTTATTGTATAAACAATTTATGTTTATATCTTCCTGCAATAGTTATAGAAATGATGTATCGTAACGTACCAAGTCCGAGGTTCTAGGGGCCCGGATTTGGGGGCGTCATAATTATAAGGTTTCCACTTCCATGAGGGTTGTTCATCTCAGTAGATTTATTAGATTCCTCACCAAAGCAATTCGTTTAAATTGCTTTCTAATTCATGATATTGGTCTAGCCGAATCAAATGGCGTAGACAACTTTTACAATGTATACAAGAATAATTTACAAGAATAATTTATAAGTTCAATACTCGCAACATGATTTGAAGAATATAATTGTGATTTAAATCAAGCTATGAAATATTAATTTATAAGACAAGAATTATTCTATCAATTATTTACTCGTACGATCAATAATAGTACAATATTAAGTACGTGCTCAATAAAGAGTAAGGTTTGAATACTTGACTAAGTTGTTGACTAATTCTGACTTTGACTTCTTATCTTTGAAATAACCTATTCTTATTATAATGGTTAATCTCTATCAACTCATAAACATATAAACCTTAATTGGTCTAACACACTAGCCTTAGGTATTTAAGACTTCTCAAAATAATTATTCATTGTTTCTCTAATCTTTATCTCTTTCATTCTATCATTAATCTAGTACTTCATTTTTATAATATTTTATTATCCTTATTATTCGATTAAGGGTTTATACCTCATTATTAATCTTCGAAAGTATTTAATTGTTTAGTAATTATCATTCACAATTAAAATGTTTATTAATGTCATTTTAATTGTTTACACTTTATTAACATCACAATTAGAAATAGTTTTACTTATTATATACCAAATTAATATCAAATGGTTTAAGTTTTATTGATTTACAATTAAGTACTATCTTAATTGTTTATTCATTTCACAGTTAAAACCTTATTTAGTTTTTAATTTTTTATAATTTAGGAAATTTCTTAAAGAAATCCTAAATATTAGAATAATTATCACTTAATAATTTATAATTAAAATTATTTTGATTGTTAAATCTTCTTCGAGTAAATTAAATCTTAAATTTTTAATCTCAAGTTGTATTTAACTAATTCACAACTAAATTGTTTAATTATCTTTAATTAATAAAATCTTCTAATATTAATCTAATTAATTATCATTAATTTTTTTATTTTATTTTATTTTAAAAAAAAATTATTTTCTTAATCCGTTTTGACCTGACCCGACCTGGCCCGGCTTACAATGACCCGACCCGGTTTAACCCAGATCCGGGTCAACTGTGAAATAGGCCTAGACCTGGAGCACCGGGTTTAAGCCTGCAGGCGGTGTTGGTCATCCAGAAACTTTACCAAGGAGTGGCGCTGCGGTGCTGAGTTTTATACTAAGGTTCGTGCGGTGGTGCCGACTATCCAGAGAATTTAACCTTTGAGATGTTCATGGCTCGGCGGTGCCGTTCCTAGTTCTTTGGGCGTAGCTGCAGCACCGACCCGAAAATTTTGAATTTATTTTATTTTACCCTATTAGATTCAATAATGCATAACTTGTTCATTTTACATCTAAATGAGTTATAACAACTTCCATTATCTCAAAAACTTACATATATTCAATATTTGCTTTCTTAAACAATTTTCCAAAGTACTTATTCAATCAAATGTATTGCTTTTACAAGCTAGGGTTTACATTTTGACATGTTATACGAAAAGTTCCGCTACGAGTTCGTTTTACGTCCAATTACTACGATTTCACTTGGGTTATGTTTGTATTTCATAGAGGTTCAACATAACCTTCTTGAATCATATATATGGCATATACATTTTATGACATTTAACTACACATCTTATGTTAACAAGTATTTTAACTTAGATATCATGTTTACATGCATTTCTACCTACACTAACTTAGATTGACAAAAGAAAATGAAGCTAGATGATGACCTACCTCTTAGATGCTTTCTTCCTTCTTGAGATGAACTTCCAATAGGCCTCCACCTTGTTCCTTCCTTCTAGTGCTTCTCTTGAACCACCAACTTGCAAGAATTTTTTTGAGTTTCTTCTTTTCTCTTAAAATTCTCTCTAGCTCTCTATATCTCCCAACACTTAAGAGTTTTTGCAAATGAGGAGATGAATTTGGAGATTGCTATTTATAAAGGAATTAATATCCAATAATTTGGACATTAACCAAGGTTAAAAGTGGAGTTGGTGAAAAGTTTCACCAACCAACACTATTCACGCTCATTACTTCACATGGGCTAAGCTTGTGAGCTCACTTAGCCAAAAAATAAATCAGCATTCTAGGTACAAGGGGAGGGTGTGGGCGGCTAGGAGGTAGTATATGTTTATATAATCTATATTTTAGGTCTTATACTAGCTACTATATGCTTATATACACACATATATGAATATATACCTATATATATACTCCTACCTACACATGTACCTACATATATATGTATATGAATACATATCTACCATTCAGATACTACCCTTTGGGCTAGATACATATACTTATGCACATTGGGCTCTAATATTCATTTAACAATTCAATTGTTTGGGTCACTCTTAAAAACACTTGCAAGTATGTCACATAATTATTATTCATGACCTAACTAGTCCAATTAATAATTTAATTATGCCACACAAGGCTTAACACTTAAGCTTAATTAGGCTTATCATCATCATTGCAACATTACTTACATAAATTAGATTTTCATATTTCATGACAAACCAAAATATATATTTGTTTAAAATAAATATTCAACATCTTTATATACTATATTAATATTATTATATAATTCTCGGGTATTACAACTCCCAAGCAAGATGGCTTTAGGGCACTAGGTGTAGAACACCCCTAAGGATTTATTAACTTGGGTAACAAAAGCCAAGTAATCAAACTTAGTCAACTAAGGTTATCAAATCCCTTGTTCTTTTATATTTTTTTATATGCTATTAGACCACGAATGTATTTGAACTTGCATAAGAATCTAAATCTTCCTATCATCGACTCACTTAAGTTTGCAAGAGCTAACACAAAAAAAAAATCGTAAAAATTTACCAATTAAGTCTATTATAAACATAACTAGCTATAACAGTTGGTATGTGCTCGAGAGGCTAGACAGGATCAACAACAGTCTTAACTAAAAATTAATCTAAGAATCTCATTCATAAATTCTTAACCTCTTTGACAAAGCCATAACATAAGCAAATCATTGGCCACACTCAAAAATCTAACTATATATAACCCACCAATCATATTAACAGTTACAGATAGTGTTAATCCACAAGACATAGCATGGCACAAAAGATAAAAAGAAATGTAAACCCTTGTATAATAACAGCTCATAATAGGGTAATAAAGCCATAACATGGCATCAAGTATACCAATCTGTATAAGTCCCAAAAGATGGCTATAAAACAAAAATGATGATAATAAAAAGCATCTATATATATAAATATAAATTGTTCAAGCATCTATACATAACTAAATAAAACCAAATATATTAATGATATATCCATCTATGATAAACCAAAACATAATAAGTTTGAGGCTACAAAAGCCCAAAAGATGCCAAACTGCAGTTCATATATAACAGCTCATATATAAAAATAAAATGAAATCTGCCCCCAGACGTGAATCAGGCAATGCCCTCATTGGCCATTAATGCATAAATCAGTATGTGAGGGCCTGCCGTGGGGATACAATCACTCGTCGCCACCTTCTCTATCATCGTCGTCGTCGTCGCCTTCTGCCTCATAAGATGGTGGTGGATATGGAGGGAATAGAGGCACCTGGGCAAACTGGTATGGCACTGACTCAGGATCATCTTCCCCGAATTGTGAATAGATGTTTGCCACTATAGTGGCAAACTTAGTATGATACTATGTGAAGAGATCCTGCCTCTAGGAAACTATGTCGACCCTCCTTATTTGTCCTATCATCCTTGCGGTGCAGGAGGTTTAGGGAAGTCAGGATGTCTGCCAGTGGACCAGAAGGTGATGCACCAAGCTCGGGAGTCTGAGTAGAGGGCCCAGCCTCTGAAGGTGGCGGCTGAGTAGAAGGCAAGTACCTATTACCGCGGGGTGGGAATCGGCTCCTTCCCAGACTCCATAGCGCTTGATGAGGGCGTGATCAATGGTCGCCATGGGAAAGTGTACTAGCTCCATCGGTCGCCACTGAACTCTCGCTCTTTTGCACAACTGGGTGATCAGTGAAGGGTAAGAGATCCCTTCAGACGAACTACTATTAATCGCCTTCAAAATTAAGTCTTGAATGGCGTCGCCGATGTCCACGTCCAGTCTAATGACGATAGCAAACAGCAGAATGGCCCGCTCCATTGTGACATCGCTGATGTGGCGGGTTGGCATGATATTGGCATAGATGAAGCTATACCAAGCCTTGCCATACTTGCTGCGTGCCCCCTGAGGGAAGCTTGTCTTCTCCCCCGTGGATTGGTTTGTCCTCCAGGTGGTCCCTGGTTTGCACAGGTGCTTGACGATGTTGTCTAAATTATAGTGCGAAATCCCATTATCGAGGTAGTCCTTGTCGTAGACCAGCAAGTGGAAATAGGCATTGATCACCGCACTGTCATAGGCCACTTTTTGACCTTGAACTATCACCTCAGCGGGTCCCTCAACATTAGCATTGGTGTAGCACATTGCATGCGCCATAATTTGCAAAATTCACATACCAAGGTGCTACTGTATGAACAATAAAGAGCTACTCATCTGGAAAGAAATCATTTATCACCGTGTTAGTTTCTCCCGAATTGCATGGGTTATCCAATCTCGATAAGTAATCTACTATATGATTTTCAGTTCCTTTTCAATCACTAATCTTAAAATCAAATTCCTACAGGAGAAGGACCCATCTAATCAACCTCGGCTTGGCATCTTTCTTTGAGATTAGATATTTGATAGATGAGTGGTCGGTGTACATAATGAATTTCGTCCCGATGAGATATGAGCGGAATTTATCAAAAGTATATACTACTGCCAGCACCTATTTCTCAGTAGTGATGTAATTAAGCTGAGCATCTATCAGGGTTTTACTGGTGTAGTATATCGCGTGGAATACCTTTTCTATCCGTTGACCCAACACCACTTCAATGGCAAAATCACTAGCATCACACATAAGTTCAAAAGGCAATGTCCAGTTAGGGGCCACAACAATGGGAGCAGAAACAAGTCTCTCCTTTAAAAGTTCAAATCCTTCTAGGCATGGTTTATCAATCTTGAAAAGCACCTCTTTTTCCAACAGGATACAAAGAAGTTTAGTAATTTTGGAGAAGTCCTTGATAAACCGCCTGTAGAACCCGACATGTCCCAGAAATCTTCTTACTCATTTTACTGATGATGGAGGTGGGAGATTATCTATAACATCAATTTTTGCTCTGTCTACTTCAATTCCACTAGAAGACACTCTATGCCCCAGCATAATCCCCTCTCTAATCATGAAGTGGCATTTCTCCCAATTCAAAACCAGGTTAGTCTCCATATATCTTTTCAGAACTCCAGTCATGTTTTGTAGACAAGCCTCAAAAGAACTCCCGAAAATAGAGAAGTCATCCATAAACACATCGAGCATCTATTCCACCATGTCAGAAAAGATAGACATCATACACCGCTGGAATGTTGCAGGAGCATTACATAGCCCGAAAGACATTTTTTGGAAGGCAAAGGTCCCATATGGACATGTAAATGTTGTTTTATCTTGGTCTTCAGGTGCTATTACTATTCGATTATAACCCGAGTATCCATCTAGAAGACAATAGAATTTATGCCCGGCGAGTCTGTTGAGCATTTGGTCAATAAAGGACAGAGGGAAGTGATCTTTGCATGTGGACTTGTTCGATTTTCGATAGTCCATACATACCCTCCATCCAGTTACAGTACGTGTGGGAATAAGCTCATTGTTATCGTTTGGCACCACTGTCATCCCACATTTCTTTGGCACCCATTAGATTGGACTAACCCATGGACTGTCAAGGATCGGGTAAATGATGCCTGCATCAAGAAACTTTATGATTTCATTTCTGACCACCTTTTTCATGATGGAGTTCAACCGCCTTTTATGCTCAATGGAAGGCTTAGACCCCTCCTCAAGGAAGATTTTGTGCATGCAAAGAAAGGGAATGATTCCGTTTATATCTGAGATCGACCACCCCAATGTTTTTTTATACGTCTTGAGAACTTGAAGGAGCTTCTCTTCCCGTGCCTCATCTAATGATGTAGAAACTATAACGGGCAAGGTAGATCACTCGCGTAGATAGGCATACCGCAAATGGCTCGGCAATGTCTTAAGATCAAGCATTTATGGTTCATAATTGATGGTCGTGACTGGGAGGTAGATTCTCCTTGCTCATCCAAAGATTCAAATTGTCACTTGAACTGATTGGATCTCGGGGGTGCATCCAACTATTAAGCATACTCGAGATGAGTAGGCTCTTCCACATTACTTACACCAGTCAGAGTGGCCTCAAGTGAGTCAGAAAGGCAATTTTTTGAGAACACTTCCTGCACACCTTTGTCAATCACATTAACCCGAAAACAGTCTTCAGAGGTACTGGGGTACTTCATAAACCTGAAGACATTAAAAGTTACTTCATGGTCTTGTACTCTCATTGTGAGTTCCCCCTTTTGCACATCTATAAGTGTCCTACTTGTGGCTAGGAATGGTCTGCCCAAGATAATTGGAACCTCCTTATCCTCCTCGCAGTCCAGAATAATAAAATCAACAGGAAAGATGAACTTGTCCACATTGACATGCACGTCTTCCACAATTCCCTTCGGATAAGTGAGGGATCTGTCGGCCAACTATAGAGTTACACTGGTAGGCTTGGATTTATTCAACCCCAACTTCTTGTAGATAGATAGGGGCATCAGATTGATGCTAGCTCCTAAATCACATAGGGCTTTTCCGATGAACTGGTCCCCAATGGTGCATGGTATAGTGAAGCTTCCAATGTCTTTCAGCTTAGGTGGAAGCTTATTCTGTAGAATTGCACTACATTCCTCCATAAGTGCCACTGTCTCATAGTCCCCCATTTTCCTCTTCTTGGATAAAATGTCCTTCATGAATTTCACATAACTGGGCATTTGTTCCAGCGCTTCAGCAAACGTGATATTAATGTGAAGTTTCTTGAACACTTCTAAGAACTTCGAGAATTGTTTATCTAGGTTTTGTTTCTGAAGGCATTGGGGAAATGGTAATTGTTGACCTACAGGACTAGGAGGGTTACCAGTTGGAGTTAGTATTGTGGTTTCCTTCTGCACATTCACTTCTACCCCAGACTTGTCACAAATTGGTTTAACACTGCTTTCCTCCTCAACAACTTCTTGTTGCACTGTTGAGGTTTCTCCTCCAGTTTTATTCACTATCTTGCCGTTCCGTAGAGTGACTGCCTAGCATTGCTCTCTGCCTTCCCATTTTGAGTTAACATCAGTGTGACGCCCCCAAAATAGGTTCAATATCCAACCCATTTTGAGTCGCCAAACACATAGTACAAAATCCAAATATAATCTTTTATATTATACGGTCGTGCAAAATATGACCACACAACTGTGAGTGTCAATACAAATATGTAAAAAATATAAACACTCAAACTAAGTCCTCATTAAAATTGTTATCACACTATTTTACAAAAATAGTGAGGATTACTACTGCTCTAACTCAGACCGTCAATCTGTCCCCAGATTAGTCCTTGCGACATTCTCATTTCCTGAAGAGGACAATAGAAGAAAAGGGTGAGCTCAACTAGCCCAGTAAGAATATTATGACTAAGATAATGAAGAATAAATTATCGTTAGTCTTCAATAAATCAGATAAAATATTATGGACAAAAAGTTTTAGATCAACAACTGCAGCGGAAATAACAATGCATTAGAAGAGTTAAGTAGAAAATGATGACTACTATCTTCTATGATTTAAAAGTCCATCATCAATATTTTATCCCTGTAACATCAATCAATATATATCTCAAATTAAATATTCATCTTTGCACTATGGCCAAAGATATTTGTATCACCAGTGGTCATGTTCATCTCAACACCTGTCCATCTTTGCACTACGGGCCAAAGATATTCATCAGGTAATCATTCATCTTTGCACTACAGGCCAAAGATATTCATCAAGTAATCATTCATCTTTGCACTACAGGCCAAAGATATTCAGTTATATCACCAATTAGGACTGAGGATGATGAAAAATAATATAAATAACGAATCCAGTGAAATAAAGGACAAAGATTAAGGATTCGTAATTTAGTTTATCTAAGTTCAAGAATACTCCATAATAATCAATTGTGGAGCAAAATTCAAGAATGAAGTTCAAAACATGGATCCAATCAAAGATAGGAACCATAACAGACAATTTGGACAAAGGAAAAAAAATTAATTTTTCTATGAATAGTATCGTATTCGTGAATAGTGCCGTATACGTGAATAGTGCCGTTTACGTGAATAGTAACATCGACACGAAAAGGTAAAAATTTCATAATAAAATTCATACCCATATTTCGGTGAAATGATATTGAAAGAAATAACATTATTTACAAGAAAATAATATCCCTTACAAGAAAAATAACATCCCTTACCTCAATAGAAAAGTACTTCTGACTGGAATATCAGATATTATGATGAAAAAAACTTGCACTATTATCAATACTCAAATTATCTAAATACTCACAAGAAATACGCTCAATATTATAAAGAAAGAAATTTCTGATTCTGGTGTGATTTTCATTTCTAACTAAGCACCCTATTGCAGGAAAATGCTAGCACACCATATTAGAAAAAAAAAATTCCTACGGATGCAAACTTGGAAAATTTACTCCCAGCAAAATAAAATCAGCATTTAGCAACCAAAAGGACAGTGGGGCTCACACATGTTTTAAACATTTTTTTGTAACAAAAATAATTCAGATCCAATTTGCTCTCTTACTCCTCATTTTATTCATATATCGTGAATTTATTGTAAAAATATTATCATTTAAATTATAAAGTTATATTATTATATTATCACATTATATACTTATAATGTAATATTATAATAATATATTTGAATGAATTATTTTATCAGAAAAGATAAAATATTAATTTTTAACAAATGTCTCTTTTGTTAAAAATTTATCCATTTATATTCACATTGAATAAATATTTCCTTATTATTTTTATCAATAATTAATTATTATTCATAAATAATATTACAGAATCACAATAATGACAACTAGGTCGTTCCTACAAAAGAGGGGGCTTTCCGATAAGGATTTTTCTTTACTGGCGCGCAATTAGGTGACCAAACCCCTTTTCTAGACAGAACTTCTTAGACATTG
Organism: Panax stipuleanatus; assembly: GCA_020205555.1. Classification (NCBI taxonomy): domain Eukaryota; kingdom Viridiplantae; phylum Streptophyta; class Magnoliopsida; order Apiales; family Araliaceae; genus Panax; species Panax stipuleanatus. The sequence continues at coordinate 82,835,704 of CM035120.1, read as the reverse complement.
CCAATAATGCTATCTAATAATATTATTCAAATAATATGAATTATTGATTTGATAACGTAAAATACTGTGCAGTGACAATTATTGAAACAACAATAATATAAAATACTTATGCAATACCGTGTGCTACTGTGCAACAACGCGTATTATTTTATTCTTACCACCGAGTATTTCAACAGTTTAACAGTAATCGTTATGCTGTTATTTTTAGAAAACTTATTCTTGTCATTTTCTTCATCCGACAGTTTTCCGTTATGGGGCCCACAAATGGTTGCGCCGTCGTACGAATATTCCCCGACAACAAGAATATTTCACGACCAAACGAATATTCCCCGATAACAATGAATATTTTATAACCACTTGCTTATTTTCAAATATTTGCGCATATTGCCCATAACTTACAATGTTTACAAAATCAACCCCTTACTATTTCAAAATAATTTATAGAGGAAATTCAACTTTATTCATAAAAAGTTGGGGTTTTACAACCTCCTCTCCTTATGAAATTTCGTCCTTGAAATTGACGTGCTTACTTGGTATTTCGAAAAGGTGAGGATACCTCGTTTTCATTTTCGATTCTAACTCCGAGGTCATTTCCTCAATAGCATGGTTTCTCCACAAAACTTTGACTTGTGGTATAACCTTTGAGCGTAGGACATAATCCTTCTTATCCAAGATCTTGATAGGAACCTCCTCGTACATTCATTCTTCGGCTATCTATTCTAGTTCTAACTCAATAATGTGGTTTGGGTCTTTCACATATTTACATAGCACGGTTATGTAAAAAACGTTATGAACACGAGACATGCTTGGAGGTAAGGCGAGTCTATAGGCCACATTTTCTACTCGGTCAAGAATTTCAAATGGACCAATGAATCGTGGTTTGAGTTTTCATCTCTTCCCGAATCTCATAAATCCTTTCAATGGAGCAACACGTAACAATACATGATCCTCAACATTAAATTCCACGTCCCTTCGATGAAAATCCTCATAACTCTTTTGTCGATCCTATGCTGTTTGTATACGTTGTCAGATCATTTGAATCTTTTTCGTAGTCATACGTACTAACTCCGGTCCCAACAATGTTACTTCACCCACCTCATCCCAACATACTGGAGAACGACACTTTCGTCCATACAACGCCTCGAATGGAGCCATGCCTATACTTGCATGATAATTGTTATTGTATGAGAATTTCACCAATGGTAAGTACTTTTCCCAACTCCCTTTGAAGTCTAGAACACAGAGTCTCAATAGATCTTCAAGAGTTTGAATAGTCCTTTCCGATTGCCCTGTCCGTTTGAGGATGATATGCAGAACTTAATCGTAAATCGGTGCCCATAGCTTTCTGCAAACTGACCCAAAATCGTGAAGTGAATCTTGGGTCTCGATCCAAAACTATGGATCATGCCATGCAATCTCACAATCTTATTTACGTATATACGAGCAAGACATTCCAATGAATAAGTCTTTCGTATAGGCAAGAAATGAGCAGACTTGGTTAATCTATCAACAATAACCCAAATCACATCTATGCCTTAAGAAACCTTGGGAAGACCCGTAATGAAATCCATTGTAATGTGTTCCCACTTCTATTTTGGAATCTTAAGTGGTTACAATGGACCCTTTGGCACTTGATGCTCCGCCTTGACATCGTTGACACGTTAAAAATCTCGAGACAAACTCTGCAATCTCTCTCTTCATATTGCTCCACCAAAATGTATGTCGAAGATCGCGATACATTTTGGTACTCTCAGGATGGATTGCAAACGGTGTGTTGTGTGCCTCCATCATGATTCTATACTTCAAATCAGAATTATTAGGAACGAAAAGTCTGGAGTTGACTCGAAGTATTCCTTCTTCATCGATTCTTGCTTCTGGAATAGCACCTTCTTGCACTTTCTTCTTCATCTTCATCAGCTCTGGGTCTGTAGATTGAGCATCTTTAACTTTATCAATTAAAGCTGGTTCTATGCGTATATTTGACATCATTACGTGGGTCCCTGGAGTCTTGAACTCTATCTTCATCCTTTGTAAGTCATACAAAATGGGCCTTTGTGTTGACAGCATTGCACTCGTTCCTGCATATAATCTTCTACTTAACGTGTCAGCTATCACATTCGCTTTTCCAGGATGGTATTGGATGGAATGGTCGTAATCTTTCAACAGCTCAAGCCAACGTCGTTGCCGCATGTTGAGTTCCTTTTGATTGAAAAAAATATATTTGAGGCTTTTGGAGTATATTAGGATGTCATCAATAAAGATAACCTCGAAATGATCCAAATATTTCTTGAATATTAGTTTTATCATGTCCATGAATGCAACATGGACATTGGTCAATCCGAAAGACATAACTAAGAATTCATAATGCCCGTATCGAGTTGTGAAGGCAGTCTTCGAAATATCCTCAGTTTTAATCTTTAACTGATGATATCCAGAACAAATATCGATCTTTGAAAAGAATTGTGCACCTTGCAACTGGGCAAACAGGTCATCAATGCGAGGTAACGGATACCTATTGTTGATGGTGACATGGTTCAACTCCCGATAGTCAATATGAAGTTGCATACTCCCGTCTTTGTTCTTTACGAATAAAACAGGAGCACCCCAAGGCGATGTACTAGGACGAATGAAACCAATGTCTAACAACTCCTGTAGTTGGACCTTTAACTCCTGAAGTTCAATAGGAGCCATTCGATATGGGGTTTTGGAAATGGGTTTTATACCGAGTTCAAGGTCAATTAAGAATTCAACTTCACGTTCTGGGGATAAACCGGGAAGTTCTTCGGGAAATACACCAGGGAATTTATTGACAACAAAAATATCATTCAAATCTGACGTATGCTGGTTTAAATCAGTGAAATGGGCTAAGAAAGCTTGACATCCGTTTTTCATTAAACGAATAGCTTTATGACTTGAAATGGCAGCAATTGATTTTAGTGGTTTGGTTGTTTGAATTCTTACAATAGGTTGGTTACGAATATGAAAACTAACAACCTTACGAAAATAATCAATTTTGGTATAATAAGTGGTTAACCAGTCGATTCCTAAAATCACATCAAATGCAAGTATTTTCAAAGAGATAAGATCAACAGGTAATGTGAGGGTACCAATTTGAATCAAGCAAGATTTGTAAACTATGGATGTAACAAAGGTTTCTCCCAACGGAGTTTTAACAGATAAATTAAAGTCTAATTTCTCAGGGGTCAAGTTCAAACGTTGAGCGCAAGTAGGTAAAATAAAAGAATGGGTAGAATCGGTATATAATAAGTTATAGACTTCACAAGAGTTTATGATTAGCTTACCCGTGATAACTTCGTTTGGGTTCCTCACTTTTAGGGTAGTTACGACAAACGCTCTTTTAGGAACCACCGACTTTGACTTGTCTGGAACAGTCTTTGGTGTCACTATCCCAGCTGGACATGACTTTGCTATAAAGCACATTCCACCCTCAACTGCTTCGTTGCACTCCTGATCCATGATTTGAATCATTATTCTTTGATCCATATCGAATTGGGGTTGATCGCTATGCACCGGGTAATTCCAAACTCGATGTTGGATTCTCTCAATTGCTGTCCAAAAAGTGAAATCCATATCGTCTATTTTTGCCTTCTTGGATCAAACGCCTCTTTCTAAAATATCAACGCGTCGTGCGACTTTTACCTATGCATCTTTAATTCTCACTGGTTAAGTTGTTTCTTCTTTCAGCTGATCGTTGACATTTGCATTTTCAGATTCCAGCTCTAATATCATATGCTCTGCCAGAGAGAGCTTCTATTCAAGCCTCGCATATCGAGTAGCAAAATCTTGAATTGCTGTATCCCTTTATTCCACGGCTGTCTGTCGTTCTTCACCCTGCTCTTCTAACTCACGAATACGATTTTGAAGTTCTACATTTCGATCATAAAATTCTCCTAATAAATCCTCCTCAGGTTCCTCTTCTTCCTCACTCTCATCTGCTACCTCTGCGATTAGCTCGGGTGCAACTATTAATTCTTCACTCACCACATGGATATATCTAACTTCTTCTTCGCCTGACATCCTACAATCAAGTTCAATAACTTAATTAGTACTCCCCAATAAACATCTTTAAATAAATCTCCTCAACTCATCACTTAAAACTCTATATGAGTTCATCTCTTGATTTTCAGATGTCATTCTCAAATACTGCCACAAAACAAGGGTTAATTAAAGAAATTGACATGTCACATGTTAACTCTATGTTCCGACTGACCAATTAAATAACAACTAAGCTTAGGTATGACACACTAGCGAAGGATTTACTAGTCTCTCCCCTCCTAGTTTTATTCCCAGATCTTCGCCAGAGATCATATCCTAAGCTTTGATACCAAATGTGACGCCCACAATATAGGTTCAATACCCAACCCAATCTGAGTAGCCAAACACAGGGTACATAATCCAAATACAATCTTTTATATCATACGATCTTGCAAAATACGACCACATAACTGTGAGTGTTAATACAAACATGTAAAAAATATAAACACTCAAACTAAGTCCTCATTACAATTGTTATCACACTATTTTACAAAAATAGTGAGGACTACTACTGCTCTAACTCGGACCATCAATCTGTCCCGCGACTAGTCCCTGCGACTAGTCCCTGCGACCTTCTCATTTCCTGAAGAGGACAATAGAAGAAAAGGGTGAGCTCAACTAGCCCAGTAAAGAATATTATGACAAAGATAATGAAGAATAAATTATCGTTAGTCTTCAACAAATCAGATAAAATATTATGGACAACAAGGTTTAGATCAACAACTGCAGTGAAAATAACAATTCATTAGAAGAGTTAAGTAGAAAACGATGACTACTATCTTCTATTATTTAAAAGTCCATCATCAATATTTTATCCATATAACATCAATCAATATATATATCTCAAATCAAATATTCATCTTTGCACTACGGCCAAAGATATTTGTATCACCAGTGGTCATGTTCATCTCAACACCTGTCCATCTTTGCACTACAGGCCAAAGATATTCATTAAGTAATCATTCATCTTTGTACTACAGGCCAAAGATAGTCATTAAGGAATCATTCATCTTTGCACTACAGGCCAAAGATATTCAGTTATATCACCATTTAGGATAAGGGATGATGAAAAATAATATAAATAACGAATCCAGTGAGATAAAGGACAAAGATTAAGAATTCGTAATTTAGTTTATCCAAGTTCAAGAATACTCCGTAATAATAAATTGTGGAGTAAAATTCAAGAATGACGTTTAAAACATGGATCCAATCAATGATAGGAACCATAACAGACAACTTGGACAAAGAAAAAAAATTTAATTTTTCTGTGAATAGTACTGTATTCGTGAATAGTGTCGTATACGTGAATAGTGTCGTTTACGTGAATAGTAACCTCGACATGAAAAGGTAAAATTTTTATAATAAAATTCATACCCATATTTCGGTGAAATGATATTGAGAGAAATAACATCATTTACAAGAAAAATAATATCCCTTACAAGAAAAATAACATCCCTTACCTCAATAGAAAAGTACTTTTGACTAGAATATCAGATATTATGATGAGAAAAACTTGCACTATTATCAACACTCAAACTATCTAAATACTCACAAGAAATACGCTCGATATTATAAAGAAAGAAATTTCTGATTCTGGTGTGATTTTCATTTCTAACTAAGCACCCTATTTATAGGAAAATGATAGCACACAATTTTAGAGAAAAAAATTCCTATGGATGCAAACTTGGAAAATTCACTCACAGCAAAATAAAATCAGCATTTAGCAACCAAAAGGACAGTGGGGCCCACATATGTTTTAAACATTTTTTTGTAACAAAAACAATTCAGATCCAATTTGCTCTCTTACTCCTCATTTTATTCATATATCGTGAATTTATTGTAAATATATTATCATTTAAATTATAAAGTTATATTATTATATTATCACATTATATACTTATAATGTAATATTATAATAATATATTTGAATGAATTATTTTATCGGAAAAGATAAAATATCAATTTTCAATAATTGTCTCTTTTGCTAAAAATTCCTCTATTTATATTCACATTGAATAAATATTTCTTTATCATTTTTATCAATAATTAATTATTATTCATAAATATTATTACAGAATCACAATAATGACAACCAAGTCGTTCCCAGGAAAGAGGGGGCTTTCCGATAAGGATTTCTCCTTACTAGCGCGCAATTAGGTGACCAAACCCCTTTCCTAGATAGAACTTCCTAGACATTGCCAATAATGCTATCTAATAATATTATTCAAATAATATGAATTATTGATTTGATAATGTAAAATACTGTGCAGTGACAATTATTGAAACAACAATAATATAAAATACTTATGCAATACCGTGTGCTACTGTGCAACAACGCGTATTAATTTATTTTAACCACCGAGTATTTCAACAGTTTAACGGTAATCGTTATGCCGTTATTTTTAGAAAACTTATTTTTGTTGTTTTCTTCATCAGACAGTTTTCCGTTATTGGGCCCACAAATGGCTGTGCCGTCGTACGAATATTCCCTGACAACAAGAATATTCCACGAACAAAAGAATATTCCCCGACAACAATGAATATTTTATAATCACTTGCTTATTTTGAAATATTTGCGCATATTACCCGTAAGTTACCACATTTATCAAATCAACCCCTTACTATTTCAAAATAATATATAGAGGAAATTCAACTTTATTCCTAAAAAGTTAAGGTTTTACAATTAGTGTCACTTGGCAAGGTCCTTGGAGGACGACTATTCAAAGCAGTTTCCATTTGTCCCATTTTGATTTCCAAATTTCGGATGGAAGCGTCTTAACTATTGCTCCTTGTTTCATTATGAGCAATGTATCTCGAGAAGAGATCTTCCAAACTATGCTTTTTGTCCTGAGGAGGTTGGGGTTGGTAAGAGCCTTGTGGATGTTGTTGGTGTTGATTCTGAGATTGAAAATTGGGAGGATTTGAATATGTTGGTCTGGCAGTAGAGGTTTGAGCTTGGTTGCTGTTATTTTTGCTCCATTAGAAAATTTGGGTGATTTCTCAAACCCAGATGATAGTGTGTGGGAAGATTAGAATTCTGATGCCGCCCGTAATTTGAGACAAACTCAACTGATTCAGGGCTAATGACGCACTGATCAGTAGGGTGGCTCCCCACACAAAAATCACATGGCAACGCTACACTTTACACTGTTTGCACCCCCATAGTGTCAAGTCTTTTAGTGAGAGCAGCAACCTGAGCAGACAATGCAATAATTGTATCAACCTCGTACACCCCTGTCACTTTCTGTGGTGCTTGCCTATCATTAGGCCACTGATAATTGTTCGTAGCCATGGTTTCCACCAATTCATAACCTTCAGCATGGTGCTTCGACATAAAGGCCCCACCAGACGCGACATCAATACTAGAACGAGTAGAACCAGATAATCCATTGTAGAAGGTCTGAATTGGAAGACATTCATGCAATCTATGGTGTGGACATCGTCTCAATAAGTCCTTAAATCACTCCCACGAGTCATAAAGAGACTTAGATTCATACTGTGTGAAAGATGTGATATCATGTCAGAGCCTTGCTGTTTTCGCGGGCAGAAAGAACTTCGCCACAAATTTCTAATCATTGTCAGCCCAAGTTGTAATGGAGCCCGACGGAAGCGAATGCAACCATCTCTTGGCCTTGTCTCGACGAGTAAATGGGAACAATCTGAGTCTGATAGCATCATCGGACACTTCGTTGCATTTGAAAGTATCCCAAATTTCCAAGAAGTTTATTAAATGATCGTTCGGGTCATCATTCGGCATCCCTCTGAATTGAACATTATTTTGTATCATTTGAATTGTACCCGGCTTGATTTAAAAGTTATTTGCTTGAATTGCGGGCCTTAGTATGCTTGCTTGAATATCTGTGATGTGGGACATGACATACTCCCGTAGAGATTTTTAAATTTCCTCGCCCATTATAATTGAAGTAGGTATTTCCCGAGCTCTTTCTCTTCTCAGTCGTCTAAATGATATATCTACCTCAGGATCAAGAGGTATTATATTCTTATTCCTTCAAGAGTACCTGAGAGAAAGATTAAACAGACAAATCAGTTTAAATTAAGATCGTTTTGAATTAGTATTAATATTGAAAGACAAATAATACTCAGTTCTCGGCAACGGCGCCAAAAACTTGGTGATTGTTTTCACGATCAATAAACTCGCGCAAGTATACGCTGTTTAATTAGCAATACAGTAATAAGTTGAGTGTCGAACCCACGAGGAAATAATACTAACGCTATTCAAATACTAAAATTATATCAATTCGGTCTTATCTAAACAAGTAAAAAGTTATGGTGTGTTTAAAACTATATGATTAAAAACAGTAAAATGTGAGATCAAGTTGTATAAAATATGACAAGCTAGGATTCTAACTCCCCTAATGCTTCGTCTAATCTCCTAACTCTCCATTTATCTAACAAATCACAAGAATGGTCAACCGAGAATAATGAGTACACATAAGCCTCTTCCGATGGTCAAATGTAAATCCCTTAGCTAAATTAATCACAATATTCCTATGGTGAAATTGTGACACCCCCAAATCCGGGTACTTCGTTTCCACAAGATTTGGTGTTCACTTTCTAAATAAAACATGTATCTACCCAATAATAAAGAATTGCAAAGTAGATTACAACCTTCATAATTACTTAAATAAAAATCATCTTCCTTATAAAAGGATTACAACCTTGTCCAAAATAAATCCCAGGGTTATCTAACCTTAACATAACAATTAAGTACAGAAATAAAATATCATAAACTAATCTTATTACAATCAAGATTGAAGACAACAAGTCTTCACTTGCTCATCTTTCCTTTTCCTTTACTTCTTGACAGTACGTCAACATTCTCGGGTTTAACTGCAATGGGTTATAAAATGTGCAAGAGTGAGCAAACAAAAGCTCACTTGAAATATAACAATGATATGACATAATTGAATAACTTCAAAAAGGGTTTGAATAACTTTACTTTCGTCAAAATAAATAATTGAATAATAATTCTTTCATTATATATAAAATTCAAATATAGAATTTATCTGAGGGTCATACGGCCTTGAACTATGTCCTAGGTTATAAATATTTCTATTTAAAACTTTTAACAGTCATTGAGACTATGTACCTTTAACTCGTACTTAGGGGGATCAGCCCTTTGTACCATATATTGTGCACAAACATCTTAACGCTTCCGCGTATTAACATCTCCTAGTAAATAGGGTTGTTCCTATCAGTATTTGAATACAAGTCCGCACCAAAGAAAGTTTGGTTTGGATAAGCTTAAAAGAAATTTGGAGTTTCAACTATCATCAACTAAGGAGTAGTTGAATCGACTCATAATACTTTATCAGTTCGATAATATAAGAACTATGAACCAATTGTAAGATATAACAATAGACTTCATAATAAGTAGGCATGCTGTAGAAATAACTTAAAGCAATTGAAAGATTAAGTAGATCTTACTTTAACAATTAAGTCAAGATCGCAATACTTCAATAATACTTCAATACTTATGCATTATGAATATTAGAATACAACATAACTTGTACAATACATAACAAGTTAAGAATCAGAAATAAACTTGTATGAAGAGAGCTGGATTGACGGCCCGATTGGAGATCAAAGTCCGATTTTTCTCCACAAGATGTACATAAAACATAATGAAAACAAAATTTTAGACTCTTAACATGATTATAACATACAAAATCATTACAACACATAATCAAAACACAGTTTTCATGATTTTTTTGAAGAAAACGACAATATCAAGCGTTCTTGACGAAAATTTCTATTGCGAATTCGTTTTTAAACCAATTCATGAAATTCCAATTATGTTAACTCTATTTCTTAACATATTAACATAATCCATGATCAATTTAAACAACAATTGACAAACACATACCAATTTTGATGATTTAAAGACTATTTTCAAAATAAGCTCACAGTAAATTACTATGAACATGATATCTACATGTTCATCGTATCTACGTGAATTGAATCAATTAAACAACTAAAAAAATCATATGTAATCATATATATATATATATATAGGCACTCAAAATTTTCCTTGCCCCAATAGGAGGGTAAAATCGTCAATCAATTCAAATCCGGCCACCAATGCCGGTCCTTCAATTCAAATCTGGCCGCCAATGTAGCTCTTTTAACACGAAATCGGCCGCCAATCCTGGTCCTCAAACCTAAATCTGATTCCCAATATCGGTAACCTAAAACCTATCCCCAATATCGGTATCCCAGCCAAATCCGATCACCAATATCTGTAGTCAATCCATCTCCGATCTTCAATCGGACCGTCAAATCCGTCTCCAATCTCCAATCGGACTGTTAATCCAGCTCCGATCTCAAATTCGACCATTAATCCAGCTCTGATCTCCAATCGGACCTTCTATCCATCTTCGATCTCCAATCGAACCGTCAATCCAGCTCTGATCCCCAATCGGACCATCTATCCAACTCCGATCTCCAGTCGGCCCGTCAATCCAGCTCTGATCTCCAATCGAGCAGTCAATCCAGCTCTGATCTCCAATCGGACCTTCAATCCGGCTTTGATCTCCAATCGGACAGTCTATCCAACTCTGATCTCCAATCGGACCGTTAATCCTGATTTCTAATCAGACCGTCTATCCATCTCTGATCTCCAATTGGACTTATAATCCAACTCTGATATCCAATCGGACCGTCTATCCATCTCCGATCTCTAATCGGACCGTCTATCCATCTCCGATCTCTAATCGGACAGTCAATCCAGCTTCGATCTCTAATCGGACCGCCAATCTAGCTCTGATCTCTGATCGAACCTGTCAATCCAGCTCTGATCTCCAATGGAACCGTCAATCCAGCTCCGATCTCCAATCGGACAGTCAATCCAGCTTCGATCTCCAATCGGACCATCAATCCAGCTCTGATCTTTGATCGGACCGTCAGTCAAACCCCGATCTCAATATCGGGCCTTCAAGTCAGCCCCGACATCAACCCGATAGGTACAGTTCAACCTTGACATCAACCCATGACTTGTTAAGTCATCCCCGGTCTCAGCCTGGGAAGTACAGATATGCCTCGGCATCAAGCCAGGAAGTGTAGTTCAGGCCCAAAGATAATCTTGGGAAGCCAGTTTCATCAAAGGTCGTGTCGACACCACAGGCAACCCCGGGCGGGGCAAAACGGTTATTTTATCCAACTCTCAATAGATTCGGTCAAACTCAAGCCGAATTAATGCCATTGAAGTCATAACGAACCACAACAACGATCCCGAGTGCCAATAGCACAAGACAGCTCAACGGACAAACTATGGAGAATTGAAGACCTGGTTATGAACCCGTCTTCTTGGACCTGAAAAATATTTTATCCCATGTCATTGCGACACTCTCGGCGTGGGCTTTCCGAAAAGGTATCGCACCCCTCAAACGGACGCTTCGATCAAAAGTTTGAAAGTTTGGACTTTGACTGTGCGTTATCCGGAGTGCACGTACTTCGAGACGATGGAACCCGGCATCGCGGGCCCCACTTGGGGAGCCGCACCTCTACCTGCGGCAACCGCATGTAGAGCTAAGGCTCCCTGGCCTATAAATAAACATGCACTCCCCCTTCATTTTCAAGTTTTTAAAACGCAGCGAAGCTCTGCCCGTCTAATTTTCTGACTTTTACACCTCTTCCAAACCCAAATATTTTCACTCCAACACGTAGATATACTCATATACTACCACATATCAGAAAATAACCGGTAGATTTGACAGTTTAAAGCTTATAATTTGGCAAAAAGCCCGTATTACAGTCCATTGTAAGTATTTTTACTGATCAGAAAGTCAATACTACTACTTTACACTATTTTACACCTGCACACAAAGTTTCATCTTCTAAATATGCCCGGAACTTATTTCCGTGGTCGTTTTCGTCAAAATTTGGTACATGTGTGTACATAAACGCAATGTTTTGTATTTCTACAACTCGGATTGACGATCCGTCAGCTCCAGCAGCTTCAATGCACTAGCACACATATTTTTAGCAACTTCGCCAGACTGGGTTATCTTCCCAGTCTGGGTTTGGCCCTTTTTGTGCTTATTTAATTACAAATGGACTAACATTTCAATTCTATCAAGCCCAAATGTCAAATTCGTGGTAGTTTATCGCTTTTATATATATCTACGCATATATAAGCTACTTTTACCATCACTGGTACTTATATCAGTCCTGGTTGACTACATTTCTGTCAATATATATATATATATATATATATATATATATATTTTCAGTCCGGCCTGGATTACTTCGTGGCCATTTTACTGCGTTTGCACACTTCGCCATACTGGGTGCTCTCCCCAGTCACTGGTTGCCTACTTTTCTGTCAATTGCAATTCCAGTAAAGGCACCGGCGTGAAAACCCACCGTCCTTATTACTGTTTATATATATATATATATATATATATATATTTCATTTCTGTCACAGCCTGGATTATTTCGTGGCTATTTATAATTTTTATATAAATATATATATATTTTAATTCCAGTCCGGGCTTGCGAGTGAAAACCCATCGCCCTTTTATAGTTTTGTATATATATAACTATATACATATATTGCTTTACTCCATCTATTCAACTGCTGCCTGTAATATTCATTTTTTATGAATCTGCACTAACATATCTACAGGCGGACTAGATTTATCCAAATCTCGCCAATTCTAGCTTTCAACGGTCCAAATAGGTCCCGACAGAACCTGGAAGCTATAATAGCTGAGATTTCTTTAAATCTAGTTATTTTTATAGTTTCAGCTTTAAAAGCAAACTCGTGTCCCTTAGATCGCTATCTAGTGGGAATGAGACGCTTTATCCACTCGCAGCCAGGATTTATTGATGAATCCTTGGTTCTATTGCGACGTAATGAAGTATATATATCCATTTCTGTGCAAATTTGAACTGTGCAGGTTTATGGGCTACTCATATGTGAGCCTAGGAATCATGGGATTCGCAATCAAATCGATCGGGATCTGATTCCCCTGATCGGAGGCAATCGAAGGGCGTCGGGCATGCACGTATGCACATGTAATGCTCCCGACCATGTAAAATGATGGTCTAACTTTCATAACATGACTATTATGTATTATAATGATACTTAGCATTAACCTTGAGTATTAGACAATTCGTATGGGCGTGCTAAGCGTGCGCGATTTGCGTGTCGTTTGGGCGTTCGGATAGGCAAGTTTGACGTACAGACGTGCAAGGATCGCAGCGCCGTAACGAGTGTGTATGACCTTGTTTAATATTATATTTTCAATAAGAATGAAACATTATGGAGTAATGTAACCAAATATAGGAGCGTACAAAACACATGCAAAAGAGGCGAGTTAGGCGTGTGACGTATAAACGTCAAAACGCCGTGTAATGTGTTAATACACGTAAATAGTGTTTGTGACACCCCCAAATCCGTATAACATCGGTTACAGGACATGGTGCTCACGGTACAACATACATCATTATCTAATCTACATAAACTCCGAAAATAATAATAATAACTATTACATACTTATTCCAAATAAAATCCCAAGTCTTTACAACCTTTAATAAACCAAAACTTAAACTTAGCGTTTATCGCTACATAACATCATATGCGGAAATATAACTTATTACATAAACAACTCTCATCACTTCATCTTAGACTTCCCCTTATCCTTGCCCGAGCCCTCAGCCTTCTCATCCTTAACTAAAAGGTTTAAACAACAATGAGCACAAATTGCCCAGCAAGTATATAAAGAAGTTTGAAAACATACATCAGGAGTAAAAGCATCTGCATGACTGTATCTCAATAGTTGAAAGAATTATCAAGTGTTACACAAGAATATCAAGAATAGGAGTTCAAGAATTCTTGATATCATACTAAGGGGTGTTAAATATCCTGAACGTTACTTTATTTCATCGAAAACCATCAGACGGTTTAACAATCAAATAGATTGCAAACGGTCTCTGCAAGTACTCCAGGTGATCAGCCTATCGTACCCTACATTGTGCACAAGTATAAAGTTTAAACTGTATAAGCATAAATGGGACTATATGCCCGACATCTGTTTGCCCGTTTATTCGGGATGTTCATCTTAGTATTCATGCGGGACCGCACCAAAGCAATTTGGATTGGTAACCATTAAATAGCTTCGAAGGATTTGAATTATCACTTTTCATCGATAATAACTAGCCGAAACAAAAAGGCTAGAAAGCATTCTTGGAAACAGTTCTTCAAATAATCAGAACTTTAAAGCATAACAGTTAAAGTAATAACTGAGTAGTCAACAATAAAAACTTGCAAGATAATTGAAGTTATAGAATTTTATGATAAAGGAACTTGTGCGAATAGGTAAACATTCACAAGTCCGAAGCTTACTCTCGCTGCAATCAAATGATTAAAGGGTTGAATAATTCTTCAACGAAAATAAGGTTAAGAAACTTGCACAATCAAATCTGAGTAAGGAAACTTGCCTGATACGTCTGCTATCGTTAAAGCTAGCGATTAACCTTCACGTAACCTAATTATACGTGTCACATTAAGCCATTAGGTTCTTGAACTCTAATTCGAAAGAAAATGATTTCCTTTCATTATTAAACTACTACATATGCTATCATCAAGCTAATTTAATCATATAACATGTTGCGTCATATAGATAAAGTGGTTCAATATGAGAATTTGAGTAAAAATAAGTTTATGGAATTTTTCCCGGTCCGACCCGACCCGAACCGGATCAGACCCGACCCGAACCGGCGCAGCTGCGCAGGCACAAGCCTGATGAGCGGCGCAGCTACGCTGCTCTTCATTGCCTAGAATTTTTTTTTCATTTCGAGCAGCCTACTTCACGATTTAATTCTGAAGAAACTACACATGATATGACTCTGAGACTTGGACACACTAAACTCCATATAGCATAGTATTTTACAAAAATAACACATACTAGAAAAAAAAAACATGTTAAGACCTCTATCCAGCAGCCTAGATAAGCGTGCCAGACTGCCTTCTAGACTTAGAAAATTTCTGGAAAAACCCAGAAATCTGTAGATTTTTATACCAACATGCTTGCTTACGAAATTCATAACTTGCACAATATAACTCCGATTCCTTTGAAATTTGGACAGATTGGACTTCATACAACATACTATTTTATAAAATTATTAGCTACCATAAACGGGTCACAGAAACCATGATTTCAAGGCTCCGAAAAACCCGAAAAGTCATAGATTTCATGTTTAACCAATTTTGACAAAAATCATGATTTTGATTCTAGCATGCATGGGGTTGATTCCTACTGTCTAGACTACACATACTAACATATATACACATGTTACAACAATCAAACTCACTAAATTACCATGATTTGAAAAAATTGACATCTAAGAGGCATTTTATCAAATACTTAGCATGCAAACTCGACTTCTTTGATTCTCTACGTATTTGAAGCATGATTAGACCAGAACTTTCATTCTTAATACCCATATATCATGCACAAGCAGTAGCATGGCATCATAGAACTAACACAAAGCATTTACAATGACTATTCAAGCATTTTCTTTACTAGTTTCCTCAAGAACATATAAAGTTATGAGTTACCTCTTGATTGAAGTTAGCTACTGATAAGGATTGGATTGAAGCTTGATAACCAATCTCCCTTGCTTGCAAAATTCTCCAGAAATCTCCAACTTTACCCAAGCTCTCAATATTTCTCCCGTATAAAATTTTTAAGCAACAAGAATGGTGTTTTGAGAGGAGAGTATATATAGATTTTGAGATTGCTTGAGTCTTCCACCCCTCCAACTCCATAACGTCAATTACAGCCATCATATCCATTCATTAGTTTAGTTAATTAAGAAGAAAGTGGGAGTTTAAGAAAATGAAAAGGTTTTGGTTTAAGGAAGAAAATATAACTCCCTTCTTATTCATTTGTAATATACGTATACTCATCCCCTCCTTATCCCAAAATGAAGGTCACGTGTGACCCACCAGTTGCTTACTTGTATATAAAAATATTATTTTAATCAATTTAATCACTTAATAAATCATTTTGACCATTTTACCCTCCGTAGCCAAACGTTGCGATACTTATATCGATTCCTACTAAAGTTGACGTTCCGGGCGTCATGGGACTATCCGTTTCGTCCAATCCATCTCCGAAATTTGTGGTTGACTTTGACCAAAAAGTCAACCGTGACCCATTTTATGGTTACAGTCTATCCTGACTAATTTCGACGTTCTGGACTCAAATACGCAGTCCGCGTCTCTAAATTCCGCTTTGAACTCAAAATCATGATTTAAAGCCATCCCACGAAATTAATAGAATTAATTCCATACTTAACCAATTTAAATAGTTGAATTAAACTGAACCAACCATTTAAATACTCCTCATCACATATCATAAAATAACACATGTATGTATAACACATATACATCTAAATAAAAGAAAACACATAAGAATTTTACATAAATTCGTTTATTGATAATTGTTAAATGACATAATAATCCCGGATATTACAGTGTTTCGATTCTAATGTAATGAACATTATAAGATATGAAATAGGGTTGGTATAAAACCAATAAGTAGTCCTAGCAAGACTTAAAAACTAGAATGAATTTTGAATATTACGAAAAAGCAATATAGTGAAATATAAGTCGAAAGTTAACACAATCAAATTAAACGTTGTGTATTGATAATAGGAAGGGTTATGAGATGTAGAGTAAAGTTTACATTACAACTAATATGCATTGCTATGTGACTAATAGTTGATATGCATGATTATATAATTGTGTAGGGCACGTGAAGTGCAGATACCTGTAAGCTGTTAAACTGTTATTGGTAAACAACGATCAAGGAAAGTCTTTCAGTTCCTATTTTCTACGTGCACTTGTTGATGAACTGTTTTAAATTATTTTGCAAAGAGCATGATATGTTGTATATATGTTTTAAACATGAAATGTTAAAGTCAATTTATGACTACATTGATTGATTAAATAATGTTGATTGAGTAAGGAACTCAATCTTTATATTTGTTATGTGAAGTAAAACATGTATGCCATGTTACTTTAATTATCATGAGATGTATGTTGAGCATGTATTTATGTGCTATGTGATGCATGAAAGCTGTTAGATCTTACTGAGCTGTCGAGCTCATTCTTGCAAATAATCACTTTTGCAGGTTAAGGATTCAAGGTAACGCTATGTGCTACTTGAAAGAAATGAATCAGATGTAATGCATGAAGATTTATATACTTTGGCTGAATTGTTATTATTTTGGACCCTGTTTAAGGTTGCAGATAATGTATTTGATAATGTATGATGGTTAACAGATGTTGAGTTGTAAAGTTTAAATTTTACCCGATGTATAACGGTTGTTGAACGTGGTTGTAAGTTTTAGTTTATAATAACTCTGACGAAGCGATTCATGAAATAAGGTTGAATCAAAGTTATGTAATGATAAAGGTTGAGATTTAGGGATAATAAAGAATGAATAATATAAAAGTTTTAAATATTCGGTATTTTTAGTGATTGTATCATTGATTAATGATGTAAAGTCTGAATAAGGATGTATTGTTAACGACCGATGTCGAGAGTTGTATTGTATGAATTTTGGGGTCGTTACAAATAGTACCGTATTCGTGAATAGTGTCGTATACATGAATAGTAACCTCAATATGAAAAGGTAAAAATTTTACAATAAAATTCATACCAATATTTTGGTATAATGATATTAAAAGAAATAACATCATTTACGAAGAAAATAACATCCCTTATCTCAAAAGAATAGTACTTCTAATTGGAATATCGGATATAATGATGAAGGAAACTTGCACTGTATAGCAACACTCAAAGTGTCTAAATACTCACAAAAATACGCTCGATATTATAGAGAGAGAAAACTTCTGACTATGATGTGATTTTCAATTCTAACCTAAGCACCCTATTTATAGAAAAATGCTTAGAACGCCAAAGTAGAAAATTTAAGAAAATAATATATTTATAAAAAAAAATCCGTACACCTCATTGACCATTTCATCAGCCCACACAAGTGGGGCCCACCATAAAATAACATTTTTTTTAAAAAACATTTATAACCCCAAAAATCAATTATTCTGGAACTTCAATAATTCATAATAAATAGCCCTTTTATCAGAAAAATATAAATCTTATGTCCTTTCTATAGAAAATTTAATTTTCTACAACTTTGTAGAAGAAAGTTTTTCCCAATTCCAAAAAGAAAATGACTGAAATCTACATACGGATGATTTTCCACACCTCCATTCCAACAAAATACTGATAAAAACACATCAGCACTAATTCCTTCATTTATATCCACATAAAATAAATATTTTCTTATCATATAAATTAATATTAATTATTCACAAATAATATTACAGAACTACAATATTGACAACCAGGTCGTTCCCAGGAAAGAGGAGGCTTTCCGATAAAGATTTCTCCTTACTGGCGCACAATTAAATAACTCCTCCTAGACAGAACTTCCTTAGACATTGCCAATAATGCTATCTAATAATATTATTAAAATAATATAAATTATTGATCTGATAATAGAAAATACTATGCAGTGATAATTATTGAAACAACAATAATATAAAATATTATGCAATACCGTGTGCTACTGTGCAACGACGCGTATTACTTTATTTTTAACCTTCGGTATTCTAACAGTGTTAACGGTAACAACTACGCCGTTATTTTAAAAAACTCATTCGTGTCATTTTCTTCATCCGATAGTTTTTCGTTATGGGTCCACAAATGGTTGCGCCGTCGTACGAATATTCCCCGACAGCAAGAATATTCCACGACCAACCGAATATTCCCCGACAATAATGAATATTTTATAACCACTTGCTTATTTTAAAATATTCGCGCATTTTATCCATAACTTACCACATTAATCAAATCAATCCCTTACTATTCAAAATAATATATAGAGGAAATTCAATTTTATTCATAAAAAGTTGGGGTCTTACAACCTCCCCTCCTTATGAAATTTCGTCCTCGAAATTGACGTACGTACCTGGTATGTCGAAAAGGTGAGAATACCTCGTTTTCATTTCCGATTTTAACTCCCATGTCATTTCTTCGATTCCAACTGTGACTCTCATGGTGCTTCAACCATTGTACCTCACAATGGTACCCATCAGTTTGCCATCGCACAAAAACGGCGTCTCCTACGGAAAGTCTGGCTTTGGTGCATCCCACACAAGAAGTTACCAGCGAGAGGCTCGGGGCTCTTCATAACTTATGGCTCTTGATGCTTCGCCTTGACACGTTGACACGTTAAACACCTCGAGATAAACTCCGCGATCTCTTTCTTACATTGCTCCACCAAAATGTATGTCAAAGATCACGATACATTTTGGTACTATTGCGAACGGTGTGTTGTGTGCTTCCATCATGATTTTATACTTCAAATCAGCATCGTTAGGAACACAAAGTCTGGCATTGACTCGAAGTATTCCTTCTTCATCAATTCTCGCCTCTGGAGTAGCACCTTCTTGCACCTTCTTCTTCATCTTTATCAGCTCCGGGTCTGTAGCTTGAGCAGCTTTAACTTTATCAACTAAAGTTGGTTCTGCGCATATACTTGACATCATCACGTGGGTTCCGCGGAGTCTTTAACTCTATCTCCATCCTTTGTAAGTCACACAAAATGGGCCTTTGTGTTGACAGCATCGCACTCGTTCCTGCATGTGATCTTCTACTCAACGCGTCAGCTACCACGTTCGCTTTTCTAGGATGGTATTGAATGGTATTTTTGTAATCTTTCAACAGCTCGAGCCAACGTTGTTATCGCATGTTGAGTTCTTTTTAGAAAAATATTTGAGGCTTTTGGAGTATATTAGGATGTCATTAATAATGACAACCACGAAATGATCTAAACAAAGAGGTAAGATCAATAGGTAGGGTGAGGGTACCAATCTGAATCAAGCAAGATTTGTAAACTGTAGATGTAATGAAAGTTTCACCCAACGGAGTTTCAACAAATAAGTCAAAGTCTAATTTCTCAGGAGTCAAGTTTAAATGTTGAGCACAAGCAGATGAAATAAAAGAATGGGTAGAACCGGTATCTAATAAGATATAGACTTCGTAAGAGTTTATGATTAACTTACCCGTAATAACCTTGTTCGGGTTCCTCGCTTCTTTGGTAGTCGTGACAAACGCTTTTCCAGGATCCACCAACTTTGACTTGTCTGGAACAACCTCTGGTTTCACCATTCCAGCTGGACTTAACTTTGCTATAACGCACATTCCACCCTCAACTAATTCGTCGCACTCCTGATCCATGATTTGAATCATTACTCTTCGATCCATATCGAATTGGGGTTGACCGCTCTGCACAGGGTAATTCCAAACTCGATGTTGTATTCTCCCAATTGCTGTCCAAAAAGTGACATCCATGTCGTCTATTTTGGCCTTCTTGGATCGGACGTCTCTTTCTAAAATATCAACGCGTCGTGCGGCTTTTACCCATGCATCACCGATTCTCATTCGTTCAGTTGTTTCTTCTTTCATCAGAATTTTGACAATTGCATTCTCAGCTTCCAGCTCTAATATCATATGCTCTGTCAGAGAGAGCTTCTGTTCAAGCCTCGCATATAGAGTAGCAAAATCTTGAATTGTTGTATCCTTTTGTTCCACGGCCGCCTGTCGTTCTTCACCTTGCTCTTCTAACTCGTGAATACGATTTTCCAGTTCTACATTCCGATCATAAAATTCTCCTAATAATTCTTCCTCAAGTTCCTCTTCTTCCTCACTCTCAGCTGTTACTTCTACGACTAGCTCAGGTGAAACTATAAATTCTTTAATCACTACATATATAACTACCGTTAAAAGTAAGACTACGAGTAACGGTGCCTCAATGGTCTCAAGTGCTCAATTGCTTAAATGTTCCAATGTTATTCTCAAATACTGCAATAAAACAAGGGTTAATTAAATAAATTAATATATCACATGTTAACCCTATGCTCCGACTGACCAATTAAATACCACATAAGCTTAGGTAGGACATACTAGCGAAGGATTTACTCGTCCCTCCCCTCCTAGTTCTATTCCTCGATCTCCGCTAGAGATCATATCCCTAAGTTTTGATACCAATTGTGACGCCCCCAGAATAGGTCCAATCAACCCAACCCATTCTTAGTGTCAAACACATGGTACATAATCCAAATGCAAACTTTTATATCAAAAGGTCGTGAGCAGGACGACCATACAAGTTGTGAGTGTCAATACAAATCGTATATAATACAAAATATAAACACTCAAATTCAGTCCTCAACAGTTACAATTATTTTCACACTATTATACAAAAATAGTGAAGACTACTACTGCTCTAAGTCTGCCCATCACTCTGTTCCCCGACTAGTCCCTGCAACATTCTCATTTCCTGAAGAGGACAATAGATGAAAAGGGTGAGCTCAACTAGCCCAGTAAAGAATATTATGACTAAGATAATGCAGAATAATTTATCGTTAGTCTTCAATAAATCAGATAAAATATTATGGACAACAAGTTTTAGATCAACAACTGCAGTGGAAGTAACAATGCATCAGAAGAGTTAAGTAGGAAATAATGTCTTATATTTTTTATGATTTGAAAGTCCATAATCAATATTTTATCCCTGTAACATCAATCAATAAATCTTGAATCAAATATTCATCTTTGCACTACGGGCCAAAGATATTCATTTGTATTACCAGTTGGTCATGTTCATCTCAACACCTGTCCATCTTTGCACTACGGCCAAAGATATTCATCAAGTAATCATTCATCTTTGCACTACAGGCCAAAGATATTCATCAAGCAATCATTCATCTTTGCACGGCAAGCCAAAGATATTCAGTTATATCACCATTTAGGACTGAAGATGATGAAAATATTTTTAAAGAACGAATCCAGTGAGATAAAGGACAAAAATTAGGGATTCGTAATTTAGTTTATCCAAGTTCTAAAATACTCCATAAAAATTATTTGTGGAGCACAATTCAAGAATGAAGATCAAAACTTGGATCTAATAAAAGATAGGAACCATAATAGCCTAGCTTGGACAAAGAAAAAAAAATTTAATTTTTCTGTGAATAGTACCGTATTCGTGAATAGTGTCGTATACATGAATAATGTCGTATACGTTTATAGTAACCTCAATATGAAAAGATAAAAATTTTACAATAAAATTCATACCAATATTTCGGTATAATGATATTAAAAGAAATAACATCATTTACAAAAAAAATAACATCCCTTACCTCAAAAGAATAGTACTTCTGATTGAAATATCGAATATAATGCTGAAGGAAACTTGCACTGTATAGCAATACTCAAAGTGTCAAAATACTCACAAAAATACGCTCGATATTATAGAGAGAGAAAACTTCTGATTCTGGTGTGATTTTAATTCTAACCTAAACACCCTATTTATAAGAAAATGCTTAAAACGTCAAAACAAAAAATTTAATAAAATAATATATTTATAAAAAAAAAATTCTGCACACCTCCTTGACCAGTTCATCAGCCCACACAAGTGGGGCCCACCATAAAAAAAGGTTTTTATTAAAAATAATATTTATAACCCCAAAAATTAATTATTTTGGAACTTCAATAATTCATAACAAATAGCCCTTTTATTAGAAAAATACGAATTTTATGTCCATTTCATAAGAAATTTAATTCTCTACAAATTTGTAGAAGAAATTTTTTCCAAATTTCAAACGAAAAATGACCGAAATCTACATACGGATGATTTTCCACTCCTCCATTCCAACAAAATACTGATAAAAATACATCAGCACTAATTCCTTCATTTATGTCCACATAAAATAAATATTTACTTATCATATAAATCAATAATTAATTATTCACAAATAATATTACAGAACTACAATATTGACAACCAGGTCGTTCCCAAGAAAGAGGGGACTTTCCGATAAGGATTTCTCCTTACTGGCGCGCAATTAAATAACCCCTCCTAGACAGAACTTCCTTAGACATTGCCAATAATGCTATCTAATAATATTATTCAAATAATATAAATTATTGATCTGATAACAGAAAATACTGTGCAGTGACAATTATTGGAACAACAATAATATAAAATATTGTGCAATACTGTGTGCTATTGTGCAACGACGCGTATTACTTTATTTTTAACCTTCAGGTATTCCAACAATGTTAACAGTAATAACTACGCCGTTATTTTAAAAAACTCATTTGTGTCGTTTTCTTCATCCGACAGTTTTCCGTTATGGGACCCACAAATGGTTGCGACGTCGTACGAATATTCCCCGATAGCAAGAATATTCCACGACCAATCGAATATTCTCCGACAACAATGAATATTTTATAACCACTTGTTTATTTTAAAATATTTGCGTATTTTACCCATAACTTACCACATTAATCAAATCAATCCCTTACTATTCAAAATAGTATATAGAGGAAATTCAATTTTATTCATAAAAAGTTGGGGACTTACGTACAACATCATTAATTAAGTCTTATTACAATCAGATATTGAAGACAACAAGTCTTCACTTGCTCATCTTTTATTTTTCTTTACTTGTTAACGGTACGTCAACATTCTCGGCTTTAACTGCAAGGGGTTGTAAAATATGCAAGAGTGAGTAAACAAAAGCTCACTTGAAATGTACAATGATATGCTATGATTGAATAACTTTAAAAGAATTTGAATAACTTTTCTTTCATCAAAATAAAGAATTGAATAATAATTCTTTCATCATATTTAGAATTCGAATATAGGATTTATCTGAGGGTCATACGACCATGAACTATGTCCTAGGGTATAAATATTTCTATTTAAAACCTTTAACAATCATTGATACTATGGACCTTTAACTCGTACTTAGGGGGATTAGCCTTTCGTACCATTTATTGTGCACAACCATCTTAACGCTTTTCCATAAAAGTCTCCTAATAAATAGGGTTGTTCATTCTCAGTATTTGAATACAAGTCCATACCAAAGAAAGTTTGGTTTGGATAGATAAAGGAAATTTGGAGTTTCAACTATCATCATCTAAGGAGTAGTTGAATCGACTCACAATACTTTAACTGTTCGATTATATAAAATTATGAATCAAATGTAAGATACAATAATAGATTTCATGATAAATAGGCATGCTTTAGGAATAACTTAAAGAATTTGATAGATCAAGTAGATCTTGCTTGAACAACTAAGTCAAGATCACATTACTTAAATAATACTTCAATACTTATGCTTTACGGATATTTGAATACAGTATAACTCATACAATACATAACGAGTTAAGAATCCGATATAGACTTACATGATATAATGAGCAAGGGTTAGAGAACTTGCACAATGAAAAGATACCATGAAAGAACTTGCCTAACGTAGAATAATAATGATTAGAAAACTTTCTCAAGTAAGAGATAAGGAGTAGAGAACTTGCCTCAAGCGCAAGCTATATTTTAATAATTACAATCACTTCCACAATTATCTTACATATCACGTTACGTTTAAAACATTTATTAGTACCCAACTATAACGTTTAAACCGTCGAACTTCATACTCAAGTCCAACTCATAATGTTGTTACGACGTACGTCAATACTAATACACATACGTGAGGCTAAACAAACAATCAAGCACCTCATACACGTATAATACTTTTACTATCATATTGCACCTTACGGTAATAATATCCAAGCACACATATCATATAACAATATAAGACTTCAATCTATCTTAAACACATCAAAAGCATGTTATCTCATTACCTATTACACTTATCAAGTCATAAAAAAAAGTTAGCTAAACAAACGAGGCATGAAAACTAAACAAAGAAAAACAACATTTCCCGGACAGCAAGGTGACCCACTTGGGCGGGTGGTCCAAGGGTAAAAGCACTGCTGGGGCGGGGCCCAGCGAACGGTCAGAGAAATAAGCCAATTTGGCATATTTCTTCACACTGAATCTGATTTTTCTCAACATGATAAACATGAAACTTGATAACAACAAAATTTTGGACTCTTTAACATGATTATAACATATAAAATCCATACAACACATAATCAAAACCAAGTTTTCATGATTTTTGAAGTAAACTACAATATCAAGATTTCTTGACAAAAATTTCTATTACGAATTCGTTTTTCAATCAATCCATGTAATTCCAATTGCAATAACTCTAATTCTAAAAATATTAACATAACTCATGATCAATTTAAACAATAATCCATAATCAAACACCAATTTTATAGTTTAAAAAGGCTATTTTCAAAATTAGTTCACAGTAAATTACAATGAACATGATTTCTTCATGTTCATCTTAATTACGTGGATTGAATCGCTAAGACAACTATATAACTCATATATAAACATTCTATAACACATATTACACATAAATTTCATATTTACATCAGTATTTCATTCTAACTCAACCAAAAATATAAAAATTCATAAGAACACAAATTCTCCATTAAAACTTAATTTTTTTACAACCAATTGAATTTCTAAAAATTGTTTATAGCATACAATTCAATTATAAATAGTATATAAACACAATATATATATATATATATATATATATATATATACAATTCATGTTTACACAATCTCATGAACTTTTCATATTCACAGAGAACTCAAAACAAGGAAGAACAATCAATTAAATTTTTAAAACTATAAGATAGTAATTATACCCTTTTTGTTTTGATGATTGAAGAAGAAGATGATGATGATGAGCTTGAGTTCTACCAATTATTTCTCCTTCTTTTTCTTCTTTCTTTCTCTCTAACTTCTCTGTATTCTCTTTTCTTCATTTAGTTTAGGCTTTAGACTAAAACTAACGTAAACATATAAAATATAATACGTATATTTTAACTGACAAAATATAAAATAATATGTATTAAGGACAATTACTTCTCACATAAATTATCAATTATAGAATTTCAAAAGCTACTAGGGCTTGTTTGGCATTTTAAAACAGATTTTATTAACTAATGCCTTGTTTGGATAAAATAGATTTAAAGCTAGTGCAAGGGCCCTATTTGGCAAAACCTTTTTAAAACAAAAGTAAGGGCCTTGTTTGGTTAAAACAATTTAAAAACTTTTTTTTTATTTTAATAAATCCTTTTAACACATACTTTATATTACACTTTCACTTAATTAAATCTTTAACATTCTAATTTAATTAATAAAAATCTATCATCAATTAATCACATAAAAATTATCACATAATTATAATTACTCACTAATTATAATTCATGTAACACTCATCACATAATTTATCTAATTTAAGTTATCTTAATTAAATTAGAATTATACTATAAAATTAATATACATCAATTAAATTAAATATTAAATATTCATTTAATTAATATATAACTCTTAATTAAATCATTCCACAAAATCACATAATTTATTTATTTAACTCAATAAATAAATCACATAAAATATTTATTCACTCAAGAAATATTAAAATTTAATATATAAAATCTCAATCGTTACAATCTTTCCTCCTTAAAAAGACTCTGTCCCCAGAATCACAAAAAAAATCTCTCATAATCTCATAATAAAAATTCTCATAATCTCATAATAAAAATTCTCATCTGTTATATTCTTCCCCCCTTAAAAGTATTCTGTCCCCAGAATTGATATGTAAGGGGTTACGCAACAATTAAGCAAATAATTGAGGATACGATTTCCTCATTACATCTTCGAGTTCCCACGTGGCTTCTTCAGCACTGTGGTTCCTCCAAAT
Source organism: Panax stipuleanatus (assembly GCA_020205555.1). NCBI lineage: Eukaryota > Viridiplantae > Streptophyta > Magnoliopsida > Apiales > Araliaceae > Panax > Panax stipuleanatus. Next base: position 82,808,898 of record CM035120.1, on the reverse strand, counting down.
TACCTTAACAGAAGGTATCACTTTATTCCTAAGTATTTGTTCCTTCCTATCAACTATTTGAACAGGAACCTCTTCATAAGTTAAGTCTTTATCAAATTGTAAAGGCTTGTATTCTATTATATGTTTATAGTCGTGTTTGTAAGGTCGTAACACGGAAATGTGAAAGACGTTGTGTATATTCTCTAGCTCCGGAGGTAACGCCACCTCGTAAGCTACTTCACCCACTTTTTGCAGTACCTCGAACGGTCCAATAAATTAGGGACTCAGCTTCCCCTTCTTGCCAAATCTAATCTTCCTCTTCCAGAGAGATACTTTCAGAAAAACGAAGCTTTTTTGGTAAGAATTCTCGATTCTGTCAATGTTGATCGGCATATTTCTTCTATCTATCTTAAGCAGCATCCAGTCTCGTTCTGATTAGCTTCACGATCTCAGCAGTTTGTTGTACCAGTTCCGATCCCAATAATTGCTGTTCACCAATTTCATCCCAGCACAAAGGCGTTCTGCACTTTCTGCCGTATAACGCTTCATAAGGCGGCATGCCGATACTCGCGTGGTAACTATTGTTGTAGGCGAACTCCACCAACGATAGATGATTATCCCAGCTTCCCTTGAAGTCCATCACGCAAGCTCTAAGCATATCCTCTAGTGTCTGAATCGTTCTCTCGCTCTGGCCATCGGTCTGAGGATGGTATGTTGTACTCATTCGCAATTGCGTTCCCAGACACTCTTGCAAACGTTTCCAGAAATTCAACATAAAATGCGGGCCTCTATCTGACACAATCAACACTGGAACACCTTGTCGAGAAACAATTTCCTTAACGTACATCTTCGCCAATTGTTCTAAGTTGTACTTAATCCTGATTGGTAGAAAGTGGGCTGACTTTGTCAGTCGATCCACTATCACCCATATTGCGTCAAACCCTTCTGAGTCATTGGAAGACCAACCACGAAATCCATCGTGATGTGTTCCCACTTCCACTCTGGAATTTCCAACGGTTGTAATAACCCGCTAGGTCTCTAGTGTTCTGCTTTGACTTTCTGGCACGTTAGACATTTTGCAACGCATTCAGCAACATCCCTCTTCATATTCGGCCACCAGAAATGATGCCTGAGATCCTGGTACATCTTTGTACTTCTAGAGTGAATCTAATATCATGAACTATGAGATTCGCTCAAGATCTCTTCTTTGACTTCTGGTACTGGCGGTACCCAGATTCTACCTTTAAATCATAGCAGTCCTTCGTTATAGATCTTAAACTTAAATCCTTCACCATCGGCTATTCTCTTCCGAATCTTCTTGCATTCTTCTTCGTGAAGTTGTGCTTCTTTCATTTTGTCTACCAGAGTAGAACCAGTAGTTACTTGAAACAACTTTTCATCTGACTCCTTCGAAAACTTCACCTCCAGCTCTAATCTAGCTATCTGTTCTATCAACTTATCATGATAAGTTAACATGTTCAGCTTCTCCCGACCTTTTCTGCTCAAAGCGTCGGCGACGACATTAGCTTTACCCGGATGGTAAAGTATCTTGCCGCCGTAGTCTTTGATCAGTTCCAACCATCTCCTTTGGCGCATGTTCAAATCCTTCTGGGTAAAGATATACTTCAGACTCTTATGATCCGTGTATATCTCACACTTCTCTCCATATAAGTAGTGTCTCCATATCTTAAGAGCAAACACTACTGCTGCCAATTCTAAGTCGTGTGTCGGATACCCCTTCTCGTAATCCTTCAGCTGACGTGATGCATAGGCAATAACCTTGTCACTATGCATCAGCACGCAGCCTAATCCCTTATGTGAGGCATCACTATATACCACGAAATTTCCCGTACTATTCGGCAATGATAACACAGGGGCAGTACTCAACCTCTTCTTTAGCTCCTGGAAACTTTCCTCACACTTTTTCATCCAAACAAACTTAACTGTCTTACGAGTCAAATTCGTTAAATGAGTTGCGATCTTGGAAAAGTCTTGGATAAATCTCCGGTAATAACCTGCCAATCCCAAGAAACTCCTCACTTCAGACGGCGTCTTCAGCTGATCCTAATTCATTACCGCTTCAACCTTCGATAGATCCACCGAAATACCATCCTTGTCGATCACGTGGCCAAGAAATTGCACATGTTCTAACCAGAATTCGCATTTCAAGAATTTTGCATACATCTTCTCTCATCTCAGAGATTCTAAGGTCAGCCTTAAATGTTCTGTGTGTTCCTCCTTGATCTTGGAGTAAACCAGGATGTCATCTATGAACACCACTACGAACTTATCTAGGAATGGCTTAAACACCCTGTTCATTAGGTTCATAAATGCAGCTAGGACATTCGTTAGACCAAATGACATCACCAAGAACTTGTAATGACCATACCGAGTCCTAAAGGCCGTTTTCGGTATATCTTCCCTTCTCACCTTCAATTGATGATATCCGCTTCTGAAAATTAATTTTTGAGAAGTATTTAGCACCCTTCAGTTAATCGAACAAGTCATCGATCCTAGGTAAAGGATACCTATTCTTGATCGTAACTTTGTTTAATTCCCTATAGTCAATGCAAAGACGCATCAATCCATCCTTCTTCTTCACAAATAAAATTGGCGCCCCACAAGGCGAAACGCTCGATTGAATATACTTCTTGTCCAGCAGTTCTTGCAGTTGAACCATCAGTTCTTTCATCTCAACTGGAGCCATTCGGTACGGAGCTTTGGAAATTAGAGCAGTCCCCGGCACTAAATCGATCACGAACTCTATCTCCCAATCTGGTGGAAGTCCTGGTAGATCGTCCAAAAACACGTCCACGAACTCCCTAACCACTGGTATCTCTTCTATCTTTGGGCTCTCCTTACGCGTATCTACTGTGTAGGCTAGATATCCTACACATCCTACGTCAAAAGTTTCTTGGCTTGCATAACCGTTAAACAACTCGCTTGTTTAGGCGATTTACTACCATAGAACACTACTTTCGATGGAGTCATAAGGTTTACCGACTTCTTCTGACAGTCGATTACCGCCCCATGGTTGAACAACCAGTCCTTCCCCAATATGACATCGAATTCCTCAAGTTTAATCGGAATCAAATCTACCCTCAGTTCTTGACCCTTAACGTCCAATCTACAGTTCTTCTAAACAAACCTAATAGGGATGATCTCCTTATTCGCAATCTCTATGTTTAAGGGGTAAACTAATTCCTCTATAGGTAAGTCTAGAGTCTTAGCAAAATCATCAGATATGAATGAACAAATAGCACCCGAATCAAATAATACATATGCATTTATACTATTGATCAAAATAATACCTGCCACCACATTTTTTGATTGCACAGCGTCCTGCACCGTCATGTTAAATGTGCGGGTAGTGGGTCGAACGGCTTGTAGTGGCGATGGTCCAGCGATAGTTAGAGTGCTGCCGCTACCATTTCCTCCATTCCCTATTAACCCTGTCGCTGGCTTCTTCAGGAAATTATGAGCCATGTGATCCTTGGATCCACATGTGTAACAATCTCCCTTCTTTGGGTTTGGGCAATTCGGCGCGATGTGGCCTTCCTGACCACAGTTATAGCACACCCGCTTCCCTTTCATGCACACTCCAGTGTGAGTCTTCCCGCATGTAGCACATGCTTCAAGATTCCTCTTCTGCTGGCCTCCCTGCTGACTCCCAGTAGAGTTATTGTCGTTCCACTTCCTTTTCTGATGGATAGCCCCGCTACCACCAACCTTATTTTCCGTCTCAATCTTCTTCTTCTTGTCCTGGTTGAATTTAGTCACGGCGTCGCTCCCTCCTTCATCTAGAATGGCCTTTTCTAGCACAGCTGCAAACGTGTTCAGCTGGAACAAGGAAACCTTACTGTAGAGCCAGGGTTTCAGTCCCCGCTCAAACCTCCTCGCCTTCCTAGTGTCTATGCTGACCTAGTATGTAGCGAACCTGGCCAACTGGTTGAATTTTATGGCGTATTCAGACACTGTCATCCCTCCCTATTTTAGCTCTATAAATTAGACCTCCATATGGTCCTACGAGCTAATAAAAAAGTACATTTCAAAGAACATCTCTTTGAAATGCTCCCACGGTATCACTCCTTCTCCTTCTTTGGTCTTGTTGGCTTGCCACCAGAAACTAGCATCCGACTTCAACATGAAAGTCGCGAATGCTATTTTCTGGTCTTCACTAACCCTAGCTACGTTGAAGACCTTTTCCATCTCCATCACCCACGTCTGGGCTTCTATAGGGTTAATCGATCCCTTGAATTCAAGCGGTCCTACAACCTTAAACTCTTTAAATGTTGTGCCCTGCACTTGCGGTTGATTTGCAAGTGCCCCCGTCAGTAGGTTCACTAACTGCTGAACCGATTTGGGGTTCGTCCCATCGTTATTGTTGTTGTTCGTCGAACCCTCGGGGTTTTGATGTGTAGGTCTTCTTCTAGGAGGCATTTTCTGTTAAGAAATATTACTATTAGCTCCTTTATTTAATTCTTAAGTATCCAAGTTCAACTCTAAACATTTAAATAACTCAGTTTGTATCTGAACACATAGCACGTCAATAACTTCTTTTATTCATTACTCGTACTTTTTGAAAAACATAGAATAGATAGCATCTCTGTTATTTACATCATCTTTCCTGAACTGGAAGAAGTTGCAGGTTTATATTATTATCTCATCCCATTCTTATCTCAAATTATGGGATTTATATTTATTTAATACAAAAAGCAACACATAAATAAAAGCTCTACTGCCTCGGCATGTTAAGGCGTCGCATAGCCTCTCTGCGTTCATCCTCCATCACCCTAAACGCTGTCCTTCGATCCACCACATACCATGGTAAACCTTGGAACTGAGCTGGATAATAGAAGACACGATCCTGGGCCCTATCTATGGCCTTATGGAATGCGTATTCTGTTTCCCTCATCTTAGCCCTCTTGGCTCCAGTCTCGTCTTCAGCTCGATCGGCTCGTTGAATAGCCCTTAAGCTTGTTTCCTCAGCTCTGTCACGCTTCGTCGACTCCTCTTGGATGTCTTGTTTCAGCCTTTCTATCTCGGCTCGGGCCTCGTCTCTATCATTCTCTACGTGGATTAGCCTCCACTGCACTTCTCCTAGCTCACTATCCATCTCCTCGATAGTCTCATCCTGCTGTTGTATAGTAGTCCGACTCTCGTCCAATAATTCTTGAAGCTCCACGTTGCGTTCGTGAACCTCCTCGTACATCTCAGCACTAATAAAGTGAGGTGGGAATTCCTCTTTGGGATCCTCTCCCTCTTCTTCCTCCTCTTCAGACTCTTCCTCATCCTCTTCCTCTGGAATAGGTGTCAGCTCATGCTTTCGACCAGCTACGGTGATCACTGGAAATGTCTCTCTCCTAACCAACTGCTCCCAGAAAACATGGATGTCTCGGGGCTCCTCCTCTCTAAGCAGCTGAGGTAACTCCTCTCTAGCCTAATTGGACTCTCCAACATTCGTCATCCTGACAAAAGTATTTTAAAGTTTATTATGACGTGATATCGAGTCGTCACTCTCCGAATACTTAAACGTAAACACATAGCACATAAGGTAGTTTATTATCTTTACCTATCACCACTATCTTTTCGATCTTCCTATAAGACTACTACCTAAGGTTTTCCCCCCACCTAAGGTTCATAACCAACTGCTTTGATACCAACCTGTGACACCCCCAAATTCGGGTACTTCGTTTCCACAAGATTTGGTGTTCACTTTCTAAATATATCATACATCTACCCAATAATAAAGATTTGCAAAGTAATTACAACCTCCATCAAAACTTAAATAAGAATCTTCCTTGAAAAAGGATTACAACTTGTCTAAAATAAAATCCCAGGGTTAACTAAACCTAACATCAATCAAATAAGTGCAGAAATAAAACATCATTAACTAAGTCTTATTACAATCAGATATTGAAAATAACAAGTCGTCACTTACTCATCTTTCCTTTTCCTTTACTTGTTGACGGTACGTCAACATTCTCGGCTTTAACTGCAAGGGGTTGTAAAATATGCAAGAGTGAGCAAACAAAAGCTTACTTGAAATGTACAATGCTATACCATGATTGAATAACTTCAAAAGAATTTAAATAAATTTTCTTTCGTCAAAATAAAGAATTGAATAATAATTCTTTCATCATATTTAGAATTCGAATATAGAATTTATCTGAGGGTCATACGACCTTGAACTATGTCCTGGGTTATAAATATTTCTATTTAAAACCTTTAACAGTCATTGATACTATGGACGATTAACTCGTACTTAAGGGGATCAGCCATTCGTACCATGTATTGTACACAACCATCTTAATGCTTTCGCATAAATGTCCCCTAATAAATAGGGTTGTTCATTCTCAGTATTTGAATACAAGTACGTACCAAAGAAAGTTTAGTTTGGATAGATAAAGAAACTTTGGAGTTTCAACTATCATCAACTAAGGAGTAGTTGAATCGACTCACAATACTTTAACAGTTCGATAATATAAGAATTATGAATCAAATGTAAGATACAACAATAGATTTCATGATAACTAGGCATGCTTTAGGAATAACTTAAAGCATTCGATAGATCAAGTAGATCTTGCTTGAACAACTAAGTCAAGATCACATTACTTAAATAATACTTCAATACTTATGCTTTACGGATATTTTAATACAGTATAACTCATACAATACATCACGAGTTAAGAATCCGATATAGACTTGCATGATATAATGAGCAAGGGTTAGAGAACTTGCACAATGAAAAGATACCATGAAAGAACTTGCATAACGTAGAAGAATAATGATTAGAAAACTTGCTCAAGTAAGAGATAAGGAGTAGAGAACTTGCCTCAAGCGCAAGCTACACTTTAATAATTACAATCACTTCCACAATTATCCTACATATCATGTTACGTTTAAAACATTTATTAGTACCCAACTATAACGTTTAAACCGTCGAACTTTATATTCAAGTCCAACTCACAACGTTGTTACGACGTACGTCAATACTAATACACATACGTGAGGCTAAACTCACAATCAAGCACCTCATACACGTATAGTACTTTTACTATCATATTGCACCTTACGATAATAATATCCAAGCACACATATCATATAACAATATAAGACTTCAATCTAGCTTAAACACATCAAAAGCATGTTATCTCATTGCCTATTACACTTATCAAGTCATAAAAATAAGTTAGCTAAACAAACGCAACATGAAAACTCAACAAAGCAAAACAACATTTCCCGGACAGCAAGGTGCCCCGCTGGGGCGGGTGGTCCAAAGGTAACGACCCCAAAATTCTTACAATATAATTCTCATTCTCAATCGTTAACAATACAACTTTAATCTATCTTTACATCATTATTTGATATTAAAATCACTAAAAATGCGGAATATTTAAAACTTTTATACAATCTTTCTTTATTGCCCTGAATCGCAATCCTTTAAATTACAAATATTTGATTCAATTCTATTACATGAATTGCTTCCTCTAAGTTACTATACAAAATATTACATCACAAGCAATATCCACTATACATAGGATAGCTCAACTTTATAACTTTAACAAGTATAATAAATCCAAAACAAACATATTACTCATCTAGAATAAATAATTTCTTGCATCGCTATTGATCTTAACATTCAATTAGCACGCATCATTACCTTGCATCATTGACCTGCAAAAGTGGTTATTTGCAAGAGTGAGCTCGACAGCTCAGCAAGACCTAACAGTTTTCATGCATCACATAGCACATAATAACATGCTCAACTTACATCTCATAATCATCAAAGTAACATGGCATACATGCTTTAATTCACATAACAAATATAAAGATTGAGTTCCTTACTCAATCAGCATTCTTTAATCAATCAATGTAGTTAAAATTTGACTTTAACGTTTCATGCTTGCAACATATATAACATATCATGCTCTTTGCAAAACAATTTAAAATAGTTCATCATCAAGTTCATATAGAAAATAGGAACTGAAAGACTTGCCTGGCTCGTAGATTACCAATTACCGAAAAACAGCTTAATATAATTTGCTTCATGATCCTACATAACGTATTACCATACGCATCAATTATTAGTCACCTACTAATGCTTACCAATCGCTTAAGTAAATTCTAATTTACACTTCATAGTTCTCTCCCACTTATTTGACACACACTCTCAAATTTATATGTATAATTAACAATATAAGTTAATTATCACATAGCTAATCCTCATCGTTAGTTAACCAATTTAGGTTAACTCATTCCTCATTAACTAATAAGTTAATAATTAAGTACCACATAACTAATCACATCACATAATCATATTATATTTCACATAATTAATAATTACATACTCATATTAGATTATAATTAAATAAATTATAATTTAAACATCCACTTTAATTATAATTAATCAATTATAATTACATCTTATGTTAATCAAATTATAATTACAAAATTTATAATTTGATTTAAACCATTATTCTAATTAAACAAATTATAATTTATAATTAATCAAACTACATCATGCATTAAATTATAATTTCAACATATTATAATTTAAATTAAACAATTACTTAGATTATAAATAATCAATTTCAATTTATGCACTCCTTAAATTATAATTAAATAAATTATAATTTAAATTACACATTCACCTTAATTATAATTATTCCAAATTATAGTCACATATTAAGTTATAATTACACAAATTATACTTCAAGTTAAACATTTACTTTGATTATAATTAATCAAACTATATTCATTATAATTTAACAAATTATAATTTAAATTAAACAATTACTATAGTTATGGTTACGACGTACGTCGATACTAACACGCATACGTGAGGCTAAACTCACAATCAAGCACCTCATACATGTATAGTACTTTTACTATCATATTGTATCTTACGGTAATCATATTCAAGAACACATATAATATAACAACATAAGACTTCAATCTATCTTAAACACGTCAAAAGTATGTTATCCCATTACCTATTACACTTAACAAGTCATAAAAATAAGTTAGCTAAACAAACGTGACATGAAAACTCAACGAAGGGAAAACAAAATTCCTGGACAGCATAGTGCCCCGCTAGGACTCTGTAACATGATTATAACATATAAAATCCTTACAACACATAATCAAAACCAAGTTTTTATGATTTTTGAAGTAAACTACAATATCAAGCTTTCTTGACAAAAATTTCTATTACGAATTCATTTTTCAATCAATCCATGTAATTCCAATTGCAATAACTCTAATTCTTAACATATTAACATAACCCATGATCAATTTAAACAATAATCCATAATCAAACACCAATTTGATAGTTTAAAAAGGCTATTTTCAAAATTAGTTCACACTAAATTACTATGAACATGATTTCTTCATGTTCATCTTAATTACGTGGATTGAATCGCTAAGACAACTATATAACTCATATATAAACATACTATAACACATATTACACATAAATTTCATGTATACATCAATCTTTCATTCTAACTCAACCAAAAATATGAAAATTCATAAGAACACAAATTCTCCATTAAAACTTATTTTTTTTACAACCAATTGAATTTCTGAAAATTGTTTATAACATACAATTCAATTATAAACAGTATATAAACACAATATATATATACAATTCATGTTTACACAATCTCATGAACTTTCATATTCACAGAGAACTCAAAACAAGGAAGAACAATCAATTAAATTTTTAAAACTATAAGATAATAATTATATCCTTTTTGTTTAAATGATTGAAGAAGAAGAAGATGATGATGAGCTTGAGTTCTGCCAATTCTTTCTCCTTCTTTTTCTTCTTTCTTTCTCTCTAACTTCTTTGTATTCTCTCTTTCTCTTTTTTTCTTTTAGTTTAGGCTTTAGACTAAAACTAACGTAAACATATAAAATATAATACGTATATTTTAACTGACAAAATATAAAATAATATGTATTAAGGGCAATTACTTCCCACATAAATTATCAGTTATAGAATTTCAAAAGCAACTAGGGCTTGTTTGGCATTTTAAAACAGATTTTATTAGCTAATGCCTTGTTTGGGTAAAATGGATTTAAAGCTAGTGCAAGGGCCCTGTTTGGCAAAACCTTTTTAACACAAAAGTAAGGGCCTTGTTTGGTTAAAATAATTTAAAAACTTTTTTTTTTAATAAATCCTTTTAACACATACTTTAATGTTACACTTTTAATTAATTAAATCTTTAACATTTTAATTTAATTAATAAAAACTATCATCAATTAATCACATAAAAATTGCCACATAATTATAATTACTCACTAATTATAATTCATGTAACACTCATCACATAATTCATCTAATTTAATTATCTCAATTAAATTAGAATTATACTACAAAATTAATATACATCAATTAAATTAAATATTAAATATTCATTTAATTAATATATAACTCTTAATTAAATCATTCCACAAAATCACATATAATTTATTTATTTAACTCAATAAATAAATCACATAAAATATTTTGTCACTCAATAAATATTAAAATTTAATATATAAAATCTCAATCGTTACATGATCCTTAGACCTGCATGTGAAGCACGCTCCCTTCTTCGAGTTAGAATAATTTGGCGCAATGTGGCCTTTTTGACCACAGTTGAAACATACTCGCCTTCCCCTCAAGCACACTCTAGTGTAGTTCTTTCAGCATGTAGCACATGCTTCAATTCTTCTTTTCTGCTGGCATCCCTGTTGACTCCCAGTAGATGTGTTGTCGTTCCACTTTCTTTGCTGGTTGGTACCACTACCACCAGCTTTATTCTCTGCCTTATTCTTCTTCTTCTTCAGGTCTTGGTTATACCTGATCAAGGCATCGCTTCCACCTTCCGCGATAATCACCTTTTCCAACATAGCTGCAAACGTGTTCAGCTGGAATATGGAGACCTTACTGTACAGCCAGGGCTTCAATCCCTACTTTAATCTTCTCGCCTTCCTCTCATCAGTACTGACCTAGTACGCTGCGAACCTTGCCAGTTCGTTGAATTTTGCGGCGTACTCTGGCACCGTCATCGTTCCCTACTTCAGTTCTAGAAACTGAACCTCCATCTGTTTCTGCGAGATTACTAGAAAGTACATTGCAAAGAACATCTCTTTGAATCGATCCCATGCTATTACACCTTCTCCTCCTCGAGTCTTGTTAGGCTGCCACCAGTAGCTAGCTTCCGACTTCAACATGAATGTCGAAAGCCATCTTCTGGTCAACGTTAATTCTAGCCACATCGAAGACCTTCTCCATTTCCATCACCCATGCCTGGGCCTCTATCGGGTTCACCGATCCCTTGAATTCTGGAGGTCCTACCACTTTGAATTCCTTGAATGTAGTAGCTTGTACTTGCGGCTGATTCGCAAGCGCTCCCGTCAGTAGGTTCACCAGTTGCTGAACTGGGTTGGCATTCGCCTCATCATTGTTATTGTTGTTGTTTGTAGAACCCTCTTGCTGTTGATGTGTAGGTCTTCTTCTAGGAGGCATCTTTCTGTTAAAACATACTCTTATTAGATCCCTACTCATCTCTTAAATATTTAAGTTCAGACTTAAACATTTAAAATAAATCAATTCACACTTGAGCACATAACATATCAATAAACTTCGGTATTCAAAACATAGAATAGACATCATCTCTGCTATTTACGTCATCTTTCCTGAAACAAGTTGCAGGATTACATCATTATCTTATCCCATTATTATCTCAAATTTTGGGATTTACAATTATTTAATATATAAAGAAACACATAGTTAATTACTCTACTATCTAGGCATATTAAGACGTCGCACAATGTGATAACTCAAATTTTTATAGATTATTAAAATAAGAATAAGATTCTTATATTGACACTTGTCGGGTTTGAAGGTATAAATGTATGTGTTATATATATTTATGTGATTATGTAAGGAATAATAAATATAGATGTTATATATTTATTAGTTATTTAGTGATGAGATGTAAATTTATTTTTCGGTTTAAGCTAATTAAGTAGTTTAAACTAATGAAAGGAGTAATATTTGAATATAACGCATAGATTTGAATTAAAACTCACAGTTGAGTTTGGAGTAGAATTTTGATGAGCAGACGTTTTCCTTGAGTCTGGACCGATGAATCTAGTAATAGAAGTCTATAACCATGAAATGTGTTAGAATGGGCTTTCTGGTCAAAGTTAGCGGTTGACTTTTAGGGTGAAAAGTCAAACCTTGAGTTTGGATGAGAATTTCGACGAACAGATTTCGGATTTGAGTCCTGAATGACGAAATTAGGTAGGATAGACAAAAACATTATTTTGCGTTAGGGTTGACTTTTTGGTTAAAAAGTCAACAGTTAACATTTTTTCAGAAAAAGTCAAACTTTAAAATTTCAAAGATGAAATTATTGTTGAGAATGTTTTCATTTGGGTTGGAAATATTGGTCTTAGTAGAAATCGACTTTAATTTTGATAATAATTGATTTTTAGAAATTAAATTGGTCGATTGAGCCATTAATCGGATTAAAGGAAGTCCAAAAAGGAATTGAGAATATGACTAGCCAAAATAGCACATATGGCAACCCATATGAATATAGTAAGCAAGCCTCGTTGCTTAATTATTTACAGACTTGTAAGCGTGACACAAGTTACTAATGTGACCCAAATAATTTTAAAAAAGAAAGTAAATATTTTGTGACTCATGTGAAGGATGTGTGTGATTAAATAAATATATATTGTAAATATGTATATATTTATTTATTATTTAGAGTGAAATGAAAAGAAAATTATTTAGCCTAATATAATATATATTAGGAATGAGGATTAATTAACCTAAGGGTTAATTATTATTTGAGAATACTGGTATTTAAATTGCGTGCTAGTAAATTAAATTAAGAGACTTATTTTAATATATCTCATTTATTATTTATTTTAACCTAATTAAGGAAAATTTAATTAGGTTATATGAATAAACTTATGTGAATAATTATTTAAATTCTAAAACGAGAGGAATAGAAATCCTGATTTAATAATTAGGATAAAATAAAGATATATGAGTTGGTTCATGTTATTTCACATGACCCAAATGATTTAATTAAATAAGAGCCGAAGATTTGGTCCAAATTAACTTAGGAAGTCCAAACAATTAAATTAAAGAGCCCAAATAATAAATCAAATGGTCCAATTTTTTTAGCCCAAAAGGTGAGGGACATTTAGGTTATTTTATTAAAAAATTAAACAAATTAATAAAATACAAAATTGGGCAATTATTTAGTGCATGTATTGGGCAAGTAAGGAGGGAATAATTTAACATGTGAAAAATCTTTTGGTTAGATTTACAAGTCAGAGAAAGAAGAGATAAGAATGAAAGATAAGAAAGAGATAAGAAAGAATGAGAAAGAAGAGATAAGGAAAGAGAAAACACTTTTCTCTCTCATTTCTTACCCCACCCGACAAAGAAAGAAGAAAGAGGAGAGAGATCAGCCATGGGAGAGAGGAAGAAGAGAGCAAGAAGAAGAAAGAACAAAAGGTATAAAAATCCTAACTAGTCTATGTATTTGATTTTTGGTTGTTTTGAATCATAAAGTTTATGATCACGAACATGAAAACACTAGATCTACTAGTTAGATGATATATTATGTTTAGATCTAACCATTTTAGATGTCAAAAATTGAATTAAAAAAGGAAGAAAAGCAAAATAGTTTTTAAAAATAAGAAAATCTAGTGGACTGCTGTCCCTAAAAGGAAAATTTGGGGTTAGCTATGTTGTTCAGAAAGTTTTGGAGTTTTGGTATTTATAGTACACTGAATAAGATTTCTATAGACTCTAGAACGGACTAATTCCGACTTCGGAGGAGGGAGTTATGACGTTCGGAAGGATCATAGTCAAAACTATCCCAACCAATCGCGAACATTCCCCTTTCACGAATTTTTTGGACTGATGTGTTCGAAATTTGGAAATAAGTCATTAGATAAAAGTTGTAGTCTCGGAGGTTAGCTTCGTGTGGGCTCAAAATTGCTCAAAATTGTTTTAAAATAAGACGTTTATGGCTATTTTAGAGAAATATGGTAGAATCTGTAAAAATCGGAAAAATAATCTGCCCAAAACTGCCAGGGGATGTTTCGGCTATTTAATTATTGAAATAAATTCCAGCCTTTTGGGACATTAAAATATATGATATAAAGTATCTCCTGTCCAATGATGAGCTTATTCCGACTTAAATCGACCGAGTTATGGTCATTTTAATATTTGGATTTTTTCGACAAAAACCGCTATAACTGGAGTTTTATAGCTCCAATGGCCACGAAATACGTGAAAGATTCTGCCAAAAGTTGAGAATTTTTGGAGTTCAGCATGATATAGCTAGTTTTCTTAAGTTACAAAATAAAACGGACTTTTGAAAAATAATAAGGAAATTAAAAAATTCCATAAAAATTATTTTTGTGTATGGAATATATGTATGTATGTGTGACCAAAAGATGATTTGAAAATTTAATATGTTAAAAAGGGAGTACATTTTAAATTCGGCTTGCTGAATTAACCATGTTAGCTTGTATTCAGCTTGCTGAATTAGTGCATTCGGCTTGCTGAATTAATTATGTTATAGCTTGCTGAATTAGTGTATAAGGTTTGCTGAATTAGTGAATCCAGGTTGTTGGATTGTAATTCTGTTTGAATTTAGGTTGCTGGATTAGATATTCGGCTTAATGGATTATAAAGAACTTATAATATGAAAGATTAAGTGTTAATTCATAAGGTATATGATAAAGTAGTAGTACAGTCATACTCTTTAATGGTTGATGTATAGTATCTGTAAGAACCCGAATTTTCAGAAATTTTCAAAATAAGAATTTAGTAAATAAAATTCTTAAGGCATGTGATGGGTTCAAATAAGAATATATATGCGTTATGAAGTATGTGGTACTGTGTTGCATAAGATAATATGAACTATGAAATATGTGATTTTTGTGTTTAATAAATATATTATTATGATATATTTGTTATACATTGTAGAGGTAAATTAGTTAAAGTAAGGAGATGGGTAAAAATTTATCTATCGATATTAAATAATTTATAAAATTATTTTATCATAGTAAGTTGGTGACATTAAATATCTTTAATGAATAATCACTATTTTCTTGGGTATATATACTAGTGACTAATATGTTGTAATATGGGTCATAATTGGTGCTCAAACTGTCCATGAATGGATTGAGATAGTAAAGCATAAATTAGTTAAGGGAATTAACTAATAAGAATAAATATTGGTAAATATGCGTGATTAAGTAATATGGTAAATATATTAAAACATAATTGCTATGTGTAAATAAATTGATGTAAACAATTTTTAATAAGAGAAAATAAATTATCTATTTTCTATATGTGATATGTGTACATGTGCCTTACACATAATTATTTTAATAAGACATAGATATTATATTAAAGATAATATCTTGAGAAAATGAGTAAATCATTCTATTTGGAGAAAACGTAATAAAAATAATTTATGTATGTTTTCATGGTGGAATACATAGTAGTAGTTATATCTAATGTATTTCCAAGAAGGTTAAATTTATAAAGAGAGATAAGTTATTTCTATTTCACTAAATAACTACAGTTACTATATTATCCGTAGATTTTTATAAATAATAATAAGATATTCGGATATTTTTGTTCACGACATATGTATTTATGTGAACCTTGAAATATAATAGTTCGATGTAAATTGAAAATAAGATGATTAAGTGATATGGTGAAAGTGATAATGAGCTTAATTTAAGCTTGTGAAATATGCCTAGTAGTGGCAAAGTGGTGGAATAAGTAATTCATTAAATAAATTAATGAAGGGATGACTAAATAAACTAGTGTTGGTATATGAATTAATTGCTATGTGCAAGTATATATGTTATGAGAACATGTAAATAAGAAATGTAATGATATTACATCATGAGCATATTATAAGATGTGATATTGAGAATAATATTATTTTGTGAGATTATGTTATTATAAGCTTAAGGTCTATTAATTACTAAGCCTACATAATTATGCCTCGTGTGGCATGGATAGTAAAGTTAAATCAACGAGAGATTTAACTGAAATTATTAAAAGAAAATCAATGGTAAGTTAATAAATATTTGATATTAATTACCATTATAATATTTGGGTGTTTTTGAGATAATGAATTTTATGAAAATTATTGGGTTGATAGTACCCGACCAAATTAAATTCTAGCCCAACTCAAATACTATTTGGACTAACCCAATGTACATGGATTATATGATTATGGGTATATGTACCCCTAATTGATCATATGGTAATAACATTAAGTTATTAGATATAAGCTTTCAAGTCCATTTTACTAATAAGTAGAGGAGCAATGTAGTTTGTCCCAAAATCAGTGTCCCTTTTTCTATATTAGCCGTGATAGGCCATTGGCCTATCCTACTTCTATTCATTATTGTTAGAGCTAATGATTGCTTGAGGGATGGGAGAAGATGGAGTAGGTTACCAAATCTTCCTTACCCTTTGGTTCTCTCTTCTTCCTGATAAATCAAAATATTGGGTAAAGCTATTGTATGGATAATAGTTTGGCTATATATTGGAGCTCTTCCTTAACAATTTAAGTTGATAGTTTTCTGATTTGATCAATTGGAGAGCGAGTGCTGCAAATTGAATGAACAAATCTGAAGTTAGAAAGAAGTTAGCAATTCAATACCAAGAGGTAACATTACTATCAAACATACTCTTAATCTTGAGTTCTAATAAATTCTTGGAAACCCATGAAACTCTTGTCAATTAGTTGATACTTGGTATCATATTGTTATCCGAGATATGTGTACGTTCTGGAAGAAATGTGGTTGTATTAAGCATGATAATTAGCTTTACAATGCATGAATTGTTCATATTGCTAAACTTGAGAAAATCTTGGGAAATTAACATGAACTCTCTGATAATGGGTAAGAAATTTAATGTCATTGTGCTAGAGAGTCTGTATGGGTGAATGAAGTATATATGAAAGTTTTGAGCATGCTAAACTAGGAGAAATTTGAGGTTGGGTTTGAATTCTGCAGAAGCAAAGGATGTTTGGGCTTGCACCGGAGTGGCGCGGCCGCGCCATTCCTCAGTACAAACCCAGCGCGGCCGTGCCGTTCTTCAGAAGTGAAATCCCATTTTTGATATTTCTGATACATTGAGCCTACTACTATGACTGATTATGGTTATAAATGACCCCTGAAATACAGACAAAGGTTGCTTTACTTATAGTCACTCACCATTGACTTGTTCTAGTTGAAGTTTTTAAAGGAAACTTATAAGTTTGGAAAGACAACCTTGTTGAAAATAAACTTACTGACCTTGTGAACATGTGTAGATAACTTAAATATGCATGTAAACGAATCTAACATGTGGTCTAATATTACTTTGAATGTAATGGGTTGTGCTAGTTTGGTATTAATGATTTTCCAAAGAAAAACTAAGAAACTTTGGAGGTAAACCTTTTGAAAACTACTATGACCTTATGTGCACGTATAGTAGGATCTTTATGCCTCTAGACGTGACGAATGTGTTCACCATCTAGCTAAGCATGAATTAGACCTTTCAAGCATGGTTTAAAATAAGATTTCAAGTGTTAGATTATACTAACCTAAGTGTGAAAAGAGTTTAATGATCTTGAGCATGCGTATTAAAGGTTTAATTGGTAGAAATATATGGTTTAAAAACTTATATCATTGAACCTTTGTTAAAGGAAGTTGTTAAGCCTTATTGATTGAAATAAATCTATATGGAGCTATGTGATTCAAAACTATATAGTTTGAATGTGAACTTGAAGAAAGATCACAACCTACTTGACGTATAATATGCATCAGAATTCATGATATGCTAAAATCTAAGCTGTGCAATGAAAATCTCAGTTCTGGTTCTGCTAGGGAGTAGCGCGACCGCGCCACTCCCATGCCTATATGCAGCGCGGCCGCGCTGTTCTGCAGAATGGCCAAGAGCCGTTTGTTAACTGTTTGGGCTTAAGTCATGATTATATGTTTTCTTTAGAGACGACATGGAATGAAACAAGGTGGTTTCAATAGACTAAGCATGAGGGTGTAATGCGGTAACAACATAGTTATCTTAAGATGAAATAAAAAGAAGAATTTAAAAACCAAGTTAGGAGACAATGTAATATTTATTATTATATTAAAAATGTATGGACGTGTATAACTGATGGGTATGAATCCATGATTATAAAATTGTGTAGGAATAAACGAAGTGCAGATAGCTATAAGTAGTTAAGTCGTAGTTGATAAACTACGAGCCAGGCAACTCTTTCATTTCCTAACTGTTATATGAATTTGATAACTGTTAGTTGAATTATTTTATGCTATGAGAATGTTGATGTATATATATGAAATGCATATGAGATATGTATGAAATTTAAAAGTTGATCTTTGATGATATGCTTAAGAAGTTAATCTCTATACTTGTTATGTGAGAAGCAACATGCGTAGTAAATTTAAATGATTATGACTGCATGAACTGAGCATGATATTATATGCTATGTGATGCATGAAAACTGTTAGAGTTGCTGAGCGGTCGAGCTCACTCTTGCAAATAACCATTTTTGCAGGTTAAGGACTCACGGTAAAGTTACGTGCTACTTGATTGATAGAGTTCAATAGTATCGCAAGAAGATTGATTTAATTATCTAAAGTTATGCTCTTGAACCATGTTTAGGTTCTAGGAGATGTACATGATAGTAGTTTAAAATGTTTAATACATGTTGAGTTGTAAAGTTGTACTATGTGGTACATAAAGGATTTCAAATTGAGATGTAAGAGTTTATTGATGAGTAAGTTGAAAACCTATGAATTGATCTCATTTAGCTTGTTATATTGTAAGATTTCAGATATTGTTCGTATTACTTTTGGATGTTTTGTGTTTGTGATGCAGGACAGAGGGTTGGAATGGATTTGTATTGGAAAAGGATGTATTTCGGGCAAAGCTAGTAGAAAGGTGCGGACCGCGCTCTAAAGTGAGTAAAACAAGCGTTGACCGCGCGATAACATGATGAAGTCTCGGCATGTGAAGCGCTAACCGCGCTGTGGACATGAGGAATGAAGCGCGGACTGCGCAGGTTTAGGATGGAGTTGCTGTATGAAGAGCGCTGACCGCGCAGCTAAAGAAGAAATTGACGCGCAGACCGCGTGACTCTGACGGCCTGACAGGATTTTTAGGGTTTTTGAATTATAAGTTGAGTAGGAATAGGATTTGGACTTACCTTAATTGTATTAGGGTTTGTCTAGGCTATAAATAGGAATTGTTTTTCCTATGTTTAAACAATCTTGGATCATATAATTTGAATCTTTCATCTTGGAGGCTATTTATCAAGGCATGTCAGGCTAATTCTCTTATTTAATTCTAAAGGGATGTTGAACCTGGTTAACAATTGCTGGTTTGATTAAGTTTATAATATTTATTCTTTCATCTGAGATTTATTCTGATTATCTACATGAACTTTCATATATGTTATTCAATTGATTGATTTGGTTTCTGCAAGATTAAATTAAAAATTTATTTAATCTGCTAGATTAAGAAAGATTTTAAGCAAACGAAGTGTGTCTAATTTAAGTAGCGATTAACAGTATTTTATTGTGGACAAGCTTTGAAATATTGTTAAGATATTCAGAAGACAAGATAAATAATT
Source organism: Panax stipuleanatus (assembly GCA_020205555.1). NCBI lineage: Eukaryota > Viridiplantae > Streptophyta > Magnoliopsida > Apiales > Araliaceae > Panax > Panax stipuleanatus. Next base: position 82,789,219 of record CM035120.1, on the reverse strand, counting down.
CCTGATTGTGTAATTATTTCTTGGAATAATCCAATTCTCATGCTAACTGCTTCTATCATATTAAATCTAGGCTGATAGTTCTAGGTTGTATGTTAGTTAGAATCTCTTGTTGGCGATCGTCGCATTAGATCTACACTTAAGGAGAATTTCGGGTAATTTGCGATCGCGGTTATCTAGGGTTATTAATCTCAGTGGAAGATAAATAGTATATTAACTTGATTAATTTAAAATTGTGAAAAGGGGATACTGAACTGAAGAATTGAACTCTTTTACTTATTGATATTTTCTTCTTAATTCACTTTTGTTAATTAAACTGATTCCAACAAACACCCCCCCCCCCCCAATTTATTGGATTCATTGGATAATTAAAATACAATTCACTCTCTGTGGGATCGATCCTTGCTTATTATTATACTGATTCTTGAATTAGTAGAACCTTAGTAAGGTAAGTTTTGTAGTGCTAGACGACAGCTACAATTTATACAGTAATTCTAATAAAGTGAATCATAACATAATATGATTCGAGGATATGTAATTGATAAAGATCGTGATTTAAAAATAATAAAGAAAGAAGATTGAAAAAGTTTAAATTATTCCGCATTTTTATAACATTGGATATGATGTAAAGACAGGAATGGTAAATGATCAAGATTAGGACTTATTAAACTTATGGAAGGAATTTATATTCTCAATTGGTAATAAAGTAAAGTTATGTTCATTAAGATATGAATAAAAGATATAAATAATTTGACGATAGTAGTATCGTGAAGCACCAAGTCTGAGATTCAAGGGACCCGGATTTGGGGACGTTACAGTATCTGGGCTAAACGATTCCTTCAAGGAGCGGAGGTATATACGAACTAGCAACCGATCTAACTCGCTGTGAAAAATAGTGTAGACGAGATGAAACTAGTGTATTGGTTGTTTATGGGAAAGCACTCAGCATACTGTATTGAACACTGTTAAAGACTCGATGTGTGCTAGGTTTAGAATTGTGAATACGTATGATGCTAAGGTGTTATCTAATATTTGACTATGCGTTTAAATGTTAGATAATTTACTTATAAAATAATAGTATTGTGAGATAAAGTATGTTACGCCAATTGAAATGTCAATCTTATAATTGATAGGTCTTTTCAATAAAGAGATTAAATTAGATTGCGTAACTGTAATCAACGGTACATGCAAGTTTTCCTTAACTCAAACTTGAGTTATATTTTTAAAGCATGTTAGTGAATAATTATTGTTGATTATTCACATCTATATTGATTTTTGATTAGCACTTAGTGCATGTTGCATATGTTCATCAGAAATGAAAGGTTGATCACCTTCAATACCATAAGGTTCAGTTGAAGTTGTTCATAGTCCTTGTTGACATTAAACATTATTGATTCAGTTATTCAGTTATTAAAATTATGATTCATGTTCTTTCACAATTATTATATTGTTGAAAACTTGAAAGCTTATTCTTTCTTTCAATTATGATATATCATTGTTGTTTTTAAACTTGCCGAGCAAAGTAGTTGCTCACCCTTGCTATATCATGATAACAAATTTTAGATTAAGACGAAGGCTCGACGAAAGATAGAGGCAAAAGAAAATTCCAAAAAGTAGATTATTATGCATTCATAACTATTTAGTTATCATATGCAAATGATGTTATAAACATTTTTAGTTATTGAAGATGTGTATTCAGTTAAAGTTAATAGACCTTGGAAAATGTTATAGAATCATGTGAAATAAATAATTTGTATTTATATATTCCGCATTAGTTATAGAATATGTATGAAGATGAAGTACCGTAACGTCCCAATTTTGTGGTTCAAGGGACCCGAATTTGGGGGCGTCACACACAGTCTCTCCACGTTCTTCTTTCATCACCTGGAATACTGCTCTGCGATCCACCATATACCACGGCAAATCCTTGAACAGAGCTGAGTAATAAAAGATACGACCTTGGGCCCTATCTATAGCTGAATGAAAGGCATAGTCAATCTCCTTCGGCTTGGCCTTCTACGCTTGAACTTCGTCTTCAGCTCGATCTGCACATTTAGTAGCCTTCAAACACGCATCCTCTGCTCTGGCACGCTTCGTTGACTCCTCTTTGATGTCGTTTGTAACAAATGAGAATTTTATATGAATTTTAAAATACTTTTTGAATTAAATAAATATTTTAATTAACTTATTGATTTATTTATTGAGTTAAATAAATAAATTATGTGATTGTTGTGGAGTAATTTAATTAAGTGTAATATATGAATTAAATAAATATTTAATATTTAATTTAATTGATGTATAATAATTTTATGGTATAGTTCTAATTTAATTGAGATAATTAAATTAGATGAAGTTTATGTGGCAATTGTTACATGAAATTATAATTAGCAAGTAATTATAATTGTTATGTGGTAATTTTTATATGGTTAATTGATGTTAGCTTTTAATTAATTAAATTAGAATGTTAAGATTTAATTAATTAAAGTATAACATTAAAAATATGTGCTAAATAATTTATTAAAAGAATAAAAGGATTTTAAATTAGTTTTGCCAAATAGGGCCCTTGCCCTTATTTTAATCTTGTTTTACCAAACATGGCGTTAGCTATTAAAAAGCTAGTTTTTAAAATTAAGGGGGTTTTGCCAAATAAAGCCTTATGGCTTTTGGTTTTTCAAAAAAAATGATGAAAGTGACAATTTATTAAGGAAAATTAAATGACAATTATTATATGATATAAGTATATGTCAGTTATATATATTATATAATTATATGTATAATATGTATAGTATATTATGTCAGTATAACATACGTTAGTTAAGTTAGAAGAACAAAACAAAGACGAAAGAAACAGGGAGTTATAGAGAAAAAGAGAAAAGAGGAAGAAGAGGGAGGAGAAGCTTGAGAAATCAACAACTATCATCATCTTCTCCGTTTCAATAAGCAAAAAGGGTATAATCTCTAAACTTATAACTATTAAAACTTGTATGTTCTTTAAGTTTTATTATCTGTAAATATGAGTTTTTCATGAAATTGTATAACATGATGTATATATATAATTTGTGTTCATAACATGCTTATATATGAATTGTATGGATAAGTTAGTGATAGTATGTTAGAATGTTTAGAAACGAAATGATTATGCTTGGAATTATATGAATTGGTTTAAAAATAAATTCGCAATGTTCAATTTTATCAAGAACACTGAAAAATAGTTTTTCTCCACTTTTTTACAAAATTAAGTGTTTTAGATTATGTGTTTTGATAATACATGTGTTAAAATATGAATAGAATCATAAACTAATGTTTCTACAATAGTTTATGTGATTTATGGGTTCTGAATTGGGAACTTGATGTGGAGAAATAAGCCAAATTGGCTTTTTCTCTGCAAAGTTCGCGAACTGTCAGACTTGTTTACGCAGTGGCGCGACCGCGCCGCTCCCAAGGCCATTTGGAGCGCGACCGCGCTGGTCTTGTAGATTGGGCAGAAAACTATTTTTAATTGTATAAAATTATAAGATTTAATATGTAATAAATTATAAAGCATGTTAATAAAATTAAAATGCCAAATGGACAATAATGAATTATATTTATAAAATATAAAATGTAATTATAATTTGAATAATTATAATTAAAGAAAATATGTGATTTAAATTATAAATTGTTAATTATAATTTAATTAGTGCATGAATTGAAATTGATTAATTATAATCAAAGTAATTGTTTAATGTAAATTATAATTGGTTTAATTATAATTTAATAAATGCATAAATTTAGTTTGATTAATTTTAATCAAAGTACATGTTTAATTTAAATTATAATTTTATTTAAATAAAATATAATTATAATTTGATAAATTATAATTAAAGTGAATGATTAATTTAAATTATAATTTAATTAATGTAAGATGTAATTATAATTTGATTTAATTATAATTAAAATGAATTGTTTAATTTAAATTATAATTGTGACGCCCCCAAATCCGGGTCCCCAGAATCTCAGACCTGGTACGTTACAATACATCATTTCTATAACTACTGCGGAAGATATAAACATAAATTATTTATACAATAACTTTTACAACATAATCCTAAGGTCTGTAACCTTAACTTAATACTTGTATTCAATATCCTATACAACATACAATGTCATATGCCTTCAATATTGTTACCATTTTAACCGTATAATAATTCCATCCTGGAACTTGTCTTTGCCTTTGCATGTGTTTGAAGTTTGGCTTTAATCTGAAATGTTTATCATGATATAGCAAGGGTGAGCAACAAGTTTGCCCAGCAAGTTTTAAATACAACAAGGATATATCATGATTGAAAGAAAGAATAAGCTTTCGAATTTTCAACAATAGAATAATTGTGAAAGAGCATAAATCAAAGTTTCAATAAATGAATGACTGAATCAATAATGTTTAATGTCAACAAGGACCATGAACAATTTTAACTGAACCTTATGGTAATGAAGGTGATCAGCCTTTCATACCTAATGAACATATGCAACATGCACTAAGTGCGAATCAATAATCATAGATGTGATATAATCAACAATGATTAATCACGAACATGCTTTACAATAACAACTCGAGTTCGAGTTAGGAAACTTGCTCAATAAAAGAGTATAAGAACTTGCCTAAACCGTCGATTACTGCTACGCAATTTAAGTTAATCGCTTTATTGAAAAGACCTATCAGTTATAAGATTTGATCTTTCAATTAGTATAACATACCTTATCCTATAATGCTATTACTTTAAAAGTAAACCATCTAACACTTAACCACATAGTCAAATATTAGATAATCTTAACACTAAACATATTCACAAGTTTAAACCTAGTACAAATCAAGTCTTTAATAGTATTCAATACAGTATACTGAGTGGTTTCCCACAAACAACTTACAAATTAGTTTCCATCTCGTCTACACTGTTTTCACAGTGAGTTAGATCAGTTACTAATTCGTATATACCTTCCCCATATGAAGGAGTCGTTTAGCCCAGCTACTATACATCAACCATTAAAGGGTATGATTACACTACCTTAGACTTAACACTTACTCGTTGTAAACACTCGAAATTTTGCTTTTGTCGTACTAACCCTGCAGGAGGGTAAAAGCATCATTTTACTTCAAAGACAACCCCGAAGTAGGGAAAAAGATCCCGGTCATCTCGGAGACAACCCCGGGAATGGTGAAGAGGACCAATGAAGTCTGAACATACCGCAACCCAATCGAAGATCGACGAGCTGAGACAATGATCATCGGAAACCACCTCAGCAAACCTCGAATGACTTACCATTAAGAGATAAGCCTACGGACTGATATCTGGACCTGGAAGGTATCTCGGCTACGAGTATCAACTTCCCGAACCCTAATTCAGTCAGACTAGATCTTATCTCGCTACGTTCGTCAAAGACGGTCTGAAAGATCAAACGACGGACGTCAGCTTCTGCCGAATCAAGATCGAAGGAGCAATAACCAAGCCGGGGGGTCCTACTTGGGTAGCCTTGACCATGTATGTGGCTACCCAGGACAGATTATAAACCCCCATCTTAGTTCATTTAGAAGAGAGAGAGATACATGTTTAGAGAGAGAGAGTTTCTAGAGAGAAGGAGGCTCGGGTGGAACTCTTCTTCACATATTTGAAGCTCAATCATCCCACTTAATACATACTTGAAGCCGTCTTAGTGTTCTTACTTCATCCCGGGAGTCAAAACGCTTGTTCACGCGTCCCCTAAGGTGAAATAACGCACTTTTAGCTTTGATTTCTTTGTAAACTATGTTCAAATGATAGATTAATGAAGTATCTTGTTTGAATCTAGCTATACTTGTTGTATTTTAAGCATATCATGTAATAGTTGGTAGTTTTTATGTTTTTACCGGTTATTTTATGCTTGATACGTTGTATATAGTCTTCGGAGGCTAGATATACCTCAAGCTAAGGCTAATCTAGCTCACGAGAGGTTATTAAGAATGAAGATTTAACCCGAGAACTATAACGGCTTACATCCGTGGTATATCTATGGATTTATATTTTTTGAATCGTCTCGGTTAACCCGTATAGCCCTAAATCTATATTTAGAGGTAAAAGGGGGGCCGAATTGACATGAACGGTGATTTCGAGCGATGAAATCACTTAGTATCAAAGCCGTGGACGTTATGTATACGTAATATTGTATAAATCATGTGAGCCTAGGAATCCCGGTGTCGAGATCCCCGAATGGATCCGACAGGATTCCCACGATGGACAGATTTTTACATTATAAATGTTTTAAATACTGTAAATATCGGTGTACATGTAATATTTGGATCTTGAAAACTCGAGGGGTTAGTCTCGAGAGCTCGGATCCAAGATCCCGTGATAGTGAAAACCTTCATTACGGGAGCTCGGTTCATCGAGATGGCTTTTATGCCCGATGATGATCCGAACTTTCTTAACGCTTTAGCATACATATCATCAAAATGATTTCTCAAATAAAAAACCACAAAGTACTTTTGATGAAATAAAGCGATTCAGGGTAGATCACGTAATTAACGTAAAGAATAAAAGAAAGTATCGAAGTCCTCAATTCCTAGTCGGGCAAAGGATTTGAAAACCTTACTTTCTAAAACCTTATTTCAATTCATATATCTTGCTAAAAATGAACTTTTGATTAAATCAAATCCTTCGTACCTAGGAGCAAAAGAGGTACATCACTACTTTCAAGTCACCAAAAAGACTTAGAAACCTACTAATAAAGCTTTCAAAATCAAACACACACACACACACACACACACTTTTTGTATAAGAAAATTAATAAGATTCGGTACCGTGCTTGCTCGGGAGTCGGGGGGTGCCTAACACCTTCCCCCCGCTTAACCTAGCCCCCAGATTCCACGAATCTCGGGTTTCAAGACCAAATCAAAGAGTCACGCATTGGACCATCTTACGAAAAACTATTAAAACCCGGATGAGTTGGTACATCCATTTCCAAAATACCAACTGGCGACTCTGTCTCAATCGGTCCAATCAATAAAATTAATCTTTCAAAATCGTCGACACATATGTCGGTACCAGTTTCCTACAAAATTCACCCTTTAAAATGGAACCCCAAAGACAAAGCGAAAGCGAAAGGGAAAAGAATAAAATAAGGAAATCGGGGCACTCCTCTCTCGTCCCATGGACAAGAGACGAGGGCAAACAACTCCAAAAGAGAAAAAAGAGATCCTCCTCCTTCAACAAAAAGGGAGATCGAGGACTTAATTTTTTGCCCGGCGTCGACAGGTGGCGACTCTGCTGGGGATCAAAGAGGGCTTAAGCCGCGATCAAACTTTTTGATTTTCATTCTGCATGGCATTTGTGTGAATGATCTTTGTGTGTGTCAATCTTTTAGCATTTTGTATTAGTGCCTCGCACAATATATTAGTTCTTCGCACAATGTCAACATATTACATGCGGTGAGGACGTGAATGTATGTTAATGTATGTTGTGTCGTACCTCCATTAGGGGGCAATCCAGTCGGTTGTTTATTACTGGACTCCTATGGATGTTTCAGTTGTGAGGCTCGGGAAAGGTACCACTCAGATCCGCTCCAATCGAAACATGGATGTTTTCATCAAGTAGATTGCGAAGATCTGGGAACCAATTTCAAACAGCCCGTGAGAGTAACCCTAAGAAAGGTCAGCCTCTGATAAACCAAATGAGCGGTGTGCTTCTTCATGCCCCATTTAAATCTTCCGCGTATATAAATGACCGTTATCTTGAACTGTCATACATACATCTTTCACACCCTGTCAACAATTCAACTAGCTCATTGTATTGCAGAAAAAGATTAAAAAACCATTAAACTAATGCATAACATATCATGCATCCCTATCCACCAGTATCCAGTCTAAACTAGATATCGGTTGTTGTGCAGATTGGTCCTAAAACCCGATCTCGAGCCAAAAAGGCCCTTTCACCAGTCCTAATGGTTGAAGGAAGTTCATCAGAACCCATCCCAATATCTCGAGATGAATTCGAGGAGTTTAAGAAGCAAATGGCCGAGATGACGACCCTGTTAAAAGAACAGTGCAAACTATCTCAGGAATCTAAACACAAGAGTTCGACTAAATCCTCTATGCAAGGAGACGTGAAAGTACCCGAAAAGGAAGTTGATACCCATACATCCACACCTATATCTCCCCTCGATGTTGAAGTACCCAAGGAGGCCCCGATCCAGAAGACGACACGGGACATCACAAACCTCCGGGAGGACAAAGACACTGGAGACATTAGGAAGAAAGCTAGACAGAAGAAAGACGCTATCCGATCTATGAAAGGGACTGGATCCCACGGGAGCGTGAATTACTCGGATCTGTGTATTTTCCCAAAGGCGAGATACCCGGATAAGTTTTAAGTCCCCGAGTTCGAGAAATACAATGAACTAGGAGACCCGTACATTCACTTGAAAGTCTACGTAGGTGAACTGGAACTTACGCTGAGGATGAAAACCTCAGGATGCAGCTATTTCAGAAGAGCCTTATCGGTGAAGCCCGCACGTGGTACGCATGGATAGACAATTCCAAAGTCAAAGGTTGGGAAGATTTGTCCCATGCTTTCTTCAACCAATACAGTTTTAAATCCCAGATGGCACCTGATTGCTACCAGGTTACCAAAGTTAAAAAGCTGGGCAATGAATCGTTTAGAGAATACGCACAGCGGTGGAGGCGAATGGCGGCCCAAGTCAACGCACCAATAGATGAGGGTGAGATGGTGACCACCTTCATTGATATACAAAAAGACTTCTATGAGAGAGTCCTCGCCGGGTTAGGAAAATCCTTCTCTGAAATGATCAAACACTGGGAAATGGCAGAAATGGGTTTGAAGTCTGGAAAAATCAAAGACTTCGCTGCTTTGGAAGCTGTAGCCGAGCACATACAGTCAGGAAATTATGCAAGCGCTCCCAAGAGAGGATAAAAGAGGAAGGAAGAAGATGACTTGTTAGTATTGCAAGGACAATCTGCTAACAAGAGCCCTAACTCACCTATCCTAGAGGCAAAACCCTCATCCAGCAAATTTTTGAAATCCTACAGCAATGAAAGTTGGGGAAAACAAGCGAAAAAGGATATTCACTCCTTTAGGAGACTCCTTGGAAAATATATTAGCCCTACTGATCGCCCAAAAGAAGATCGTTGAGCTCGCTCCACCTTCCGATCCAAATGGAAGGCAATTCGATTCCAGCAAGAAGTGCACCTACCATTCCAACTCACCGGGGCATGATACTCAGGAGTGTTGGACTCTGAAGCACAAAATTCAAAACATGATTGGCACGGGGAGATTATAGTCAAAACGCCTGAGCAGCCGAATGTCAACAACAACCCTCTGCCTCAGCATGCGGAGGAAGGAGTCAATATGATCAGTGCCAGAAGCAGGGAAAATTGTAAATACCTGAGGAAGATGGGAGAGTTACCCTCTGCACATGACCCCGCAATATGGGGATACCCTGAAGAAAAGTACGGGGTAGAGCAAGAATTGGTTTCAATCAAAGCGCAAGTGGATCAGCTACTTGAATTGGTGGTATACCAACACCAGTTGACCCGACAGCTCATCGACCAGGTCTTATCAAAGCCAAATGACCCCATATCTGTCCAAGATGTTTCCACCTCCAGAAGGGATTGGATCCGTTAACCACAGCATAACAAATGGACTAAAAAGATGGCTCGAGAAGCAAGATTGTAGAGCCGTCGAGATTTTGCTACCAAACGGAAATTCACCCCATTGAGGCAATCCAGGGAGGAGATTCTCTGTACCTTGATCGAGGAAGGGAAGATTACAGAATTTTTGCCACCCCCAGATACGAGATCGAAGTGTTTCGATCCTTCCACATCCTGCCTTTACCATTCTAATGCTCCTGGATATGCCACAAAAGAATGTTGGGCTCTGCGACATCTAATCCAGAACTTGATTGAATCCGAAGAGCTGGACTCAATAAACAAAGCTGAGATCTTCCCTGAGGAAGAAATATACTACCCTCGGGGACCGAGGAATGTAGAAGGCATGATAGCCGTTATCCTTTGCATGGAGGGAATATCCGGCGGACCCATAACAATCCAAGGGGTACATGAGCAGAGAAATAAAGCCACTCTCAAGATACCAGCGCCTAAACCACTGATGTTGACCCCTTGGCCACAACTCCCAATTCTCAGCCTAAAGAAGGTAACATGGAATTACGGAGAAGGGATAAAGTTGGCACCTGACTGTACCTCTATCATACCTAGGGAGAATACATGTTACCCTTCGGGGCGTTTAGGCGAAACCGACAACCAAGGTATTGGGGAAGGTATCTACTGGAAAGATCACAGAGTTCCTCCATAAAATGGGACACGGTGAAGCCAGGACGGTGAGGCAATTAGAGGCTGAACCCCATCAAATTTCTATCCTGGATTTGGTATTGGAATCTGACGACCATCGTCAAATTCTGATCCAAGTATTGGAGGAAGCACACTTACCCAAGACTATCGATACTGAGAAATTCCAACACTTGATCAGCCATGTACTGGACAGTAACGTGATATCCTTCACTGACGACGATATACCAGCCGAAGGAACTGGGCATCACAAACCATTGCATATCGATGTCGTTTCATCAGGATATGTGGTAGGTGGCGTGCTAATCGACGGAGGGTCGTCTTTAAACATATGTCCACAAGATACTCTGGAGAAGATGAAGATCAACCCGAACCAAATTCGGGACAGCCATGTCGTGGTACGGGCTTTCGACGGAATAAGAAGGGATACTGTGGGGGAGAATGAACTTCCTGTGGAGATTGGCCCTTTCACTTTCAACATACCTTTTTAGATCCTGAAGATCACTACCGGGTATAATTTATTGTTAGGATGACCATGGATCCATATGGCTGGTGCCGCCCCTTCAACTCCTCATCAATAACTGAAATATATCGTCAATGATAATCTGGTGATTGTCAGTGCAGAACCTGATTATCCTGTTCATGACCTGGGAGATATGCCCCTGATCGGTGTGAATGAAGGGATCGATCCTGCTAGTTTTCAAGCCTTTGAAATTAGCAATCCGCGATATAACTCTGTGGGAGCCCCGGTCTTAATTCCCTGGATATCTACAGAGGTGATGGCAGTTGGCCAACAGATGCTGTCCCGAGGACATCGACTAGGCCGAGGATTAGGGAAGAATGGCCAAGGAATCAGGAACCCAATCCGTATACCCACGCAGTTGGGAAAGGCTGGACTCGGATACCATGGTGGATCCAAGCATCAGAATCCTCACAGGCGTCAACCAGTTAATCAGTTAATTCACCTTAAGCCAAACCTTGGTGAAACTGGATTTAAAGAGCCACTTAAGAAGATCCCCCTCATTATTTTAAACCTTCTAATTCCTAAAGTCGATCAAAGAGGACATCAGACGGACAGGAATGAAAAGCCTCTCAAGGATGCGGCCCAGAAGGCCAAAGACCAAAAGTTTATGGAAGAGATCCAGTTGCAATTCATGAGCAGTTTTTGCCTCTCTGAAAAGGACCTGAAGAAGTCCGACAGGGGCAGATCTGTCAAGTGATAAACCTAACCTCCTGACACTTAACTGGGGAAATGTAAACATCCCAAGCAACAATCCAGGGACCAGTTCCAAACCAGTTATGGCCATCTTGGAAGACTCCGACTCCAGTAGCGCGTCTATCTCAACGACTCCCCAGGAACTCCAGACCAGCAATTGGACGATCACTCCACAGATCGTCCAAAAAGGGTAAAAATCGGGAAGCGACCGCTGACAGGGAGCTCCACCTTTATCTATATTTATGTCTATTTTATTTCATCTATAGCTTGTTATTGCCAGTTGTCATATTAACTGATGAATCTTTTTGTAATTGACGACTACTTGTATATATTTAGCAATCAAGTTTTTGTATCAGGTTTCCAAATTTGCATGTCTCTAGCCACTTCCATGGTTTGCCGAATTTGAGTAATGATTACTATTTTGACATAGAATTGGACTTTGACTTGATGGGAATCGAGCAGGAGGAAGGGGATAATGACGAGGTGCCCGAGGAAATCAAAGCATAGGTCGAAGATAAACCTATACCCAACCTCGATCAAACGACCACCATAAATATCAGAACCCCCGACGATCCCAAAGAAATACAGATCAGAACCAACCTTCCCTATAACCAAGAAAAAGAACTAATCCAACTCTTAACACAATTCAAGGATGTTTTTACCTGGTCTCATGAAGACATAACAGGTCTATCCACCGATATCGTCGTCCATCGACTACCAATTAAAGAAGGGTTCAAATCATTCAAGCAGAAACTGAGACAGTTGAAACCAAAATGGAGCCTGAAGGTCAAAAGAAGAAATTATCAAACAGTTCAAAGTGGGAATCATTATGGTGTCAACGTACCCTGAATGGTTGTCCAATGTAGTCCTAATGCCGAAATCTGGAGGAAGGTGCTAGTTTGTGTACATTATGGAGATCTCAACAAAGCCAGCCTTAAGGATGACTTCTCAGTGCTATTCATCCATTTGTTAATCGATAACACTGCACAGTTCGAGATGTATTCCTTCGCTGATTGCTTTGTTGGATATCACCAGATCATGGTTGCTGAAGAAGACAGGGAAAAGACCGCCTTCATTACCCCGTGGGGAACCTTCTGTTATCGAAGACTAGCTTTTGGCCTTACCAACTCTAGGGCTACTTATCAAAGAGCCATGATGACCTTATTCCACGATATGATGCACAAAGAAATCGAGGTGTATGTGGATGATATCATAGTAAAGTCCTGGCAGGCTGATGACCATTGCACCCATCTTCGGAGGTTGTCTAAACGACTCCGCAAGTTCAATTTGAAGTTAAACCCAGCAAAGTGTGCTTTTAGGTTGAAATCCGGCAAACTACTGGGATTTCTGGTGAGCAACCGAGGCATTGAATTGGATCCTACCAAAATCCAAGCCATCACGGAAATGCCTGAACCAAAGACAGAGAAGGAAATCCGAGGCTTCCTGGGAAGAATAAACTTTATCAGCCGCTTCATATCGCAGTTGACGAAAACCTGTGAACCCATTTTCAAACTGTTAAGGAAGAACTCTTCGGGAAAATGGAATGAAGACTACCGGAAAGCCTTCCACATCATCCAGAACAAGTTGATTGAAGCACCTATTTTGGTACCCCCAAAGGATGGGATTCCGTTGTTCATATATATCTCGGTCTACTCCAATGCTATGGGTTGTCTACTGGGGCAGAAGGATGACATGGGGAAAGAAAGAGCAATCTATTATCTCAGTAAGCGCTTCAGCAGCGGAGAACAAAAATATACTCTGATCGAAAGAACCTGCTGTGCATTAGCTTGGGCAGCCACCAGGTTACAGCATTATCTGCATGGCCATACCACTTATCTCATATCGAAGATGGATCCTTTGAAATACATATTCAGCAAACCAATTTTGAACTGCCGTCTATCCAAGTGGCAGTTAATACTTCAACAGTTCGACATCATATATGTCACCCAAAAGTCCATTAAAGGACAAGGGATTGCAGATCACCTGTCGGCTGCACCAACAGGGGGTTTTGAGCATCTGGAAACATATTTCCCCTAGGAGGAGGTGTTGACTGTTCTCCTGATTAATAAGGAGGATCAAGGTCAATTCTGGAAAATATATTTCGACGACGTATCAAACGCTGAGGGCGCCGGAGCCGGGGCAGTCCTGCTATCCATCACGGGAGATCAATACCTCGTGGCAACCAAGTTGGATTTCAACAACTCCAATAATACCGCCGAATATGAAGGGTGCATTGTGGGGTTGAATCTGGCTCAGTCCATGGGAGTGAAATGTTTAGCGGTGTTTGGAAATTTGGAACTAGTCATCAGACAGTCTACCGGGGCATACACCACCAAAGAACTGCATCTACTACCGTATTATCGACATGTTCTCAGATTGGCAGGAGAATTTCAAGACATTGCCTTCATGCATATCCCCCAGAACCGAAATGATTTCGCCGATGCATTGGCCACATTAGCTTCACTGGTGAACCTGTCAGCAAGAATGGGAATGCCTGTCATCACTTTCACTGTGCAGAAGACACCGTCATATGGGAACAATGTAGGGGAGATATCAGATGAGATACTACCTGCGGGACCACCTTGGTACCACCATATAAAAGAATATCTGCGAGATCAGTCAACCCCGGAAGGGATGAGTCAAGCCGCGAAGAAGCGAATACAGAAAATGGCTATAAATTTCTATTTAAGTGGAGATGCTCTCTATATAAGAGATCCAGGTGTAGGCCTTCTGAGATGTCTAGACTGGGAGCAAGCCCAACGACTTATGAATGAAGTACATGGTGGAGTATGTGGAGCACATATGAGTGGACCTATGCTTGCCAAAAAGATTCTGAGGATAGGACACTACTGGATATCCTTCAAAGTTGATTGCGATGATCACGTCAAGCATTGCTATCAATGCCAGATCCACGCCAACATTATTCATGCGCCTCCGAATCAACTGCATTTCATGACATCACCATGGCCTTTTTCCATATGGGGAATGGACGTGATAGGACCAGTTGAGCCTAAAGCCAGTAACGGTCATCAATTTATCTTCACTATGATTGACTACTTTACCAAGTGGGTGGAAGCAACTTCTTTCCCCAAGGGTCACCAAAGAGGTCATCGTTGGTTTCATTAGAAACAACGTCATTTGCCGGTATGGACAACCTGAGGTTATCATATCAGATAGCGCAAAGAATCTGAATAACGAGATGATGAAGGAACTATGCAGTAAGTTCAATATCAAACACCTCAATTCGGTTATTAACGTCCAAAGATGAACGGCGCGGTGGAAGCGGCTAACAAGAACATTAAGAAGATAATGATGAAGATGTCAGCAAATCACCGGGGATGGCCTGAGCTATTGCCGTTAACCCTACTTGCATATCGGACGTCGACTCAAACCTCGACTGGAGCAACACCCTACTCATTGGTATATGGTATGGAGGATGTACTTCCTGTCAAAGTGGAGATGGAATCACTAAGAGTGATCTTTGATGCCCAGATAGAGGAGAGCCAATGGATACAAGATCGATACGATCAGTTATCCCTGATAGATGAAAGAAGAGCTACTGCTATATTTCATGGTGAACTCTATCAACAACGAATGTTTTTATCTTATAACAAGAAGGTGCGACCTCGAGAATTTAAAGAGCATGATTTGGTACTGAAGAAGATCATTCCGGGCCAAGATGCAGCTAAGGAAAAATTTGCCCCAAACTGGGAAGGACCTTTTCTTGTCAAAGCAATCCTATCAGGTGGAGCTTTGAAATTGGAAGAGATGGACGGTGAGGAATTCCCGCAACTGATCAATTCCGACTCGGTGAAACGATATTATGTCTGAGACCCCTTTTCACTTTCTGACTAGACTGCTATGTCTTGATAAAAAAAGAAAAGAAAAAAAAAGAAAAGAAAGAAAAGAAAAAATATATCAAGTCTAGTTTTTCACGTCTGAGCCTGGACTACGAAAAACCTGATCTCCTATCTATGGGAGTACGTAGGCAGCCATTTATGGTGCAGTCTTACCCTTGAAAAAAATCCAAAACCTCATTAAATCAAATCGAAAAATATTAAAATCTTATCAAATCAAACTCAAACCCAAATAAACACCTTTCAAGCTTTTCAGGTCTGAGCCTGAACTACAAAAGACCTGATCTCCTATCTGTGGGAGTACGTAGGCAGCCATTTATGGTGCGGTCTAACTTTTAAAAAAATCAAACACTTTTCTAACCTATACAAAAATCCAAAACCTATCCATCAAGCCCAAACCAATCGACGGCTCATGTGGAGAAGACCTAGCGACATCTCAGCATCACTCCTGCCGAATCTAATGCCACATGACGAGACTAGTGCTATGTCGACATAATAAATCAATAAGCAAAAATGGCAACAGTGGACATGGTTAGACATGCGCAAATAAGGGAAGTGAACTGAACTTGCTTCTTTTTAATATATACAACTGTTTAGAATACAAAAGTTGATTCTAACCTATGACAAGTGATAATAACAAAGTCTCTACAGGAAAATGAAATAGAGCTATAAATCAGCTGGTGAGACGAGCCAACATCGCCAAATATCCAGCAGTCTCTGTAGTCGGGGGAGCAGCTCTGAGCTCGTGCTCCAACATATCAACCCGCCTCAGCATCTCCGCTGCCATGCGGAAAATCTCCTCTCGACTCTGCACTACACCTTGTACGTGATCGATGAGTCCATCTGAGAAAGTCTCAGCTGTATCTCTATCAATGATGGCCTGATCTCTGGAAGCACGGGCTACATCTCTCTCAATGATAGCAGTATCCCTACCAGCTACGGTGGTCAACAACAGAGCCCGAGCCTGATCTCTCTCAAATGTCACCAGCTGAAGCTTTTTATCCATCGCCTCCATGGAAACTAAGTCCAAATGCGGGACAGTGCTCACTAAAGAAGCTGTCAACTCTGTAAATAATGCATCCTCAGTCGGACATATAGGATCCTCCATCAGTTCTGCCGCATCCGTGGACTAACCATCGTCATCAGATAAAGATCCTGTACCAACCTGATCTGCAGTCTCTGGTGCCAAATCTGACTCAAGCCAAGCTGAATACTCTGTATAGCGGCCAGGATGGAAATCTCTAAACTCTGCTGTCTGTCGATGAGACTAGAACCCATAAACCCGAGCCAAATCAGCCTCGGTAACTGAGCAGATGGGGAATCGATAGTCCTCAATCCCCTCAAATGCATGGACCTCCTGGTACTGATCAAACTGACCCATCACCGCCAGAGGATGATAGGTCATCACACGCCTCAAACCAGCCAAGGGAGGAAATCCAGGACAGCGACATGGGTGGTGAAACTCATAAAGGAGCAGTACCCAGAGTACATGACTATAGCAAAAGGCTCCTCCATGGCACCCAAAAATGAAGTCCAGGACGCCTCATCGACGCAAGAAGTCGGCCAATATGAATAAACCTGAGACAGGCCATGTCCAAAATAGAAACCATGACGGTGAAGCCGCCCTATCGGTCGGAGGTGCGTCATCAACCAGATGTATAAAAGCACTGAACTACCTATGAACTCTTGATCATCAGTGTCATGGCAGATAGAGGCTGAAATCAATGTCAAAGTACATGTTTAATTTAAATTATAATTTTATTTATATAAAATATAATTATAATTTGATAAATTATAATTAAAGTGAATGATTAATTTAAATTATAATTTATTTAATTATAATTTAATTAATATAAGATGTAATTATAATTTGATTTAATTATAATTAAAATGAATTGTTTAATTTAAATTATAATTGTGACGCCCCCAAATTCGGGTCCCCAGAACCTCGGACCTGGTACGTTACGATACATCATTTCTATAACTACTGCGGTAGATATAAATATAAATTGTTTATGTAATAACTTTTACAACATAATCCCAAGGTCTGTAACCTTAACTTAATACCTGTATTCAATATCCTATACAACATACAATGTCATATGCCTTCAATATTGTTACCATTTTAACCGTATAATAATTCCATCCTGAAACTTGTCTTTGCCTTTGTCTGTGTCTGAAGTTTTGCTTTAATCTGAAATGTTTATCATGATATAGCAAGGGTGAGCAACAAGTTTGCCCAGCAAGTTTTAAATACAACAAGGATATATCATGATTGAAAGAAAGAATAAGCTTTCAAATTTTCAACAATATAATAATTGTGAAAGAGCATAAATCAGAGTTTCAATAAATGAATGACTGAATCAATAATGTTTAATGTCAACATGGACCATGAACAATTTTAACTGAACCTTATGGTAATGAAGGTGATCAGCCTTTCATACCTGATGAACATATGCAACATGCACTAAGTGCGAATCAATAATCATAGATGTGATATAATCAACAATGATTAATCATGAACATGCTTTACAATAACAACTCGAGTTCGAGTTAGGAAACTTGCTCAATAAAAGAGTATAAGAACTTACCTGAACCGTTGATTACTGCTACGCAATTTAAGTTAATCGCTTTATTGAAAAGACCTATCAGTTATAAGATTTGATCTTTCAATTAGTATAACATACTTTATCCCATAATGCTATTATTTTAAAAGTAAACCATCTAACACTTAACCACATAGTCAAATATTAGATAATCTTAACACTAAACATATTCACAAGTTTAAACATAGTACAGATCGAGTCTTTAATAGTATTCAATACAGTATACTGAGTGGTTTTTCACAAACAACTAACAAATTAGTTTTCGTCTCGTCTACACTATTTTCACAGTGAGTTAGATCGGTTACTAATTCGTATATACCTTCCCCATATGAAGGAGTTGTTTAGCCCAACTACTATACATCAACCATTAAAGGATACGATTGCACTACCTTAGACTTAACACTTACTCGTTCATTTATAAGTTAATATTATAACTCGATAAACTATTTACTATTCAAGAGACTTCATATCTCATTTCAGTAAGCTGAAACCAAACTGTTTCCTATTCTTGACGTTTCAGTTTCCATTTCAGTAACTTGAAATGTTCATTTCAGCAAGCTGAAATACACTATTTACGAAAATACAAAATCAGTTTATTATTTTTCCCTTCTTTGGCCACACATATATACATATATTCCATACACAAAAATAATTTTTCTGGAATTTTTCAACTCCCTTAAGTATTTTTCAAAAATCCGTTTCTAGTTAATTCCTTAAGAAATTTGCTACCTCATGTTTAACTCCAAAAATTCCAAACTCTTGGCGGGATCTTACACATGTTAACGTGAGCTTATAGTTTAAATTTTGTGGCCATCGGAGTTATACAACTCCGGTTATAGCAATTTTGGTCAAAAAAATGCAAATATTGAAATGGTCATAACTTTCTCAATTTAAATCGGAATGAGCTCATTTTTGGACACAAGCTACTTTATAACATATATTTTAATGTACCAAAATATTGGAATTTAGTTCATAAAATAAGTTGCCAAAAGGTCCCTTACAATTTCTGGACAGATTGCTAAAAAGTCATTTTTTAGATTTGACGTCCTTTGCTAATTTCAGTCCACACAAAAATATATAACTCCTTTTTCAGTGATTCCACTTGTAAAAGTTAGAAAACTTATATATCTAACTCTAGAAATTGACCATACTCAAAAATTCAAAATACACTAGGAGATATGGTCGTTTGAATTTTATGTTGTATTTTCTAAAAATCTGATTTTTCCTTGCTTGTTGATTTTTAAGAAAACTTCTATATTCTCACCTAATAACCCACATAACCTATCATCAATCACAAAAATACATACCAATACATCATATACCCATGGATCTAACATGATCCATGATCTAATACCTCAAATAATCACCAAACACAAGATAAACACAAGTAAAGCTAGAAAAATTAGGTTTTCTCACTTTTGAAAAACTTATATTCCATTTCTTAGTTTATATCCAACTTTTGATCCATAAAAGGGTTATATCTAAACTTGAAATACTATTAAACATATAGATCTAAGGTTTTTAAGCCTCAAAATCATAACTTTATAAAAATCAAAACTTAAACCAACAAAGAGAAATTAAACTACATAAATAAGAATTTTTTTGTTATACCTTAGTTTGTTCCTTCTTCTCGTTCTTCCTAATACTTGATTAGGAAGCTATGGAATACCAAAACCCAACATCTCTCCTCTCCCTCTCTTGGCCTAACATGAGCCTTTCTCTCTCTCCCTCTTGCTTTGCTAGCTTATGAGATGAAAGAGAAAAGAATGAAATGAAATGAAAAGTAAATGATATACTTGATTTGTTAGTTAGTAAAGATGAATAGATACAAAGTGTATATCTATCCTAATCTACCAAGATCTCACTCTTCCTCTCTCTTTAATCATTGACATGTTGATTGCAAGCCTTAGCTAACTTATGAACTTGGTAAAAGATGTTGGCTCCTTTACAAAAGTGACACCTAGCAACTATTTCACCAACTAAAGCAAATACAATCATTTCATCCATCCCCCTTTCTCCTCCTTGTGCAAATTTCGGCCACAATGCATTCTTGGGCTCAAATTTATTTTATTTTTAAGGCCCATATTGCTTACTTAATGTCCAATAGGTCCTCACTCTATTGGGCCACCAATTGGGCTTGAAATTTTCATTCCTTGTACTTGCAAAACAACATAGTTTATACTTTTTAATTTTTATACTTACTTAATGGCTTAAATACTCTTCCTTAAGTTGGCTCAGCTTGGGCCAAGCTTGGGCTCTCACTAAATTTCCTTTTTGGGCTTGCACTTTTCTTACTTTACTTACTAATAAAATTAACTTGGGCTTCCACCCATAAATAAATTGTACCATCACTATACATGTCCCATACATGATATATTGGGCTAGCTTAATAACTTAATTGCTATTAAATCAAATTAGCTACAATTCCAATGTTTAAATAAATAATTGGGCTACTTAATTAATTCCTTGGGCCACAAAATCTTCTTAGTCCATTAAATCTATTCTCACTAGAACCAATGTTCAATATTTTTGATATATACATATTCTTAATTATCTTTATATGAAAATAAATGTATACATATTATATTCATTTAATCACACACATAATTCACATACCTAATTTATATATTAGGTCACCAACTTTATAGATATCGTAGTACCTTATCCTTAATATTCCATCAAACACATATAGATTCATCTCTAGGGTTTAGAAATTTTGTAACCCCTATTTTCTCTATTCTCATTTAAATAGTATACCATATAGGTTCTAATTAATTTTTTTTAAATTATTCCTCTATTTCCACTTTAGGTTTTAGACTTTAACCTTTAATTTAATCATTTAAAATCTTATAAATTTTTGGGTTGTCACAATAATTTGCTAAAATTATAATTTAATTAATATGAGTACATAATTATTATTTGATTAATTATGTGAACATGTGATGTGATTAATTATGTGATAATTAATTATTAATTACTTAATAATTAAAGAGGAGTGAGTTAACCTAATAGGTTAACTAATTATGTGAATTAGTTACGTGATAACTAATTTATATTATTATTGTTAATTATATATATGTAGGAATTTTTAAGGAACTTGATAGTAACTGTAGCTTGCGCTCGAGGCAAGTTTTTCTATCCTTTCTTGATTTCATTTATGCCAACTATTGTATTATATATAATTTATATATTGAATAAATATCTTATCAAAGTCCATTTATGAATTGATGTGACCTTAACTTAATTGTTCAAGTAAGGTCTATTAAGTCTTTCAAATGCTTTAAGTTATTTCTAAAGCATAAATTATTTCGTAATTCTTTATTGATGAATTATTCTAAATTATTGTAAGTCGATTCAACTACTCCTTAGTTGATGGTAGTTGAAACTACAAATTTCCTTTTAAGCTTATCCAAACCAAACTTTCTTTGGTGCGAACTCGTATCAAATACTGAGATGAACAGCCCTATTTATTAGGGGAGGTTACTACGCGAAAGCGTTAAATGTTTGTACACAATACATGATACGAAGGGCTGATCCCTTTAAGTACGAGTTAAGAGTCCATAGTCTATATGACTGTTAAAGGTTTTAAATAGAAATGTTTATAACCTAGGACAATGTTCAAGGTCTTATGACCTTCACATGATTTCAATATTCGAAATTTAAACTATTGATGAAAGAATTATATTTTAATTCTTTATTGTTGATGAATGAAAAGTTCTTCAAATCTCTTGAAGTTATTTAGTTGATGTCGTTATTATTATTATTGTTATTCCAAGTGAGCTTTTGTTTGCTCACTCATGCAATTTAAATAACCATTGCAGCTAAAGTCGAGAACATTGATGTACCATCAATAAGTAAGGGAAAAGGCAAGATGAATAAGTGAAGACTTGTTTTATTTGATTATGAATTGTAATAAGAGTTTATGTTATGATAATTAATTTCGCATTTATTGTTTATGTTAAGGTTAGATAAAACCTTGGGATATTTTGATAGAAGTTGTAATCCTTTGGATAAGGAAGATTTTAAGTATTTATAAAGGTTATAATTTATGTTTTAAATTCTTTATTATTGGGCAATAGTTGTATTTTATTTAGATAGTGAGCACCAAATCTTGTGGAAACGA
Source organism: Panax stipuleanatus (assembly GCA_020205555.1). NCBI lineage: Eukaryota > Viridiplantae > Streptophyta > Magnoliopsida > Apiales > Araliaceae > Panax > Panax stipuleanatus. Next base: position 82,767,090 of record CM035120.1, on the reverse strand, counting down.
AGTACCAGGATTTGGGGGTGTCACAGGTTGGTATCAGAGCAGTAGGTTATGAATCTTAGGTGGGCAAAAACCTTAGGTAGTAGCCTTATAGGAAGATCGAAAAGATATATGATAGCTAAAGATAATAAAATTATCTTATGTGCTATGTGTTTACATTTTAGTATTCGAAGAGTGTCGATCGATATCACGTAATAATTAAACTTTAAAATTTTCTTGTCAGGATGACGAACGTTGGAGAGTCCAGTCAGGCTAGGGAGGAGTTACCTCTGATGCCGAGGGACGAGGAGCCCCAAGACAACCATGTTGTCTGGGAGCAGTTGGTTAGGAGAGAGCCGTCTTCATTGATCACCATAGTTGGTCAGGAGCATGAGCCGACATCTGATCCAGAGGATGAGGATGAGGATGAGTCAGAAGAGAATCCCGAGGAGGAATTCCCACCTCACTTTACTAGTGCTGAGATGTACGAGGCGATCTACAACCGTAACGTAGAGCTTCAGGAACTGGTGGACGAGAGTCGGACTACCATCCAGCAGCGGGACGAGACTATTGAAGAGCTAGAAAGTGAACTAGGAAACGAGAAGTGGGATCTAATCCACACAGAGAGTGATTGAGACGATGCACTGGGTTGAACTAGCGAAGCTGAAGAACGACATCCAAGAGGAGTCAGCAAAGCACGCCAGAGCGGAGGAAACAAGCTTGAGGGCTATTCAACGAGCTGATCGAGCTGAAGATGAGGCTCAAGCAAAAAGGGCGAAACTGAGGGAGACGGAATACACTTTCCATACGGCTATAGATAGGGCTCGAGATCATGTCTTCTATTACCCAACTCAGTTTCAAGGTTTACCATGGTACATGGTGGATCACAGAACAGCATTCCAGGTGATGGAAGGAGGAACGCAGAGAGGCTGTGCGACGTCTTAACATGCCTATATAGAAGAGTCTATATTTATGTGTTTTTTTACGTAATAAATAAATGTAAATCCCATAATTGAGATAATAATGGGATGAAGATAATGATGTAATCCTGTAACTTTTTTAGTTCAGGAAAGATGATGTAAATAGCAGAAATGCTATCTATTCTATGTTTTTAAACTACGAATGAATGAATAAAGAAGTTTATTGACGTGCTTTTTGTTCAAGTGTGAATTATTGAAATATTTTAAATTGAACTTGAATACTTAAGAATTGAGTAAAGGATCTAATAAGACTATTTCTTAACAGAAAATGCCTCCTAGAAGAAGACATACATGACAAAACCCCGAGGGTTCGACGAATAATAATAACAATAACGATGGGACGAATCCCTACTCGGTTCAGCAACTGGTGAACCTGCTGACAGGAGCACTTGCGAATCAGTCGCAAGTGCAGGTCACGACGTTTAAGGAATTCAATGCAGTAGGACCGCCAGAGTTCCAAGGATCGGTAAACCCGATAGATGCCCAGACGTGGATAATGGAGATGGAGAAGGTCTACGAAGTGGCTAGGGTTAACGAAGACCAGAAGACCACATTCGCAACTTTCATGTTGAAGTGGGATGCTAGCTTCTGGTGGCAAGCCAACAAGACCAGAGAGGGGGAAGGAGTGATACCATGGGAACGTTTCAAAGAGATGTTCTTTGAAATGTACTTCCCCGTTAGCTCGCAGGACCAGATGGAGGTCCAGTTTTTAGAGCTTAAGCAGGGAGGAATGACGGTGTCGGAGTATGCCGTGAAGTTTAACGAGCTGGCCAGGTTCGCTACGTACTAGGTCAGTACCGACGCTAGGAAGGCGAGGAGATTTGAGCAAGGACTGAAGCCCTGGATCTACAACAAGGTCTCTATGTTCTAGCTGAATACGTTTGCAGCTGTGCTGGAAAAGGCCATTCTCGCTGAAGGAGGGAGCGACGCCGTGACCAAGTTCAATCAGGAAAAAAAGAAGAAGAATGAGACATAAACCAAGGCTGGTGGTAGCGGGGCTATCAACCAGAAAAGGAAATGGAACGACAACACCTCTGCTAGGAGTCAGCAGGGAAGCCAGCAAAAGAGGAAGCTCAAAGCATGAGCTACATGAGAGAAGAATCACACTAGAGTGTGCTTGAGGGGGAAGAGGGTGTGCTTCAACTGTGGTCAGGAAGGCCACATTGCGCCGAATTTCCCGAACCCAAAGAAGGGAGCTTACTACACATGTGGATCCAAGAATCAAATGGCTCGAAGTAGCCCTAAGAAACCAGCTGGAGGGTCGGCAGGGAGAGGGAGAAATGGGAGCGACAGCACGTTAGCTATCGCTGCACCACTACAGGCCGTTCGACCCACTGCACGAACATTCAACATGACGGTGCAGGATGCTGTGCAGTTAAAGGATGTGGTGTCAGGTATTATTCCAATCAATAATATACATGTAACGCCCCCAAAATAGGTCCAATCCACCCAACCCATTCTGGGTCGCCACGAAATACACTCAACAAAAATTCTAAATATAAATCTTCAAATTCCAACTTTTAACTGTCGTACAAAATACGACCACAATTAAACTGTGAGTTTCAATACAAATACAGTGCCCATACTCCAAATCAATAATACGTTACAGAAAGGTACAGTCAATAACTGTTTTAGGAATTAAAATCTTTGGAAAATGCTCAAGGAAACCTTCGTACATGGGACGCCATGCATCTAAGTTATAATAGATATCATATGACTTGAGAATTATCCTTGGTTGACCCAATAGACCCCAAAGAAAAATAAGAAAATTACTATCATGTTCTTTCCAATGGTGGGTCTTCTCTTGCCATATAATTATCTCCATTGTCTCAAATTGAGAATTATATTTCAACCAAACTCCAATATTATATAGGTAGTGCTCATAGATATAATCAGCGAGTGGATGTGCACAACCATGTCTTATAATAACCCGAAATCGTAGGTGATTAAACATCTTGTATGATAGTGGCAAAACACCCTTCCAAAGTTGGGTTCACCTCAGCCTATTTGGTTCACCAAAATCAACTGTTAAAATGACGTATAAAATACGACACACACATTTTAAATTCTCAATATAATTCTTCTCATACTGTTTTAAGGAAAACCTTAACAGCTAAAGACCATCGTTCTATTCCCCTGTTATCCCTGCTCGACCCCGTTATACTCTTATTACCTGAAAGGAATTGTGAAGCAAAAGGGTGAGCACAAATAGCCCAGTAAAGAATATCATGACTAAAGATAATTATATTATCAATAGTTTTCATCAGTAATAAATCAGAGATTTAAACATATGGTAAAACTTTTCAACCATAGTTGTAGCGGAACGAGAAATCCATTAGAAGAGTCAAATAGACTATAATGTCTATTATCTTCTCTATGTTAAAAGTCTACCAATAATATTTTATCCATGTAACATCAATCAACAATTTCTTTCCACAATCATGTAAGTTCATGATCATAATTATCTTGATGAATTCCTCTTCGCACTCAGGACGAAGATAATTCTCATCACCTGTCTTTACCTGAAACACCAAAGATCATGGTTATACCAAATTACAGTTCCTGTTCATAATCATGCTAATCAATTCATCTTTGCATTACAAGCCAAAGATATTCAACAATTAATCATTCATCTTTGCACTACAGGCCAAAGATATTCAACAATTAATCATTCATCTTTGCACTACAGGCCAAAGATATTCACAAATCAACCGCTCATCTTTGCACTACAGGCCAAAGATATTCATCAATAGTTCATCTTTGCACTACGGGCCAAAGATATTCAACAACAGGTCATCTTTGCACTACTGGGCAAAAAGAATCTATAGTCATGATCATACCAATAATCTACCCATCTTTACACTCCAAGTCAAAGAGAAATTTCATCACCAGGATTATAAAAATGTTATATATGATAATAAAAACAATATGATCAAAACATCGATCTCCAAGTTCAAAAATATTCCATAATAATACTTTGTGGAGCAAAATTCAAGAATAAAGATAAAAACTTGGATCCAATCAAAGATAGGAACCTTAACAAGCAACTTGGACATATAGAAGAAAATTTAATTTTTTCGTGAATAGTGCCGTATACGTGAATAGTAATTTTGACGAAAAAAAGTAAGAATTTCATAATAAAATCCATGCCAATATTTTGGTATAATGATATTGAAAAGAATAACATCATTTACGGAAGAAAATAACATTCCTTACCTAAAAAGAATAGTACTTCTGACCGGAATATCGGATATAATACCGAAAAAAACTTGCACTGAATAGTAATACTCAAAGTATCTAAATACTCACAAAAATACGCTCGATATTATAGAGAGAGAAAACTTCTGATTCTGGTATGATTTTCAATTCTAACCTAAGCACCCTATTATAGGAAAAGCTTAGGATGCCAAAGTAAATTAATAAAATAATAATTTTTTAGAAAATTTTCCAGCCGCCTCCCCAAGAAAGCCATCAGCATTCCACACTAACCAAAAGTGGGGCCCACCATTTTATAAAAAATATTTATTTTCTGAAACTTCAATAATTCATAATAAATAGCCTTTTATCAAAAGATACAAATTCTATGTACTTCTATAGGAAATTTAATTCTCTACAACTTTGTAGAAGGAAGTTTTTCCAAATTCCAAACATAAATTATCCGAAATCCATAAACGGATGATTTCCACACCAAAATACTGATAAAAACACATCAGCACTAATTCCTTCTTTTATATCCACAAAATAAATATTTTCTTATTATATAAATCAATAATTAATTATTCACAAATAATATTACAGAACTACAAATATTGACAACCAGGTCGTTCCCATGAAAGAGGGGGCCTTCTGATAAGGACTTCTCCTTACTGGCGCGCAATTAAATAACTCCTCCTAGACAGAACTTTCTTAGACATTGTCAATAGCGCTATCTAATAATATTATTCAAATAATATGAATTATTGAGTTGATAATGTGGAATACTGTGCAGTGACAATTATTGAATAAATAATACAAAATATCAACAGTAGCAATTATTGAATCAATTATATAAAATAGCAACGTAGCAATTACTGAGTCAATAAAATATCAATGTAACAATTATTGAGTCAATAATATAAAATATCAACGTAGTAATTATTGAGTCAATAATATAAAATATTGAACAGTAATTACTGTAACAATAATTGAGTAAGTGCCTTCTTACGTAAGAATCAATAATTCAAAATAATGTGCAATACCGTGTGCTACTGTGCAACACCGCGTATTACTGTATTTTAACCACCGGGTATTTCAACAGTTTAACCGTAACAGTTTTACCGTTATTTATAAAAAGGTTATTTCTGTCGCTTTCTATAACCGACAGTTATTCCGTTGTGGGGCCCACAAATAGCTGCGCCGTCGTACGAATATTCTCCGACAACAAGAATATTCTACGATCAAACGAATATTCCCCGACAACAATGAATATTTTATAACCACTTGCTTACCTTGCAAAATTTGCATATTTCACCCTTAACTTTAAACTTTTATCAATTTAACCATTTACTAAATAGAAAAATTGAATACTTTTATTTCATAAAATCTAGGGTCTTACAATCTCCCCTCCTTATGAAATTTCGTCCCCGAAATTTACGTACCTGTTATTTCGAAAAGTTGAGAATACCTTGCTTTCATTTCAGATTCCATCTTCCTTGTCATCATGATTTCTCCATTGCTCATTCTAGAATACCGCTTCAAAACAAGGTTAATTGACATATAACAATTGTCAATTTATTAAGTAAAAAAAGTCATCTTAGGTAAGTCACACACTAGCGAAGTATATTATTCGTCCCTCCCTTCCAAGTTCTAGACTCCAATCTCCGTCAGCGACCATATCCCTAAGCTCTGATACCAAAATGTAACGCCCCCAAAATAGGTCCAATCCACTCAACCCAATCTGGGTCGCCACGAAATACACTCAACAAAAATTCTAAATATAAATCTTCAAATTTCAACTTTTAAACTGTCGTACAAAATACGACCACAATTAAACTGTGAGTTTCAATACAAATACAGTGCCCATACTCCAAATTAATAATACGTTACAGAAAGGTACAGTCAATAACTGTTTTAGGAATTAAAATCTTTGGAAAATACTCAAGGTAACCTTCGTACATGGGAGGCCATGCATCTAAGTTATAATAGATATCATATAACTTGAGAATTATCCTTGGTTGACCCAATAGACCCCAAAGAAAAATGAGAAGATTACTATCATATTTTTTCCAATGGTGGGTCTTCTCTTGCCATATAATTATCTCCATTGTCTCAAATTGAGAATTATATTTCAACCAAACTCCAATATTATATAGGTAGTGCTCATAGATATAATCAGCGAGTGGATGTGCACAACCATATCTTATGATAACCCGAAGTCGTAGGTGATTAGACATCTTGTATGATAGTGGCAAAACACCCTTTCAAAGTTGGGTTCACCTCAGCCTATTTGGTTCACCAAAATCAACTGTTAAAATGACTTATAAAATACAACACACACATTTTAAATTCTCAATATAATTCTTCTCATACTGTTTTAAGGAAAACCTTAACAGCTAAAGACCATCGTTCTATTCCCCTGTTATCCCTGCTCGACCCCGTTATACTCTTATTACCTGAAAGGAATTGTGAAGCAAAAGGGTGAGCACAAATATCCCAGTAAAGAATATCATGACTAAAGATAATTATATTATCAATAGTTTTCATCAGTAATAAATCAGAGATTTAAACATATGGTAAAACTTTTCAACCATAGTTGTAGCGGAACGAGAAATCCATTAGAAGAGTCAAATAGACTATAATGTCTATTATCTTCTCTATGTTAAAAGTCTACCAATAATATTTTATCCATGTAACATCAATCAACAATTTCTGTCCACAATCATGTAAGTTCATGATCATAATTATCTTGATGAATTCCTCTTCGCACTCAGGATGAAGATAATTCTCATCACCTGTCTTTACCTGAAACACCAAAGATCATGGTTATACCAAATTACAGTTCCTGTTCATAATCATGCTAATCAATTCATCTTTGCATTACAAGCCAAAGATATTCAACAATTAATCATTCATCTTTGCACTACAGGCCAAAGATATTCAACAATTAATCATTCATCTTTGCACTACAGGCCAAAGATATTCACAAATCAACCGCTCATCTTTGCACTACAGGCCAAAGATATTCATCAATAGTTCATCTTTGCACTACGGGCCAAAGATATTCAACAACAGGTCATCTTTGCACTACATGCCAAAGATATTCGTATCTCAAAAAATATCTAATCATTCCAGAATTTATATAAACAATAATTATAACCATGTTGATCAATTCACCTTTGCCTTTAAGCTAAAGATATTCAATTATAAATTCAATGGTCATGAACATACCAGTCAACAATCCATCTTTGCACTACTGGCCAAAAAGAATCTATAGTCATGATCATACCAATAATCTACCCATCTTTACACTCCAAGTCAAAGAGAAATTTCATCACCAGGATTATAAAAATGTTATATATGATAATAAAAACAATATGATCAAAACATCGATCTCCAAGTTCAAAAATATTCCATAATAATACTTTATTGAGCAAAATTCAAGAATAAAGATAAAAACTTGGATCCAATCAAAGATAGGAACCTTAACAAGCAACTTGGACATATAGAAGAAAATTTAATTTTTCGTGAATAGTGTCGTATACGTGAATAGTGTCGTATACGTGAATAGTAATTTCGACGAAAAAAGTAAAAATTTCATAATAAAATCCATGCCAATATTTTGGTATAATGATATTGGAAAGAATAACATCATTTACGGAAGAAAATAACATTCCTTACCTCAAAAGAATAGTACTTCTGACCGGAATATCGGATATAATACCGAAAAAAACTTGCACTGAATAGTAATACTCAAAGTATCTAAATACTCACAAAAATACGCTCGATATTATAGAGAGAGAAAACTTCTGATTCTGGTATGATTTTCAATTCTAACCTAAGCACTCTATTTATAGGAAAAGCTTAGGATGCCAAAGTAAATTAATAAAATAATAATTTTTTAGAAAATTTTCCAGCCGCCTCCCCAAGAAAGCCATCAGCATTCCACACTAAACAAAAGTGGGGCCCACCATTTTATAAAAAAACATTTATTTTCTGAAACTTCAATAATTCATAATAAATAGCCTTTTATCAAAAAGATACAAATTCTATGTACTTATATAGGAAATTTAATTCTCTACAACTTTGTAGAAGGATGTTTTTCCAAATTCCAAACATAAATTATCCGAAATCCATAAACGGATGATTTTCACACCAAATACTGATAGAAACATATCAGCACTAATTCCTTCTTTTATATCCACAAAATAAATATTTCCTTATCATATAAATTAATAATTAATTATTCATAAATAATATTACAGAACTACAATATTGACAACCAGGTCGTTCCCAGGAAAAAGGGAGCCTTCCGATAAGGACTTCTCCTTACTGGCGTGCAATTAAATAACCCCTCCTAGACAGAACTTCCTTAGACATTGTCAATAATGCTATCTAATAATATTATTCAAATATTATGAATTATTGAGTTGATAATGTGGAATACTGTGCAGTGACAATTATTGAATCAATAATACAAAATATCAACTGTAGCAATTGTTGAATCAATCATATAAAATAGCAACGTAGCAATTATTGAGTCAATAAAATATCAATGTAACAATTATTGAGTCAATAATATAAAATATCAACGTAGCAATTATTGAGTCAATAATATAAAATATTGAACAGTAATTACTGTAACAATAATTGAGTAAGTGCCTTCTTACGTAAGAATCAATAATTCAAAATACTATGCAATACCGTGTGCTACTGTGCAACACTGCGTATTACTGTATTTTAACCACCTGGTATTTCAACAGTTTAACCGTAACAGTTTTACTGTTATTTATAAAAAGGTTATTTTTGTCGCTTTTTATATCCGACAGTTATTCCGTTGTGGGGCCCACAAATAGCTGCGCCGTCGTACGAATATTCCCCGACAACAATGAATATTTTATAACCACTTGCTTACTTTGCAAAATTTGCATATTTCACCCTTAACTTTAAACTTTTATCAATTTAACCATTTACTAAATAGAAAAATTGAATACTTTTATTTCATAAAATCTGGGGTCTTACAATAAATGTATTTGTATTATTTGATTCAGGTGCTACTTGTTCATTCATATCTGATGAATTTGCTAAGACCCTAGACTTACCTAAAGAGGAATTAGTTTATCCCTTGAACATAGAGATTGCGAATAGGGAGGTTATTCCTGTTAGATTTGTATACAAGAACTGTAGATTGGACATTAAGGGTCAGGAATTGAGGGTAGATTTAATTCCGTTAAAACTTGGGGAATTCGATGTCATACTGGGTATGGACTGGTTGTTCAACCATGGGGCGGTAATCAACTGTTAGAAGAAGTCGGTAAACCTTACGACTCTGTCAAAGTTAGTATTCTATTGTAGCAAATCTCCTAGACAAGCGAGTTGTCTAACGGTTATGCAAGCCATGAAACTTTTGACGCAAGGCTGTGTAGGTTATCTAGCCTACATAGTAGATACCCGTAAGGAGAGTCCGAAGATAGAAGAGATATCCGTGGTTAGGGAGTTTGTGGACGTATTTTCCAGCGAATTGCTAGGACTTCTGCCAGATAGGGAGATAGAGTTCGTGATCGACTTAGCGCCAAGAACCGCTCTAATTTTGAAAGCTCCGTACCGAATGGCTCCAGTCGAGATGAAGGAACTGATGGTTCAACTACAAGAATTACTGGACAATAAGTATATTCAGCCGAGCGTTTCATCATGGGGAGCGCCAGTATTATTTGTGAAGAAGAAGGACGAATTGATGCGGCTATGCATTGATTATAGGGAGTTGAACAAAGTTACAATCAAGAATAGGTATCCTTTACCTAGGATCGATGACTTGTTTAATCAACTGAAGGGTGCTAGATACTTTTTGAAAATTGATTTGAGAAGTGGGTATCATCAATTGAAGGTGAGGAGAGAAGATATACCGAATACAGCTTTTAGAACTCGATATGGACATTACGAGTTCTTGGTGATGTCATTTGGTCTAACGAATGCCCTAGCTGCATTTATGGACTTAACGAATAGGGTGTTTAAGCCATTCTAAGACAAATTCGTAGTAGTGTTCATTGATGACATCTTGGTTTATTCCTAGACCGAGGAGGAACACACTGAACACTTGAGGCTGACCTTAGAATCACTGAGACGAGAGAAGCTTTACGCGAAATTCTCGAAGTGTAAATTATGGTTAGAACATGTGCAATTTCTTGGCCACGTGATTGACAAAGATGGGATTTTGGTAGATCTGTCGAAGGTTGAAGCTGTGATTAATTGGGAACAACCGAAGACACCGTCTAAAGTGAAGAGTTTCTTGGGATTGGCAGGTTATTACTGAAGATTTATTCAAGACTTTTCCAAGATCACAACTCCGTTGACGAATTTAACTCGTAAGACAGTTAAATTTGTTTGGACAAAAAAGTGTGAGGATAGTTTTCAGGAATTGAAGAAGAGGTTGAGTACTGCGTCTGTGTTGTCCTTACCGAATAGTATGGGAAATTTTGTGGTATATAGTGACGCCTCACATAAGGGATTAGGCTGCATGCTGATGTAAGTAAGGTTATTGCCTACGCATCACGTCAGCTGAAGGATTACGAGAAAGGGTATCCGACCCATGATTTAGAATTGGTGGCAGTAGTGTTTGCTCTGAAGATTTGGAGACACTACCTATATGGAGAAAAGTGTGAGATATAGACAGATCACAGAGTCTAAAGTACATCTTTACACAAAAGGATATGATCATGCACCAGAGAAGATGGTTGGAACTGATCAAGGACTACGACTGCGAGATACTTTACCATCCAGGTAAAGCTAACATCGTCGTCGACGCCTTGAGCAGAAAAGGTCTGGAGAAGCTAAATATATTAACTGATCAGGTCCAGTTAATAGAAGAGATGGCTAAGTTGGAACTTGGAGTGAAGTATCCGAAGGAATCGGATGAGAAGCTATTTCAAGTAACTACTGGTTCTACTCTAGTAGACAAAGTGAAAGAAGCACAACTTCACGATGAAGAATGCGAGAAGATCCAGAAGAGAATAGCTGATAGTGAAGAGTTCAAATTCAAGATCGATAATGAAGGACTATTACAATTTGAAGAAAGAATCTGGGTACCGCCAGTAACAGAAGTCAAAGAGGAGATTTTGAGCAAATCTCACAGTTCGAGATATTCAATTCACCCTGGGAGTACGAAGATGTACCAGGATCTTAGGCATCACTTCTGGTGGCCGAACATGAAGAGGGACGTTGATGAATGCGTTGCGAAATGCTTAACGTGCCAGAAACTCAAAGCAAAACACCAGAGACCAAGTGGATTGCTGCAACCGTTGGAAATTCCAGAATGGAAGTGGGAACATATCACGATGGATTTCGTGGTTGGTCTTCTAGCAATTCAGAAGGAATTTAATGCGATATGGGTGATAGTGGATTGACTGACGAAGTCAGCGCATTTCCTACCGATCAAGATTAGATACAACTTGGACCAGTTAGCAAAGTTGTACATGAAGGAGATTATATCTCGACACGGTGTTCCGATGTCGATTTTGTCCGACAGAGATCCGCATTCTACGTCGAATTTTTGGAAGCGTTTACAGGAATGTTTGGGAACGCAATTACGAATGAGTACGGCGTACCATCCTCAAACCGACGGCCAGAGCGAGAGAACGATTCAAACGCTAGAGGATATGCCGAGAGCTTACATTATAGACTTCAAAGGAAGTTGGGATGATCATTTGTCGTTGGTGGAGTTCGACTACAATAATAGCTACCACGTGAGTATCGGCATGCCGCCTTTCGAAGCATTTTATGGCAGAAAATGCAAAACCCCATTATGCTGGGATGAAGTCGGTGAACGTCAATTGTTGGAATCGGAATTGGTACAACAAACCTCTGAAATTGTGTAGCTGATCATAACCAGACTAGTTGTTGCTCAAGACAAACAGAAGAAGTATGCCGATCAACACCGACAGAACCGAGAATTTTTACCAGGAAGCTTTGTTTTTCTGAAGGTATCTCCCTAGAAGGGGAAGATTCGATTTGGCAAGAAGGGGAAGCTGAGTCCCCGATTTATTGGACCTTTTGAGATACTGCGAAAGGTGGGCGAAGTGGCTTACGAGGTTGCGTTACCTCCGGAGCTAGACAATATACACAACGTTTTTCACATTTCTGTGTTAAGACCGTACAAACACGACTACAAACATGTAATAGAATACGAGCCTTTACAATTCGATAAAGACTTAACATATAAAGAAGTGCCTGTTCAAATAGTTGATAGAAAAGAACAAGTGCTTATAAATAAAATGATACCTTCTGTTAAGGTAATCTGGAGGAATCACAGTGCTGAAGAAGCCACGTGGGAACTCGAAGATGTAATGAAGAAAATGTATCCCCAATTATTTGCTTAGTAATTTGTGTAACTTCTTATATACCGATTCTGGGGACAGAATCTTTTTAAGGGGGGAAGAACATAACAAATGAGATTTTTTTTTGTTCTGATTCTGGGGACAAATTCCTTTTAAGGAGGGAAAATTGTAACAAATGAAAATTTTATATGAATTTTAAAATATTTATTGAATTAAATAAATTTTTAAATTGATTTATTGATTTATTTATTGAGTTAAATAAATAAATTATGTGATTATTATGGAGTAATTTAATTAAGTATAATATATTAATTAAATAAATATTTAATATTTAATTTAATTGATGTATAATAATTTTATGGTATAGTTCTAATTTAATTGAGATAATTAAATTAGATGAAGTTTATGTGGTAATTGTTACATGAAATTATAATTAGCAAGTAATTATAATTGTTATGTGATAATTTTTATATGGTTAATTGATGTTAGCTTTTAATTAATTAAATTAGAATGTTAAGATTTAATTAATTAAAGTGCAACATTAAAAATATGTGCTAAATAATTTGTTATAAGAATTAAAAGGGTTTTAAATTAGTTTTGCCAAACAGGACCCTTGCCCTTATTTTAATCATGTTTTACCAAACATGACCTTAGCTATTAAAAAGCTAGTTTTTAAAATTAAGGGATTTTTGCCAAACAAAGCCTTATGGCTTTTGGTTTTACAAAAAAAAATGATGAAACTGACAATTTATTAAGAATAATTATATGTCAATTATTATATGATATAAGTATATGTCAATTATATATATATTATATAATTATATGTATAATATGTATAGTATATTATGTCAGTATAACATACATTAGTTAAGTTAGAAGAAAAAAATAAAGAAGAAAGAAACAGAGAGTTATAGAGAAAAAGAGAAAAGAGGAAGAAGATGGAGGAGAAACTTGAGAAATCAACAACTATCATCATCTTCTCCGTTTCAATAAGCAAAAAGGATATAATCTCTAAACTTATAACTATTAAAAATTGTATGTTCTTGAAGTTTTATTCTCTGTAAATATGAGTTTTTCCTGAAATTTTATAACATGATGTATATATATAATTTGTGTTCATAACATGCTTATATATGAATTATATGCATAAGTTAGTGATTTAATTCATATAAAGATGATGAACATGAAGAATTCATGTTCATCAAAAGTGACAATAAAGTATTTTGAAAATAGATATTTTTTTTTTTAAAATCAAAATTCATGTTTGATTGTTAATTGTTGTTTAAATTAATGGTAGATTATGTTAGTATGTTTAGAAACGAATTGATTATGCTTGGAATTATGTGAATTGATTTAAAAATAAATTCGCAGTGTTTAATTTTATCAAGAACACTGAAAAATAGTTTTTCTCTAATTTTTTACAAAATTAAGTGTTTTAGATTATGTGTTTTGATAATACATGTGTTAGAATATGATTAGAATCATAAACTAATGTTTCTACAATAGTTTTTGTGATTTATGGGTTCTAAATTGGGAACTTGATGTGGAGAAATAAATCAAATTGGCTTTTTCTTTACAAAGTTTGCGAATTGTCAGACTTGTATGCGCAGTGGCGCGGTCGCGCCGCTCCCAAGGCCATTTTGAGTGCGGCCGCGCTGGTCATGCAGATTGGGCAGAGAACTATTTTTAATTGTACAAAATTATAAAATTTAATATGTAATAAATTATAAAGCATGTTAATAAAATTAAAATACTAAATAGACAGTAATGACTTATATTTATAAAATATAAAATGTAATTATAATTTGAATAATTATAATTAAAGATAAGTGATTTAAATTATAAATTGTTAATTATAATTTAATTAGTGCATTAATTGAAATTGATTAATTATAATCAAAGTAATTATTTAATTTAAATTATAATTGGTTTAATTATAATTTAATAAATGTATAAATTTAGTTTGATTAATTTTAATCAAAGTACATGTCTAATTTAAATTATAATTTATTTAATTATAATTTTATTTATATAAAATGTAATTATAGATTGATAAATTATAATTAAAGTGAATGATTAATTTAAATTATAATTTATTTAATTATAATTTAATTAATATAAGATGTAATTATAATTTAATTTAATTATAATTAAAATGAATTGTTTAATTTAAATTATAATTTAATTAATATGAGTATATAATTATTATTTGATTAATTATGCGAACATGTGATGTGATTAATTATTAATTACTTAATAATTAAAGAGGAGTGAGTTAACTTAATGGGTTAACTAATTATGTGAATTAGTTATGTGATAACTAATTTATATTATTATTGTTAATTATATATATATATATATAGGAATTTTTAAGGAACGTGATAGTAACTATAGCTTGCGCTCGAGGCAAGTTGTTCTATCCTTTCTTGATTTCTTTTATGCCAGTTATTGTATTCTCTATAATTTATATATTGAATAAATATCTTAGCAAAGTCCATTTATGAATTGATGTGAACTTGACTTAATTGTTTAAGTAAGGTCTATTAAATCTTTCAAATGCTTTAAGTTATTTCTAAAACATAAATTATTTCGTAATTCCTTATTGATGAATTATTCTAAATTATTGTAAGACGATTCAACTACTCCTTAGTTGAAGGTAGTTGAAACTCCAAATTTTTTTTTAAGCTTATCCAAACCAAACTTTCTTTGGTGCGGACTCGTAACAAATACTGAGATGAACAACCCTATTTATTAGGGGAGGTTACTACGCGAAAGCGTTAAATGTTTGTGCACAATACATGGTACGAAGGGCTGATCCCCCTAAGTACGAGTTAAGAGTCCATAGTCTATATGACTGTTAAAGGTTTTAAATAGAAATGTTTATAACCTAGAACAAAGTTCAAAGTCTTATGACCCTCAGATGATTTCAATATTCGAAATTTAAACTATTGATGAAAGAATTATATTTCAATTCTTTATTGTTGATGAAAGAAAAGATCTTCAAATCTCTTAAAGTTATTCAGTTGATGTCGTTATGATTATTATTGTTATTCCAAGTGAGCTTTTGTTTGCTCACTCTTACAATTTAAACAACCATTGCAGCTAAAGTCGAGAACGTTGATGTACTATCAACGAGTAAGGGAAAAGGCAAGATGAACAAGTGAAGACTTGTTTTATTTGATTATGAATTGTAATAAGACTTTATGTTATGATAATTTAATTCCGCATTTATTGTTTATGGTAAGGTTAAATAAAACCCTGGGATATTTTGAGAAAAGTTATAATCTTTTGGATAAGGAAGATTTTAAGTATTTATAAAGGTTGTAATTTATGTTTGAATATATTTATTATTGGGCAATAGTTGTATTTTATTTAGATAGTGAGCACCAAATCTTGTCAAAACGAAGTACCCGGATTTGAGGGTGTCACATCGTTCTTCAGTTTCTCTAGTTCAGCCAGTGCATCATCTCTCTCACTCTCCATGTGAACTAGATCCCACGTCGCGTTTCCAAGTTGCCCATCCAGTTCTTGAATTGCCTCCTCCTTCTGCTATATGGTAGTCCGAATCTCATCCCCCATCTCCTCCAGCTCTCCAACTCTATCCTGCAGCTCAATGTTGAGGTCGTAGACTTCCTCGTACATCACATAGCTAATAGAGTTAGGTAGAATCTTCTCTTCAGGATCCTCCTCCTCCTCTGACTCGTCCTCGTCATCTCGGTCCAAGACTGGCTCATGCTCCTGACCCACTACTGTGATCAATGGAGATGGCTCTCTCTGAACCAACTGCTCCCAGACAGTATGGATGTCTCGGGGCTCCTCATCCCTAGGCATCTGGGGTAACTCCTCCCTAGCCTGACTGGACTCTTCAACATTCGTGATCCTGACACAAAATTTTAAAGTTTAATTATTACGTGACATCGATCGATACTCCTCTGGTACATAAACATAAACACATAGCACGTAAGGTAGTTTATTATCTTAATTATCATCAATATCTTTTCGATCTCCTATAAGGC
The DNA here is from genome assembly GCA_020205555.1 of Panax stipuleanatus. NCBI lineage: Eukaryota > Viridiplantae > Streptophyta > Magnoliopsida > Apiales > Araliaceae > Panax > Panax stipuleanatus. Next base: position 82,750,593 of record CM035120.1, on the reverse strand, counting down.
TACTACCTAAGGTTCCCCACCTAAGGTTCATAACTTAAGACTTTGAGACCAACTCGTGACATCCCCAAATCCGTGTACTTCATTTCCATAGGATTTAGTGTTCACTATCTAAATAAAACATAACTACTGCCTGTAAATAGGGAATGCAAAATAAATTACAACCTTAACCAAATAAAATCTTCCTTTAAAAAGGATTACAACTTTGTTCAAAAATTCCCAGGTGTCTAACCTTAAACATCATCAATGCGGAAAATAAAACATCACTTAATAAAATTAAGTCTTATTACAAATCATATCAAATATGAACAAGTCTTCACTTGTTCATCTTTTCTTTTCCTTTGCTAGTTGACTGTTCATCAACTATCTCAACTTTGGTTGCAATGGTTATATAATTTCAAGAGTGAGCAAACAAAAGCTCACTTGAAATAACAATCAATAATGAAGATATATTACAGAATAACTTTAACTGAATTGAATAATATTTCTATCATCGATAATCAAGAATTGAATATAGAATTTAGAATTCATCTGAGGGTCATAAGACCTTAAACTATGTCCCAGGTTATAAACATTTCTATTTAAACCTTTAACAGTCGTTAGACTATATGGACTCTAACTCGTACTAAGGGGGATCAGCCCTTTGTACCATATATTGTGCACAAACATCTTTACGCTTTTGCATGGTAATCCCCTACTAATAGGGTTGTTCATTTCAGTTTAATTAACGAGTCCGCACCAAAGAAAGTTTGGTTTGGATAAGCTCAAAGGATAATTTAGAGTTCAACTATCATCAACTAAGGAGTAATTGAATCATCTTATAATAATTAAGAGTTAAATAATAAAAGAAATATGAAATAGCTATGAGTCATAATCATAGACATCATATTCAACAGTCATGCTTTAGAAATAAACTTAAAACATTTGAAAGATACAATAAACCTTGCTTGAACAATTAAGTCAAGGTCACATTATTTCAATAAAATAATTGTCCATTGCCGAATAAAAAGACTTGCTCAAATAAAGATATAGTTAGAAAACTTGCAAAAAAAAAGAGTAAACATAACCGAGTTATGGTAAGAAAACTTGCCTCATGCGCAAGCTAGCAATTGTTAACCCGTTCCACAATTATCCTACGTACACGTAATTAACAATAGTAACATAAATTAGTTACCTTATAGCTAATTCACATCATTAGTTAACCCATCTAGGTAAACTCATCATTCTTTAGTTATTAGGTTCAATCACTAGTTATTACATAACATGATTAACCCACACATTCATATCAAACTTAATAATTAATCAAGTTATAATCAACTTATAATATTATATCATAGATTCACATTAATCAAATTACAATTAATCAAATTTTAATTTAAAATTATACATTTCATAATTAAAAATTTAATTCAATACTGTCCAATTAGCATATAATTTATTAACATGTTTTTATATTTATTACATCATCATTCTCATAAAGTTATACATTTAAATAAAAAAATTTGGCTAATCTGCATAGGTGGCGCTGTAACGCCACACAATGAACTGCAGTCGGCACTGCTATGCCGCAACGTCATCAGGGCTCTGCAGGCCTGGCGCTGCAGCGCTCTAGTTGCACTCAGAACTGGTGTTGCCGCACTGCCATGTCAGCATGCTCAACTTCCGGTCTCGGCACTGCAGCGTTGCAGTTAACTCATATAACTGGCGTTGCCACGCCGTGCCACTTCACTGGACTCTGCAGTGGTGCTGCAACGCCCAATTTAATAAAGGGTTGGCGTCGCGGCGCCACATCACAGTCAGACGCAGACAACCTCTCGAACTGTGCAGAAAAAAGCCAATTGAACTTATTTTCTCGCACCAAACTCAGAATTTGACTCACATAATGCATGTAAAGCTTCATAAAAACATAAATTTATGCTTCTAACATGTTTTAACACATATATATACATCACAACACATAATTAAAAATCTTTAATTTTGTGATTTTGAAGAAAACACCACTTTTTACAAAATAGTTCATTGTAAATTTCTATGAATATGATTTCTTCATGTTCATCATATTTACATGAATTAAACTACTTAAATTATCATATAACTCCTATATAATAGCTTATATACATAATCTAACACATAAATTATATTCACGCGATTTTCATGAAAACTTTACTCATAGAGAACTTAAAACCATGAAAACAATGAAGAACAAAAACTTAAATTAAATTATACATTTGATGCTAGATGAAGAAGATGAAGATGGTGATGATGGGTTTTGATTTTTGCTTTTGATTACACCAAGCTTTCTCCTTCTTCTTTCTTTCTTCTCTTTCTCTCTTTTCTCTCTTTTCTTACTCTGATAATCACTCTGTTTCTATTCTTCTCACTTAACATATAATATAATGTATATATATAACTGATATAGACATATAATATAATAACTGATAAAACATAATAACTATATTAAGTATTTTATCAGTTACTTTTTGTTTGAAAATCAAATGCTAGACTTGTTTGGTAAAACCCTTTTTAAAAAAATAGATTTTTAGAACTAAGACCTTGTTTGGTAAAACTACTTTAAAATAGACTTAAGGGCCTTGTTTGGCAAAACATAATTAAAACCCTTTTAATTTATTTTAATCACTCTTTTACTACATAATTTAAATGTCACACTTTATTTAATTAAATTTAAATATCTCAATTTAATTAAATTAAAGCTAAAATTAATTTATTAAATAAAATTGCCACATAAATTAAATTGCTACACAATTATAATTTACTCATTAATCATAATTCCATATAACAAATTAGTAAATCTCTAATTTAATTATTTAAATTAAATTATACATTAATATAATTATTCATTAAATCATTAAATCCTTATTACCAAATACCACATATTATTTATCTAATTTAATTATCTAAATTAAATTTGAACTATATCACAAAATTACTTACACATCAATTTAATATTAAACATCAATTTAATTAATATATTGCACTTAATTAAATTACTTCACAATATAATCATATTAATTATTTATTAAACTCAATATATAAATTAATAAAAATATTTATTTAATTCAATAAATATTAAAAATAAAATACAAAATCTCGTTTATTACATATATTGGTTAGAATCACTAATGAATAACCAATGGATTAATTCTGATTGGTTTGAAGTAAAAATATTGAATAACGAAGCTATGGCGAAAGTTACGCGATTAGACATTAAGCGTCGAAATCGTGAATTTTCCCAAAATAGAAGTCAAAAGTCTTCGTTTGATTCGAAAACATTGGTTTTCAATGGCGTAACGCATAATTAGGTAAGTAAGACTTGTGGGAGCAAGAACGAATGACTTTGGGCTTAAAATGAAGAATTGAGTGTCAAACGTTAACGAACGTTTAATGAATGCGTAAAAATAGACTAATCGGCGAATTTCTCACCAACGGATTCAGAAATGAATTCCGACTTGATGGAATCGTAGAACATAAGATAAGTAAACTAATGGCTTTGGAACGAGCCAATTTCGTGTTGTAACGATCGTGTTACGAGCTCGTGAATTTCATTATTTGAAAAGAAATTCTGAGGGACAGGGCCGGCACTGCAGCGCCACCCAAGTAGTGTTAATCAGCGCAGCAATGCCTGTCCGGGAAAAGAACCCTGCGTGGTGGGCGCCGCAGCGCGGCTTAGTAAGGCAAACCTGGCGCCGCAGCGCCGGGCCTGGGTTAAGTTACTATGAGAGTAGTGCCGCAGCGCCGCTTTGAGAGTCAAAGCTGGCGTTGCAGCGCCCTTAACTAAAATTTTTCTGACATGAATATTTGTTAACCTAACTTGTTGCATGTTAATTATGGGGCAAGTATATGGTTAATATTCATGAAGAGAAATCACTTAAACAACATGGTTAAGAATGGTTTTAAAAATTAAAAGTTGACAAAATGTATTTAATTTAAAAACTCGAAAATCAAAAACGTAAACCGTGAATCGTGGTCGAGTTTAGAGCGCGCCTTAAGGTTATAGTATAAGAATGATATCAAATAAAGTTAAAATTCATGGAATTTCTATACGGAGACCGTTATCAGTAATCTAGAGGAAATGTGTCTGAGTTAATGAACCAATTAGGGTTTCGTCAATCATTGTACATAAACGATGATCAACGAGTATCAGTTTCTGACATATGAAGGTAAATAAGCCGTAATGAATGTTAAGTATACTTAAAGCGAGAATTATTATTGAAATAATTTTGATTAAGATATATAAAAGAAAGAAGTTGGTATAAACAATGTGTTTAGATTGTGGAGTAACTGATTACCGTATGTTATGTGTTTGTATCATGTAGAATCTGTACAGGCTCAAGTAGAGTAGACTTAAAAGTTTGAAGACGCTTAAGGCAAGTTTTCTAATCTTGTTCAAGTTCTGCTTGAGACAAGTTTCTAACTCTTGTATTAACTTTATGTTATGAAGGTTTCCTATGAGGTATAACCTTGGTATTATATGAATTCTCTTAAAACTTGTCTATACTGTATGTTGGACAAGTCACCTATTTCATTGAATTATGTTCTTCTGAAACCGTACGAGTTAATTATGTTGTAGTATATGCTATTCTTGCATGAATATACATATTCCAGACTTTTTGTAATGCCCGAGAAAATCGAACGTTTATGTAAATAAATTTTATTTGATTTATTGAATAAAATTTGATTATTTTTTTTGTTAAACTAAGTAAGCTAATCGAAGGTCGTTCTATGACCTAGAGAATGCATAAATGGTGAGGATTCTGGCTACGTACTAGATATAATTGATGGGAATTTATAAAACGAAAATAAAAGATTTTCGATAATAAAAATATTTCTAGGAAAAAGACAAAATAGGCACTATTTATGGTTAAAACCCTAAGGGTTAGGGTTTAACCATAAAGGTTAGGGTTTAACCCTATTAGGGTTTGAGACACTAAGGCTTTCTGGGAGATTTGAATGTCGGAATGACATTTTGTTGAAAGATTTGACGGTAATATACCGTGAAAAGTTCAGTTAGCCGAGAAAAGTTTTCTCGGGAGGAAATCACTGTTCATCCTTTTCTGCTCGGGAATTATTATTGACTTTCAAGAGAAACGCGTAATGATAGAATTTCAAGACGAGGTAGAATATGTAATAATATTTCACTTGTGGCTCACGAATATTTCGCGTGAGGACATAAAATCCTAAGTGTTAGGAAAAGTAAAATCAAAGAATAATGTTTAAATATAATAATAAATGATTATTATACGAAATGAATACGCGTATAATACAAGATATTGTACGAGTATAGTACGAAGAGGATACGAGAATTAATATGACTTATAATACAAATTTTATACAAAGTAAATACATTGAATTTAATAACTTAACCCGTGGGTCGAACCATTGGGAATACGAGTCGGTTAAACCCATGGCGCATGGGTGACATGTGGGGCATGTGGGGTGGCATGTGCTAGCACATGGCATCATATGGCAAGACAAGGTGAGGATGGTGGTCAAAGGAGGTTTGGTCCAAAGACCAAACTACCCTAAGTTAGCTAATTTCTATAAATAGAGAGCATTTGCTCTTCATTTTGGTTGTTTGATCAAAATTCACCAGTAGAGAGAAAGAGGAGAAGAAAGCTAGTGCATTGCCTTTGATAAGAAAGTAATCATCCAAGGAGCCAAGAAGTTCTAAGCCTTCTACCAAAAACATCTAAGAACACTACAGGTATATCATTAGGAAAATTGTGTAAAATCATTTATCTTTTAATAATAGAATTGATAGAGAAGTGATTGGTGAAAGCATGAATTGTAAGAAGTTATAAGGATGGCTTAATGATGAACTAAGAACACTAACAAGCCATGCATGATGAAATTATAAAAAGTGATTAAAACTAATGAAGAAATTATCAAAGTCATGAGAATTGAGATGATGAACATGTTAAACCATTAAAACACAAATGTTTAGAATGGTTAGAATCATTAATAATCAACCAATGGATTGATTCTAATTGGTTTGAAGTAAAAATATCAAAGAACAAAGATTCGGCTAAAGTTACGCGATTAGACGATAATCGTCGAAAACGTAAATTTACCAGAATAGAGTTCAAAAGTCGTCGTGTGATTCGGAAACAATGGTTTTCGATTACAACTCATGTAATTAGGTAAATAAGACTTGCGAGAGCAAGAATGAACTAATTCGGACTTAAAACAAAGAATTGAGCGTCGAACGTTCACGAACGTTTAACGAACGCGTAAAAATGGACTAATCAACTAAATTCTCACCGACGGATTCATAAATTAATTTTGACATGATAGAACATAACAATTATGAACTATTAGTTTTGGAACGAGCCAATTTCGAGTTGAAATGATCATGTTACGAGCGCGTTAAAAATTATATTTTTTATAATTTGGGGGTCGGCGCTGCCACGCCACCCAGACCTTTGCAAGTAGCGTTGCAACGCCGAGGCAGAGCCCGGACACTGCAAGGCAGCCCTACAGCGCCAACTTTAAGCCTGGTGCTAGAGCTGCCGTGCCCTTATAAAAAATTTTCGCGACGTGAAGTTTTCTAAACTTAGCTTTCTAGATGGTAATTATGGGGCAACTAAATAATGAATATTTATGAAGGGAAATTAATTAAACAACATTCTCAATATAATAACAATTGATTACATTGTTGTCTAACTTGGTTCATAGAACCTTCATTTTACTTTCTTATCGCATTCTTATAATAACTACGTACGTATAGGTATACCTTAACCATACATACTTACTATCATCTTTCATATACTTGTATCATACACTTAACTAAAGGTGTTCAACATATATTTAAAACTCATTGATACATGATCTATATTACTCTTACATTTCTCAAACCTTATCAAAATTATAATTCCCGGGTTTTATATAACTATTACATTTGAACTTTCTAAGTTTACCTTTCAAAATCCTTGTCACACTTAAACTAGTCATGCAAGGCTACTATGTTCATCATGTATACACGTGAGGTATAAAAATAATGTTAAGACGCATGCTCACAAATACTTTCATCATATATGCATAACTAGCATAGTTAATTACTTTAAACAAGCTTAACTCATGTCTCATTCACGCTTACTAGCTTTCATGATTTCTACATAGTATGAATACATATAGGCCAATTAAGTGATGCTAAAGACATTATCATATATGTCCAGAAATATTAGAATGTTATCCTACCATGTTCATGCACTTTAGTTTTCCAAAACGTCTAAGTTTGGCCTTTGAATTGTTTAAACGTAAACCATGTGTTCTAGTGTATGCTCAATACTTTAGACTCACATTACATGCATATCTAAACCATACAATCATGCTCAAAAGTCAGCATATACACGTTATACGTATACGTCAAAGTTCAAATCCAAAACTATAAGTTTTATTTTAAAACCACAAGTTTTTCATCAATCGTGTGTACTAACATCGTTATACATGCTCATACTATGTCTACGTACATATATATACATATTAACCATAACCACATACTTGCCAAATAAGGTACCATATGTTAGTACATAACAGCAGCTTAACAGAAATCAAAAATCAAAAACTGGGCCTGGCGCAGCTGCGCCGCTGGCCAGTACAAAATTGGCACAACTGCACAGGGCTCCGGCCAAAAATAGACACAGGCTGCTTCGGCATTTTAACAACCCAAACGCATAACTTTCTTAACCAATCGATTCTGTACCAGCCATAATGCAATTCTATCATGCTTATAACTTCATATAACACTTAATAATCGTACTTCACAATTCAATTACCATCTAAAATGTGAAATCAAGTAATTGACATTGAAGAACAAGAATAGGAATATACCTCTGTTAAGAAATGGACTTGCTGCTAAACAATTCATATATTGCTGCTATACTAATTCTTCCTTAACTCAAATGGAAACTCAGTATACTAACTCTACTTATCAATATCTCATCAAAAGAAAATGAAAGGAGAAGAGCTTATTCTTATAGACATTTTAATAACCATACAATGCAATTATCTTCCCAAATAAAATCAAAGGATTTCAAGATTGTATAATGGGTAAGAGTGAGTGGTTGAGAGTTGGTAAACTCAATCATGAATCCCACTCCCCATCCACTCATTAGCTAGATTATTGATGAAATTGAGAAGGATGTAGAGTGTAGCTTGCTCCTTAGAGTTCATGTGGGAAGAAATGAGAGGGACTCTCATAATGGGAAATAATCTCAGCACTTGCAAAATGTAATGCAACACTTGGGCTAAACATCTATACATAATATATACACTTAAGTCACAATGTCATTTTTAATAAGGAATCTATAATGCAATGTATCAAATAGGTGCACATAGATATATCAACATATAATCCATGTACATTTATTAACTCTATCTTATTCAGATCTATACTGATTATTGATTCGCACATAATGCATGTTGTATATGTTCATCAGGTATGAACGGCTGATCACCTTCATTACCATTTGGTTCAGTTAAATTTGTTCATGTTCATTATTGGCCATTCATCATTATTGTATCAGTCATTCAGTTACGTAAATTAATTCATGTTCTTTACCCAATATTCTATTGTTGAAAGTTTGTCAGCTTATTATTCTTTTCAATCATGATATATCTTCATTTAAACTTAAACTGGCTGGGCAAACTTGTTGCTCACCCTTGCTATATCATGATAAATATTTCAGATTAAAGATGAAACTTCGGACACAGTCAAAGGCAAAGACAAGTTTCATGATGGAATTATTATACGGTTAAAATGGTAATAGTATTGGATACAAATGACATTGTATGTCATGTAGGTTATTGAATGCAGGTATTAAGTTAAGGTTACAGACCTTGGGAATTATGTGTAAAAGATTAATGTATAAACAATTTATGTTTATATCTTCCGCAGTAGTTATAGAAATGATGTATCGTAACGTACCAGGTCCGAGGTTCTGGGGACCCAAATTTGGGGGCGTCACAGGGGTGCTGTGACGACCCCAAATCCGGGTCTCTCGATTACCTTGGATCCGGTCCGCCACGATACATCTATCGCGGAACTAATACATCTTTTATTCAAAACTTAATGAAAAAGATCACTTATTACAATATAGAAATATAATTTCTCTTAATATCCAAGATCTTGTATGATGACCCTAAATCTTAATAAGTTTTCAAATCTCGTTCATATACCATCCCTGTCTATACATCATAACTGATGTTACGAAAATGCAAAATAACTTAAACTTTTCTCTATCCTTTGAACAACATCTTTCATTGAATTCAAAATTTTGAATCAATTACATAACCTTGAATTAATTATAAAATATGATTCACTATGTTCGAATTACCGTATAAACATATACATCTCATTTCGAAATCCTTATGTGTTTTCATAACACAACTTACAATTTCAACATGTATAAAACATTGTAATCTACTATCATATACATTTTCTAACCTAAGCATGGTTCAAGAACATATATTTAAATAAACTGAAATCTTCGAACTCTATCACGTAGCACGTAACTTTTATCATGAGTCCTTAACCTGCAAAAGTGGTTATTTGTAAGAGTGAGCTCGACAGCTCAGCAATTCTAACAGTTTTCATACATCACATAGCATATAATTTCATACTCAGTTATGCATTCATAATCAATTAATATCTACTACACATGTTACTTCTCACATAACAAGCATATCATCAAAGATCAACTTTTAATCTCATACATATCTCATATACAGTTTATATATGTAACGATTGTGATTTTAAATATTTATTTAACTTGAGTGAAATAAATAAATTATGTAATTTGTGGAAGTGATTTAATTAAGTGTTATATATTATTAAATGAATGTTTAAATTTTAATTTAATTGATGTATATTAATTTTATAATAGTTCTAATTTAATTGAGATAATTAAATTAGATGAATTATGTGATAAAGTGTTACATGAATTATAATTAGCGAGTAATTATAATTATGTGGCAATTTTTATGTGATTAATTGATGTTAGATTTTAATTGATTAAATTAAAATGTTAAAGTATTTAATTAATTAAAGTGTGACATTAAAGAGTATGTGTTAAAATAGTTTATTAAAATAAAGAAAAGGATTTGAAATTATTTTTCCAAACAAGGCCCTTGTATTTGGTTTAAACCTATTTCTACCAAACGGGGCCTTAGTTAAACAAATCTATTTTTTTAAATAAATGGTTTGCCAAACATGGCCTTATGGCTATTCAAATTCAAATTTTATAACTGTTAATTTAATTAAGTTATTAAGTATTAGTTAATACGTATATTATTGATACATCAGTTATATATATATATCTATATACTACGTAAGAAAAAACTACGTTAGTTTAAGCCTAAGTCTAAGAACTAAGAAGAAAAGAGAGAGCAGAGAGGAGTTGGAGAAGATGAGAAAAGAGGAGGAAGAACCTATTAGCAAAAGGTACCATCTATAATCTTTAAATTGTTATAGAACTCAGGTTATATGTTTCATATTCAGTCTCTATTAAAATCAAGTTTTCGTGGAATTGTATAATCATGAATTGTTGATATAGAATGGATTCATTTGGTTTATATATGAAGTGTATGCCATAAACAATGATTTTCAGAAATCAAATTGATTGTATAAACATGTTCTAATGGAGGATATGTGTTCTTATGAAATTTATATATTTGTTTGAGTTTTAGAGTAAAAGTTATGATTCAATTGTGTGTCAATATACCTATTTGGAATATTTTCGTAATGCTATCTTCAGTCATGATAATAATGCATGTATTGTAATTTAAATTGGTGAAGAATTTTAATTACAGAGAATTATTTTGAGGAAATATGAGTTTTATGAAAAATATCAAATTTAATTTCTAAAACTTTTGATTATTGTTGTTTAGATGACTTTTGTGTTTGGAAACATGTTATATGTGTGTATTTTCTCAAGTATATGCTATACATTGTTCCAGTAGCTTATAATTATCGATTGTTGGCTTGTATGGGTTAATCGGTGAAGCAGGATGTCGTTGTTATCTGCCTCTGTCCGTGTTCCTGCGCATCTGCGCCGGTAACACAGCCAGAAGCAGCGCAGCTGCGCCGGTTGCCTTTCACAGATTTAACATCTGCGCAGCTGCGCCGGTGCCAAGGTCTGTGGCTATACAGCTACGCCGCTGGCTGTGCAGAGACAGTGAGTTGGTTCGATTGGATTGTGCAGTTTTTATTCTAGCTTAAGTTAAATGGTTTATGATGATGATCATGTATCTAGTTAATATAACATGTGTTGGCATGAATTCGATAGTTTCATATTTGGAAAATAAAAGAGTTTTGAAAACCTAATAGAATAACTAAATTATAATTATGATATGAATTACTTAATTATAATTTGATTAATTATAATTAAGAGCAACTGATTAACTTAAATTATGATTTTGTTAAATTATAATGTATAGAAATTAATTTATTAGATGTTAACTATAATTAATGTAATTGTAATTTAATAAATGCATGTTTAATTATGGATTATAAATTGATAAATACATGATTAATTATAATTTGTGTAATTATAATGCATGAAGTAGTTTAATTGATTTTAAATTATAATTATTTATAATTTAAGAGGTAATTGTAATTAGATTAAATGTTTAAATTATAATTGTTTAATTATAATTTAGCTAAATACATAATTGATTTAATTATGCGAGTATGTTTATGTGATGTGATTAACTATATGAGGGTTGATTATTATTTATTTAAGTAGAGTGAGTTAACCATGAGGGTTAACCACTTATGTGAATTAGTTATGTGTTAACTAATTTAGGTTGTTATGATTGAATGTATATAGGAAGTGTTAAAGTACGTGATTATTTTAAGTAGCTTGCGCTTAAGGCAAGTTTTCTAAACCCTAAACTCGTTTATTTATTTTAATTCAATTATTCATTGTTTGAGATTGTTCGTTTATTGGACAAGTAACTATTGAAAGTTCATGATGTAACTAAAGTAACCTTGGCTTATTGTTTAAGCAAGGTCTGTATATTCTTTTCAGATGCTTTAAGTTTACTTGTAAAGTATATGTTAATTCATAATTCTTTTATTTATGAATTATTGGAAGTCGATTCAACAAATCCTTAGTTGATGAACGTTGAATTCTAAATTTCTCTTGTAAGCTTATCCAAACCAAACTTCCTTTGGTACTGGACTTGTATTCAATTACTGAGTTAAACAACCCTATTTATTAGGGGAGGTTACTACGCAGAAGCGTTAAGATGTTTGTGCACAATACATGATACAAAGGGCTGATCCCCCTAAGTACGAGTTAGGGTCCATAGTCTTAGTGACTGTTAAAGGTTTTAAATAGAAATGTTTATAACCTAGGACAAAAGTTAATGGTCTTACGACCCTCAGATGAATTATATATTCGAATTGTTAATGCTGATAGAGAATTATTATTCAATTCTTTATAATTGTGAAAGTAAAGTATTCATCATATATGCATAACTAGCATCGTTAATTGCTTTAAACAAGCTTAACTCACGTCTCATTCATGCTTACTAACTTTCATGATTTCTACATAGTATGAATACATGTAGGCCAATTAAGTGATGCTAAAGACATTATCATATATGTCCAAAAATATCATAATGTTATCCTACCATGTTCATGCACTTTAGTTTTCCAAAACGTCTAAGTTTGGCCTTAGAATTAGTTTAAACGTAAACCATGTGTTCTAGTGTATGCTCAATACTTTAGACTCACATTACATGCATATCTAAACCATACAGTCATGCTCAAAAGTCAGCATATACACGTCATACGTATACGTCAAAGTTCAAATCCAAAACTATAAGTTTTATTTTAAAACCACAAGTTTTTCATCAATCGAGTGTACTAACATCGTTATACATGCTCATACTACGTCTACGTACATATATATATACATATTAACCATGATCACATACTTGCCAAATAAAGTACCATATGTTAGTACATAACAGCAGCTTAACAGAAATAAAAAATCAGAAACTGGGCCTGGCGCAGCTGCGCAAGGCTCCGACCAAAAACAGACATAGGCTGCTTCGGCATTTTAACAACCCAAATGCATAACTTTCTTAACCAATTGATTTTGTACCAGCCATAATGCAATTCTATCATGCTTATAACTTCATATAACACTTAATAATCATACTTCACAATTCAATTACCATCTAAAATGTGAAATCAAGTAATTGACATTGAAGAACAAGAATAGGAATATACCTCTGTTAAAAAATGGACTTGCTGCTAAACAATTCATATATTGCTGCTATACTAATTCTTCCTTAACTCAAATGGAAACTCAGTATACTAACTCTACTTATCAATATCTCAGCAAAAGAAAATGAAAGGAGAAGAGCTTATTCTTATAGACATTTCAATAACCATACAATGCAATTATCTTCCAAATTAAATCAAAGGATTTCAAGATTGTATAATGGGTAAGAGTGAGTGGTTGAGAGTTGGTAAACTCAATCATGAATCCCACTCCCCATCCACTCATTAGCTAGATTATTGATGAAATTGAGAAGGATGTAGAGTGTAGCTTGCTCCTTAGAGTTCATGTGGGAAGAAATGAGAGGGACCTCATAATGGAAAATAATCTCAGCACTTGCAAAAATGTAATGCAACACTTGGGTTAAACAGCTATACATAATATATACACTTAAGTCACAATGTCATTTTTAATAAGGAATCTATAATGCAATGTATCAAATATGTACACAGATATATCAACATATAATCCATGTACATTTATTAACACCAAATATAATGAAATTGGGTATTATTATTACTTATTATTATAACGGCTATTATTATAATAACTTATTGAAAACATTATCAATTAATAATTGTTTATTGATATTAATATAAGGTAATAGGGTATACACTAGGTTTTACCCACACACATCATGCCACATAAGCAATAGTATGTAACTCTCATAATGTAATTATTCTTACTATATAGTCCATACATACAATATAAGCCACATTAATATGTCACCTTGCACCTTATAATATATAGAAGTAAATACTATATACTATAGGATTAATTATCGCATGCTTGCACAAAATAAGAAATCTAGTAAATATAATCTCATTATATTTATTAATCCTTTGCTCAATAATATATTATTTATTCACAATAATAGTTAATAGACATATTATCAATTAATTACTCGTTAATCGTTTATCCTTTGTAATTACATTTAATCCGTTCACTATATTCAAGCAAATTGAATATTTAATTACTAATCACCTTATCAATTCTTTTGATATAAAACTTAGGGCTAGTCTACTAATTTAATTAGACCATTAGTGACTCCCTTTAATATAATCCTAGCATTCATTTGCATAGGCTCAAACTCGCATAACATGTATACTTGCACATAGCAATAATTCTTATAATAATATTAACTATTTCTGTTTAAACATTCCTTCATAACATCATATAATAAGTTTTATTATTTTATATAATCTCCAATAGGGGCATTAATAAAAAAAAAGGACTTACTCATTTTCTCAAGATATTATTTAAATATAATATCTAAGTATTGATAAAATAGTTATATGTACAACACCTGTACACCTTCTATATAGAAAATAGACCATAAGTTATTTCCTATCAATATACTATATATAGCAAATACGTTTCAATATATCTACCCTCCTTCATATTACTTCATTCAAAAACATACAAGGTATTATTATTATTATTATTTAATATAATACTCCCCTTTTTTTATTAAACTAATTCAATATAATAAATTATTTTAATATTCTTTATTAGAAATACCTAATAATTATTTCTCTTTTCACCAATCCACATAATTCAAGATATATATAACACATATATATACATTCCTTTAATCTTCACTTTCTTGTCGTGCACCCAATTAATTAATAATTCTCTAACCAATACATATCTAACGATATATTGATTTTCTTTCTCTCTCTAACAACGTAGATATACTCCAGAAAATGGTGATTATTAAAGATATTTAATGTCACCAACTTACTATGATAAAAATTCTATAAATCATTTAAAATATCGATAGACAAATATTATTCATCTCCCTTACTAATTCATTTCTACCATGCATAACAAATATATAATAATGATATATATATTTATTAAACACCAAAAACCACCTATTATATAGCTCATATTATTCTATGTAATTCAATACTACAAACCTCATATCACAGATATATTCATATTCAAACCCATCTAATTCCTTAAGAATTTTATTTATTAAATTCTTATTAATATTGATTCTTGAAAATTCGGGTTCTCACAGGTGCGATCGACCGCAGTGCATCAGAGAACCACAATATCTTTCAATACTCTCAATTCAGATGTATAGTTCATATAGATACTATACTTTTATGTTATAGAAAGGTAAAGACTTAAGTTTTCTCTCTTATTTTGACAACTAAACCTAATCTATTAATGAAGCTAAATTGTGTTGTCATACCAAGATGATTTAGTAGCATAGGATAAATCTTTTGCATGTTAAGCAAAAGATTTGCTCTTATCTCAATTAAAGAGAGAGTTTTAATGGCATTTTTGTCATTTTACATATACTAAAGGTATTTTAGTAATTTTCTACTTAAATTCAAGGGTAATTTAGTCATTTCATATTCTCTTAGAAACTTAAAAATCAAAACTTGAACCATTAGAGTTTGTAAATTTTAGAATTAGGGTTTATAAATATAATTAGGGTTATTATCAAAATTAGGGTTTTTTAATTAGGTTTAGGGTTTCCTAATATCTAATTAGGGTTTTCTAGAAATCTCTTTAAATTCATTCCTTAATTTACTATACATAATGTTAATGTGCATATTTTCACAATTCTTTATAACATTATCAAAGTATTAAGTTATAATTTCTATTTATTATAACCATTAGGGTTAGGGTTTATAATTTAAATATAATCTTTAAATTAGGGTTTACTTATAAAAAATTTCCATAACTATATCTTATATGTTGATATATATTTATATATATAACTATATCTTATATGTTGATTATTATGTTGACAAAATCTTAGCTAGCTTCTTTGGCTTCCTTGAATTGCTCATCAAAAGCTCCTCCTACTCTCTTCTCCTCTCTCTTAAACTCATTGGTAATTTTTCCAAACACACAAATGAGCCTTAAGCTCTTATTTTATAGGCAAAGCAATACCAATGGTAGTTTGGTATTTGGACCAAACCTCCTCAACCCCCACCTCCTTTATATGCTACCCCATGTCTTCCCATGTGCTAGCATATGCTAGCACATAGCCACCATGTGCTCCCCCATGTCTCCCATGTGCCATCATGGGTTATGGGTTGCCCTATGGGTTAAAATCACCCGTTTATCCATTGGTTCGACCCACATGTTTATCTCTTAATATTAATTTAATTTAAATCTATTTACTTCGTATAAAATTGGTATTATATATCGTATTAATTCTCATATTCTCCTCGAATTATACTCGTATAATAACTATTATTATACTCGTATTCATTATGTATAATAATCATTTATTATTACGCATAAATATTTTCTTCTTTAATTTCACTTTCCTTAATCCTTAGGGTTTTAAGTCTGCAAGTGAAAACTTCGTGAGCCATAAATAAAATATTATTACATATTCCATCTCATCTTAAAATCCTATCATTATGCGTTTCTCAGAATTTCCATTATAATTCCCGAGTAGAAACAGATGAATAATGATTTTCTTCTGAGAAAACTTTTCTTGACTAACTTAACTTTTTATGGTATATTACCGTCAAATCTTTCGACAGAACATCATTCCGACATTCCAATCTCCAAGAAAGGCTTAGGGTCTCAAACCCTAACTTCAAACCCTAAACCTTAGGGTTAAACCCTAACTTTTAGATTTCAACATGTGAATAGTGCCTATTTTTTCTTTTTCTCAAATATATTTTTATTGTCGAAAATCTTTTATTTTCAGTCTTGAAAATTCTTACTCGTTCATTCCAGCCCGTAGCTAGAATCCTCCCAGTTTCTAATCATCCTATGTCATAGAATGATTAATAAACACATAACATAGAATATAATCAAAAAAATTTATTTTATTAATTATTAATTCTTTAAACCTAATTTCTGGACAATTTGATTTTTCGGGTTGTCACAATAGCCGGCTACTTAGTGGCCAAGGAAGGTGGTTAGCTTCCTTTAGAAACTTTGCTAAAGGAGGTTTGATGAGAGGAAGTTTCGTCTTAATGACCAAATTGCGCTCCATCTTGTTTTCCTATTTAAGAAAGCCTTAAGAGCTCATTTGTTTGTTTACAAACATTGAGCACTATATTTTAGAGAGAGCAGAGCTATTAACTAGGAATTGAAGGAAAGAAAAACTAAGTAGTTTAACAACTAGCAAGAACACAAAGAACACGGAAGGCAAAACACATAAACTCAAGCTTCGATTAATTTTCAATTTAAGTTTTTGTAGATAAATGAATTGGTGGAGCATGTCTCTTCCGAAGGAATAAGGATGGCTATTAGTGAACAAAAACGTTAATAAGTCATGTATATTTGAGAATCGTAATTGGTTAATTAAGCATGAATCCAAGAAAACACATAAAACTTAGAGCTTGTTGTTGATGGGCAAATTGAAAACCATCGCATATAAGTTTGGTGAAAATTGTTGGTTAGCACCTTAGATGATTAACCAATGGATTGATTCCGTTTGGTTTGGCGTAAAAATCTCGAGTAATGAAGTTATGGCGAAATTTATGGGAAAATACGTTAATCGTCGAAATCATAGTTAACTAGGATTTTCGGAACGATAGTCAAAAGTCGCCGTTTAACTTAGAAACCTAGGTTTTTGGTGGCGTATCAAAGAACAATGTATTTAAGAGTCGTGGACTCATAAACGATCGAATTCGGACTTAAAACGAAGAAACGAGTGAAGAACGCTCGCGAACATTTAACGAACGCGTAATGAAAATTTAAAGGGTGAATTTATCGTTAACGTATTCTGAAACTTATTCTATCTAGATAGAATCAAATTATGTAAGATATATGAGTTAACGGCTTTTGAATGAGCCAATTTCGAGTTATAACGATCGTGTTACGAGCTCAGAAAGATATCAAATTGAAAAACTTAAAAAGATTTCAAGGGCTCAGGGCAGGTGCCGCAGGGCCACCCAAGCCTAAGAAATTGGGGCCGCAACACCTACCAGGGGCTCAGCCCCTGCAAGCCAGCGTTGCAGCGCGGCAGTTAACAATGAGAGTGGCGACGCAGCGCCCTTAACTAAAAAATTTCCGACGTGGGGTTTTTTTAATCCAACTTTTCACGTGGTAATTATAGGGTAAGATATACTTAATATACTTGAAGAGAGAATTCAACAACATGTTTAACGATGATTTTAGGAATTAAACGTTGATTAAAAGTTAATAAACTTAGAACGTGAAATGTGAAAATGTAAACCGTGTATAGTGTTCGAGTCTAACGAGCACCTTATGGTTATATGGTATGTAATAGATATGAGTGGTATGAGAATGATAAGAAATGAACATAAGACTTATGTAATCTCTATACAGAGTCTGATATCAGGAATCCAGGGGAAATATGTCCTAGTTAACGAACCAATTAAGGTTTCAACTATCGTTGTACTTAAACGACGATCGATGAGTGTAGGTTTATGATGTATGCATGTTAATAAGCCGTAATAGATGTTAAAAAACCTTAAACAAATGTTATTAATGAAATAAATTTAATTAAACTATAGAAGAGAAAGAAGTTGGTATGAACAATGTGTGTAGATTATTTGGTAGCTAATTTCAGTGTGCTATGTGAATATATCATGTAGAAACTATAAAGACCGAGAGCGGTTGAACTTTAACGTAGAAGACGCTAGAAGGAAAGTTCTTCTAACGCTTGTCTGACCTTCGTGTTAGTCAAGTTTCTATGGTTCATGTTATACGTGCATGAATTGGTTTACGAAAGAGTCGATGCCATTCTTAACTCGGCTATAAAAACTTTAAAGTTTGATTGATTTGTTTACAAGTGTTTCAATATAGTATTGATAACGCTATCCTATGCCAATTTTTTGGTACAGATTCAAAGGTAAGCCGTCGTTTATTCGACGGTCACACGAGGTTGCCAAAACTTAAACGTAGATACATTTAACGTATGAGTGTTGATCAACATAGAGTACAATAAGCAGATCACCTAGAAGTGCTCGTAAGTTATATCGGATGTACGATCTTAGTGTCGGGATGTCCTTTTTATGAATGAAAATGAAATAAGAATGTTCATGGTCGTTTGACCTACTCATAATTCTTAAGCTACTGTATGTACTTTGGAATTGTTTTAAGAGAATAAAAAGTGTTATTTCAATTATTTATAGTAATTCATAACTATTTGTTTAATTATTAAAGATCAATCATATGATTCTTGATTTTGTGGTTACGTATATATTGTTAGACTTTCTGAGCTAGTTAAGCTCACTTCTTGCTTGAATTATATGATTGCAGCTAAGAATGAGCGGATCGAAGGTTCTGGTAAGGATAATGGAAAAGCTAAGATGGATAAATAGATATCCTATAATAGAATAGTATATGTGTATTGAACTTACACTATGATGATGAACAATGTAATGGTTGACATAACATAGGAAGGATTTTTTTTATTATTATTGTAATAAGAATGTAGTACTTATGTTCATTTGGATGCAGTTTTATTAGAATGAATGTATAGTTTGTAGTACCGTATAGCACCATATCTGTGGGTTGAAAGTACCCAGATTTGGGGGCGTCACAGTTAAGGAGCAAGAAAGTGGAACGGCTAAGCGATTGGGTTTAAGCGTGTGAACATGTCGGCCAATGAAGTATTGAAACTATTTTGAGTGGCAAACATGTGGTCTTGACGTTCAGCTAGCCTCTTTATTTGTTTATCCTCTATTTTGATTCAAACATCTATGAGTTATTTAAGAGTCCAAAATTACATGCTAAAAGTTACTTTTATTCGGGATGTGTCAGATGGCCCGACTTGATCTGCTACTTGGTCCTCCTCATCATTAAAGTCTACATCAGCTTCTTCATGCATCCTCATCATCTTCTGACCCAAAAGACAAAATAAATCCAAGACCACGTGGGTAAAATTTACCCCCTTCCCAAGCCGAATAGCGTTTTATCATTCTGTGATCTAGGAGTTTTATCGGTTATTGAACCGACTCATCCGATCGCCATCTCACCCCAGCTCGAGCACACAATCCACAAATAAGAAAAGGATGGGGCAATCCTCCTTGGAGAGGAACACCTAGACAACGTCGAATGGAGTGATGAAATATTAGCCCAACATTGATTTGTCGATCCTTAACTATAGTGTATAACAGTGCAGCCTTCTCCTTTATGACATCACTCGTGTGCGTCGAGGGTAACAATTTGCCACAAAGAAATGTAAACCATATCTTTCCATAAAGGCTAAGATCCTTTCTTCGAAAGTAATTACCCGTTGAAGACCAAGTAGAGTCATGCTTGCATAACTCATTCAGTATCTAATCATAATTTGAGTCGCTTTCCTTGAGTTCCATATATGCACAGGCAGATGGAGACGTAAGATTGTAATAATCATTTATTTCTTGCACGATAAATGATAAGTAGGTTTTATACCTACTTATTGGCTATCATCTCACTAGAACTATAGCTTAATCTCACATGTTTTAGTTCCTTTTCATGCATTTTTATCTTCATTTTATATATTGCATGGCAGAAACTCTATTTATAGCATCGTGGGTGGTTTGAGCATGGAGCCGGCTTGATGGCGAGCTTAAGGCATGTGGTGGAGTGAAGATGGAGGTGGCATGTGGCAATGGCATGCGAAGGAGAAAGAAGGAGAAGCTTGAAGCTAGCAGCAACAGCTAGAGGTCCATAAGATGCACCAGTAGGAAGACAGCAAAAATCTGCACGAATTTCATGCGGCGCTGCCGCGCCCTTGTATAGGGATATTACAGCGCGCCAGCGCCCCATTTTTCCTACGAGGTGGCGCGGCGGCGCCATGCCAATATTGACCAGAGTTGACTTTTTCACTAATTCCTATATTGCGTGTTTTTTCCTTATAAGTGTGTATTTGAAAGTTGGGATACTATCTTTTGAACATCATTATTACTGTTTTAGGGTTTTAGAGAGATAGAAAGAGTTGATAGCCTCCTATTTCCCATATTTTTGGTTTCTCTCTTGACTCCTTAGTAGAGTTTTATATTTTGCATAAATTAGGGTTTGGATTGGTTGTTTGAAGGATTTAATTTAGCTTGAAGGTTTATATTGAAAGAGAAGAACTCATATTTACATTCTCTGACTCTCTTGATTCTTTTTACTTTCATATTGGATTTTTAATGTTTGAACAAATTTGGATAATAGTTATTGCTTCAGTTATGAACTAATCTCCATTATGGAGTTTTAATGGATCTTTTTGCTTAAGTTCAGACTTGTATGCTTCTATGTTGAGCTCTAGTTGATTATGTATGGATTGCCTAATATGGTTGTTTTGCTTGTTTAGTTGCTTGATCACCAACTTCCCGTATTAACTTGTATGAAATTGGAAAATGAATTATAAGTTGAGATATGGTCATATTAGCATGTGTTCATGATTTTTACATCTGATAGACTTCATGATTCGTAATTCGGATAGACATATACCGTATTACCGCGTGTAGTCATTTGAGAGAGCTTGTGCTTAAATCTGTATTACTATTAAGTCACATAGGAATATAATGGTTTATGTAATATTGGATGTTCACATATATTCTATCTCTTTTGTGGATTTTGTGTGATATAAGCAAGGTATATCAAGAGATAGCCATGTTTTACCTTCGTGCTCTCGACTAGCAATCCGAAGTAATCAATTAGGCTTAGCAAGAGGTGTATAATTTGAATGATGCATTAATTGAAGTTAGAATCCCATATCTTCCTCATCTGATTCATTTTCTTGATAGTTAGTTTATATTTGATAACTATTTTTGTTAGATATCTCACATCTTGATCATTCGTTTAAGCAGACCAAGATAATTATAAAATTGTTGCATGATAGATTAGAAATACTCATTTTTCTCCGTGGGATTGATACTCTACTTACCATTACTTGTGGACCGCGTACACTTATGTTTATATGACTGTTTTGTTTAACACCGAAACAAGCCAACAAGTTTTTGGCGCCGTTGTCGAGGAACTGTTATTATTTTTATTACTTTCGTCATCAGTTTAAGTTAAATTGGTTTGACTTAAACAATTCACATCTTATCTCATTTCTATCTTATTTTTCTTTTGTTTTAGGTACTCTTGGTTAGTGTATGCAAACTCGATCTAACAATTCTGCTTTGGTGCCTTGAAAGGATAACATCAACGAGAGAGCTTGGAGATTGAGTACAATTACTGCTAATACACAAGAGGAAATTGAAACACCGGTAGTGATGGCAGCCGAAGAACACAAAGCATTAAGGGATTTTTCAATGTCGCGTATCAATAAGCTACAGTCGAGCATAGTCAGGCCAGCAATAGCCGCTAATACCTTTGAAATCAAATCGGGGACAATTCAAATGATATAGAACACGGTTTAAGTTGGGGGTTTGGCTAATGATGACCCGAACGAGCATCTGCTGAGCTTTATTGAAATTTGTGACACATTAAGTATAATGGTGTATCGGATGATGCGGTGAGACTCAAGCTCTTTCCTTTCACACTAAGAGACAAGGCAAGGAGTTGGCTTCAATCGCTACAATCGGGGTCCATTACTACTTGGGAGGACTTAACACAGAAGTTTTTAGCAAAATTCTTTCCTATGGCTAAGACTGCAAAGATAAGGAGTGCTCTTTCTCAATTTGAGCAATAAGGAGAATCTTTCTATGAATCCTGGGAAAGATACAAGGAGATGCTAAGGAAGTGTCCTCATCACGGGATGCCGCAATAGATGGAAATTAATACATTCTACAATGGATTAGGGTGGCAAACTCGGCCGAGCATTGATGCCGCCGCGGGAGGAGCATCCTGGGCAAAGAGTTATGAAGAAGCTTATGAGTTGATAGAGACCATGGCAGCAAATGGCTACCAATATCCTTCATCTAGGATGCCTCAACCAAAAGTTGCCGGAGTATTGGAAGTGGATGCCATCACGGCGTTATCGGCTCAACTAGCGGTAATGTCAAAGAAGATTGATTCTATGGCTGAGTCCAAGGTGCAGCAAGTTGCCTACGTCTGTGAGCTATGTGCGGGATCACACCAGACAGATCAATGTGCTATTACTTCCGAGTCGGTACAATTCGTGAGCAACTATCAAAGGCCACCCAATCAATACCAGAACACTTACCATCCAAACAATAGAAATCACCCCAACTTTTCTTAGAGTAACAATCAAAGTTCTCAACAACAACACTAACCACAAAAACCACAATATCCACAACAACAACATGCTCCTAGACCATCTTCCTCCAGGATTTTAGCACCAACAACATCAACATCCTCATGCTCCTGCTCCTCAACAAGAAAAGAAATCAAAGATGGAGGAGTTGATGATGATGTTAAAGAGCCAAGCAGTGGCTATCAAGACTTTGGAGAACCAAATGGGCCAAATGGCCAACATGCTGAATAATAGACAACAAGGAGCTCTACCAAGTAAAACAGAGGCTAACCCGAGAAGAGATGGAAAGGAGCAATGTCAGGCCATCACTTTAAGAAGTGGAAAACAAACTGCAGGAATTGAGCCTGGCGAGGCCGCACCCCAAAAGGAAGGAAACCCAGTGCGGGCGCCCCAATATGCAGAGATTTCTGATGAAGTTTTAACTAACAAAAGTGATGGAAAGAAATCATCTGAGGCAGAAAAGAAGGAATTAGCTGAGAAATCAAGTGCTCAACCACTAGTTGTATATCCACCTGTGCCTTATCCTCAAAGACTTCAAAAGCAAAAACTGGATAAGCAATTTGCCAAGTTCCTAGAGGTTTTTAAGAAATTACAAATCAACATACCATTCGCAGAGGCGTTGGAACAAATGCCAAGCTATGCTAAGTTCATGAAAGGTATTCTGTCGAGAAAGAAGAAAATAGAAGATTATGAGACAGTTGCCTAAACTGAAGAGTGCAGTTGAGTGTTGCAACGAAAACTACCTCCTAAACTCAAAGATCCCGACTGTTTCACGATCCCTTGCTCTATTGGAGGATTGTCCTTCAATAAATGTCTATGTGATTTGGGGGCGAGCATCAATCTTATGCCACTCTCGGTGTTTACACAGTTGGGTTTGTCGGCTCCTAAACCGACAAACAAATCACTTCAGCTAGCCGATAAGTCCATCACATATCCAAGAGGTATTGTAGAAGATGTCCTTGTAAAGGTGGATAAGTTTATATTTCCTGCCGACTTCATTATTCTTGACTATGAAGAAGACAATGACATTTCGATCATTCTGGGTAGACCTTTCTTAGCTACTAGACGAACTCTTATTGATGTGCAAAAAGGAGAACTGACGATGAGAGTTCAGGACCAAGAGGTCACTTTCAATGTATTCAAGGCTATGAAGTTCCCCACCAACGAAGAATAATGTTTTTGGATTGATGCGGTCGATATGGTATTGAATGAAGAGACCACACAAGTGATGAGCTGTGGTCCTTTAGAGAGTGCTTTACTAAGGGACTTTGGCATGGATGATATAGAGGTTGTTGAGTATGTTCAGATTCTAAATACTGTGCCACGGATGGGTAAATTCAAAAGTCCAACTGAACCACTTGAACACACAGGGGAGTCTTCCGAGTGCTTAAAACCGTCTCTAGAGATACCTCCTACACTGGATCTGAAACCTCTTCCTAACATCTAAGGTACGTATTTTTGGGTAATTATTCCACATTGCCTGTTATAATTGCCTCTGCTCTAACATCTTGTTAGGAAAGTAAGCTGCTGTGAGTAGTAAGGGAATTCAAATCTGCGATTGGGTGGACCATAGCGGATATCAAGGGGATAAGCCCCTCATTCTGCATGCATAAAATACTTCTTGAGGATGATTGCAAGCCGACAGTGGAGTAACAGAGAAGACTAAATCCCATTATGAAAAAAGTGGTCAAGAAAGAGATGCTGAAGTGGTTGGATGCCGGCATCATATACCCTATATCAAACAACTCATGGGTGAGTCCGGTGCAATGCGTTCCAAAGAAAGGAGGCATGACGGTAGTATCTAACGAGAACGATGAGTTGATCCCTACCAGAATAGCCACGGGATGGAGAGTGTGTATGGACTATCGGAAGCTCAACAAGGCGACCAGAAAAGACCATT
The DNA here is from genome assembly GCA_020205555.1 of Panax stipuleanatus. NCBI lineage: Eukaryota > Viridiplantae > Streptophyta > Magnoliopsida > Apiales > Araliaceae > Panax > Panax stipuleanatus. Next base: position 82,725,293 of record CM035120.1, on the reverse strand, counting down.
TCCCTATCCCATTCATTGACCAGATGCTGGACAGGTTGGCTTGCCCTTAATACTATTGCCTCCTAGATGGATATTCAGGGTATAATCAGATAGTCATTGCTCCCAAGGATCAAGAAAAGACTACCTTCACTTGCCCCTATGGAACTTTTGCTTTCAAAAGGATGTCTTTTGGCTTCTGCAATGCCCCGACTACATTTCAGAGATGTATGATGGCTATCTTCTCCGATATGGTTGAACAAAATGTGGAGGTCTTCATGGACGACTTTTCAGTCTTTGGCGACTCATTTGATATATGTTTGGAGAACTTGGTCATGGTGTTAAAGAGGTGTGTTGAGACTAATTTGGTGCTAAATTAGGAGAAGTGCCATTTCATGGTACAACAAGGAATTATTCTTGGGCACAAGGTTTCAGGGAAAGGATTGGAGGTTGACAAGGAGAAATTGGAGACTATTGAGAACCTACCGCCACCGACTTCAGTGAAGGGGGTCTGCAGTTTCCTTGGACATGCGGGTTTCTACCATCGCTTTATAAAGGGCTTCTCCAAGATTACAAAGCCTTTATGCTGTTTAATGGAGAAGGATGTTCCTTTTAAGTTTGACAAGGATTTTTTGGCAGCTTTTGAGCATTTGAAGAATAAGCTGACGACATCACCTATTATCACAGCTCCCGACTGGTCTTTACCTTTTGAGTTGATGTGTGATGCTAGTGACTTCGCAATGGGAGTTATTTTGGGGCAGCGTAAGGAAAAGATGTTTCATGTGATTTATTATGCGAGTAAGACCTTGACGGATGCACAACTCAATTACACGACCACTTAAAAGGAGTTACTAGCAGTGGTGTATGCCTTCGACAAGTTTCGTTTATACTTGATTGGTATGAGAGTAGTGGTGTATACAGATCATGCTGCCATTCGATATTTGATTGCTAAAAAGGATGCCAAACCTCTCTTGATTCGATGGATTCTACTCTTGCAGGAGTTTGACTTGGAGATAAAGGACAAAAAAGGTACCGAGTGGCGGACCACTTGTCACGACTAGAGAATCCGGGAAAGGACACGGACAATGGAGTTTTGATTAATGAGTCCTTCTCGAATGAATAGCTGTTTGTGGTCCAAGGAGAGATCCCATGGTTTACTGACTTTGCAAACTACTTAATGAGCAACATTCTTCCTCCTAAGTTGACAAGGCCCCAAAAGAAGAAATTTCTGCACGATGTCAAATGGTACATGTGGGATGAGCCATATTTGTTCAAGCAATGTGCTGACAGAATGATCAAGCGGTGTATTCCACACAGTGAGACAGAGAGCGTACTACACGGTTTTCCATACATCAGTATACAGGGGACATTATGAGGGAGAGAGGACAGCAGCCAAGGTTCTTCAAGCGGGATTCTATTGGCCGACTCTTTTCAAAGATGCCTACAATTTTGTTCAGACATGTGATAGATGCCAGCAGGTAGGAAACACCTCCAAAAGGAATGAAATGCCCTTGAACATGATCTTAGAGGTTGAGATATATGATGTTTGGGGTATCAACTTTATGGGGTCATTCGTTTCGTCTTGCGGGAATCTGTATATTCTATTGGCGGTGGACTATGTTTCTAAGTGGGTAGAAGTGGCGGCTTTGCCAACGAATGATGCAAAGGTGGTCTTGAGATTTCTACAAAAGAGCATATTCACAAGATTCAGGACACCTAGAGAAATCATTAGTGACGAAGGCACTCAATTCTACAACAGATAGTTTACAGCATTATTGGCTAAGTATTGGGTGAATCATCATATCGCCACGACCTATCATCCCCAAACTAATGGCCAAGCTGAAGTCTCTAATCGTGAAGTAAAGAGTATTTTGGAGAAACTTTTCAACCCAAAGAGGAAAGATTGGTCTCTCAAACTTGATGATGAAGTATGGGCCTACAGAACCGCCTACAAGACACCACTAGGGATGTCACCTTATCAGTTCGTATATGAGAAAGCCTATCATCTTCCCATGGAGCTTGAGCACAAGGCATTCTGGGCAATTAAAAAGCTAAATTTTGACCTCAAAGCCGCAGGGGAGAAGAAACTTCTCCAATTGAATGAACTTGATGAATTCAGACTGCAGGCGTATGAGAACTCGAAACTGTACAATGAGAAGGTAAAGAAGTGGCACGACCAGAAAATTATTGAGATGAAGTTTGAGTCGGGGTAAGCCGTGTTGTTGTTCAACTCACGTCTTTGACTTTTCCCTGGAAAACTTAAGTCTAGATAGTCGGGACGATTCACGGTGAAGACCGTGTATCCTCATAATGCAGTTGAGATTATAGGTCAAGACTCGGATAAGCCGTTCAAGGTCAATGGACAGAGATTGATGCACTATTTTGGAGGCGAAGTCGATCGACAAAAGGCCCCCATGATCCTTTCCACTCCATGAGAAAATCTGAGAAAGTCGAGCTAGTTGACTATAAACAAGTGCTCGATGGGACGAACCCCATCCACTCTCTTCTCCCTCTTGTTTAATTCTTGTTACATAGCTATATATCCTCCCCCCCCCCCCCATGTAAGTACATGTTGGATATAGTATAGAAAATTTTCAAATACAGCATTTTTGATAATAGATACATTTAGTTTACATAGTTCACTTTTGAGTAATGGAACAAGATCATGTCTCATTTTTGAATGCCTTTTATGCAGGAAATAATTCGCATGCTAGTTGGTTGCTTAATCTTATTGTGCTACAAAAAGCTTCAGGGCTGGCACAAGTAGCGCGGCCACGCCCTCTTCAAAGCCAAACTCGACGCGCCCGCGCCATCTAAATCTCTTGCAGTAGCTTCCCAGCCCATGGCGCTCCTGCGCCCATCTCTGCCTTATCCATGGCGCGCCCGCGCTAATACCCAGAGAACTGCCAATTTTAAAAGCTTAAAAATTCGACTCATACCTTATATCCTATATCATTTGGTCGACTTCTTATCAGAACATAACATAACATAAACTCATTCTTCTATTCCATCTCCCCTCAAAACCTAACCTAATCCCATTCGAATCCCACCTCCGCATAACCTAGCCTATTTCCTATCATCATCTCCCACGTATTCTCTCCCACGATCTCCCTCAAAACCATAGCCCTCCATTATCTCCACACCATCAAAGAACTTCCCTCTCCACTTCCTCTCAACTATAATTTCTATATATTCCTAACCCTAGCCACTACATCATCATTAATCCATCACTAATTTTAGCAGAGTTAGGGTTTGCAGAGAAAGGGTTACAAAAACCAAGTTTGGGGGTTGTTGATTTCATCAGTTAGGGTTATAATTTTCTGCAGAGCATTATGGCATCGAAAAGGGCTTAATCAGTCACTCCATCCTCGTCCTCTAGCAGTAGCCAGGGTGAGGATACTCTAGACACATCCAGGTTCATCAACCTGTCAGCTCAGAAGCAGTATTACAAGATGGTGCCCAAGTCCTTTGTTAAAGAAAGGCATCTCGGGCCCACCAAGGAGGATGGGCATAGTGATGATTAGGGAGAGGGGTTGGAACAAAGTTATAGCAACTCCCTTGGCTGCACCTTCGGCTATAGTGCGGGAATTGTATGCAAATGCCAGGGAGACACAAAGCGGCATCTCATTTGTTCTGGTAAAACAAGTTAATTATCTCCCGCCGACAATTCGTGAAGTGTTCCATTTGCCCGATCCTCCTAATGGCCAAGAGAACTGGGTTGTAGCTAAGAGGTTTGAGACTGACTTTGATAGGGTTATTAGAGAGCTATGCGTGCCAGGCACCAAGTGGGCCATCAAGCCAGGTGCAGATACAAAGACAAACTTCCCACACGCAGTACTAAATCGATATGTCAAGGCATGGAATAATTTTATATGCACGAATTTGATGTCGTCTACCCACCAGCATGACGTTACGACTGATAGAGCCATTACCTTATGGGGGATCATCACCGACAAGTACATTGACGTCGGACATTTGATTCATCAGTCTATGCTCCGCTATATGCGAGGAGGCACGACAGGTGGGATTTTGCATGCATCAGTCGTGACGCAGGTTTGTGCACAGGTAGGGGTTGAATGGGGAGATGAGCAGGTGCAGATGCCTAGCAAGGACATAGACCATGCCACGATTAAGAAGTACTCTGAATGGGCCGATGGCAAGGCACATCCTCGAGGCCGTGGTTACATATTGCCTACTCCTCCAGCTCGTACAGCAGAGGCATCGCCACAGTCATCTGAGGCAGCAGGACCGCGTCCAGCCAGTACAGCGAGACAGGATAGCCAGATGAGGCATCTGCAGGCGAGGGTGGATGCATAGCACTTTAATTTCAAAGCTTATGCTGATGGGATGTCAGGTGCTCTAGCTAAGGCCTTTGCTCAGCAGGGGACGATTGTGGAGTTCCCAGTCTTCGGTTCAGCTATGCCGTATCAACCACCAGATTCACCACCCGAGTCACAATCGGGTGGCCACGAGGATGCCTAGGGGAGTTTTCTTAACCCTTTACCATTAAGGATAATGTATATCTTAAGTTTGGGGGTATTTGGTTTAGTTTGAATATAGTAGTAGTGCATGTTTAATTTGCATGTTAGTTTGCATTTTATTACTTGTTAGTTAATTTTGCATGAATTTTTTTAGTTTTCTTTTGTTTGCTTACTTAGTTATTTGTTTAGTTGCATTGCATTTCATGATCCCATGTTTTAGTCTGTTGAATTCCAGTTTGGCCGATGATGATTTTGGAATTGTATGGATTGTTGAACTTAGTTGATAACTTAAGCTTAGTCATAGTTTTATACATGATGTGATCTTTACCTGTTGCTTTGATGTTACCGGATAGCACGGTATTGTTATATTTGCTTGATTGGTTAAGATTATTACATGCTTGTCTTTGTCGGGGAAAATCTTTTTTTAATAATAGAATTTTGTTGATAGTGAGCAATGGCCATAATGACACAGAAATTCAAGTTTGGGGGAAACATTGGGTATGCATGCTAAAAAGAAAAGAAATAAATATAGAATAAACACCTTGACTAGTCGAGTCCTGTGGCCTTTGATATTCGAGCAAGTACGCCCTAGGGGATTGTCTCTACACCCAGCACCCTAAAGCCTTATGGTTTGGGAGTCGTTGGTCAAAAGCTCATTACATGGGTATCATTGAAAATCCTAAGAGGGCTTGGTGGCATAGTCGGGTGTAACCACGGGAATGTGCAAAAAATTGCCCCCGTGAGTGAATAAAAGCATAATAAGCCCTTTGTTGACCATTAGTTTGGATTGATATGTAGGATTGGTTGATGTTTCCTATGTTTTTAGTTTTCTTGATTTAAAGCCTTATTTTTCCTTCTTAGAAGCATAGCATATGGAATTTTTACCTTTACCAAGCTCATTTGTGGATATTAGCACACACACACTACATCATTGTCAACATATTTTGATTTTCAGATTCTATATCTCTATGATATTAGCTTGGTTTGATACTTTGTTCATATATCTTGTGATTTCTCTGAGGCACCTTTTATTGGGATTCATGACTTGACTGAAATTTGGGATTCATTTTCATAGTAGCGTAGTTTGCATATCATGTAGTTTGCATTAATGTTTGTTGCTTGAGGGCAAGCAATAGTTTAAGTTTGGGGGTATTTGATAAGTAGGATTTATACCTACTTATTGGCTATCATCTCACTAGAACTATAGCTTAATCTCACGTGTTTTAGTTCCTTTTCATACATATTTATCTTCAATTTGTAGATTGCATGGCGGAAACTCTATTGATAGCATCATGGGTGGTTTGAGCACGGAGCCGGCTTGATGGTGAGCTTAAGGCATGTGGTGGAGTGAAGATGGAGGTGGCATGTGGCAATGGTATGTGAAGGAGAAAGAAGTAGAAGCTTGAAGCTAGCAGCAACAACTAGAGGTCCATAAGATGCACCAGCAGGAAGACATCAGAAATTTGTAGGAATTTCATGCGGCGTGACCGCGCCCTTGTAGAGGGATATCACAGCGCGCCCGCGCCAGAAGGAAAACTCAGCTAGAAGCAGCGCGCTCGCGCCCCATTTTGCCTACGGGGTGGTGAGGCCGCGCCAGGCCAATATTGACCAGAGTTGACTTTTTCACTAATTCCTGTATTGCATGTTTTTTCCTTATAAGGGTGTATTTGGAAGTTGGGATACTATCTTTTGAACATTATTATTACTGTTTTAGGGTTTTAGAAAGATAGAGAGAGCTAATAGCCTCCTATTTTCCATATTTTTGGTTTCTCTCTTGTCTCCTTAGTAGATTTTCATATTTTGGATAAATTAGGGTTTGGATTGGTTATTTGAAGGATTTGATTCAGCTTGAAGGTTTATATTGAAGGAGAAGAACTCAGTTTTGCATTCTCTCACTCTCTTGATTCTCTTTACTTTCATACTGGATTTTCAATGTTTGAACAAATTTGGATAATGGTTATTGCTTCAATTATGAACTAATCTCCATTATGGGATTTTAATGGATCTATTTGCTTAAGTTCAGATTTGTATGCTTCTATGTTGAGCTCTAGTTGATTATGTATGGTTGCCTAATATGTTTATTTTGCTTGTTTAGTTGCTTGATCACCAACTACCCGTATTAACTTGTATGAAATTGGAAAATGAATTATAAGTTGAGATATGGCCATATTAGCATGTATTCATGATTTTTAGATGTGATAAACTTCATGATTCGTAATCCGGATAGACATATACCGTATTACCGCGTGTAGTCATTTGAGAGAGCTTTTGCTTAAATCTTTATTACTATTAATTCACATAGGAATATAGTTGTATATGTAATATTTGATGTTCACATATATTCTATCTCTTTTGTGGATTTTGTGTGATATTTGCATAGTATATCGAGAGATAGGGCTCTCGACTAGAAATCCGAAGTAATCAATTAGGCTTAGCAAAAGGTGTATAATTTGAATGATGCATTAAGTGAAGTTAGAATCCCATATTTTCCTCATCTGAATTATTTGCTTGATAGTTATTTTATATTTGATAACTATTTTTGTTAGATAGCTCACATCTTGATCATTCGTTCAAATAGACCGAGCTAATTACAAAATTATTGCATGATAGATTAGAAATACTCATTTTTCTCTGTGGGATCGATACTCTACTTACCGTATATTACTTGTGGACCTCGTGCACTTGCGTGTATGTGACTGTTTTGAGCCAACAGTAAACGGTACCATCTTACCCATGACGAATGCGAAGAAGGGTGCTTTGTCTTCAGCATTGGCATAGAACTCTTTTACGACCGCCACTACAGCTGCATTCGATTGTTCCGTAAATGTTTCCCATCCTCTTTCTAGTATTTGGTAACCTGTCTCACCGTTGAACTCGTCGGGGCGGAGTCCACGCTCCGGGGTAAGTGCCTTGGAGGCGAAGTACTCAAACCTCTCAGCCGTCGCTGCGTTTAGGAATTTATGTCTATCAAACTGTCTGCTGGGGGTGGACGGACCCTCACTCTGTTGTCTTTTCTGTGTTCTCGGTGGCATGGTGCTTTATGTCAATTAAATTTACCAACTACATAAATTGTGTCTTTCAACTGAACTAGTGCCCCAAAAAAAACTGAACGGTCGGGGCGCCGGGGCGGGTTTTTTTCCTTATTGAACTGCGTCGGGGCGAGCTATGGCAGAGAGGTCTGCATCGGGACTCAATTTTTTGTGCTTAAAATCTTCACCGGGGCAGAGATCTGGTTTTTCTGAAAGATTTTCCTTTATGCTTTCTGCTCCACTCGACTGCCTAGATAGCTTATGAAACCCCCCCATTTTCCTCTCTCCTCGTGTTTCCCAGTGTAGATGTCCCTTCGAATACTATAGTATGCATCTTGGTGCAAGCTCCGCAGTGTTATCTGTTAGGTTTGTAAGATTCATGAAAACAATCAAAGTTACGAAAAATAGTGGAAGCATGGTAAATTAGAGTTTTAAAATTTTACAAACCATATACCCGGATCATCCTTTATGAACAGTTATTAATTAAATGAAATAGATGAAGAAAGATCCATACCCTCATAGAAACTAGGTTCCTCAGGTACGAGTTCAACTCCAATTCCTTTTCGCGTTTAACTTGAATTCACCGGGTTGATTCCTTTCTTTAATCAACATTAGTCATCTAAGTGTTTGGCCTCTAGAGGTGATCCACCATGAAAGAACAAGAATTCAAGAAGAAGGGTGTTTGGTAAAGCCCTAGTTTATATCTCTATAGAAAATGTGTACTCTCCCAACTTTTAGAATGAAGTGTGTAATCTTGTTCTATAATAAGACTTTCTTATTTATAGATGTAGGCAACCCTCCTAAGCAATTTAGAATTAGGGTTTCATATTAAGTAATTAAACCTTTTTAATTACTTAGGCTTTTCAATCTTATTAGGAATAATTAATTAAACTCTTTTAATTAATTAGCCTCCTAATCTTATTAGGAATATATATGAGAGAGTATCTTATTAATTAATTCGTAAACTATTTTAGAAATTAAATAATAGTAATAATAATAATAATAATAATAATAATAATAATAATAATAAGACTCTTCTTATTAATTTATATTTAATATTTTCAAAATATTAAATATTAAGTTATTTAATTTATTCTATCACCATAGATTAAATTAAATAAACTTAACTTCTTATTACGATTATGCCATTTGCTTCTTAAATAAATATTCTTCTTTTTATGGTGTGACCTTTTAGGTTCTCCATATTAAACCAGTTGTGAATAAATGAATTAGAATAATTCTAATCTTATTTAAATAAATTAATTAATCTATTTAATTCATTTATATAAATAACATTTATTCTACAATAAGGGTAAGCCCCCTTAGCGATCAATAACTTTTCAGATAATATAGATTTCAACATTAATCATAAAAGAATCTTTGAGTTAATAGTTATCGTACAATTCAATCGTTCCACCATTAAGACATTGAATTACTATCAAGTCTTATTTTATTTAATTATATGTATTTTGATTTTTAATGAACAACTCCAAATAATGTAAATTAGAAACTCATTTCTAATTTTATTTCACCTTGACCAAGGATTCCTGAGTTGTCATTTATCAAATTACATAGGACATTCTCTCCTTTTTACTAGAAGAGTAGATGTTTTATTGATCATTCATTATCTCCATATATAACTTATTACACCCAAGCATACCCTTCGATATTCCCTAAGGGTCTTAAGGGACATGTCAAAGTATAACTTATCATACACAAGATACTATGATGATCTCAAGTCTAAGGATCACTTGTACTACTATCACTAGAGGAATTTCTATTGATAGGCAAGTAAAACTCCATTAGGTATTCCTCAGCGAGCCACGTTCAATGAACTTATTCTCCAATAAGCACCTACATACTTGCTTTAATGTCTCCACACAAATGATCATGAGATAGATCATCCTCATCCAATGAGTGAGCAACGCATGTACTAATCTATCCGGATTCCCTAATCCTCTTTTTAGTAATCCAACGATTGAGAACTATTTTAGTTTTAAGCTATCTAAGAATTTAGATCTCATTAGCATGATCATCATCATGATTCTAAAACCATTGCTTAAAACTATGGGTTTGTCACATTTAATATAGAAGCACTATGTAGATAAATTAAAAGCCTTTAATTAAATAACTTTTTATTAATAAATGAATAAGATTGTTACAAAGTATATGCTATATCATCAAACATGATTTGCTTGTGTGCATACTACTTTCAATCTCCCACTTGTACTAAAGTCAATCGTCATAGAATCTAATACCCTTCTTCTCTAAGTGACGATTATCCTGCTGCTGGATAAGTTTCAGTAAATGGATATGTAATGTTGTTCTTGAGAGTTCACTATCTCTATAGTGACTTCTCCCTTTTCAATTATTCCTTTAATCAAATGAAAGTGTCACAACACATGTTTGTATCGAAGATAATACTTAAGAACTATTCCTAATTCTATAATGAATTTTTCATCCGAAACATCAACTTATAGCTTCATTTACAACTATATGGTTTGTCTTTATCACTAAACCAACAACTCTTTGCTGTTTGAAACCTTTCCAATTCACTACACCACCTTTCAAGGTAACGACTTACCCTAAAGGTGATTTATTATCGTCTTGGTCAGTCTGAAAAAACTTGAGTCTGTTTAGTCCTTTAGTTTTAATTGAGACCCATCATGAATCATGATTACATCTTTAGTGTCAGTTAAGTACTTTAAGATATTTTTCACAATCTTACAATGATCTTCCCCAGAATATGACTGATCAACATCAAGTCTCAGACATTTCATTGCATACATGATGATAACTCATGCAATCTCTCTTTTATTGAGGACAATTTTATAGAGATACACTCCATGGCTCATCATCATGAGACATCTCTTGGAGTTTACCATGCTAAATGTCTTTAGCATCAAATGAATATACGTTCCTTGGGTTAAGCCGAGCATCCTTTTAAATCTATCTATATATAGATTTATATCCCTAATTTAGGATGTTCTACCCAAATCATTCATGGAGGAATGTTTAGACAACTTTATCTTTACTGATTATAGCACTGGTATGTCATTCCTTATCAGTAGTATATCAACATATAATACTAGGAATGTCACAGCGCTCCCACTGACCCATTTGTACACGCTAGGCTCATTCTCATTTTTGATAAAATCAAACTCATTTGGTTGTCTCATCAAAATGAATGTTCCATCTTTGAGAAGCTTGCTTCAATCCATAAATGGACTTTTGTAGCTATTATACATGATTTGCTTCAACAATTGAAACATTAGAGGAATGGTGTCTCCACGTCTATTTGTCAGATATAGTAATATTAAGCAGCAATCACAAGTAAAATCCAAATGGACTTGAGCATTAATACCAGTAATAAAAGTTTTATTACAGTTAACTCCTTGACTTTATTTGAAAACTTTTTCCAAAATAGTCTGGCCTTAAAGGTCTCCACCTTGTCATTTTCTCTAAAGATCCATTTCGAATTTTATGGCCATCTGCCATTCTTTGAGTGTCTACAACTCTCAGCCTTATCGTGTATTACTGGATCATCATCCTCTATGATGCAGACCTCATCATCATCATCTATGATGAATCCATACCTCCCACGTATCTTTAGTACTATTTTAGATTCACGATTCGGTTGTGGTACAATAGGTCTATCTATAGGTTCCTCCTTTTGACTAATAGTGATTTGTGGTTCTTGAACTCCTTCAAGATCTATTATGTTAGGAATATACATGAGAATGTTATTCCTATTTATATATGATTTGATTATGATATAAATGAATGAATATGCAAGTATGCTTGCATTGACAAAAGCTGTAAAATCCTCTGATAGATAATAGGAATATATGTACAAGGACTTAGAATGAACTGATCAAATATGTTAGGTTGATCCTACATAAGCAAAACATCTTTTGTAAAGTCCTTAAAAAGAAATGATGTACAAGGACTATAAATATAGAAAGATCAAACTTGTTAGGTTGATCTTATAATGTAATAGATAGGCTTGTCTGAACGTCGAGCACTGCATCAGAAATCGTAGTCTGCCAGGAGAGACAAAGGAGACTCGAGAGCTATCAAGGTAGAATCGTAGTCTACAGGATAGTAGATCTCAGAGTTCGTAGTCTGTCAGTAAAAATGAGGAAGAATCGTAGTGTGTCGAGAAGAATTTCCTCAGAGTCATAGTCTGCTGAGGAAGTCATGTTCAGAATCAAAGAGACAGCCTGTCTATGAGCCGACCAAGAAACTGCCAGAGCTAAGTTAAGAATCATAGGTCACACTTAAACTAGTGGAGTCTAATGATCATCAGAGGCAAAGATCGTAGTCGGGTAAGATCAGACGAAGACAGCAAGCATGAAGGCAGAATCGTAGACTATCAAGGTCTGATTTCAGAATCGTAGTGTCTGCAGTAACAAAGCTAAATAGTAGTCTGCAAAGCTAAGACTTCCACAATGGTTGCTCAACAACGCTAAGGGAAGAATCGTAGTGTCAACACGATTCTCAACAAATGGGCTCTCCCAGAATATCCAAAGCATGAAGCCTCTGGTCTGAGCTACAAAGATACATCCTCTATGAAGAATACCAGAGAGCACTCACCGAATGGCATACAAGCTAACAGAAGATCTAAGCATCAACTCTATCAACATGCAGACTAAGCTGTGAGGTCATTCGAAATGAAGTCTTCCACAAGCTAATCAGAAGAAGAATTCATACAAAAGGATTGACTAGAGAAAGTCAGCAAGTGCAGTAGCTGTCAAGAGAACATAAGACAACGATCTTGAGAATCACTCAAGATCGTAGTATTTGCCAAAGTAAATAAGGAACTAATACAATCTACAGAGATACCGGCCAATTTGTGAAGAACAAGACATAAGTGATTAAGCATGGGTCAGACCATTAAAGATAGGTGAACGGGAGATCACCAGGAGAAAGGAGCTGGGTATGCCACAAATCTGAAGTGTCTTGCTATTCAGAAGAAGTCAGAATGACAATTCAAGATATCAGTTTCTAAGATCAGTCAAGGCAAGCAGAAGTGTTGAAACACTGCACAAATGAAGGAAGAGATGTTCTACATTGAAGATCCAAGAACACTGATCAGAATCGTAGTGTTGTCTCAGCCAGTCATAGCAACATTCAATATGACACACTGTAATACCCCAGAATTTTCGAATATTATTAAATGAATATATTTATGGAGAATGAATATTTAGCTGAATATAAATGAATTATGTTATGAGATAAGTTAACTCAATTATATTAAATTGTATAATTATAATAATTGAGAATATGTGGAGTTTGCGATAAACTCGTTGAAAGCCTTGTGTGGCACAGTGATAAGAATATTACTGATGATATTAATTAACGAATGAATTATTAAGTGAACAATTAATCTATATTAATTATTAATTGTTATTATAGAATATTAATTAATTGTTATAATATATTAATGGTGATTAATTAATAATATGTGATTATTATCAGTGTGAAATTTATAATAATAATAATCGACATGTTTATAAATATAATAAGATTTACATTTATCCATGTGATATTTAATTATGTAAGTGTTAATCAAATATTGTGGATATTAATAATTATATTAATTAACGAAGGAATTATTAAGTGAACAATTAATCTATATTAATTGTTAATTGTTATTATAGAATATTAATTAATTATTATAGAATATTAATGATGATTACTTAATAATATTTGATTATTATTATTGCAAGAGACATAATAATAATAAGCAAAGTGTTTATAAATATAATAAGATTAACATTCATTTAATGTGATACTTAATCATATAAGTGTTAATCAATTATTGTTGAAATTATAATTTCATTGATTAATGAGAAATGGATTAATTAATATTATTATTAATTAATTGACGAGATAAGAAAATTATTAACTTCTATGTGCAAGCATGCGAATTTAAAAGTATAACGTATAGTAGCTAACTATATATTATATGAAGTGTAAATTGCAATGCGACTCTATTATATATAAACTATATAGTAAAGTTTAATGAATTGTGAGAACTACATGATAATGCCAATGTGACAATATGAGTGAGTATACAATAAAATAATATATCATGGATATATTGTAAACAATTGTTGATTAATAGAATTTAAATTAAATAATATATGAGATAATGTAATGTGGTAGTATTCGATTGAAGTATATCGGTAAGATAAAATGTACATGGATTATATGTGTGTAAATTACATTTACTACATTATATGAATGACATGGTAAGTATTATTGGGATTACATTGTAACTTTAATTATAATCTAAATATATAGTATGTATATATATGTGATAGCCTAAGTATATAATACATAAGTGTATAAGACGTGTTATAACCTTGCATTGTACAATTTGCTAGAATGCTGAGATTAATATTACTTGTCCCATAATGTAAGGCATGTCTTCCTTTCACGTGCACAGCCATTATGGCCTAAGCCTATTGCTTCTCCTTAAACTCAGTAAACTTCCATAGCTGCTAGCAATGATCACATGGGGAGTGGGCTTAATAGTAGAAATCACCAACTAAATCAACTACTCTCTCTTAACCTTCATGTTCTTATGATTTCCATTAGTTTGAAATGGTGTGGAAAGATAATGTCTGGATATTATTTTCTCTATAAATACAACCCATCTCCTTCAATTTCATTTGCTGAGATTTTGTTTAAGTGTTGGATTGAGAGTATATTGATAGTTGATAGCAAGATAGTTTGCAGAGAGTTGGGAATCCAATTTGAGCTAGCTTAATTCATAAAGAGGTAAAAAATTCTTCCTTCTTGTTCTTCATTTTCATTTTCTGTCAAAAGCTCTAATTCTTGATTATGCCAAATTGGATTGCAATTGGATTGTATAGCACTTATTTAGTTGTTATGTGAACTTATATACATGTTTGAATTACAATGTGGTTGATTATAATCGAATTCGTGAAGTAATTTGGGAATTGGCCTGGTTTGCTGCCGAAGCAGAGTGTTCTTGGCTTGAACTAGACATGGCGTGGCTGCGCCGGTATAACAGTGGGGCGCAGCGCAGCTGCGCCGGCCTGTGTGTGCAATTTTCTGCATCCTGCTACAAAACTGTTATGTACTAATTGTTTGATTTGGTTTAAACAAGCATGGAAGCATGATTAATACATATATATATATATATATATATATATATGAATATATTAAGGCAATGTAAGCCTGTTTTACTATATTAACACGCATAGTTAACGAAAACATATGGATTCCAAAATGAACTTAGAGTTTTAAAAAGGGACTTGATATATAAATACCATAATGGTATTCTGACTTTTGAGACACGTTAGTATGACCTAGAAACACATGAATTACGTATTAACTTGCATGCATAAGCTTCATGATGGAATGTGACCATGCGAACCTTATTAGTGAGCTTTATGAAAGAAAATACGAATTTTAAACGTAAATCTTGACATGTTATATCGAGGTTTAGATTCTGAAAATCGTGGACATGTTCGATAGTTCTTTTAAACCTCACTAATGTGTCATATATATATATATATATATATATATATATATATATATATATATATGCTTACAAGGTGATAATGCTAAATATCGTGAAACCAAGTTTAGAGTAAACGAAGTAGGTTTTCAAGATAATAACAATGCTAGCTACATATATGTGATACGAATACTCATGAACATGCCTAATACAAGTTATATGAATATCTTATGTGTTTAAAAAGCGAGCA
Source organism: Panax stipuleanatus (assembly GCA_020205555.1). Lineage (NCBI taxonomy): Eukaryota > Viridiplantae > Streptophyta > Magnoliopsida > Apiales > Araliaceae > Panax > Panax stipuleanatus. The sequence continues at coordinate 82,710,062 of CM035120.1, read as the reverse complement.
TGTTAGACTTTATGAGTTCGTGTCCTTGAATGGCTTTAAGTATTAACTTAAGAACCTATACCATGTATGATTGGATTTGGAAAAGTTATACAAGCATGAAAGTATCCTTTAATATGAATACATGCTATGTAATATCATATGTTGGTACTTGAATCCGATTTTGATGGTTAACTTATAGAAATGCCATAACTTACTAAAATAAAATATATTTAGTATTGATTGTGGTCTTATGTGATATTAATGATATGAGAATAAGTTTAAACTTAAAAAGAGGAACGTTAAGGATAAAAGTTATATTAATATGATACTATATATAGTATAACTGTGTAGCTAGGATAAAACTTAGCTTATGTGTCGATCGTATATCCGAAGATAAGATACGATGTTAAACTATATGACTAATGAATATCATATATATATACGTAATTATATTACGATAGGGATTTGAAAGTGATTGAATTACTTTACGTGGATAGACTACGCTTAAGGCAAGTTTCCTAACTTACACTCTTTTACGGTGCAAGTATTCTATCCTTGTATATTGCGAACTATTTTCTTTACTTAATCGTTTGAATTGAATTAGCATACTTGAACTCTTATTTTGTTAAAACTATTATTCATGTTGAACTTGGTATTGTTCTTGAATATTGTGAAAGTGTTTATGCCATTTGATTCGGCTAGACTTATATTATTAAAAAACGACCCAAACCAATTGATTGGTGCGGGATCTTGTATTTGACTGAGAAGAACAAAATATAACTGTCGGAGAACCGACGCGCGCACATTAGTATGATTGAGTGTTATGCATAACATAGGGTACTTTAGGCTGATCACCTGTTGTACTTGTTTTTGTTGGATTTTCAGTTTATTACTGTCAATTCCTATGGAAGTTCATAGTCCTTAGTGACTGCTCAGTATTCAGTTATCTTGAAATCTTGAATTGATTTATTATTGAATCACATTGATATTATTTTGTCCTTAGCGACTGTTATTGAGAACTGTTGATATTCTTGTTATCCTTGAACTATCAAACCTTGTTATACCCTTTCGAGAATTGAGAATTATATTACTTACCCTATTTATATTACTTGCTGAGGAAATTGTGCTCATTCTTGCTTTCCCTAAAAACATTCCAGTTAAGGCCGAGCAGTGCGGACCCTTGAGTACCGACAAGGGCAAGGGAAAGGCTACTGAGTAGCTTTGTTTATGTAGGACTTTATGATTGTAATATAGAACTTATGATATTATGTACTACTTAAGGTTATTATTGCTTAAGATATGTCTAAGCTATGTAATCACTATTTAAGTTATGAGACCTTGGGACGTGAATTATTATATTATCTAAATGTAATTTATTCGGTATTAGTTGTGTATTATTCCGCTGTGCGATGCGACATTTAGTCGTATTATTATTGTGATGTATTACCATGAGCACGTGACGAACCGAATTCAAGCGACCCCGTAACGGTCCTGGAATTTGGGGGCGTCACAGGTTGGTATCAGAGTTATAGTTATAAACCTTAGGAACGAGTGTCCTAAGATTATAACTTAGGCGAACTTAGAAGTTAGGAAGGAGATAAAACTCATGTAGAGTTTTTCTTGAGATACTTAGTCTATTATGAAATGTAACTTCATTTTATATAATGAACTTATGTTTTGTTTAACATTCTAATGGGGTTGTTGTTTCTTGTCTTGTGTTTGTGATTGTAGATGGCAGATATGGGAGTACCCACTAGAGTGGATGAGGATGAGCCCAGGGATATTCATGTAGTGTACGAGGCACCCTTAGAGGCTGTGCCTGTGCAGGCTGTTGCACCGTTTGAGTTTGACGATGAGGGCGAGATTGAGATAGAGTCCGATCCAGAGGAGGAGCCGATGGAGGACGAGCCGACGGAGGATGAGCCAGTAGAGGACTCTGATGAGGCTACTATAGAGGAGCAGATGTTAGGCGAGTATGAGGAGCGGATTCTGGAGTTGGACTGCAGAGTCCAGAAGCTGGAGGCCAAGGCCGAGGAGAGAGAGTCTGAATTCCAGAAGCTGAGGGACGAGGACCACCAGAGGAAGTTAGACATGCAAGAGCTAGAGGTAGAGATCACTTACCGCAGGGAGGCAGGGATCCAGATGGGAACTGTAATACCCGAGATTTTCCTAATATTATTAAATGAATATATTAATGGGAATGAATATTTATTTAAATATAAATGAATTGTGACTTAACTCAAATATATTAAATTAATTGATTATAATAATTGAGAATATATAGAATTGCGATAAACTCGCTGAAAGCCTTGTGTGGCATAGTGATGAGATATATTAATTGACGAAGGATTTATTAAGTGAACAATTAATTAATTATAAATTGTTGTTAATTGTTATCGTAGAATATTAATTAATTATTATAAAATATTAATGATAGTTAATTGATGATGTGGGGAAGATTATAATTGCAAATAATATAATAATAATAAGCAACGTGTTCATAAATATAATAAGATCAATATAATAAGATCAATATTCATGTGATAATTAATCCTATGATTATTAATTAAGTGTTATTAATAATTACGAGGAAGGGATTAAGTAATATTATTGTTAATTTATAAGATAATGAATTTATTAATTCATATGTGCAAGTATGCAATATTAAAAGTGTAACGTATAATAACCAACTATATTATATAGTGTAATACAACATCTATGTTACTATATTATATATAGAAACCATATAATAAGATTCATATTTATTGAAGCCATATGAATGCATCATGAAATGCTTATGTGGCAATGTGTATATGAATATACATTAAAATAATGTATATGGGTTGTATGTGTACAATTTTTCCTTACTATATTAACATATTACTTATTCATTGGAAATACATTGTGGCATTTCATTATAGCCTATCCATACATTATACAACCTAAGTGGATATATACATGTTGAGCCTTAGTGTTGTATATATGCATGAATGCTGAGTTTATTTTTGGTTGTCCCTTATTATTAGTCTCATTTCCCTTTTCACGTGCATAGCATCATGAAGCTAAAGCTTATTTCCTCAAACTCACAAACTCAGCTTGCTAGATATCATCATGAAGGAGAATGGCTGATTGCTACAGCTTCACTATTTCACCAACTAATCTATCTACTACTCCTTAACCCCCATACAATTCACAAATCCCGTTGGTTCAATTTGATGGACAATTGTATTGTCTTGGTATGAATTCCTTTATAAATTGAACTCTCTCCCTCACAAACTTACTTGCTGAGATTTTGGTTAAGATAAATTGAGAGCATTTATATATCAGTGTTGGTAGTTTGAAGAGTAGAGAATTCCTTAGCAACAAGTTCTAAATTCGTATTACAGAGGTATAATCCTTCTTCTTGTTCTTCATTTTCGTTTTTTGTAAAAATCTCATTTCTTGATTACACCAAATTAGATTGTGTTTGGGTTGTAGAACCCTTATATTGTTGTTATATGAACATACATACATGATGGAACCACTATATAGCTTTCTTGTCTTTCATTTCCATTTTCCTATGGAATTTCTGTAAAAACATCAAATTCTTAAATTTAGTTGGAGTTCATGAATTTGGTAATTGATAAATGGCGATTGACTGTTATATAAGCATATATATATGTGTTAGTAAGTTAAAGAGGTTAGTCTAATAGCATATGGGTATGTTGAAATCGATGAAATGGAAAGTTTTGTGTCGGTTTTGGCTGCAGCGTGAACTGCAGGAACTGAGTCTGCATCGCGGCGCCGCAGCGCCGATGTGCAACGTTATCTGCGCGCTGCAGCGCCACAGTGCCTCAGTCCCAGCGTCCCCATGCCGCAGCACCGATTCCAGGTATTGTGTTCGCGCCACAGCGCCTCCAGCGCCGCAGCGCCAGCTTGCTGCTGTTGTTGCCACGCCGCAGTGCCGCTGTGCAGACAGGCCCAGAAATGACTATCTGTTTGTCCAGTCCGAGAGCAGTGAAATTATAATTCATACTAAGTAAATGTAACATGATTTATGGAGTCCCTCTTGTGCAATACATGTTTCCATAATTTACTTAGCATAAAAAGAGAACTCATGATTTTGAAAACAACCCTTGACGAAGCATGTGTTATTTAAGTCCGAACTTGCTAGCATATGCTCGTAACTTAACTAGGTGTGAGATATGATTTGAAATTGCCTATATGAACTAGATTGCTTTGGCTTGGTTTAAAATGACTGTTAAAGACTAACTCGGATATGTTTGCAAACTAAGTTTCATACACGTTGCATGGTTGTATTATGAACTTATAGGGTTGCATGCTAGTATTCTTTATGTCGCTACGTATGATCTATATGAACACTCACATAGTTGGACACGACGTAAACTATTCAAGTATGATTTTCTAAGACAATTACAAGTAAGGACTATAGTTGATTATTAAACTATGTGGTTTGTTAATATATAGTTATACGATTTGATTGTGTAGCTAAGATAGAACTTGATGTATGTGCTCAATTTACATGTCAAGTATGTGAATCCGATGTGTATAACTAATGTGTGTATATATATATATATACGTTAATAGGATAGCATAATTCTTTGAAGCAATATTAGGCTTTACGTGGATAAACTACGCTTAAGGCAAGTATCCTAACCGACACATTTACTTTATGCAAGGAAATCTATGATTGTGAAAGTTTCCTGACTTACACTCATTTATAGTGCAAGTATCCTAATCGACGCATTTACTTTATGCAAGGAAATCTATGATTGTGCAAGTTTCCTGACTTACACTCATTTATAGTGCAAGTATCCTAACCGAGGCATTTACTTTATGCAAGGAAATCTATGATTGTGCAAGTTTCCTGACTTACACTCATTTATAGTGCAAGTATCTGAACCTTACTTTTATTGTGCAAGTTTTCTGACTTACACTCATTTATAGTGCAAGTATCCTAACCCTTGTATTACTTTATTCAACGAATATTGTAAGCGAGAATCTAAACTTTATCTCTTTGAATGCAAGTTGTCTTACTCGTTCATTTGAGCTAGTATGTTTAAACTCTTGTGAAAGCTATTATTCATGTTGAACTTGGTATTGTTCTTGAATATTGTGAAAGTGTCTATGCCACTTGATTCGGCTGGACTATATGCATGTTTATAAAATTGTCCAAACCTTTTTATCGGTGCGAAAATCTTGAAAACTGAGTTGAACAGCCCTTATGGTAAGGGGAGTGTTTATTGTTGGAAGCCCCAACACACGCGTGAATATTACTGTGGTTATGTATAACATAGAGTATTATAGACTGATCATCTATTATACTTGTTTTTTTTGGGTTATCAGTTTAATATTGGTAATTCTAGTAGATGTTCAATAGTCCTTAGTGACTGCTCAGTATAAATTATTTTATCCAGTTGGATACGTTGATAGCCTTTGAATTCATATATATCTGTTGATCTATATTGAATTATCATTTCATATTCTAAAGATGTGATTCGAGAATTGTTGATATTTGTTGTTCCTGATATTATTCTGAAACTCTGAACTATCTTAGAGATTATACTTCGATATTTCAAACTCGTGATATAATACTCATCACCCTTGTTGTATATTACTTGCTGGGCAATTTATGCTCATTCTTGCTTATTTTAAAACCTTTTAGTTAAGGAAGAACATGGAAGTGTCTCTGGGAAAGACAAGGGCAAGGGCAAGGCTACCGACTAGCTTGTTCCTTTATGTTTCAAATTATTATGTTGTATTAAGACTGTCTTTAGACTATGTTTAAGCTTAAGTAGTATTATGTAATAAGTCTTTATTTGATATCATTATGTAATCTATTAAGTACTGTAGGTTGTGAGACTTGGGGGAATAATTATAATAAACTATTGTATATTATTCTAAATTAGATCTTCCGCTGTGAGTGTGTGGTTTTAGTTATTATTGTATTATCATGAGCCCGTGACGAACCGAATTCGAGTGACCAAGTGGCGGTCCCGAATTTGGGGGCGTCACAGGTTGGTATCAGAGCTGTAGTTATAAACCTTAGGAACGAGTGTCCTTAGACTATAATTTAGGAGAACTTAGAAGTTAGAAAGGAGATAAAACTCATGCAGAGTTTTCCTTGAGAGACTTAGTTTGTTATGAAATGTAACTTCATTTTATACAATGAACTTATGTTTTATTTAACATTCTAATGGAGTTGTTGTTTCTTGTCTGTGTTTGTGATTGTAGATGGCGGATATGGGAGTACCCGCTAGAGTGGCTGAGGATGAGCCCAGGGATATTCATGTAGTGTACGAGGCACCCTTAGAGGCTGTGGCAATACAGGTTGTGGCACCATCCGAGTCAGATGATGAGGATGAGATTGAGATTGAGATAGAGTCCGATCCAGAGGACGAGCCAATGGAGGATGAGCCGATTGAGGACGAACCTTCAGAGGAGGAGCCCATGGAGGACTCCTATGAGCCTAACCTAGAGGAGCATATACTAGGCGAGTATGAGGAGTGGATCCTAGAGTTGGAATGCAGAGTCTAGGAGTTAGAGGAAGAGGCAAAAGAGAGAGAGTCAGAGTTCCAGAAACTGCGGGACGAAGACCACCAGAGGAAGCTGGCTATGCAAGAGTTGGAAGTAGAAATTGCTTATCGCAAAGAGGAGGGAATTCAGATGGGAACCCTATTTCACAAGGCTGTGGCTAGGAACGTGGATATAGCAGGGAAGCTAGAAGAGGTTGAAAAGAGGGAACTAAGCGAGAAAACTGAGAAGGAAGCACTCCGCACTCAGTTGGAATTAGAAGTGATGGATAGGATACACTTCGAGGAGAAGTGGGAGGCTGCCCATGAGAGAGCTGACGACCTGGAGGATGAGGTCCAATGTAAGAAGAGGAAAATGAACAAGATGGGGTACGTGTTCCGTTCGGCATTCGAGAGGGTGCTTGATGGTGTGTACCACTACTCGGCAGAACAGGGACAGACTCTACACACTATGAGTCGAGAGTTGGTAGCTTATATAGCACAATTAAAGTACAAGAGCGCTGTGGAGCGCGGGATGACGTGATGAGATTTCCTTAGATGGATTAGTAGTAGTCTAGTAGTATTCTCTTTATGTATTATATATACTATGTTGTAATCCCAATCTTTTGTGTAAGATGTGGAATAGTGATGTAAACCCCAAGTTAGCTTTTGTTAGAGGGCTAGTGTGGTAGTAGGTTGGTATATTCCATGTCTTTTGTGATATTAGGGGATATATGTGATGACATTTATAGCAGTATGCTAGGATAATCATGTAATGAAATGATATGGCATATGAATATAAATGAAGTTTATTCAGAAACATGTTATAAATTTATTCTTTTTGTTTTTAAAAGAAATACTTAAGTAATATAACTAAATTATAATAAAATAAAAATTTGTGATGCAGATCATGGCACCAAGACGTAGACTGACTGCACCCGAAGAATCATCTAATAACGAGAGGGAGCAAGTAGATCCCATCCAGAGGCTAGTTGATCTGTTAGGAGAGGCTCTTAGGGGGAGGAACAATGAACCTGTTCGCCCGAACCCTCAGGCTGTGATAGTAACAACCTTTAAAGACTTTAAGAGTGTAGGACCCCCGGAGTTCGAGGGAACTACCGACCCAATCGTCGCACAAACGTGGATCAAGGAGATTGAAAAAGCTTTCACTATAGCTCGCGTAGGCGAAGATCAGAAGACGGTGTTTGCCACATATATGATGAGGGGAGAAGCGAATTATTGGTGGAAAGCAAATCAGCAAAGAGTCGGAGAGGGGACAATAGCATGGGAAAGATTCAAGACGCTGTTCTTGTAACGAACGAGAATTTTGTAAAGATATTTGAATATTTATTGAAATAAATAAATATTTTTAATAATTTAATTATTGAGTTAAATAATTAATTTATAAATTTGTGATAGATTAATTTAATTATATGTGTTACATTAATTAAATTAATGTGTAGTAATTTAATAATTCAAAGAATATATTTAATTGAGTTTATTTAATTAAATGAATTAATTAAATAAGCATATGTTACTTTAATTAATTAAAGAATTAATAAATTGACATAATTAATAAATAAAAATATTAATTATGTGACAATATGATTTAATGTAAAATTTATTATATTTTATTTAATTGATTTAAATAAAATTGATTGATTAATTAAAGTGTTACAATTAACTATATACTAAACTAGTTAATTAAAATAAATGAAAAAGGAATTAAGGGTGTAGCCAAACAAGGCCTTAAGGGGAGTTAGTCCGTTTGTTATACAACGGATATATTATATATACGTATATTATTCTGTTAAACGAAATTGTTTTCATTTTGTTCAAAGTCAGAGAAAGAAAAAAAAACTTAGAAATTTTCAGAGAGAAGAAGAAGAAGAGAGAAAGAGATTTGAGGAATCCTGAGTGTTGTATTAGATTTATCTTCATACTAACAAAGGGTAATCTTCTTTCAAAGTTTTTAAAATTAAGTTTTCTAAAGTTTTTCATATACGTATTCTAAAGTCTGTGAAAATTGGGTTTTCCAATTGGGTTATGATATGGCTTTATCTGTATGGGTATGTGATTATAAAATATTTTCTAACGTATAAACATGTTTTAAAGTAATCAATTTTATATAATTTGGCCTTAATTAGTTTTTTCAAAAAGTTACAGAATTTTCTACGATATTGTAAAATTTCTCTGTCAGTACTTATTTTTGAAAAATTAAAGTGTGAGGTTATTATATATGTGACCGTATATATTAGTATTATGTGTTGGATCATGTATCCATGATTTACACTGATCACACCAAGTAATTTGTTAATAATTGGGTTTATAAAATTACAGAGTATTGAATATGGGTGAAATAACCCATATGGGTTAAATTAATGATTAAATCATATGTTTATATTTAAATTGATACATGAATATGATTGTATATGTTAAAACAAAGAAAATAGAATTAAAATGAATGGATTCGGTGTAGTAACAAATCCGTAAGGAGATTTTTTTTATGTTTTTCATTAAACTCTTGAAAGTTTTGAAGAACAGTGAAAATTTATGTTTTGATTTGTGTAATTACATGACTTGGAATGTTAAGAACATGTTATAAGTGATATATAATTTTTCTGTGAAGTTTATACTTTATGGGTAACATTATAAATCAGTGTATTGGTGTAAAATTTGAGAAAGTGACCGAATTTCTGTGTTCTTCGCGAACTGGAAATTCTGGGAAAACATAGCCGCGCGGCCGCGCCCGTTTGAAATTTTTGAAAAAAATTGCTAAGTGTTGAAATTTGAGAAAAATGTTTTTAATCTAATGAACATGAAAACATGTTGTAAATATGATAGGATGTTGATATGAGTTTAATAAATTATGTTACGTGATTAATTAATGAATTAATTATGTGACTTAAATTATTATTTATAAACTTTAAATAATGAGATATAAATGTGAAGACATTATTTTAAGTTTAATAAACATGAAGACATGTTATGTATGTAATAAGTTGTTAATACAAGTTAATAACTTAAGTTATGTGATTAATTAACAAGTTAATTAATCAACGTGAACCATTATTTGAAAAACCTAATAATGAGTTCAAAGAACACTAATTATAAATCAATAATCATATCGAACCTGTGATTAATTGATATTGTAAATGTGTGATAGGTAAAAGTAATTAAAGAAGTGAGAAATAATTGTAGCTTGTGCACGAGGCAAGTTTCCTATTCCTAACTTATTATTATTGTTGGGCAAGTTCATAAACTAAACTCTTTAAATTAAGCAATTGCTATGCTTAATTACTATTGTTGAGCAAATTCTTACTTTTGAATATCCAAGTTTAGAATTTTACATGAGATGCCATGATTCTTTTAAAAGTATCATTTAATTGTACAATACTTATTCGATTGTATACCTTGAGAAGTTAATATTCAATTTGAATATCATTTTTTGAGTTATCCAAACCAACTTTATTTGGTGCGGATTCTGATGTCAAACTGAGATGAACAACCCTAATATAGGGGATTAATGAAGATGCTTTAAGCGTTAAGATAATGTGCACAGTTCAGTACGAATGGCTGATCTCCCTAAGTACGAGAAGTAAAGTCTATAGTCTTATGACTGTTAAAGGTTGGAAAGGTTAATATACTTGACAACCTAAGACTCAATTCAAGGTCTTAATGACCCTCAGAAGTAATTTGACTCTTGATTAATATTCTTGATTCAAAAGTTGAGAAGTAATTTGACTCTTGATTAATATTCTTGATTCAAATGTTGAGCTTTCTGTTATTCAGAATTCTTTTATTCGCTTTTATACTTGCGGGCATTCGTGCTCACTCTTGCATAATAACATTGCAGATAAGAATGAACAGTCTGGTGAGCCTTCTAATAGCAAGGAAAAAGGAAAATCTAACAAATGATGAAGACTTGTGTTGTCATTAACAATGTTAAAGTTCAAGACTTATGTGTGATGATTTAAGACTTATTTATTTACGTTTTCGCAATAGAGATTTAAGGTTAAGTATAACTTGGGATTTATGATGTATTATTATGTCAGATGATGAAAGATGATGATTTATTTATCTAATAAATGAATTTTATTATTTATGGGTAAATAGTTGTATGATATTAGAACAGTGAACACTAAATCCTGTGAAAATTAAGATACCGAATTTGGGGGTGTCACAAGTTGGTATCAAAGCCGTAGGTTATGAACCTTAGGTGGGGGAAAAACCTTAGGATAGTAGCCTTTGTGAAGATAGTAATGATAACTCTGATTGAGTTCTAAGAAAGATAATAAAATTACCTTATGTGCTATTTGCTTATGTGTTCATACTTGTTAGAGTATTGATTAGCATCACGTAAAAACTAAGACTTAAAACTTATTTTGTCAGGATGTCAGATACTGGAGGAGCTAGTCAGCCCAGGGATGTTGTACCCCTAGAGACTAGAGATGAGGAGCCCCGGGACATACATACTGTCTGGGAGCAGTTAGTACAGCCAAAGCCATCTCCTGTGATTCCAGATTTTGGTCAGGAGCATGAGCCAGAGACAGACTCAGAGGAGGACCCTGAAGAGGTTGAGATTTCGGCTGAGGCAGCCGAGGAGGAGGAGGAAGAGGAAGAAGACCCTAAGGAGTTCCCACCGAACTCTGTCAGTGTTGATATGTATGATTTATTGTATGATCGCAATGTAGAGTTACGAGATACAATTCAGGAGTTGACGGAGCAGTCAGTTGCTCAAGGTGGTGAGATTGAGACACTCCACACCCGTCTTGGCAATGTGGAGTGGGATTTGGTTCATGAGAAAGGCCAAACTGAGCAGAAGACAGAAAAGATAGAAAAGTTAAAGAATGAGTTGAAAGAGAAATCTGAAAGACTCGCCATAGTGGAAGAAGCTTGGGTGAGAAATGCACGACGTGCTGATCTGGCAGAGGATGATGCGCGTGCGAAGAGAGTTAAGGTTGCAGAGACGTGCTACACGTTTCTGAGGGCAATGGATGAGGCCCAGGACCGAGTTATGAGATATCCAATTCAGTTCGAGGGACTACCTAGGTATATGTTAGATCGCAGTACTATGTCCCGCATTATAGAGGAGGAGCGTAGTGAAGCTGTCCGACGCCTTAGTATGCCGTGATAGGACAATATGATATTGTTAATGTTTAAATAATCGTAAATAATGTAAATTCCGATGTGATTATAAACAAAGGAAAATTGTGATAATGTAAATCATGTAGAAACTTTATTTCAGGATAGTTAATGTAAATGGCAGAAATGCTATCGTATTATATTAAAAGCTTTTGGTTTTAATAAAATAATAAAGTTTGTTCAAGATGATATGGGTTAAGTGAGTATGTTAAAGTATTTAACATTATGTGATACTCTTTAGAGTAGTTAATGTAAATTTCGATGTGATTAAAAACAAAGGAATATTTTGAGAAACTAAATCCTGAAGATTCTTTATTTTGGGATAGTTGAAGTAAATGGCAGAGATGCTATAGTACCATGATTAAAACTTTTGATTTAAATAAAATTTCAAAGGTTATTTAAAAAGAAAAGAGTTAAAGTGGTTATGTTAAATATTTGAGTTAAGTCTTAAATATTTAAGAGATTGAATAAAGATCTAATGAGCGTATATTCTTAATAGAAATATGCCGCCAAGAAGGAGACAAAATCGTCGACAAGCCCAAGAAGGGTCAATCAATAACAATAACAACAATGATGCCAATGCGAATCTCGTTCAGCAGTTGGTAAATCTGTTGGCTGGAGCGATGAACAATTAGCCTCAAGCTCCACCAAACACCTCATTTAAAGACTTTAAGGCAGTGGGACCGCCAGAGTTTAAGGGTTCCACGAACCCGATAGAAGCTCAGACTTGGGTTATGGAAATGGAAAAAAATTTTGAGGTCGCCCGAGTTAGGGAGGACCAGAAGACAGCTTACGCGACATTTATGTTAAAATCAGAAGCCAGCTACTGGTGGCAGGCAAATAAGATCAGGGGGGAAGAAGGTGTAATAACCTGGGAAAGGTTTAAAGAAATGTTTATCGAGATGTATTTCCTGACCAGCTCCCAGAATCAAATGGAGGTGCAGTTTCTGGAGTTGAAGCAGGGGATTATGTCTGTGCCCGACTACGCGGCAAAGTTTAACGAATTGTCTAGGTTTACCCAATATCAGGTGCATACTGACGAAAGAAAGGCTAGGCATTTTGAACAGGGACTGAAACCCTGGTTGTATTGCAAGGTATCAGTGTTTCAATTGAACACTTTTACTGGAGTTTTAGAGAAGGCCATCCTCGCTGAAGGTGGAAGCGAGGCAGTGTCCGAGTACAATCAGGATCAAAAGAAGAAGAAGAATGATAGTGAAGGAAACAATAAGGCTAGTGGCAGTCACACAGGGGGAACTAATAAGCATAAACGAAAGTGAAATGACAACCCGTCGTCTGTAAGTCAGCAAGGTAGTCAGAAGAAAAAGTTAGAACCATGCCCAACCTGTGGGAAGACTCACTTGGGAGTCTGCATGAAAGGAAAAAGAGTTTGCTACAATTGTGGTCAGGAAGGCCACATAGCACCTAACTGCCCTAACCCTAAGAAGGGCGCCTGCTACACATGTGGGTCAAAGGATCACTTGGCTAGAGACTGTCCAAAGAAGGCATCTGGAGGGGCAGGGTCAAGTGGAAATAAGGGAAATAATAGTGGAAATCCTCTTACCATTACCGGACCGACTTTGATAAACCGACCAACTGCAAGGACATTTAACATGACCGTACAAGACGCTGTGCAGTCTCGTGATGTGGTGTCAGGTATCATTCCAATCAATAAAGTCAATGCTTATGTTTTATTTGATTCGGGTGCTACTTGTTCATTTATATCCGATGACTTTGTAAAGAATTTAGAATTGCTTAAAGACGAATTAGAGATCCCTATGAACAAAGAGATTGCGAATAAGGAAGTAATTCCTATTAAGTATATACACAAGAACTGTAGAGTGGATATTAAGGGTAACATTATGAACATAGATCTGATCCCGATTAAACTTGGGGAATTTGACGTTATCCTGGGAATGGATTGGCTATTCAATTATGGAGCCGTAATTGATTGCCAGAAGAAATGTATTAACCTTATGACTCCGTCAAAGGTTGTGTTTTATGGCAGCAAGTCGCCTAGCCAAGCGAGTTGTCTGACGATGATGCAGGCCAGGAAGTTATTAAGACAAGGCTGTGTGGCGTATTAAGCCTACATAGTCAATAGTCGTAAAGAGAATCCAAAGTTAAAATAAATACCAGTCGTAAGAGACTTCGTGGATGTTTTCCAGGATGATCTGCCAGGACTTCCGCCTGACAGGGAAGTAGATTTTGTTATCAATTTGGTGCTAAGAACGGCTCCAATATCGAAAGCACTGTACCGGATGGCTCCAATAGAAATGAAGGAATTGATGGTACAGCTACAAGAGCTGTTGGATAAGAAATATATTCAACCGAGCGTATCACCGTGGCGACTACCGGTATTATTTGTTAAGAAGAAGGATGGAACAATGCGACTCTGCATTGACTATAGAGAATTGAACAAGGTTACCATTAAGAATAGGTATCCGTTGCCAAGGATTGATGATTTGTTTGATCAATTAAAAGGAGCGAGATATTTCTCGAAGATAGACCTGAGAAGTGGTTATCATCAGTTGAAGGTAAGGCCAGAAGATGTCCCGAAGACAGCGTTTAGGACACGATATGGTCACTACGAATTTTTGGTTATGTCATTGGGTCTAACAAATGCGCCTGCAGCATTTATGGGCCTAATGAATGAAGTGTTCAAGATGTTTCTGGACAAATTCGTAGTGGTTTTTATTGATGATATATTGGTCTATTCTAAGACCAAGGAAGAACATGTTGAGCATTTGAAGTTGACGTTAGAAGTATTAAGAAGAGAGAAGTTGTATGCCAAATTCTCAAAGTGTGAATTCTGGACTGAAAGGGTGCAATTTTTCGGACACGTGATTGATAAGGACAGAATTTCGGTGGATCCCTCCAAAGTCGAAGCAGTGATGAATTGGGATCAGCCGAAAACACCGTCAGAAGTAAGAAGTTTTCTTGGATTAGCCGGTTATTACAGAAGATTCATTCAGGATTTTTCCAAGATCGCCACTCCATTAACGAATTTGACTAGGAAAGTTGTGAAATTCGTTTGGACGGAGAAGTGTGAGGAAAATTTTCAAGAACTTAAGAGAAGGTTAAGTACAACACCTGTGTTGTCCCTTCCGGATGACACAGGAAATTTTGTGGTATATAGTGATGCGTCGCATAAAGGGCTAGGCTGTATGCTTATGCAAAACGGCAAAGTCATTGCGTATGCGTCACGATAGTTGAAAGATTATGAGAAGGGATATCCAACCCACAATTTGGAATTAGTTGCAGTGGTATTTGCTTTAAAGATTTGGAGACACTATCTCTATGGGAAGAAGTGTGAAATATATACAGACCATAAGAGTCTGATGTATATTTTCACACAGAAAGACTTGAATATGCGCCAAAAAAGGTGGCTGGAGTTAATAAAGGATTATGATTATGATATCTTATACCACCTAGGCAAAACGAATGTTGTAGCCGACGCCTTAAGCAGAAAGGGTCGGGAGAAGTTGATGATGCTGACAGCACAGGAAGAATTGATTGCAGTAATGGAAAAGCTGGAATTGGAAGTAGGATGTCCAATGGAGATTGATGAGAAACTGTTTCAGATGCAAGCTGGTACAAATTTATTGGATAAGATTAAGGAAGCGCAAATTCTAGATAACGAATGTGAGGAAGTAAAGAAAAAGATATCTGAAGGGACTGAACTTAGATTTAAAATAGACGGCGAAGGATTGTTGAGATTTGAAAGTAGAGTTTGGGTACCGCCAATACCAGAAATCAAGGAGGACATTCTGAGCGAGGCTCATAGTTCGAGGTATTCCATTCACCCCGGAAATACCAAGATGTATCAAGATTTACGACAACACTTTTGGTGGCCAAATATGAAGAAAGACGTTGCCGATTGTGTTGCCAAGTGTCTGACTTGCCAAAGGGTCAAGGCAGAAAACCAAAGACCAAGTGGTTTGTTACAACCTTTAGAAATCCCAGAATGGAAATGGGAACATATTACAATGGATTTTGTTGTTGGCCTTCCGACGACCCAGAAAGGCTATGACGCAGTTTGGGTTATCGTCGACCGATTAACGAAATCCGCACACTTTCTTCCGATCAAAATTAGATTTAACCTCGAACAATTGGCGAAGTTATATGTAAAAGAGATTGTTTCGAGGCACGGGGTGCCAGTGTCAATTATTTCTGACCATGATCCGCGCTTCACATCGAATTTCTGGAAGCGACTGCAAGAATGCATGAGAACACAGTTGAGGATGAGCACCACTTATCACCCTCAGACTGACGGCCAAGGTGAAAGAACGATCCAAACATTAGAGGATATGCTTGAAAGTAGTATGTATACAAGCCAATCATGTATGATGATAAAGCATATACTTTGGAGACAATCTTATTTATTTATTAATAAAAATATTCATTTATTAAAGGTATTTAATTATCTACATGGTGCTATTTTTATAATATGTAAAGAACCCATAGTTTTAAGCAATGCTTTTAGAATCATGATGATGATCATGCTATTGAGATCTAAATTCTTAGAAAGCTCTAAAACTAAAATAGTTCCCAATCGTGGGATTACTAAAAAAGGGATTAGTAAATCCGGATAGATTGGTACATATGTTGCTTGCTCATTGGATGAGGATGATTGATCTCATGATCATTTGTGTGGAGACACTAAAGCAAGTATGTAGGTGCTTATTAGAGAATAAGTTCACTGAACGTGACTCGCTATGAAATACCTAATGGAGTTTTACTCACCTGTCAATAGGAATTCCTAATGTGATAGTAGTACAAGTGATCCTTGGACTTGAGATCATCATAGTATCTTGTATGTAATGAATTATACTTTGACTTATTCCTTAAAGCCCTTTAGGGTATATAAAAGGGTATGCTTGGGTATAATGAGTTACATACGGAGATAATGAATGATCAATAAAGAATCTACCACCTCTAGTAAAAGAGGAGATATGTCCTATGTGATTCGATAAATGACAACCCAGGAATCCTTGGCCAAGGTAGAATGAAATTAGAAAGGAGTTTCTAATTTGCATTAAATGGAGTTGTGCATTTTCTAATCGAAATACATATAATTCAATAAAATAAGACTTGATAGTAATTCTATGTCTTATATTTAATTGGGACATTGTATAGTGGAAGGATTGAATTGTACGGTAACTATTTACTCACAAGTTCTTTTATGATTAATGTTGAAATCTATATTATCTGGAAAGTCGTTGATCGCTAGGGAGGCTTATCCCTATTGTAGAATAAATATTATTTATTTAAATAGATAATTAGTTTAATTTATTTATTTAAATAAGATTATAATTATTCTAATTGATTTATTCACAATCGGTTTAATATGGAGAACCTAAAGGGTCACACCATAAAAGGAAGAATAATTATTTAAGAAGGTAATGGCATAATCGTAATAATGCATTAAATGTAATTAATTTAATCTATGGTGATAGAATAAATTAAATAGCTTAATGTTTATTATTTAATATTTTAGGAAATATTAAATATAAATTAATAAAAGGAGTCTTATTAATATTATTACAGTTATTATTATTTTAATTTATAAAGGAGTTTAGTAATTAATTTAATATTAGTACTCTCATTTATTCCTAATAAGATTAGGAGACAAATTAATTAAATAAATTTAATTAATTATTCCCAATGTGGTGGGAAGCATAAATTAATTAAAGGAGTTTAATTAATTAAATAAAATTTTATGTCTAATAGGATTAGAAGGGTTGACCAATATCTATATAAGAGGAGTCTTATAATAGATATCAGTTGATGAAATTCTAATTGTTGGAGAGTACTCTTTTTCTATAGAGGATAGAAAACTAGGTTTAGCCAACCACCCTCCTTCTTGATAATTCCTCTTCCTTGGTGGATCACCTCTAGAGGCCAAACACTTGGGTGGCTAATGTTGATCAAAGGAAGGAATCTAACCAGGAAATTAAAGGAGATCACGAAGAACAAGGAGTTGAACTCGTACATGTGGAAGCTTCGTTCTACAAAGGTATGATTCCATAACTTCTTATTTATCGTTTTAAATTAATAATTTGCATAAAGGATGATCTGGGAAATGGTTTTGTAGAACTTTTTTAAACTCTGATATACCATGCTTCCTCTAATTTTGCAATTTGATTGCGTCACGATTTCGTTCAAACCCAACAGTGGTATCAGAGCCAAACCTTTATGCAATTATTAATTATTTTGATTTCATATATATGTATGGGTATGTATTTAGAATAATTTATTGGGTATAATTTTATTGTATAAAATTATTTTTTATGAAAAAAGGGGTGCAATTCGGAAAGCTGATATTTTTTTTCTCTCGAACTGAACTTGGTAGTGTTACCCTCATTTTTAGTGAATCAGTGAATGATTCTATGAACCTGATTCATTAAAAAAAAGAAGCAAAAAAGGATCCTAAACTAATATATACCACGGATTGTATTTTTAAAAAAACAAAATGGATCCTGCAGGTTTCAAAAAAAAAAAAGGAAAGGGGGATGGTCACTTTACACACACACACACACACACACACATATATATATATATATATAAAGGGTGGTTACCAGGAAGTTTTTTCTTTTTAAAAGGATGGTTATATATATATATATTATATTCTTAAAATTTTTATAATTAAAATAAAGAGTTTATTTTAATCTTGAAATTGGATTTCATGCAATTAAAATTGCCCATTAAATGATACTCATATATATATATATGAAATATTTTAATTCATGAGATGAATATTTATTTATTGATACATATGGTGACATGTATGAAAATAAATGGG
The DNA here is from genome assembly GCA_020205555.1 of Panax stipuleanatus. Taxonomy (NCBI): domain Eukaryota; kingdom Viridiplantae; phylum Streptophyta; class Magnoliopsida; order Apiales; family Araliaceae; genus Panax; species Panax stipuleanatus. The sequence continues at coordinate 82,691,624 of CM035120.1, read as the reverse complement.
GTTGATTATGGACTATTGACCAATGTGATTGGATTTTATTTTAGTTGAATGCTTGAATGAATGGGTTTTATTAAATGGGGTCTGCGTACCTCGTCTTCTCTGATTTTTTTCTCGATGTAAATTATATCTCTCTCCTATGTACTTCCCCTTGACTGCTGATCAAGGTTTTTATTTAAATTAAATAGTTTAATGTAATAGAAATAGTTAGAATTATCTTGAAGAAATTGGAGACCAAGGAGCAAGGAGCGTGTGAAGACCCGTTTGTATGGAGCCCAAGTTTAAATGTAATAGTTACATTTAAATTTTATTTCTTGTACCCTTAGGTTTGACCTTTTGGTTCACTTGGTGGCTCGAGTGAACCAAACTAGAATAAAAGTTCATAATCAATCCAGGAAGAATATAGTATTCTATATGTGCATGCTAAATATTATATATATATATATATATTATATTTTTTGCAAACATGCTTCGCATGTTTAATAAAATGACGCGTATTTTATATATATATGTGCATGCGTGCTAAACAAGATGAGACAAATAACAACAAACCCCTCAAAGAAATAATATTAAGTCCGAAGCGTTCAAAGATATTTGACATATCGAACGCCGCCTTCTAGCATGATAAATTAATAGAGTATTAAATATTTAATATGAGCTTGTTGTGCTATCCACAAGGCGTGTATTGAGTATTTAAGATGTTAATTAATCACATTTGATGCTTATCAAGAAAATTAAACGATCTAGTCTTGTTATGCTATCCACAAGGACAAATATTTTTCTTTTTTGAATTTATGAAAGTGTTAGGCTGGACTTAACTTAAATCATTTTAGTTCGGATGTGCACACACTTGACCATTATGATATAAGAGACAAAATAAAAGGAGTTACATGGTGATGTAATTGACAAGAGTTGACTACCTATTTATTTGTATATCACTTGTTGTGCTATCCACAAGGTTATATACATTTGAAATGGGATCCTTAATCTCACTATCTTTAACTAGATGTTGCCGAACTATATAAGTGAGGGTAATATAGTTTAATGAAAATCGTGGGAGATACCAATTTAAAATAAAGACTTAAATTTATTTTGGTATGCAAAATTAATAAAATGAATATTTGCTAAAAATGTTATTTTTCACATGCAGAATTTTAAAAATGTCAAAATCACTAATTTCACTGCGAAGCATACTTGATGCTAATAAGCTTACCGGGCCGAATTATACGGACTGGCTAAGAAATCTAAGAATAGTTCTCACTGCTGAAAAGATTTCTTATGTTCTAAATTCACCTGTCCCTGGAACTGTTTCAGAAACAGCCTCTGAGGAAGAGATTGCTACCATTGTAAAGTGGCAAAATAATGCATCTGTGGCTCAATGTATCATGCTCGCATTCATGAATAACGAGCTTCAGCGTCAGCACGAAAAACATGGATACTCCTACTATGCTGCTTCACCTCAAGGAGTTGTATGGTGAACAAAGTAGGACTGCAAGATATGAGATATCTAAGGAGCTCTTCCGATCTCGGATGACCAAGGGCAAGGTGAACATAAAGGAACAAAAGAAACCTGATCCAACTAGCAAAGGAATGTGCTTCCATTGCAATGAGCCGGGTCATTGGAAGAGGAACTGCAAGAAGTTTCTGGTAGAGAAGAAGCTTGGAGAAGCTTTGACTTCCAATCAAGGTTTGTTCATGATTGAAATTCATTTTTCAGAAAGTCAATATTTTACTTGGGTATAGGATACCGGCTGTGGTTCTCACATATGTAATACTGTGAAGGGACTGGTCAGAAGTAGAAAGCTAAACAAGGATGAGGTTGTCCTACGAGTGAGAAATGAAGCAAAGGTTGCTGCATTAGCTGTAGGCACTTATTATTTAGCATAGCCTACAGGCAAGTCCTTTTATTTAAATAATTGTTATTTTGTTTCGAATATCATTAGAAACATTATTTCAAATTCTGTATTAGATATGGATGGATTTGAAATTATAATAAAGAACAACAGTTGTTCAATTTATAAAAACAACGTTTTATATGGTATTGGAAATCTGCGAAATGGACTTTATATACTTGACTTGCATGAAAATATACTTCAAATAGAACAAACTAAGAAAAAGAAAAGAGATGATATTAATTATACCTATATGTGGCACTGTAGACTCGGTCATATCAATGAAACAAGATTATCCAAGTTGCATAAAGATGGGCTCCTAAAGCTATCCGATTATGAATCATATCCAACTTGTGAATCTTGTCTCATGGGTAAAATGGCTAAATCTCCTTTTAGTGGAAAAGGAGAAAGAGTTACAGATTTGTTGGCATTGATTCACACAGATGTTTGTGGACCTATGACAACAAGTGCACGGGATGGGTATTCTTATTTTATTACTTTGACTGATGATCACTCAAGATTTGGATATGTGTATTTAATGAAATACAAGTCAGAATCATTTAAAAAGTTCAAAGAGTTCAGAAGTGTAGAGAAATAAATGGGCAAGAGTATTAAGATACTTCGATCAGATCGAGGTGGAGAATACTTAAGCGGTGAGTTTCTCAATTGTCTCAAAGAAAATGGTATAATCTCACAATAGACTTCTCCAGGTACACCATAGTTAAATGGAGTATCTGGAAGAAGAAATCGAACACTGTTGGACATGGTTCGATCCATGATGAGTTTTACCGACCTTCCAATTTTCTTTTGGGGATATACCCTAGAAACGGCTGCATACCTACTTAACAAAGTACCTACTAAATCCGCCCAAAAGACTCCATATGAGATGTGGAAGGGAAAGAAACCAAATCTTAAGCATATTAAGACTTGGGGTTGTCCAGCTTATGTCAAAAAGTTTGAAAATGATAAACTACAGACTAAATTCGATAAATATAGATTTGTGGGATACCCTAAAGAAATTGTAGGGTATTATTTCTATCATCCAACTGATCAAAAAGTGTTTGTTGCGAAACATACTGCCTTCTTGGAAAAGGATTTTATCCATGAAAGGGTCAGTGGGAGTAAGATATATCTTGAAAAAATTCAAGAATCATAAATTACTACGGATCAGAGACAGGTACCTGACCAAGTGGAAGAACCTACTGTATCACACCCTATTCGTAAATCTAGAAGAGTATCGAAGATACCTGAGAGGTATGGATTCGTCATAGAGGATGACAATGAGGTACACATTATGAATGATGATGATCCATTGAATTACGAACATGCTATGAGTGATAAAGACTCAGAGAAATGGTAGATGACCATAAAATTTAAAATGGATTTTGAAGCTATGCTCAAGTCCATTTGGATTTTACTTGCGATTGCAGCTTATTATTGCTTAATCTGGCAAAATGGACGTGGAGACGTCCTTCCTCAAATATACATTATTAGAGGAGAATGTATGTATGATACAACCAGATAGTTTTTGTTTCAATGGTTGAAGCAAATCATGTATATAAGCTACAACAATCCATTCATGGATTGAAGCAAGATTCTCGTAGATCGAACATTCGTTTTGATGAGACAATCAAATAGTTTGATTAGACAATCAAATAGTTTGATTTTATTAAAAACAAGGATGAACCATGTGTGTACAAGAAGGTTAGTGGGAGCGTTGTTTCATTCCATGTATTATATGTTGATGATATATTACTAATAGGGAATGAAATTCCTATGCTAAAATTGATCAAAACAAAGTTGTCTAAACATTCCTCCATGAATAATTTGGGTAGAACATCCCACATTGGGGATATAAATCTTTATTGATATATTTAAAAGGATGTTCGGCTAAACCCAAGGAAACGTATATTCATTAGATACTAAAGGCGTTTAGCATGGCAAACTCCAAAAGGTGTCTAATGATGATGAGCCATGGAGTGAATCTCTCTAAAATTATCTTCAATAAAAGAGAGATCGCATGAGCTACTATCATGTATGCAATAAAATATACGAGACTGGATGTTGATCCGTCATATTCTAGAGAAGATCACTGTGAGACAGTGATAAACATCTTAAAGTACTTAACTGACACTAAAGATGTCATCATATCACATGATAAGTCTGAATTAAACTAGAGTGCTAAACAGACTCAAGTTTTTAGACTGACTAAGACGATAGCAAATCCACTTTAGGGTAAGTCGTTACCTTAAAAGATGGTGCAGTGAATTGGAAAGGTTCCAAACAACAAAAAGTTATTGGTTTAGTAACAAAGACAAAGTATATAACTGTAAGTGAAGCTGCAAGTTGATGTTTCGGATGAAAAGTTCATTACAGAACTAGGAATAGTTCCTAAGTCTCATCTTGAATATAAACATGTGTTGTGGCACTTTGATTAAAGAAATCATTGAAAGAGGAGCATATAGACTCTCAAGATAACATTGCAGATCCATTTACTAAAGCTTTAACATAACAGCAGTTTGATCGTCACTTAGAGAAGAAGGGTATGAGATACCATAGCGATTGGCTTTAGTGCAAATGGGAGATTGAAAGTAGTATGCATACAAGCCAATCATATATGATGATAAAGCATATACTTTGGAGACAATCTTATTTATTTATTAATAAAAATAATCATTTATTAAAGGTATTTAATTATCTACATGGTGCTGTTTTTATAATATGTAAATAACCCAAAGTTTTAAGCAATGCTTTTAGAATCATGATGATGATCATGCTATTGAGATCTAAATTCTTAGAAAGCTCTAAAACTAAAATAGTTCCCAATCGTGGGATTACTAAAAAGGGGATTAGTAAATCCGGATAGATTGGTACATATGTTGCTTGCTCATTGGATGAGGATGATTGATCTCATGATCATTTGTGTAGAGACACTAAAGCAAGTATGTAGGTGCTTATTGGAGAATAAGTTCACTGAACGTGACTCGCTATGGAATACCTAATGTAGTTTTACTCGCCTGTCAATAGGAATTCCTAATGTGATAGTAGTACAAGTGATCCTTGGACTTGAGATCATCATAGTATCTTGTATGTAATGAATTATACTTTGACTTATTCCTTAAAGCCCTTTAGGGTATATAAAAGGGTATGCTTGGGTATAATGAGTTACATATGGAGATAATTAATGATCAATAAAGAATCTACCACCTCTAGTAAAAGAGGAGATATGTCCTATGTGATTCGGTAAATGACAACCCAGGAATCCTTGGCCAAGGTGGAATGAAATTAGAAAGGAGTTTCTAATTTGCATTAAATGGAGTTGTGCATTTTCTAATCGAAATACATATAATTAAATAAAATAAGACTTGACAGTAATTCCACGTCTTATATTTAATTGGGACATTGTATAGTGGAAGGATTGAATTGTACAGTAACTATTTACTCACAGGTTCTTTTATGATTAATGTTGAAATCTATATTATCTGAAAAGTCGTTGATCGCTTGGGATCCTTATTGTAGAATAAATATTATTTATTTAAATAGATAATTAGTTTTATTTATTTATTTAAATAAGATTAGAATTATTCTAATTGATTTATTCACAACCGGTTTAATATGGAGAACCTAAAGGGTCACACCATAAAAGGAAGAATAATTATTTAAGAAGGTAATCGCATAATCGTAATAATGCATTAAGTGTAATTAATTTAATCTATGGTGATAGAATAAATTAAATAGCTTAATGTTTATTATTTAATATTTTGGAAATATTAAATATAAATTAATAAAAAGAGTCTTATTAATATTATTACAATTATTATTATTTTAATTTCTAAAGGAGTTTAGTAATTAATTTAATATTAGTACTCTCATTTATTCCTACTAAGATTAGGAGACAAATTAATTAAATAAATTTAATTAATTATTCCCAATGTGGTGGGAAGCATAAATTAATTAAAGGAGTTTAATTAATTAAATGAAATTGTATGTCTAATAGGATTAGAAGGGTTGACTAATATCTATATAAGAGGAGTCTTATAATAGATATCAGTTGATGAAATTCTAATTGTTGGAGATTACTCCTTTTCTATAGAGGATAGAAAACTAGGTTTAGCCAATCACCCTCCTTCTTGATAATTCATCTTCCTTGGTGGATCACCTCTAGAGGCCAAACACTTGGGTGGCTAACGTTGATCAAAGGAAGGAATCTAACTCGGAAATTAAATGAGATCATGAAGAACAAGGAGTTGAACTCGTACATGTGGAAGCTTCGTTCTACAAAGGTATGATTCCATAACTTCTTATTTATCATTTTAAATTAATAATTTGCATAAAGGATGATCTGGGAAATGGTTTTGTAGAAATTTTTTAAACTCTGATATACCATGCTTCCGCTAATTTTGCAATTTGATTGCGTCACGATTTCGTACAAACCCAACAATGCTTAGAGCATGCATAATGGATTTTAAAGGCAATTGGGATGATCATTTGCTGCTTGTAGAATTTGGTTAAAATAATAGTTACCACGCTAGTATTGGTATGCCGCCTTACGAAGCATTGTACGGTAGAAAGTGCAGGACTCCACTGTTCTGGGATGAAGTTGGTGAAAGACAATTGCTAGGACCAGAGTTAGTCCAACAAACGACAGAAATAGTTAAAGTGATTCGGACAAGATTAGTAGCGGCTCAGGATAGGCAGAAGAAATACACCGATCCACACCGCAAGAATGTAGAGTTTGAATCGGGTAGTTTTGTATTTTTGAAGGTCTCTCCTTGGAAGGGAAAGATCAGATTTGGTAAGAAGGGAAAATTGAGCCCAAGGTTCATTGAACCCTTTGAGGTACTCCGAAGAATTGGAGAAGTAGCCTATGAGGTAGCTTTACCTCCGGCACTGGAGCATGTTTATGACACCCCCAAATCTGGGTACTTCGTTTCCACATGATTTGGTGTTCACTTTCTAATATAACATACATCTACCCAATGAATAATGTAAAATAAACTACAACTTAAATTAGAATAGATAAATCTCCTTTAAAACAAGGGTTACAACCTTTTCAAGATAATCTCGGTTTACTCTAACCCTGACATGAATATAATAAAGTGCGGAAACAAAAACATAACATTCAAGTCTTATTACAATCATTCTCAATATAATAAAAAAAACAAGTCTTCACTTGCTTTACTTTCCCTTGCCCTTACTCGTAGACGGAGCATCAGCGTTATCAACCTTAACTGAAATTGTTATTTAATGCAAGAGTGAGCAAACCACAGCTCACTGGAGTTTAACAATAACATAGACATGAAAGGATATATTTAAAAGAATCTTAATAACTTAGCTTGCTTCAATAATAAATAATTGAATAATAATTCTCTATCAACATTAAAATTCGAATATAGAATTTATCTGAGGGTCATAAGACCTTTGAACTCTTATCCTAGGTTATAAATATTTCTATTTAAACCTTTAACAGTCAATAAGACTATGGACCTTAACTCGTACTTAGGGGGATCAGCCCTTCGTACCATGTATTGTGCACAAACATCTTAACGCTATGCGTAGTAACCTCCCCTAGTAAATAGGGTTGTTCAACTCAGTAATTTGAATTCAAGTCCGCACCAAAGAAAGTTTGGTTTGGATAAGCTTACAAGGGTAATTTAGAATTCACGTTCATCAACTAAGGATTAGTTGAATCGACTTCCAATAATTCATAAATAAAAGAATTATGAATTAACATATGCTTTAGAATCAACTTAAAGCATTTAAAATAATAGCTGGATCTTACTTGAACAATAAGTTAAGATCATTTCAATTAAATAAACAATTGTCCAATACAAAAATAGAAAAGGACATTCTTAAAAAGAATATATGAACTCAAGAAATTATACAAGATTAGGGTTTAGAAAACTTGCATAAAATTAACGAGTTTAGGGTTTAGAAGACTTGCCTCAAGCGCAAGCTACTTAATTCAATTCACGTACTTTAATACTTCATATACACATTCAATTATAATAATCTAAATCAGTTAACACATAACTAATTCACATAAGTGGTTAACCCTCATGGTTAACTCACTCTAATTAAATAAACAATAATAATTAACTATCACATAGTTAATCACATCACACATATACTCACATAATTAACTTAATTATGTATTTAACTAAATTATAATTAAACAATTATAATTCAAACACTTAATCAAATTATAATTACCATTTAAATTATAAATAATTATAATTTAAAATCAATTAAACTACATTCATACATTTATAATTACACAATTTATAATTAATCATGTAATTATCAATTTAATTAATAATTACTTAAACTATACCATGCATTATAATTACACAATTTATAATTAATTATGTAATTATCAATTTAAAATCCACAATTAAACATGCATTTATTAAATTATAATTACATAAATTATAATTTAAATTAACATCTAATAAATCAACCTTTATTTATTATAATTTAAAATAAACATTTACTTTTGATTATAATTATTTAAATTATAATCATATATCACATTTAAATAATAATTCAAATCATACTTTAAGGTTTTCAAACCTCTTTTCTTTTCTAAATATAAATTTGTCAAAATTATGTTAACAACATGTTGTAGCAACTAGATACATGCTCACTGTCATAGCATAATTAAACTAGGTTCAAAATCAACACCGCACAATTAGCTAACCTTCACTGCCTAAGCACTTTGCCCGGCGCAGCTGCGCAGCCAGCTGCCCTATAACCGGCGCAGCTGTGCAGGGAAGGATTCTGGGAAAGGCAGCCGGCGCAACTACGCTGATTCTGGCTGTGTTACCGGCGCAGCTGCGCAGGAACACGGACAGAGGCAGACAGCAACGGCACCCTGCTTCACTGATTAACCCATACAAGCCAACAATCGGCAATTCACAGTAACTTAAACATTGTAAATCATACCTATGCAATAATACATATATATAGCATGCTTCTAAAACACAAAACCATCTAAACAATGATAATCACAAATTTTAAAATCTAATTTGGCCATTTTCATGAAAACTCATATTTTTCATAAAATAATTCACTGTAACTATTTTTCTCCATCAATTCGAACTTATATACATGCATTACATACGAAGTTGAAAATAGCATCCAGAAATTACTTAATAAGCATATTAACACATACCAATTGCATGAATTTCTCAATTAACATTAACCACACTCATGAAATTCCATATGAACTCATATAAACATGAATTTTCTGTTAAAAATATATTTCTACAGTAATTTGATTTTTGAAAATCCTCTTATGTCATACAATTACCACAATCAACACATAGATACAATACATATATATATAATTCATGATTACATAATTTCATGAAATTCACAAAAAACTAAATTTACAGAAACTCAAAACAATGAAGAACAACTGAACACAATTCTTTAAAACTATAAGATATTAATTACCTTTTTGATGATTGGAGAAGAATACAATGACTAATTCTAGCCTTCACAAGTTTCTTCTTCCTTCTCTTCTCTAACTTCTCTGCTCTTCTTTTCTATTTTTGTTCTTAGCTTTACAAACTAACTTCTAATCTAACGTAGTATAGATATATTATAACTGATATAATATACGTATACTATTGATATATATGTAACTGCTAATTACTTAATATATATAATAAATACATTTATTATATAAGTTACAAAATTCAAAAACCACAATGCCTTGTTTGGCAAAACAAGGTTATTTTCAAAAATTGATTATTAATGCTAAGGCCATGTTTGGTAAACAGTTTATTTAAAAATAGCTTTTTGATAGTTAGGGCCCTGTTTGATAGAAATAGGTTTAAAACAAATACAAGGGCCTTATTTGGTAAAAATTATTTAAAAATTCTTTTCCTTTTATTTTAATAAATTATTTTGACACATACTTTATTGTCATATTTTAATCAATTAAATATTAATCTTCTAATTTAATCAATTAAAATCGAACATCCATTAATCACATAAAATTTGCCACATAATTATAATTACTCGCTAATTATAATTCATGTAACACTTCATCACATAATTCATCTAATTCAATTATCTCAATTAAATTAGAACTATAATGTAACATTAATATATATACATATCAATTAAATAACATTCATTAAATTAATATGTAACACTCGATTAAATCATTACCATAAATTACTTAATCTATTTATTTACTCAATAAATAATTCATATAAATATTTATTTAATTCAATAAATATTTAAAATTAAATATAAAATCTCAATCGTTACAATCTTCCCTCCTTAAAAGGATTCTGTCCCCAGAATCACACATAAAAAAAATCTCGTCTATTACATTCTTCCCTCCTTAAAAGGATTCTGTCCCCAGAATCAGTATATAAGGGGTTACACACAACTAAGCAAATAAATGCGGATAAGATTTTATCATAACATCTTCGAGTTCCCACGTAGCTTCTTCAGCATTGTGGTTTCTCCAGATTACCTTAACAGAAGGTATCACTTTATTCCTAAGTACTTGTTCCTTTCTATCAATTATTTGAACAGACACTTCTTCATATGTTAAGTCTTTATCAAACTGTAAAGGTTCATATTCTATTATATGTTTATAATCATGCTTGTAAGGTCTTAACACAGAAATATGGAAGACATTATGTATATTCTCGAGCTCCGGAGGTAATGCAATCTCGTAAGCAACCTCGCCCACCTTTCGTAGTACCTCAAAAGGTCCAATGAATCGGGGACTCAGCTTCCCCTTCTTACCGAATCGAATTTTCCCCTTCCAGGGAGATACTTTCAGGAACACGAAACTTCCTGGTAAGAATTCTCGGTTCTGTCGATGTAAATCGGCATACTTCTTCTGTCTGTCTTGAGCAGCAACTAATCTCGTTCTGATCAGCTTTACAATTTCGGCGGTTTGTTGTACCAATTCTGGTCCCAACAATTGACGTTCACCGACTTCATCCCAGCACAAAGGAGTTCTGCATTTTCTACCGTATAACGCTTCGTAAGGCGGCATGCCAATACTCGCATGATGACTATTGTTGTAGGCAAACTCCACCAATGGTAGATGATCCTCCCAGCTTCCTTTGAAGTCCATCACACAAGCTCTCAGCATATCCTCAAGTGTTTGAATCGTTCTTTCGCTCTGGCCATCGGTCTGAGGATGATACGCTGTACTCATTCGCAATTATGTTCCCATACATTCTTGCAATCGCTTCCAAAAATTAGACGTGAAACGTGGATCTCTGTCGGACACAATCGACACCGGAACACCATGTCGAGAAATAATTTCCTTCACGTAGATCTTCGCTAGTTTATCCAGGTTGTACTTGACCCTGATCGGCAGAAAGTGGGCTGACTTCGTCAGTCGATCCACTATAACCCATATCGCATCATATCCCTTCTGAGTCGTTGGAAGTCCTACCACAAAATCCATCGTGATGTGTTCCCACTTCCACTCTGGAATTTCTAACGGTTGTAGCAAACCACTCGGTCTCTGGTGTTCTGCTTTGACTTTCTGGCACATTAAGCATTTCACAACGCATTCAGCCATGTCCCTCTTCATATTCGGCCACCAGAAATGATGCCTGAGATCCTGGTACATCTTCGTACTCCCAGGGTGAATAGAATATCTAGAACTATGAGCTTCGCTCAAAATCTCCTCTTTGACCTCTGGTACTGGCGGTACCCAGATTCTACCTTCAAATCGTAACAGTCCTTCATTATCGACCTTGAACTTGAACTCTTCGCCATCAGTTAACCTCGTCCGAATCTTTTCACATCCTTCATCGTGAAGTTGTGCTTCTTTCACTTTGTCTATTAAAGTAGAACCAGTGGTTACTTGAAACAACATCTCATCCGATTCTTTCAGAAACTTCACTTCCAACTCCAATCTAGCCATTTGTTCTATTAACCGATCCTGATCAGTTAACACGTTCAGCTTCTCCTGACCTTTTCTGCTCAAAGCGTCGGCAACAACGTTAGCTTTACCCGGATGGTAAAGTATCTCGCAATCATAGTCTTTAATCAGTTCCAACCATCTTCTTTGGCGCATGTTCAAATCCTTCTGGGTAAATATATACTTCAGACTCTTGTGATCTGTGTATATTTCACGCTTCTCTCCATATAAGTAGTGCCTCCAAATCTTTATGGCAAACACTACTGCCGCCAATTCTAGATCATGGGTCGGATACCCCTTCTCGTAATCCTTCAGCTGACGTGACACAAAGGCAATGACTTTGCCGCTCTGCATCAATACACAGCCTAATCCTTTTTGTGAGGCATCGCTATATACTACGAAATTCCCCGAACTATCCGGTAAAGACAATACAGGCGCAGTACTCAACCTCTTCTTCAGCTCTTGAAAACTCTCCTCACACTTCTCCGTCCAAATAAAATTAACTATTTTACGAGTCAAATTCGTCAATGGAGTTGCGATTCTAGAAAAGTCTTGAATAAATCTTCGGTAATAACCAGCCAATCCTAAGAAACTTCTCACTTCAGACGGCGTCTTCGGCTGTTCCCAACTAATTACGGCCTCAACTTTCGACGGATCTACCGAAATACCATCCTTGTCGATCACATGGCCAAGAAATTGCACACGTTCCAACCAGAATTCGCAATTTGAGAATTTAGCGTAAAGCTTTTCTAGTCTCAGGGCTTCTAAGGTTAGTCGTAAGTGTTCAGCATGCTCCTCCTCGGTCTTGGAATAAACCAGGATGTCATCTATGAACACTACCACGAACTTGTCCAAAAATGGCTTGAACACCCTGTTCATTAAGTCCATAAATGCAGCTAGGGCATTCGTGAGACCAAATGACATCACCAAGAACTCGTAATGACCATACCGAGTTCTAAAAGCCGTTTTCGGTATATCTTCCTTCCTCACCTTCAATTGATGATACCAGCTTCTCAAATCGATTTTCGAGAAGTATTTGGCACCCTTCAATTGATCAAACAAGTCATCGATCCTAGGTAAAGGATACCTATTCTTGATCGTAACTTTATTCAACTCTCTATAATCAATGCAAAGACGCATCGACCCATCCTTTTTCTTCACGAATAAGACAGACGCTCCCCACGGCGAAACGCTCGGTTGAATATACTTCTTGTCTAGCAGTTCTTGCAGTTGAACCATCAGTTCCTTCATCTCGACTGGAGCCATTCGGTACGGAGCCTTTGAAATCGGAGTAGTTCCCGGCACTAGATCGATCACAAACTCTGTCTCCCTATCTGGCGAAAGTCCTGGCAAATCGCTTGGAAAAACGTCCACAAACTCCTTAACTACCGATATCTCCTCCACCTTCAGGCTTTCCTTATGCGAATCTACTATGTAGGCTAGATATCCTACACAGCCTTGCGTCAGAAGTTTCTTGGCTTGCATAACCGTCAGACAACTCGCTTGCCTAGGCGATTTGCTACCATAGAACACCAACTTCGACGGAGTCGTAAGGTTTACCGACTTCTTCTGACAGTCAATTACCGCCCCATGGTTGAACAACCAATCCATACCTAGTATGACGTCGAATTCCCCAAGTTTTATCGGAATCAAATCTACTCTAAGCTCCTGACCCTTAATGTCCAATCTACAGTTCTTATAAACGCTCCTAACAGGAATAACCTCCCTATTCGCAATCTCTACGTTCAAAGGGTAAATTAACTCCTCTACAGGTAAGTCTAGGGTTCTAGCAAAATCATCAGATATGAATGAGCAAGTAGCACCCGAATCAAATAATATATATGCATTTATACTATTGACTGAAATAATACCTGACACCACGTCTTTTGATTTCACAGCATCCTGCACCGTCATATTGAATGTCCGTGCAGTGGGTCGAACAGCTTGCAATAGTGCAGCGATAGTAACGGTACTGCCGCTTCCATTCCTTCCGCTCCCTGTTGACCCTGCCGTCAGCTTCTTCGGGCAGTTGCGAGCCATGTGATCTTTGGATTCACATGTAAAGCAAGCTCCCTTCTTTGATTTTGGGCAATTAGGCGCGATGTGGCCTTCCTGACCACAGTTGAAGCACACCCGCTTCCCCTTCATGCACACGCCAGTGTGATTCTTACCGCATGTAGCACATGCTTCGAACTTCCTCTTCTGCTGGCTTCCTTGCTAACTCCCAGCAGAGGTATTATCGGACCACTTCCTCTTCTGGTTCACAGCGCTACTACCCCCAGTCTTGGTTTCTACCTCATTCTTCTTCTTCTTATCTTGGTTGAACTTCGTCACCGCGTCGCTTCCTCCTTCAGCAAGTATGGCTTTCTCCAACACCGCTGCAAAGGTACTCAGCTGGAACTTGGAAACCTTGCTGTAGAGCCAGGGCTTCAGTCCCCGTTCAAACCTTCTCACCTTCCTAGCGTCAGTGCTGACCTGGTATGTAGCGAACCGTGGCCAACTCGTTAAACTTAACGGCATACTCAGACACCGTCATCCCTCCGTGCTTAAGTTCTAGGAACTGGACCTCCATCTGGTCCTGCGAACTCACTGGAAAATACATCTCGTAGAACATTTCCTTGAAACGTTCCCACGTGATGACTCCCTCTCCCTCTCGAGTCTTGTTAGCCTGCCACCAAAAGCTAGCATCCGACTTCAACATGAAAGCCGCGAACATTGTCTTTTGGTCTTCTCCTACCCTAGCCACGTCAAATACCTTCTCCATTCCATAGCCCATGTCTGAGCTTCGATAGGGTTAGTCGATCCTTTGAACTCAGGCGGTCCTACTGCCTTGAATTCCTTGAAAGTAGTATCCTGCACCTGCGGCTGATTCGCAAGAGCTCCTGTCAACAGATTCACCAACTGCTGAACCAAATTGGGATTCGTTCCCTCGTTATTGTTGTTGTTCGTCGAACCCTCGGGATTTTGATATGTTACTCTTCTTCTAGGAGCATTTTCTGTTAAGAAAATATTATTATTAAACCCTTTATTCAATTATTAAGTATCCAAGTTCATACTTAAACGTTCTAGACAATTCAGTGCACATAGAACACATAGCACGTCAATAAACTTCTTTTATTCATTAGTCGTAGTTTAAAAACATGAACCAGATAGCATTTCTGCCATTTACATCACCCTTCCTGAACTGGAAAAGTTGCAGGATTATATTATTAACTCATCCCATTCTTATCTCAAATTATGGAATTTACTTTATTTAATACAAAAAGTAATACATAAATAAAAGCTCTACTACTACTACTACTGCTACTACTACTATTACGGCTACTGCTGCTACTGCCTAGGCATATTAATACGTCGCACAGCCTCTCTACATTCCTCTTCCATTACCCGAAATGCCATTCTTCGGTCCACCACATACCACGGTAAACCTTGAAACTGAGCTGGGTAGTAGAAAATACGGTCCTGAGCTCTCTCTATCGCTGTATGAAATGCATATTCTGTTTCCCTCAGCTTGGCCCTCTTGGCTTCAGCTTCATCTTCAGCTCGATCAGCTCGTTGATTAGCCCTCAAGCTTGACTCTTCAGCTCTGGCACGCTTCCTCGACTCCTCCTGGATGTCTTGCTTCAGCTTCGCCAGTTCAAATCGAGCAGCATCTCTTTCAACCTCCATATGTATCAGGTTCCACTGTGCATCTCCCAGGTCACTTGCCATTTCCTCGATCGTCTCATCTCGTTGCTGGATAGTCTCCTCGAGATCTCCTACTCGTCCACGAAGCTCCACGTTGCTATCGTAGACTGCCTCGTACATCTCAGCACTAGTAGAGTGAGGTGGGAATTCCTCTTCGGGATCCTCTTCCTCCCCTTCCTCCTTTTCAGACTCGTCCTCGTCCTCATCCTCTGGAATAAGTGTCAGCTCACGCTCCCGACCAGCTACGGTGATCACTGGAGATGGCTCTCTCCTAACCAGCTGCTCCCAGACAATATGTATGTCACGGGGCTCTTCCTCTCTAGGCACCTGAGGTACATCCTCTCTATCCTGACTAGGTTCTCCCACGTTCGACATCCTGACAAAAGAATTTTAAAGTTCATTATTACGTGATAACGAATCGTCACTCTTTGAATACTATAATGTAAACACGTAGCACATAAGGTAGTTTATTATCTTTACCTATCACACCTATCTTTTCGATCTTACCTATAAGGCTACTAACCTAAGGTTTTTCCCCACCTAAGGTTTCATAACCTATAGCTTTGATACCAACCTGTGACACCCCCAAATCCGGGTACTTCGTTTCCACATGATTTGGTGTTCACTTTCTAATATAACATACATCTACCCAATGAATAATGTAAAATAAACTACAACTTAAATAAGAATAGATAAATCTCCCTTAAAACAAGGGTTACAACCTTTTCAAGATAATCCCGGTTTACTCTAACCCTGACATGAATATAATAAAGTGCGGAAACAAAAACATAACATTCAAGTCTTATTACAATCATTCTCAATATAATAAAAAAAATAAGTCTTCACTTGCTTTACTTTCCCTTGCCCTTACTCGTAGACGGAGCATCAGCATTATCAACCTTAACTGAAATTGTTATTTAATGCAAGAGTGAGCAAACCACAGCTCACTGGAGTTTAACAATAACATAGACATGAAAGGATATATTTAAAAGAATCTGAACAACTTAGCTTGCTTCAATAATAAAGAATTGAATAATAATTCTCTATCAACATTAAAATTCGAATATAGAATTTATCTGAGGGTCATAAGACCTTTGAATTCTTATCCTAGGTTATAAATATTTCTATTTAAACCTTTAACAGTCAATAAGACTATGGACCTTAACTCGTACTTAGGGGGATCAGCCCTTCGTACCATGTATTGTGCACAAACATCTTAACGCTATGCGTAGTAACCTCCCCTAGTAAATAGGGTTGTTCAACTCAGTAATTTGAATTCAAGTCCGCACCAAAGAAAGTTTGGTTTGGATAAGCTTACAAGGGTAATTTAGAATTCACGTTCATCAACTAAGGATTAGTTGAAACGACTTCCAATAATTCATAAATAAAAGAATTATGAATTAACATATGCTTTAGAATCAACTTAAAGCATTTAAAATAATAACTGGATCTTACTTGAACAATAAGTTAAGATCATTTCAATTAAATAAACAATTGTCCAATACAAAAATAGAAAAGGACATTCTTAACAAGAATATATGAACTCAAGAAATTATACAAGATTAGGGTTTAGAAAACTTGCATAAAATTAACGAGTTTAGGGTTTAGAAGACTTGCCTCAAGCGCAAGCTACTTAATTCAATTCACGTACTTTAATACTTCCTATACACATTACATTATAATAATCTAAATCAGTTAACACATGACTAATTCACATAAGTGGTTAACCCTCATGGTTAACTCACTCTAATTAAATAAACAATAATAATTAACTATCACATAGTTAATCACATCACATATATACTCACATAATTAACTTAATTATGTATTTAACTAAATTATAATTAAACAATTATAATTCAAACACTTAATCAAATTATAATTACCATTTAAATTATAAATAATTATAATTTAAAATCAATTAAACTACATTCATACATTTATAATTACACAATTTATAATTAATCATGTAATTATCAATTTAATTAATAATTACTTAAACTATACCATGCATTATAATTACACAATTTATAATTAATTATGTAATTATCAATTTAAAATCCACAATTAAACATGCATTTATTAAATTATAATTACATAAATTATAATTTAAATTAACATCTAATAAATCAACCTTTATTCATTATAATTTAATTATAATTTAAAATAAACATTTACTTTTGATTATAATTATTTAAATTATAATCATATATCACATTTAAATAATAATTCAAATCATACTTTAAGGTTTTCAAACCTCTTTTCTTTTCTAAATATAAATTTGTCAAATTTATGTTAACAACATGTTGTAGCAACTAGATACATGTTCACTGTCATAGCATAAATAAATTAGGTTCAAAATCAACACTGCACAATTAGCTAACCTTCACTGCCTAAGCACTGTGCCCGGCGCAGCTGCGCAGCCAGCTGCCCTATAACTGGCGCAGCTGCGCAGGGAAGGATTCTGGGAAAGGCAGCCGGCACAGCTGCGCTACTTCTGACTGTGTTACCGGCGCAGCTGCGCAGGAACACGGACAGAGGCAAACAGCAACGGCACCCTGCTTCACTGATTAACCCATACAAGCCAACAATCGGCAATTCACAGTAACTTAAACATTGTAAATCATACCTATGCAATAATACATATATATAGCATGCTTCTAAAACACAAAACCATCTAAACAATGATAATCACAAATTTTAAAATCTAATTTGGCCATTTTCATGAAAACTCATATTTTTCATAAAATAATTCACTGTAACTATTTTTCTCCATCAATTCGAACTTATATACATGCATTACATACGAAGTTGAAGATAGCATCCAGAAATTACTTAATAAGCATATTAACACATACCAATTGCATGAATTTCTCAATTAACATTAACCACACTCATGAAATTCCATATGAACTCATATAAACATGAATTTTCTGCTAAAAATATATTTCTACAGTAATATGATTTTTGAAAATCCTCTTATGTCATACAATTACCACAATCAACACATGGATACAATACATATATATATAATTCATGATTACATAATTTCATGAAATTCACATAAAACTAAATTTACAGAAACTCAAAACAATGAAGAACAACTGAACACAATTCTTTAAAACTATAAGATATTAATTACCTTTTCGATGATTGGAGAAGAATACAATGACTAATTCTAGCCTTCACAAGTTTCTTCTTTCTTCTCTTCTCTAACTTCTCTGCTCTTCTTTTCTCTTTTTGTTATTAGCTTTACAAACTAACTTCTAATCTAACGTAGTATAGATATATTATAACTGATATAATATACGTATACTATTGATATATATGTAACTGCTAATTACTTAATATATATAATAAATACATTTATTATATAAGTTACAAAATTCAAAAATCACAATGCCTTGTTTGGCAAAACAAGGTTATTTTCAAAAATTAATTATTAATGCTAAGGCCATGTTTGGTAAACAGTTTATTTAAAAACAGCTTTTTGATAGTTAGGGCCCTGTTTGATAGAAATAGGTTTAAAACAAATACAAGGGCCTTGTTTGGTAAAAATTATTTAAAAATTCTTTTCCTTTTATTTTAATAAATTATTTTGACACATACTTTAATGTCATATTTTAATCAATTAAATATTAATCTTCTAATTTAATCAATTAAAATCTAACATCCATTAATCACATAAAATTTGCCACATAATTATAATTACTCGCTAATTATAATTCATGTAACACTTCATCCCATAATTCATCTAATTCAATTATCTCAATTAAATTAGAACTATAATATAACATTAATATATATACATATCAATTAAATAACATTCATTAAATTAATATGTAACACTCGATTAAATCATTACCATAAATTACTTAATCTATTTATTTACTCAATAAATAATTCACATAAATATTTATTTAATTCAATAAATATTTAAAATTAAATATAAAATCTCAATCGTTACAATGTCCACAACGTTTTTCATGTGTCGGTATTACAACGTTATAAACCCGATTACAAAATAGAATATAAACCCCTACAATTTGAGAAAGATTTATCATACGAAGAAGTTCCTGCTCAGATAGTTGATAGAAAAGAGCAAGTTCTTAGGAACAAGGTAATACCTTCTGTTAAGGTAATTTGGAGGAACCACAACGCTGAAGAAGCTACGTGGGAACTCGAAGAGAATATGATGAAAAATTATCCACACTTATTTTCTTGAATAGGTGAACGTGATTCTGGGGACAGAATCCTTTTAAGGGGGAAAAGATGTGACAAACGAGAGTTTTGCAAAGTTGTTTAAATATTTATTGAAATAAATAAATATTTTGGTTATAAGAATGTAATGGGACGAAATTATTAATCGAACCGTGATTCTGAGGACAGAATCCTTTTAAGGGGAGAAAGATGTGACGAACGAGAATTTTGTAAAGATATATGAATATTTATTAAAATAAATAAATATTTTTAATAATTTAATTATTGAGTTAAATAATTAATTCATGAATTTATGATAGATTAATTTAATTATATGTGTTACATTAATTAAATTAATGCGTAGTAATTTAATAATTCAAAGAATATATTTAATTGAGTTTATTTGATTAAATGAATTAATTAAATAAGCATATGTTACTTTAATTAATTTAATAATAAATTAATAAATTAATGAATTGACATAATTAATAAATAAAAATATTAATTATGTGACAATATGATTTAATGTAAAATTTATTATATTTTATTTAATTGATTTAAATAAAATTGATTGATTAATTAAAGTGTTACAATTAACTATATATTAAACTAGTTAATTAAAATAAATGAAAAAGAAATTAAGGGTGTAGCCAAACAAGGCCTTAAGGGGAGTTAGTTCGTTTGTTATACAACGGATATATTATATATACGTATATTATTCTGTTAAACGGAATTGTTTTCATTTTGTTCAAAGTCAGAGAAAGAAAAAAAAACTTAGAAATTTTTAGAGAGAAGAAGAAGAAGAGAGAAAGAGATTTGAGGAATCCTGAGTGTTGTATTAGATTTATCTTCATACTAACAAAGGGTAATCTTCTTTCAAAGTTTTTAAAATTAAGTTTTCCAAAGTTTTTAAAATTAAGTTTTCCAAAGTTTTTCATATACGTATTCTAAAGTCTGTGAAAATTGGGTTTCCCAATTGGGTTATGATATGGCTTTATCTATATGGGTATGTGATTATAACAAGTTTTCTAACGTATAAACATGTTTTAAAGTAATCAATTTTATATAATTTGGCCTTAATTGATTTTTCAAAAAGTTATAGAGTTTTCTAAGATATTGTAAAATTTCTTTGTCAGTACTAGTTTTTGGAAAATTAAAGTGTGAGGTTATTATATATGTGACCGTATATGTTAGTATTATGTGTTGGATCATGTATCCATGATTTACACTGATCACACCAAGTAATTTGTTATTAATTGAGTTTATGAAATTACAGAGTATTGAATATGGGTGAATAATCCATATGGGTTAAATTAATGATTAAATCATATGTTTATATTTAAATTGATACATGAATATGATTGTATATGTTAAAACAAAGAAAATGGAATTAAAATGAATGGATTCGATGTAGTAACGAATCCGTAAGGAGATTGTTTTTATGTTTTTCATTAAACTCTTGAAAGTTTTGAAGAACAGTGAAAATTTATGTTTTGATTTGTGTAATTACATGACTTGGAATGTTAAGAACATGTTATAAATGATATATAATTTTCCTGTGAAATTTATACTTCATGGGTAACATTATAAATCAGTATATTGGTGTAAAATTTGAGAAAGTGGCCGAATTTCTGTGTTCTTCGCGAACTGGAAATTCTGGGAAAACGTAGCCGCGCGGCCGCGCCCGTCTGAACTTTTTGAAATAAATTGCTAAGTGTTGAAATTTAAGAAAAATGATTTTAATCTAATGAACATGAAAACATGTTGTAAATATGATAGGATGTTGATATGAGTTTAATAAATTATGTTACGTGATTAATTAATGAATTAATTATATGACTTAAATTATTATTTATAAACTTTAAATAATGTGATATAAATATGAAGACATTATTTTAAGTTTAATAAACATGAAGACATGTTATGTATGTAATAAGTTGTTAATACAAGTTAATAACTTAAGTTATGTGATTAATGAACAAGTTAATTAATCAACGTGAACCATTATTTGAAAAATCTAATAATGAGTTCAAAGAACACTAATTGTAAATCAATAATCATATCGAACCTGTGATTAATTGATATTGTAAATGTGTGATAGGTAAGAGTAATTAAAGAAGTGAGAAATAATTGTAGCTTGTGCACGAGGCAAGTTTCCTATTCCTAACTTATTATTATTGTTGGGCAAGTTTCCTAAACTAAAATCTTTAAATTAAGCAATTGCTATGCTTAATTACTATTGTTGAGCAAATTCTTACTTTTGAATATCCAAGTTTAGAATTTTACATGAGATGTCATGATTCTTTTAAAAGTATCATTTAAGTGTACAATACTTATTCGATTGTATACCTTGAGAAGTTAATATTCAATTTGAATATCATTTATTGAGTTATCCAAACCAACTTTATTTGGTGCGGATTCTGATGTCAAACTGAGATTGTAAGACCCCAGATGTTATGAAATAAAAGTATTCAATTTTTCTATTTAGTAAATGGTTAAATTGATAAAAGTTTAAAGTTAAGGGTGAAATATGCAAATTTTGCAAAGTAAGCAAGTGGTTATAAAATATTCATTGTTGTCGGGAAATATTCGTTTGATCGTGAAATATTCTTGTTGTCGGGGAATATTCGTACGACGGCGCAGCTATTTGTGGGCCCCACAACGGAATAACTGTGGATATAGAAAGCGACAGAAATAACTTTTTTATAAATAACGGTAAAACTGTTACGGTTAAACTGTTGAAATACCCGGTGGTTAGAAT
This sequence comes from Panax stipuleanatus, assembly GCA_020205555.1. NCBI lineage: Eukaryota > Viridiplantae > Streptophyta > Magnoliopsida > Apiales > Araliaceae > Panax > Panax stipuleanatus. The sequence goes on along the minus strand of CM035120.1, from coordinate 82,669,177 downwards.
ACAGTAATACGCGGTGATGCACAGTAGCACACGTATTGCACAGTATTTTGAATTATTAATTCTTACGTAAGAAGGCACTTACTCAATTATTGTTACAGTAATTACTATTCAATATTTTATATTATTGACTCAATAATTGCTACGTTGATATTTTATATTATTGACTCAATAATTGTTCCATTGATATTTTATTGACTCAATAATTGCTACGTTGCTATTTTATATGATTGATTCAATAATTGCTACAGTTGATATTTTGTATTATTGATTCAATAATTGTCACTGCACAGTATTCCACATTATCAACTCAATAATTCATATTATTTGAATAATATTATTAGATAGCATTATTGACAATGTCTAAGAAAGTTTTGTCTAGGATGGGTTATTTAATTGCGCGCCAGTAAGGAGAAGTCCTTATCGAAAGGCCCCCTCTTTATGAGGAACGACCTGGTTGTCAATATTGTAGTTCTGTAATATTATTTGTTAATAATTAATTATTAATTTATATGATAAGAAAATATTTATTTTGTGGATATAAAAGAAGGAATTAGCGATGATGTATTTTTATCAGTATTTTGGTGTGGAAAATCATCCGTTTATGGATTTCGGATAATTTATGTTTGAAATTTGGAAAAACTTCCTTCTACAAAGTTGTAGATAATTAAATTTCCTATTGAGGTACATAGAATTTGTATTTTTTTGATAAAAGGGCTATTTATTATGAATTATTGAAGTTTCGAAAAATAAATATTTTTTTATAAAATGGTGGGCCCCACTTTTGGTTGGTGTGGAATGCTGATGGCTTTCTTGGGGAGGCGGCTGCAAAATTTTCTAAAAAAATATTATTTTCTTAATTTAGTCTACTTTGGCGTCCTAAGCTTTTCCTATAAATAGGGTACTTAGGTTAGAATTGAAAATCACACCAGAATCAGAAGTTTTCTCTCTCTATAATATCAAGCGTATTTTTGTGAGTATTTAGATACTTTGAGTATTACTATTCAGTGCAAGTTTTCTTCGGTATTATATCCGATATTCTGGTCAGAAGTACTATTCTTTTGAGGTAAGAAATGTTATTTTCTTCCGTAAATGATGTTATTCTTTTCAATATCATTATACCAAAATATTGGCATGAATTTTATTATGAAATTCTTACTTTTTTCGTCGGGGTTACTATTCACGTATACGGCACTATTCACGTATACGACACTATTCACGGAAAAATTAAATTTTCTTCTATATGTCTAAGTTACTTGTTAAGGTTCCTATCTTTGATTGGATCCAAGTTTTTATCTTTATTCTTGAATTTTGCTCCAAAAGTATTATTATGGTGTATTTTTGAACTTCGAGATCGATGCTTTGATCATATTATTTTTATTATCATATATAACATTTTTATAATCCTGGTGATGAAATTTCTCTTTGACTTGGAGTGCAAAGATGGATTGTTGACTAGTATGTTCATGACCATTGAATTTACAATTGAATATCTTTAGCTTAAAGGCAAAGGTGAATTGATCAACATGGTTATAATTATTGTTTATATAAATTCTGGAATGATTAGATATTTTTTGAGATACGAATATCTTTGGCATGTAGTGCAAAGATGACCTGTTGTTGAATATCTTTGGCCCGTAGTGCAAAGATGAACTATTGATGAATATCTTTGGCCTGTAGTGCAAAGATGAGCGGTTGATTTGTGAATATCATTGGCCTGTAGTGCAAAGATGAATGATTAATTGTTGAATATCTTTGGCCTGTAGTGCAAAGATGAATGATTAATTGTTGAATATCTTTGGCTTGTAATGCAAAGATGAATTGATTAGCATGATTATGAACAGGAACTGTGATTTGGTATAACCATGATCTTTGGTGTTTTAGGTAAAGACAGGTGATGAGAATTATCTTCGTCCTGAGTGCGAAGAGGAATTCATCAAGATAATTATGATCATGAACTTAATTCATTGTGGACAGAAATTGTTGATTGATGTTACAGGGATAAAATATTATTGGTGGACTTTTAACATGAAGAAGATAATAGACATTATAGTATATTTGACTCTTCTAATGGATTGCTCGTTCCGCTGCAACTATGGTTGAAAATTTTTACCATATATTTAAATATCTGATTTATTACTGATGAAAACTATTGATAATATAATTATCTTTATTCATGATATTCTTTACTGGACTATTTGTGCTCACCCTTTTGCTTCACAATTTCTTTCAGGTAATAAGAGTATAACGGGGTCGAGCAGGAATAACAGGGGAATAGAACGATGGTCTTTAGCTGTTAAGGTTTTCCTTAAAATAGTATGAGAAGAATTATATTGAGAATTTAAAATGTGTGTGTCGTATTTTATACGTCATTTTAACAGTTGATTTTGGTGAACCAAATAGGCTGAGGTGAACCCAACTTTGGAAGGGTGTTTTGTCACTATCATACAAGATGTCTAATCACCTACGACTTCGGGTTATCATAAGACATGGTTGTGCACATCCACTTGCTGATTATATCTATGAGCACTACCTTTATAATATTGGAGTTTGGTTGAAATATAATTCTCAATTGGAGACAATGGAGATAATTATATGGCAAGAGAAGACCCACCATTGGAAAGAACATGATAGTAATCTTCTCTTTTTTCTTTGGGGTCTATTGGGTCAACCAAGAATAATTCTCAAGTCATATGATATCTATTATAACTTAGATACATGGCCTCCCATGTACGAAGGTTTCCTTGAGAATTTTCCAAAGATTTTAATTCCTAAAACAGTTATTGACTGTACCTTTCTGTAACGTATTATTGATTTGGAGTATGGGAACTGTATTTGTATTGAAACTCACAGTTTAATTGTGATCGTATTTTGTACGACAGTTTAAAAGTTGGAATTTGAATATTTATATTTAGAATTTTTGTTGAGTGTATTTCGTGACGACCCAGAATGGGTTGGGTGGATTTGACCTATCACTACAAAAAAATAGACATTTGGCAACGATTTTTCGGGCAACGACTTATAAAGTCGTTGCCAAAAATGCATGTTTAGCAACGAAATTTGTCATTCGTTACAACTTGTGAAAGACTTTCATTTTTCGTAACGAAATTCATAGGTCGTTGCAAAATTTCGTTGCCAAATCATTGGCAGAAAAAAAACTCCCCGCCTATTTACAATTTTTTGTTGCCGATGATATTTCTCCTCATCGTCAACAACGAAAACTTTTTAGTTGCTATATTTCGTTGCCTAATATAGGCAACATTCATTGTCAACAAATTTTTTGCGTTACGTATTTTATAGATTTTTTTTGCAACGATTAGTAAATTGTTGCCCAAAAGTAATCAAACCCAATAGGCATGTTTCGACCTCTTTTTTCTCCCAAAACGCATCATTTTCTATTTAAAATTTTTTATTTATTTGGACGCAATTTTATAAAGTCAAATGTTTCACTTCCTTCGTTTCAAAATAAATGCCCAGTTTTATTTTTTTTTTCAAAGTTATAATTTTTGAAATTAAAATTGAGCACATATAGATATATTTTCTAATTTATAAAAATTAGAGTTTGTAGTCAATTAGATGTAGTTTATAATGATTATATTCGTTCACTTATAATTTTGAAAGAAAAATATAATTAATTCCTAAATAATTTATATGAATTTTTTTTGTAACTCGTTATTTTACATATATACATTTGACAAGGGCTGAGCAAGGTATCAAAATCGCTCCCGAAATTGCACCAAAAATCGACCAAACAGCACCAATTAAGTTGCACCAATGGTTCCGACATAGACCAATTAAGTTGCACCAATGGTGTGTAAGTTATTTTTTAACTCCCCTTTTCAAATTCTCCATTTTTCTCGACTTGTAAATTTTTTTATAATCATATATTAATTTCACTTTATATCTTGAATTAGAGGGTGTTTTGCAAGGACTTATAAGTTGGTCAAACTAATTTATAAATGGCTGAATGTGTCACTTACTTTCAAAGTCGTCCATAAAGTTTATTTTTCGTAAGTTTGGTCTTTAAAGTGACATTTTTGATTATTTTCGTTCCTCCTACCCGATTTGACCACAACCCGACCAATTTTGACCAAACTCGACCAAGTTTAACCCAACCCCAATTTTTAATATTTTAAAATAAAATAATGTTTAAAATAATAATTATATTTAATATTTTTAAATAAATTATTATTTTTAAATAATAAATATTTTAATATTTTAAAATAAATAATTATTTTAAAAATAGTGAATTTTCTTATTTTAAGAAAAATATTATTTAAAAAAATTAAAAAAATTATTATATTTAATATTTTAAAATAAAATATATTTTTTAAGAATTTTAAAACAAATATTATTTTTAATACTTTAAAATAAAATATTATTTTAAAATAATAATTATATTTATATTTTAAAATGAATATTTTTTAAAATAATTTGAAAATAATAATTTTTTTAATATTTTAAAATAAAACATTATTGTTAAAATACTAATAAAATATTTTATACTTTTTAATTACCAAATAAAATATTATTTTTATAAATTATAAAATAATTATTATTTTAAAAAAATTATTAGGAATTTATTTTTTTCAAAAAAATGAGTCAAGTTTCATAAAATATAGATTCAAAAAAATTAAATAAGAACAAAAATTTTATTTTAATAAAAAAGTAGAGTTTTTTCCTTTTTTATGTACAACATTATTTTAAGAAAAGAAAATTAATATCTTTACCATCATTATATGTATTTTTAATATTAGAATTTTTAAAAACAAAAACTAAAAATATAAATAAAAAAAATATAAAATAAATAAAAAATAGTAAAATATAAAAGAAACTGATTCAAATTTTAATAAATAAATTAAAATTTTTAAATAATATTATTATTTTTAGGAAAAAAATTGGAAACTTTTTCATTTTTTAACATAATAGTGAAGTTTTATAAAATATATATTCAAAAAAATAAAAAATTATTTTCATAAAACAAAAGTAATATTTTCAATTAATATAAAACTATTAATTATTTTAGAAAGAAAATTTTATTTTGTAAATATTAAAAATTATTATTATTTTCAAATTATTTTCAGAAAATATTTCATTTTAAAATTTATAATTAAATTATTATTTAAATTTTTAAAAAAATATTTTTTTTAAAATATTAAAAATATTTATCATTTTAAAATATTAATTATATTTATTATTTTAAAAATAATATTTGCTTTTAAAATATTAAAAATAACTTTTTTAAAAATAATTATTTTATTTTATAATATTAAAAATTAGAGTTGGGTAAAATTGGGTTGGGTTGGATCATTATTAATAAGTTTTCTGTTATAACTAATAAGTAATTTAGTTATTACTAATACTAAATAATATATTTAGTTAAAACAAAGCAAATTTTTTTAAACACAAGCAGCTTAATAATAAACTATTATGATTATCCCACACCCAAATATGAAAAATCTATCAATAATCAGCACAAGTTATTACAGCTAAGAAAAGAATATTTGAAATAGAGAAAACAAGATCTCATAAATGAAACTCTATCACAAAAAAAAATCAATTATCTCATAAATATTGTACTCCTTTCATTCTAAAATTTAAGATCTTTATTAATTTTTGAAAAATTAATTTGAGATGTTTTTAAATTTATAATTAATATTTTTAAATTTAAAAGTTATTCAAATATTTTATACTTTTTAATTACCAAATAATTTTTTTAATTCAAATTTCATTTTACTCAAATAATTTAATTTATTAAAATATACTCCCTCCGTCCCAAGATAAAAGTTTTTATTACTATTTCAGGTAGTCCCAAGTTAAATGTCTATTTACCTATAATGATCTATTTTTTACAATAATTTACTTATAATACCCTTATTATTAATTGTTATATTTCTATTCTCTATGCATATTTATGGAGCATCACTAGTAATGTGCAGAAAACTATGCAATTAAGTGAGAAGTTAAATATTGACAGTTTTGTCATTTTATCCTCTTTCTTAATATGCGCAAAAAGTCAACCAAGACTTTTATCTTGGGACGGAGGGAGTATATACTATTCGAATCTTAAATATTGTTTGATTTTCTACATCCACACTCATAATTTCATTTATTAATAATTAAGCACACCTGAATGACTGAATGAAATAAAACTCTGATTGATAATTGAACACTGAATGAATAAAAGTGTTTGATAATTATCTGTCTGAATCATGTGAATGAAGGTACTTTTTCATTTTAACCCTCTCAGTTATTTTGAATAAAATTTTCTAATATATATATACACACACACCCTCACACTATCACACACATATCAAATTATCATTAATGAACCTTAAAATACATGATAAATTTTATAATCTAAATGTTTTTTTTTCGAATATAATAATATATTAATCAAATACATCAATATCAAGTATAATATTATCTCATTCGTTCTAAAATATAAAATTGTCATTCAATTTTTGAAAGTCAATTTTAGATATTTTAAATTTTGTAATATATTTGTTAATAATTAAATACATCAATATCAAGTATAATAATAATCCATTCATTCCAAAATATAAGATCATTATTAAAATTTTAAAAGTCAATTTAAGACATTTTAAATTTATAAAAAAATATATATATTTAAATATAATAATACAATTATACAAAGTACATTAATATAAAATATAATAATAGCCACTCTCTCAAAAACATAATATCAGTTTTAATTTTTTGAAAGTTATTTTTAGATATTTTAAAACTTAAAATTAGTATAAATTCATTTAATTTTAGTAAATACAAAATACTAATAATTATGAAATTTATTGTTTTATAATTGTGAATAAATAAAATTGTAAACTAATTTTTAGAAAATTAATAATTATTTTATATTATAACTAAGAGAGTGCTAAACGTAATATTAAATATATAATATAATATATATTATGACATCTCCCCAAATTATACAAGGAATTATTTCTCGCTATATATTATTGCTGAGATATTTTTTGCGAGAGATAAAATTAATCACTATTTTATTAAAATAAGTTTTGAAAATTAATTATAGTGAATATAAATTATATTATTTAAAAATATATTAATTTTTTTATTATAATAAATTTACTTGTAATAATATTTTTTAAATAATTTATAATATCGATTATTTATTTTAATAAACTTTGAAGTAAATAATTTTAAAATTTCATAGATCGATAATGACAAAAAGAAAGAGAAAAAAAAGATAATGGCGCTGCTTTGTGGACAGAGATATGAATATCCGTGAAGCCATCCCCCTCCTTCTAGCTCTGATACATCAATTTCTCCGGTGTCCCTCCTCAATCCATCTCTCTCTGCCCCACCGATAAACTCTATACATCTCGCTTACTTTCCCCATCTCTCTTCTCGCTCAAAGTGGAACCCTAGAAAGTAAGTTTCTTTGCCCCGCTCAAATTGGAACCCTAGAAAGCAATAATGCAAATTGAAACTATTTGAGCAAGTAATTTCAGTCTTGGGGTTTCCATTTATATTCATATTTCTCTCCTCTAGCCCTAATCTTGGTCTGATTGCCACTATCTTTCCCCTATTTCTCTCCTCCCTCTAACCAGCACTAGTTGGTTTGTTGTGGCGGCTGTGTGTTCAGATTTCTCCTACTCCATTGTTGATCCTAAATTAAAGGTTAGTTTCTAATTTTGAATATATACTATTAAGCAACTCAGTCTTATTGATACCTAATTGTGGGTATTTCATTATACATGTTGTTTGGTAATAATTAGGGACGTACACAATTTGTTTGATAAATTGTCTACTTGAACTAGATAGTTAGCAACTCAGCTTGAACTGCTTTAATTTGAACAAAACTTTAACGAGTGTGAGATACAATAAGATCAATGTACAATATACAGAACTAACAGTATTTTTGTTTAAGCTATAGCAATATCAAAAGTGAGATACAATAAGATCAATGTACTTATAGTATAGTGGGACTATATATTACCTGGAAAAGGCAAAACCAAAAGGGAATTGCAGCCACAATGAAATTGAATGTATTATAAACATAATTTATATTGCAATTGTTTTCTCTGTGTTTGTAGTCAGCTGAAGTATAGTAACACATTTAGAACTCAAGACTTCTAAAAGCTTGAACTTGGCTAGTCACTTGATCTGCCAAGATAAATTTTGAAACTGCAACTTGCAGGCACAGAAATTAAGATAGAAGTTGAGATGACATATCCGAGTTCAAATTCATTTTTTAGAGTTTGTTTTCCTCCAACTTTTTTAATTTATAACTGATTAGTTTCTGATTGTTTCATTTCTCCTGTATTATGCATAGTTATCGTGCACTGATTGCGGACAAGTATTTGGACAGAAAAGTGTACAAGGACACACTCAGTGTATTACAGAAACCGTATGTATTTTCCCTTTTCTTATTCTTCATGTATTCATTTCCTAATCTAAGTTGTTAGGTGTGTCCATTTTTGTGAATTTGTATAACCCTGAGATTTTTGATTACTGGATTCCTTTTTTAAATTTCTTTTACTGACGTTGTTTATGCTAATATAGGCTGCGATTAATTGTGGGAAAGTTATATAGGTGAAATGGTTATTTGTAGTAACCTACATTAAAATGATGCTCTCCACGTAAATTGTTTAATAATTTCTTGATGACACAACGAGGATGTTATTTGTACAAAGTTCAGTCCAATATGTTGATGTCTTGATGTTATTGTCTCTATCTAAATAGCATTAATGTGATAACATAGTAATTTGAGAATTATGCTAACACCTTTTTATACCTAAGCAAACATCATTCTGAGCCCCATTTCTTTAATTAATGTTTCGATGGGTTGAAAATCAGTAACCCTCTATCTGGCTATGGTCAAGAAGGAACAATGAAAAGGAAGATATTTTATAGCTTAAGAAGAAAAGCCCAAATACCTAAGCTCACCATCAATATGCCTGCAATGTTTGTTATCTACTCTAATGAAGAGAAGAAAAGTATCTGCATAAATATCCTTTTTGATCTTTATATAATTTATGCGACTAATTATATTTCTAGCAGAAGCTCTATTTATTTGGTGGAATGAAGTAATTTTTTGTTTTCTAATTTCAGGAAAATTATGGTCCCAAGGGACAAGGCAAAACTTCAGCTAATACAACTCTGAAGCCCAAAAGTGACACAAAACAGAGACCCGAGGTTGATATAAATGTTGGACTATCTGAACGTCCTCCGTTTGGATTATCTGAACGTCCTCCGTGGTTTTGTAGGTGAGGTCAAAATGCTAAAAATGGTTGCAGTTTTTTGTTTGTGTTATTTGCAAGGCTCTTCCCTACTCATCAGACAAGTATATGAGCTAAAAGGTGAAAGACTTAGGCATGATGAGGATTTATTGAGCTCATTGAGATGAAAGGGTTAATGTGGTGGGAACCTCAGTGTATTCTTTTGATATATATTGAGCTTTCTTACTCTTTATTTCCTGATGAATTTCAAGTTTTGGGGATTATTAGTTCTAACATGCTCATAAGTAGTTTGAGATAGATAAGTTTCTATGGACTTTAGGCCGTCAATTATAGATTCATTTCAAGTGATAAGAGAAAATGCCAAAACTAATGTGACAAATGTTAGTACTAGATTTTTGTTAGTCAAATGTTAGTACTAAATTTATAGTTTACAAGTAAAGACCCTAAAAGACAAATGTTAGTACTAGATTATGGTTTTAAGTATTGTTATGTTCAAAAGAATTAGTTTGCAGGTGGACTTTATTTGTTCAGTTAGATTAATGTCATTGTATGATTTATTTTCTGTTCATTGGCAGGAGCACATGTTACCTTTGTTGTGATTTGACTCATTTCAAGAGTTCAACATGAGGTATTCTGAAAGAACAAATGTTTCAGCATTTATTTTACTGTACTATGAAGTTGACTTGAATTCTTTACAAGTATGAAAGTCTAACTTGGTGAATCATATTTGTTGCTTCTTGTTGGGTTGCAAACTTGCAATTATGTTTAAGCATACTTGTACACTAGTTTTGTTTTTTTTCGCCTTAACCTTATTAACTTTTGTTATTCTTGATTTCTAATTTTGTTATATATATACTGTCTTCCCTGTTTACAGCCTGCTAGGAAAACACATTCACTTTACCTTATATTAGTCATACCCATGACGTGTTATGTTCTCCATTTTGGACTACTTTTAGTTTTTATGGCTACATTACTCTTTTCTGTAAAATTATTCACATTCTGATACTCAAGGGTGTCCCATAAGTTGGGGCCTATATGTTTCCAGAGATGAATCTATGCATCAATTTATCTTAGAACCTTGTGATTTTTCCCAAGTTTACTTTGTTATCTAGTAAGTCTATCTGTAAAATAGGATTCAGTGGAGAGTACTATAAATTCCTTTATTCTAATGAGTTGGGTTGGTCATACTGCACTCCGAAGCAGGTAAGATTAGACGGAGTTATTGATTATATTTTCCAAGAGTTTGGACTTTAGAGTTGATGCGTATTTATTTTGTGTCTGCTACAGGTTGTTCATCCAATTCTTGATCAGAGTTTCTTCCTTGACGCATTTCGAAAAATGCGGCTAAAGGAGGAGTTCAGTAAGTTTTACATTCCAGGCAATTTCATCTTTGTTAAAACAAAAGCTAAAGCTTGTTCTAGTGGATTTACTTTTAACCACTTTCAGCTATTGAACCATGGACCTTTCAACAAAATATTGGAGAAGCTGTCATCATTCCTGCTGGATGTCCATATCAAGTTAGAAAACTTAAGGTAGATTGTTAAAACACTTGATAAGAATGGGTATGCGTCTACTTTTATTCCTAAGCTACTATTTTATTCTGTGGTCCATCTGTCTAGTTTTGTTGTTCCTTGCATGTACAAGTTTTAAGACATAGAACAACTTGTTTTTCAAGACCAGAAAAGTATAAAACAATCCTTGCATCACCTTGACTAGTATTTTGAACTTGTAAAAACTGAACAGGAAAGTCAAAATACAATAGGAGTCTTTCTGTTTTAATGAAATCTTGTTTTCCCCCTAAAATTAAAGCTGCTGTCTGATTTCTGGGTTTTGAATCTTCACACACTCATACTCCAATGGGTGGTCTATCTATTGAACACTTTTACTGATAAAACCTAGTGGTTTGGTCTGGTGCTAGTTACAATGGGTAGTAATTTCTGTTGTTTTTTTTCTTCTAGTTATTGATATTTCAGTTTCGATAACTGATAGTGATTTTTTCCTTGATGCATGTGCAGTCCTGTGTTAATGTAATTCTGGAGTTCATCTCACCCGAAAATACTGCTGAGTGCATCAGATTGGCTGATGAACTCATTCTACTTCCTCTACATCACAAAGCAAAAGAAAAAATCCTAGAGGTAGTACTAGTAGTTTACTTGCTCTTATATTTTCCTCTGTATTTTCGATGCCAAATGTGTAAATAAACAAAAATTTGGCTTCTGCAGGTGGAAAAAATGACGCTCTATGGTGTCAGTGCTGCAATCGAGGAATTTAGCAAGCTTACACATCTGGAGTAAGTAGTCCATTGGAAACAGGCACTTTCTGCTACGGTACTTGGCTTATATGGTCTTTGTCGATGCTTAATTCATGAAAATTTGACAAAGTCTTTTATGTAACAACTTACAATGCAATTTAGCTTTTTTCCATTTTCTGGTCAGGTATATGTAACTGAAATGTCAGAAACAACCAAAGAGCGATAACTGTTCCATCAGGTTGCTTCCTTCAACCAGACAAACATGAAAATATCATGGTGTTGCAGATTACTTTAGTGGTTCTTTCTGATAAGATTGTTTATATATGGCACTAGTGTTAACCTCTTGATGACAGATAGTGTCAACTAAGACGGATACAAAGTTGATAGTTGATTGTAAAGATGATGAATGATCATGTACCGGATCATTTTATTTAATTAATAATATTTGAGTTTTTTTGTATTTCTGTCATAATTTGTTATGGGGTTATTGAGCTACAATTTATTTTGTTTGTAAAATAATTTTGACATTCGTTACATAACAAAAGAAAAGGCAACATTTATATCGTTGCAAATCATAACTTTCGTTGCATAGAAAAAGCAAACCACAACGTATAGTGTCGTTGTTAATTGACAATAATTTTTGTTGCTCTCTAAAAACAATCACCTTCGAATAGTATTGTTGCTAATTAATTATAATTATCCATAACAAAATCAACGGCAATGCAAAATTTCGTTGTAAATTAATATATAACCTGTTTATTTTGTATATTTAGCAACAAACATCGTTGTCAAAAAGTACACAATTAGTAACGAAAATCAATTAAGGCAACAATTTCTATATTGTTGAGCAACAACAAATATCGTTGGCAAATGTGTATCAAACGCAACTAATTTCATTTTCATTGGCACAAAAGTTTTTTCTTTTCGTTGCCAATTAGGCGGATTTTGCAACGAAAGTTGTTTTTCAGTAACAATTTCTTAATAATTTTGTTACAAAATATTTCGTTGCTAAATGATATATGATTTTACACGAAAACAAATTTCGTTGCTAAATATCTCACTTTCAGTAACGAAAAAAAATAATTCGTTACTAGACAATTAGCAACGCTCATTGCGCAACGAAATGTCCAACGACCGAAAAATCGTTGCAAATGATCTTTAGCAACGACATTTTACACATTTAGCAACGATAACCATTTGTTGCAAAATCGCCATTTTTTGTAGTGTATTTTGGGAGCGTAATATTTTGGTATCAGAGCTTAGGGATATGGTCGCTGACGGAGATTGGAGTCTAGAACTAGGAGGGGAGGGACGAATAATATACTTCGCTAGTGTGTGACTTACCTAAGTTGACTTTTCTTACTTAATAAATTGACAATTGTTATATGTCAATTAACCTTGTTTTGAAGCGGTATTCTAGAATGAGCAATGGAGAAATCATGATGACAAGGAAGATGGAATCTGAAATGAAAGCAAGGCATTCTCAACTTTTCGAAATACCAGGTACGTAAATTTCGGGGACGAAATTTCATAAGGAGGGAGATTGTAAGACCCCAGATGTTATGAAATAAAAGTATTCAATTTTTCTATTTAGTAAATGGTTAAATTGATAAAAGTTTAAAGTTAAGGGTGAAATATGTAAATTTTGCAAAGTAAGCAAGTGTTATAAAATATTCATTGTTGTCGGTGAATATTCGTTTGATCGTGGAATATTCTTGTTGTCGGAGAATATTCGTACGACGACGCAGCTATTTGTGGGCCCTACAACGGAATAACTGTCGGATATAGAAAGTGACAGAAATAACCTTTTTATAAATAACGGTAAAACTTTTACGGTTAAACTGTTGAAATACCCGGTGGTTAAAATACAGTAATACGCGGTGTTGCACAGTAGCACACGGTATTGCACATTATTTTGAATTATTGATTCTTACGTAAGAAGACACTTACTCAATTATTGTTACAGTAATTACTGTTCAATATTTTATATTATTGACTCAATAATTGCTACGTTGATATTTTATATTATTGACTCAATAATTGTTACATTGATATTTTATTGACTCAATAATTGTTACGTTGCTATTTTATATGATTGATTCAATAATTGCTACAGTTGAGATTTTGTATTATTGATTCAATAATTGTCACTGCACAGTATTCCACATTATCAACTCAATAATTCATATTATTTGAATAATATTATTAGATAGCATTATTGACAATGTCTAAGAAAGTTCTGTCTAGGAAGGGTTATTTAATTGCGCGCTAGTAATGAGAAGTCCTTATCGGAAGGCTCCCTCTTTCCTGGGTACGACCTAGTTGTCAATATTGTAGTTCTGTAATATTATTTGTTAATAATTATTTATTTATTTATATGATAAGAAAATATTTATTTTGTGGATATAAAAGAAGGAATTAGCGATGATGTATTTTTATCAGTATTTTGGTGTGGAAAATCATCCGTTTATGGATTTCGGATAATTTATGTTTGAAATTTGGAAAAACTTCCTTCTACAAAGTTGTAGAGAATTAAATTTCCTATAGAAATACATAGAATTTGTATTTTTTTGATAAAAGGGCTATTTATTATGAATTATTGAAGTTTTGAAAAATAAATATTTTTTTATAAAATGGTGGGCCCCACTTTTGGTTGGTGTGGAATGCTGATGGCTTTCTTGGGGAGGCGGCTGGAAAATTTTCTAAAAAATTATTATTTTATTAATTTAGTCTACTTTGGCATCCTAAGCATTTCCTATAAATAGGGTGCTTAGGTTAGAATTGAAAATCACACCAGAATCAGAAGTTTTCTCTCTACAAATATCGAGCGTATTTTTGTGAGTATTTAGATACTTTAAGTATTACTATTCAGTGCAAGTTTCCTTCGGTATTATATCCGATATTCTGGTCAGAAATACTATTCTTTTAAGGTAAGGAATGTTATTTTCTTCCGTAAATGATGTTATTCTTTTCAATATCATTATACCAAAATATTGTCATAGATTTTATTATAAAATTCTTACTTTTTTCGTCGGGATTACTATTCATGTATACGGGCACTATTCACAGAAAAATTAAATTTTCTTCTATATGTCCAAGTTGCTTGTTAAGGTTCCTATCTTTGATTGGATCCAAGTTTTTATCTTTATTCTTGAATTTTGCTCCACAAAGTATTATTATGGAGTATTTTTGAACTTGGAGATCGATGTTTTGATCATATTGTTTTTATTATCATTTATAACATTTTTATAATCCTGGTGATGAAATTTCTCTTTGACTTGGAGTGCAAAGATAGATTGTTGACTGGTATGTTCATGACCATTGAATTTACAATTGAATATCTTTAGCTTAAAGGCAAAGGTGAATTGATCAACATGGTTATAATTATTGTTTATATAAATTCTGGAATGATTAGATATTTTTTGAGATACGAATATCTTTGGCATGTAGTGCAAAGATGACCTGTTGTTGAATATCTTTGGCCCGTAGTGCAAAGATGAACTATTAATGAGTATCTTTGGCCTGTAGTGCAAAGATGAGCGGTTGATTTATTAATATCTTTGGCCTGTAGTGCAAAGATGAATGATTAATTGTTGAATATCTTTGGCTTGTAATGCAAAGATGAATTGATTAGCATGATTATGAACAGGAACTGTGATTTGGTATAACCATGATCTTTGGTGTTTCAGGTAAAGACAGGTGATGAGAATTATCTTCGTCCGGAGTGCGAAGAGGAATTCATCAAGATAATTATGATCATGAACTTAATTGATTATGGACAGAAATTGTTGATTGATGTTACAGGGATAAAATATTATTGGTGGACTTTTAACATGGAGAAGATAATAGACATTATAGTATATTTGACTCTTCTAATGGATTGCTCGTTCCGCTGCAACTATGGTTGAAAAGTTTTACCATATGTTTAAATCTCTGATTTATTACTGATGAAAACTATTGATAATATAATTATCTTTAGTCATGATATTCTTTACTGGGCTATTTGTGCTCACCCTTTTGCTTCACAATTACTTTCAGGTAATAAGAGTATAACGGGGTCGAGCAGGGATAACAGAGGAATAGAACGATGGTCTTTAGCTGTTAAGGTTTTCCTTAAAACAGTATGAGAAGAATTATATTGAGAATTTAAAATGTGTGTGTCGTATTTTATACGTCATTTTAACAGTTGATTTTGGTGAACCAAATAGGCTGAGGTGAACCCAACTTTGGAAGGGTGTTTTGCCACTATCATACAAGATGTCTAATCACCTACGACTTCGGGTTATCATAAGACATGGTTGTGCACATCCACTTGCTGATTATATCTATGAGCACTACCTTTATAATATTGGAGTTTGGTTGAAATATAATTCTCAATTGGAGACAATGGAGATAATTATATGGCAAGAGAAGACCCACCATTGGAAAGAACATGATAGTAATCTTCTCATTTTTCTTTGGGGTCTATTGGGTCAACCAAGGATAATTCTCAAGTCATATGATATCTATTATAACTTAGATGCATGGCCTCCCATGTACGAAGGTTTCCTTGAGCATTTTCCAAAGATTTTAATTCCTAAAATAGTTATTGACTGTACCTTTCTGTAACGTATTATTGATTTGGAGTATGGGCACTGTATTTGTATTGAAACTCATAGTTTAATTGTGGTCGTATTTTGTACGACAGTTTAAAAGTTGGAATTTGAATATTTATATTTAGAATTTTTGTTGAGTGTATTTCGTGGCGACCCAGAATGGGTTGGGTGGATTGGACCTATTTTGGGGGCGTTACAAAGATGAACAACCCTAACATAGGGGATTAATGAAGATGCTTTAAGCGTTAAGATAATGTGCACAGTATCAGTACGAAGGGCTGAGCTCCCTAAGTACGAGAAGTAAAGTCTATAGTCTTATGACTGTTAAAGGTTGGAAAGGTTAATATACTTGACAATCTAAGACTCGGTTCAAGGTCTTAATGACCCTCAGAAGTAATTTGACTCTTGATTAATATTCTTGATTAAAAAGTTGAGGAGTAATTTGACTCTTGATTAATATTCTTGATTCAAATGTTGAGCTTTTCTGTTATTCAGAATTCTTTTATTCGCTTATTATTATTCTTTCATGTTTTTATACTTGCGGGCATTCGTGGTCACTATTGCATAATAACATTGCAGATAAGAATGAATAGTCTGGTGAGCCTTCTAGTAGCAAGGGAAAAGGAAAATCTAACAAGTGATGAAGACTTGTGTTGTCATTAACAATGTTAAAGTTCAAAACTTATGTGTGATGATTTAAGACTTATTTATTTACGTTTTCGCAACAGAGATTTAAGGTTAAGTATAACCTGGGATTTATGATGTATTATTATGTCAGATGATGAAAGATGATGATTTATTTATCTAATAAATGAATTTCATTATTTATGGGTAGATAGTTGTATGATATTAGAACAGTGAACACTAAATCCTGTGAAAATTAAGATACCGGATTTGGGGGTGTCACAGTTCTTCGAGAACTACTTCCCGAAGAGCATGTAAAATAGAGTGGAGGTAAAATTCCTAGAGTTAAAACAAGGTGAAATGACAGTGGCGCAATACGCGGCTAAGTTCAACTAACTAGCGCAATTTGCGGAGCACCAAGTTGGTGATGAAGAAAGGAAGGCTAGGCGATTCGAACAAGGGCTGAAGCCTTGGCTATTCAATAAGGTGTCAGTTCTTCAGATCAATTCTTTTGCAACACTGCTGGAGAAGGCTATTATCGCCGAGGGAGGAAGTGAAGCTTTGAGCTTGTATAACAATGAGAGGAGAGGAAAGAACACTAGTAGTGAAAATCGTGGAGGAAGCAGTGGCGGAGGGAGTAACTCCGGGAAGAGAAAGTGGGACAACAACAACAACAACAGCAGCAGCACCAGGAAAATTTTAAAAAAAGGAGTGGAGCTTGTAATAAGTGCGAGAAAAGTCACCATGGGGAGTGTTGGAAAGGAAAAAACACGTGTTGTAATTGCGGCCAAGTGGGGCACATATCGCCAAACTGCCCAAAACCGAAGAAGATCAGGGGATGTTTTGCTTGTGGATCAACGGAGCACCAAATAAAGGACTGCCCAAAGAAAGGAGGTGGTGGAACTAGCGGAGGTCAGGGTGGAGGTAGCAAGTTGATGATTGGAGGACCCGCACAACCCAACCGATTGACCGCCCGAACATTTAACATGACCGTCTAAGATGCGGTAGCTGCAAAGGACGTAGTGTCAGGTATAATCCCAATCAATAATATAAATGCTTACGTATTATTTGATTCGGGTGCAACCTGTTCTTTTATATCTAAAGAATTTGCTAGTAAACTTAATTCACCCCGAGAAAGATTAGAAAATCCCTTGAACATAGAAGTTGTGAATAAGGAAGTGATCCCTGTAGAATACGTTTATCGAAATTATCGCGCAAACATTAGAGAACATGAACTAAAAGTAGACTTGATTCCTATTAGATTGGGAGAGTCTGACGTAATACTGGGAATGGATTGGTTGTATAACCATACTGCGATAATTGACTGTCAGAATAAATGTGTGAACCTTCAGACTCCGAGTAAGTCTAAGGTAGTGTTTTATGGTAGCTCATCGCTTAAGCAATCGTGTTGCGTTACGATGATGCAGGCCAAGAAATTGTTAAGAAAAGGATATGTAGGTTATTTAGCTTACATCGTTAATACTCGAAAAAAGGGAGTAGAAATTAAGGATATATCCATAGTGAATGAATTTCAAGACGTGTTTCCGGACGATTTGCCTGGTCTTCTGCCAGACAGAGAAATTGAATTCGTAATAGATTTAGCACCGGGAATGACACCGATTTTGAAAGCTCCATATAGTATGGCGCCAGTAGAAATGAAGGAATTTATGATACAACTGCAAGAGTTATTGGATAAGGGTTACATTCGACCAAGTGTGTCTCCTTGGGGAGCACCAGTGTTATTCGTTAAGAAAAAGGACGGATCGATGAGGCTCTGTATCGATTATCGAGAATTGAATAGCGTAACGATCAAGAACCGATATCCGCTACTGAGGATAGACGACTTATTTGATCAACTGAAGGGAGCAAAATGTTTCTCGAAGATCGACCTACGGACAGGATATCACCAACTGAAGGTACGGGATGAGGACATACGAAAGACTGTGTTTCGGACCCGTTATGGACATTACGAGTTTTTGGTAATGTTATTTGGTTTGACTAATGCTCCGGCAGCATTTATGGACTTGATGAACCGAGTTTTCAAGCCATACTTGGATACATTTGTAGTGGTTTTTATCGATGACATTTTGATGTACTCGAAAATAGAGGAAGAATACGCCGAACATCTGAAGATAGTTTTGGAAGCGCTAAGGAAGGAGAAGATGTATGCGAAATTTTCTAAGTGCGAATTTTGGATGGAGAAGGTTCAATTCTTAGGCCACGTGGTGGATAAGGATGGAATCTCAGTAGACCTCGCAAAGGTCGAAGCAGTAAGTAATTGGGAACAGCTGAGGACACCGACGGAGGTGAGAAGCATTTTAGGGTTAGCTGGGTACTATCGAAGATTCATCCAAGATTTTTCCAAGATAGCAACCCCGTTGACTAATCTGACGAGGAAGACGGTAAAGTTTGTATGGACCGACAAATGCGAAGAGAGTTTTCAAGAACTGAAGAAGAGATTGAGCGAAGCACCTGTGTTATCATTACTAGATGATACGGGAAATTTTGTGGTGTATAGTGATGCATCGCACAAGGGACTTGGCTGTGTGCTTATGCATCACGACAAAGTCATTGTGTATGCATTACGACAATTGAAGGATTACGAAAAATGATACCCTACTCACGACTTAGAAATAGCGGCAGTAGTTTTTGCGTTAAAGATTTGGAGGCATTATTTGTACGGGGAGAAATGTGAGATATACACGGACCACAAGAGTCTGAAATATATCTTCACACAGAAGGAGTTGAACATGCGACAGAGAAGGTGGTTAGAATTAATCAAGGACTATGACAACGATATTCTTTATCACCCGGGAAAGGCAAACGTGGTTGTCGACGTTCTAAGCAGGAAAGGAAGGGAAAAATTGTTTCATTTGACGACTCAAGAAGAGTTGATAAGAGAGATGGAGAAATTAGAGATAGAAGTGAAAGGACCAGGAAAGTCTAAAGAGAAGTTGTTTGTAATGGAAGCTCATCCGACATTGTTGGATAGGGTAAAGGAAGCACAGGAGAAAGATGAAGAATGTGAGAAGATCAGAAAAAGGATCACAGAAAATGAGGAAGAGAAATTCCGAATAGATAAAGACGGTATTTTGAGATTTGAAGAAAGAGTATGGGTACCAGCGGTAACCGAGCTAAGGGAAGAGATTTTGTACGAGGCACACAATACGACGTATTCTATTCACCCGGGAGGCACGAAGATGTACCGAGATTTGAGGCAATATTTTTGGTGGCCCAATTTGAAACGGGAGGTTACAGAGTGCGTCAGTAGATGTTTGACTTGCCAACGCATTAAAGTAGAGCATCAACGGCCGAGTGGTTTACTACAATCGTTAAAAATACCAGAGTGGAAATGGGAGCATATTACGATGGACTTCGTGGTAGGACTTTCAGTTACGCAGCAAAGTTATGATGCCATTTGGGTTATTGTGGATCGACTTACGAAGACCGCACATTTTCTACCAATCAAGATCCGCTACAGTTTGAATCAGTTAGCAAGCCTATACGTAAAGGAGATTGTTTCACGACATGGAGTGCCGATGTCAATCTCTGATCGAGATCCGCACTTCACATCAAATTTTTGGAAGAGTTTGCAAGAGAGAATGGGAACATAGTTGAGGTTGAGTACCGCTTATCATCCTCAGACAGACGGACAAAGTGAGCGAACTATACAAACGCTAGAGGACATGCTTAGAACTTGCGTGATGGATTTCAAGGGAAATTGGGACGACCACCTACCCTTAGTTGAATTTGCGTATAATAATAGTTACCATGCGAGTATCGGCATGCCATCGTATGAAGCTCTTTATGGAAGAAAGAGCAGAACGCCACTATGTTGGGATGAAGTCGGAGAGCGACAAATACTCGGACCAGAGTTAGTTCAACAAACCGCCGACGTGGTGACGGTGATAAGAGCCAGACTAGTAGCAGCTCAAGATCGTCAGAAAAAGTACGCAGATTTGCATCGACAGGACCGAGACTTCAAAATTGGCCATTTTGTGTTCTTGAAGGTATCTCCATGGAAGGGGAAGATCCGTTTCGACAAGAAAAGGGGAATTGAGTCCAAGATTCATAGGACCGTTCGAGATACTAAAGCGAGTGGGCGAAGTGGCACACAAAGTTGCGTTACCACCCGAGTTGGAGTACATCCACAACGTGTTCCACATTTTCGTGTTGCGACCATACAAGGCCGACTACAAGCACGTGATTTCTTACTAGCCTATTCAAGTGGAGAAGAACTTGGCATATGAAGAGATTCCTGTCCAGATATTAGATAGGAAAGAGCAGACATTGAGAAATAAAATTATATCTTCTGTAAAAGTACTTTGGCGTAACCACGATGTCGAGGAGGCAACGGGGGAGTTAGAAGATAGGATGATGAGGGACTATCCCCATCTATTTGTGTAAACTTATAACAATTCTGGGATGAAATTTTTATAAGGGGGGGAGGATGTAATACTCGAGATTTTTCTAATATTATTAAATGAATATATTAATGGGAATGAATATTTATTTAAATATAAATAAATTATGACTTAACTCAATTATATTAAATTGAATGATTATAATAATTGAGAATATATAGAGTTGCGATAAACTCGTTGAAGGCCTTGTGTGGCACAGTGATGAGATATATTAATTGACGAAGGATTTATTAAGTGAACAATTAATTAATTGCAAATTATTGTTAATTGTTATCGTAGAATATTAATTAATTGTTATAGAATATTAATGATAATTAATTAATGATGTGGGGATGACTATTATTGCAAATAATATAATAATAATAAGCAACGTATTCATAAATATAATAAGATCAATATTCATGTGATAATTAATCCTATGATTATTAATTAAGTGTTATTAATAATTACGAGGAAGGGATTAAGTAATATTATTGTTAATTTATAAGATAATGAATTTATTAATTCATATGTGCAAGCATGCAATATTAAAAGTGTAACGTATAATAACCAACTATATTATATAGTGTAATACAACATCTATGTGACTATATTATATATAGAAACCATATAATAAGATTCATATTTATTGAAGCCATATGAATGCATCATGAAATGCTTATGTGACAATGTGTATATGAATATACATTAAAATAATGTACATGGGTTGTATGTGTACAATTTTTCCTTACTATATTAACATATTACTTATTCATTGGGAATACATTGTGGCATTTCATTATAGCCTAACCATACATTATACAATCTAAGTGGATATATACATGTTGAGCCTTAGAGTTGTATATATGCATGAATGCTGAGTTTATTTTTGGTTATCCCTTATTATTAGTCTCATTTCCCTTTTCACGTGCATAGCATCATGAAGCTAAAGCCTATTTCCTCAAACTCACAAACTCAGCTTGCTAGCTATCATCATGAAGGAGAATGGCTGATTGCTACAGCTTCACTATTTCACAAACTAATCTATCTACTACTTGTTTGAGACCATAAAGAGCTTTCTTTATCTTATAGACATGATTTGGATATTTTTCATGTTCAAATCTGGGAGGTTGCTTTACGTATACCTCTTCATTGATGTATCCATTGAGGAAGGCGCTTTTCACGTCCATTTGATAAAGCTTAAATTTCTTGTAACATATAAATGCTAACAAGATTACGAATAGACTCTAGTCTTGCAAATGGGGCATAAGTTTCATCGTAGTCAATCCCTTCTTGTTGATTATATCCTTGAGCTACTAATCTAGCTTTGTTGCGAGTGATAGTTCCATGCTCATCAAGCTTACTCTTGAATACCCATTTTGTCCCTATAATAGAAAAACCTTCAGGAGGAGGCATAAGTTCCCATACTTGGCATCTTTCAAATTGTTGAAGTTCCTCTTGCATTGCCATAAGCCAACTTTCATTAAGGATAGCTTCCTTAGCATTCTTTGGCTCAACTTTTGACAAGAATGCAGAGAATGCACAATGATTTTGTAAGCCTCTTCGAGTGGTGATTCCTTTATTGATATCTCCAATGATATTTTTCGGTGGATGATTCTTGAGATATCTTGCAGTCTTAGGCATATGGACATCGTGTATTATTTCTTCTTGTTGGGGGATGTCTTCCTCAAGTTCTTGTGTTATTTCTTGTTCCTCTTCATGCGAATTGTCTAATTCAGCTTGCTGAACTTCTTCATTCGGTTTGCTGAATATACCTTTTCGGTTTGCTGGATCCGCTGATGTCTCCAAGTTACCTGCATCCTCATCTCTTTCTTTTGGAAGAACATTGTTAGTTTCACTGAATGTAACATGAACATATTCTTCAACACTTAACTTGTTAACATTAAATACACGATATGCCTTACTATTTTATGAGTAGCCAATAAAAATACCTTCATAGGATTTAGCATCAAATTTTCCCAAGTTATCATTAGTAATGAGAATAAAGCATTTAGAACCAAAAACTTTGAAATAACTTATGTTAGGAATTTTACTATTTAAAAGTTCATAAGGGGTTTTCAAAATGATTGGATGAATAAGTACTCTATTCAAAACATAACAAGATGTATTTACAGCTTCAGCCCAAAACTTCTTAAGAAGTTTACTCTCTTGTAACAAGGTTCTAGCTGTTTCTTGTAATGTTCTATTCTTTCTCTCCACTACTCCATTTTGTTGAGGAGTTCTCGGAGCTGAAAATTCATAGCTAATTCCCTTTTGATCACAAAATATTATGAAGTCCTTTTGAAATTCAGTACCATGATCACTTCTAATTCTAATGAGTTTGAAACTATACCTTGTTTCAAGATTTCTTATCAATTTTTCAAATTCTTTAAATGCTTCATCTTTTGTTCTTCAAAACAATAACCATGTATATCTAGAAAAATCATCAACTATTACAAAAGCATAAAACTTACCATTAATACTAGTATGTCTTTCTGGTCCGAACAAATCAAGATGAAGTAATTGCAAGGGAGAAGAAGTTTATACCATGTTCTTTGCGGTGAATGATGTTCTTACTTGTTTCCCGAGTTGACAAGGAACATAAACTCCCTTCTTTCCATACTTTATCTTTGGCAATCCTTTGACAAGGTTCTTTGAGGATAGTTTCTTGATTAAATCCATGTGAACATGTCCCATCCTTTTATGCCATAAGTTAGCCTCATCTTACATAATGACAAGACATAGTTCTTCATCTTGTTGCTCAAAATCAAGATTATATATATTTCATTCCCTTTGTGCAACTAGAGTAGAATTGTTAGAACCATGGGAAATTGTGCATTTTTCTTTTTCAAAAAATACTTGATGACCACTATCCATTAATTGACTAATACTTATAAGATTAAATTCAAGTCCACTAACAAGATGTACATTATCAATATTGACCTTACCATTGCCGATTTTACCTTTCCCGATAACGTCGCAAGTTCGATTGTCTCCAAAAGTAACCGTTCCATTTTTCTTCTTGATTTTTAATTCTACGAACTTTGATTTGTCACCAGTTATGTGACAAGAACATCCACTATCAAGAATCCATTTTTGAGATGGAACCCTTGCCTTGAAACACACCTGTCAAGAAAAGATAATTCATCCTTTTGGTACCCACATCTTTTTGGGTCCTTTAATGTTAGTTGCAAGTATATCACTCTTTTTAATCCATAACGTTTTAATCTTATTTCTCTTAAAACAATTTATGTCTAAGTGACCTTTAATACCATAATTTTTACACGTTGTGAAAGGAGAACAATAATTTAATCTAAAACGTGATTTCAATTTTATCATGTTCACATTCCCCTTTTTATGTATAGGGTTGTAACCAATTCCTTGTCTTTCAAAAGTAGGTCTTTGTTTACCTAAAATGACATTTAAGTTTTCTTCTCCTTGAACAAACTTAGCAAGAGATGATTTTAATAAATCTATTTCCTTTTAAAGTCCATTAGTAGGAATGGTTTTACAAAGAGATTCATCACTAAATGCATCAATACATACATCTCTCATTTTAAGTTCATTAGTCAATTTTTGAACTTCATTATTCAAAAAATTTACTCTATTGAAAAGTATTTTGTTATAATTATCAAGGTAATCATTCTTTGCAATCAAAACCTTTTCTTCTTTACAAAATGATTCTTTTTCGATTTCTTTCTTTTCATCTATTAAAAAGTCAACTTCACTCATTAATGAATTAACTAGTCCCTTTAAACATGCATTCTTTTCTTTCAATTTTTCATTTTCTTGTTTCAAAGAATTAAACTCATAAATGGATACCTCGTTTGATTCACCTTCTATTCCCATGAAGCAGACTTGAGCTAGTTCATCTTTGGCATTAACCTCGACTTCGGTCTCCTCTTCATCACTCCAAGTGACATGTGCTTTGTTTCTCTTGTTGTCCTTGAAACTTGTTTTTCCTTTGTTATTTAGTTGAAAGCAGTCCTTTTTGAAGTGACCAGGACGTCCACATTCGAAGCATGTTTTTTCGGTTTGCTTTCCTTTGAACTTGTTTGAGTTGAACGTATTCCTCCTCTTATTCTTCCTTTGAAGTAGTCCTTTGAGTCTTCTTGACATCATAGCAATTTCTTCATTGGAGTCATCATCAAGTTCATCTTCATTTTCTACATTAAGAGCTAAAACTTTTCTTCGAGGGGTTTCCTCCTCGTCATCATATCTCTTTAATTGATGTTCATATTCCTTAAGTTCACCAAACAGAGTTAAAGTATCCATAGTAAAAATAGTAGCAGAATCTTGAAGAGTAGTAATTTTAGAAGCAAACCTTTTGGGCATAGCCCGAAGTAACTTACGGTTAATCTCACTTTGTGGGATTGATTTGTCAAGCAGCTTCAGAGAGTTTAGTAGAATAAGGAACCTCGCTTGAGCTAATTTTATGGTTTTGTCTTTCTCAAGTTTAAACATTTCATAGTCGTGCATGAGCATACTTAATTTGACTTCTCGAACTTTGGATGTACCTTCATGGCTCACTATTAAAGTGTCCCACATTTCCTTAGCAGTGTTTCAAGATGAAACTTTGTTGATCTCAGATTGTACCATGCAACTAAGTAATGTGTTCATTGCCCTTGAATCGTAGGAGGCCATGTACGTTTCAGTTGAGTTCATTTCGAGCAAGGTCTTTGGAGTACCGTCGTCTTTCCTTGGAGTAACTGGTCCATTCTCCATGACCCACCATTCTCAAGGATCCTTTTTAAGATAGATCCTCATTCGAAATTTCCAGAAGTTGTAGTTTTCTATTCCATGCAGCAGATGAGGTCTATTTATTGATTGACCTTCTTGATTGTTGTTCCCGAATTGTGCCATGTTAGAAGCTTTCCCTACAAGTCACCTTTAAGACCAAGAGAAGTAGAGCCAAGCTTTGATACCAAATGAAATTCAGATAAGGCACACTTAGAAGGGGGGTTGAATAAATGTAGGAACAACTATGACCAATTTTTAAGCTTAAGTAACAACTACTGAATTCAACTTACTATATTAACTAATGCACGTGCTGGATAAATACGGTTTGCTGAATTAAAACTTTACTCTTGTTATTTAATGAAAATAACTAGCTTAATTGATTTCTTTGTAGAACCTCTTAGTGTCAACAATTTATCTTATGATAATGAAAATACTTAATTTTTTATTTATAAAAACAATTAAATATCTTTTGTGAGCAAATAAGATAAAGCAAGTAAAAATATGAACACCAAGATTTTTACGTGGTTCAGCTATTACCCTCTATAATAATAGCCTAGTCCACGTCCAATACCAACTAGTATTGGAGACTCAATTTATTTCTTTAAATTGACTCTTTTTACAAAACATTTCATAACCTTGAATTACAATAATTCACTTGAGCACTTTTCCTCCTTGTGCGCCAATGCACTCCTTAGGCACCTATGCTTCCTTGAACATGTTTGTAAACAATCCTTAATCCACCCGGATTAAATTTCTTTAGACAACACTTAGTCTAAAAATATAAGATTACAAATACAGAGGTCTACTGATCAAAGCAAATAATCAATTTAACAATGCAAGGCTCAACTAATGAATGCAATGATCAAAGAATAAAATAGATATTACCAGTTAAGCTCACGAAAATCAGCTGTAGAAATTTGATAATTAATTGCCCAGCAGCTTTGTAATAATTGCACCAAGAATGATATAATAACTTTTCAAGTATGATAGATGCAAAATTAATTCGTAGGTGTTGTAATATAGTACTGATACCTCAGTCGAATTTATAGCTCAAAATATTTACCGTTGCTCTAAATCAATTTCTGTTGTATAAGATAAATTTATTTACGTTGCCAACAGATTTGTTTAGAAAATTAACGTTCCAAAATTATCTCCGTAAAGAGCTAAGGAATAACAAATCCAAGTATATCTCAAGCCAGCATTCCTTCTTAACAGATATATGATAGTGTTAGTTTCGTAATAAATGATAGTTATTATCCAAGAAATCTTCAGTTAAGAGTTCCGAGAAATATGCACGTATGTTGACTTTTCCAAATAGTGATCCACTCAAGTACATATAAAATAATCATGACTCTTAATTTCTGCCGCCTCACACAACCTTTAAATAACTTCTCTTGAAATATATATCTATTCTGAAATAAATGTCAAAAGTAATTCAAAACAATCATGATCTCTTCAAGTATCGAAACTTGTGCAATTCAAAAGAAATTTATATAATCATACTGCCTTTTGAATAACCCAACATAATTGATGTGTCAATTCCGTAAAACATGTTAAAGATTAAACAAAATATTTACGATAGCTATTTTCAATGATAGGCACGTAAAATAAATACTACCTACTTAGAATCGGACACAACAAACCAGTTAGCATATTATTAATCATGCACAAAATATTAATCACTTTTATGCACAAATAAAATATCCTAGAGCCTTGTATTGAAAAATCAAATATTTGCAATGACCTTACATTTATTCTTAAGACTTAAAGTCTTCAAGACCTTTCATCAATGAACCTTTTCTCAATTTCCTGAAATTTCACAATAAACAATTTAGTACATAATATCAAATCATCATCAAAATAATAAGGTCAGAATATTAACAAGTCAACACGTTTCTACCCCGCAGCTGTGAGATCAAAGTTCAGCTTCCGGATGGCCCAATAGGCTTTATGCTCAAGTTCCACTGGGAGATGGCATGCTTTGCCGCACACAAGCTGATATGGAGACATGCCAATTGGCATTTTGTATGTTGTTCGATATGCCCATAAAGCATCATCCAACTTAGTTGACAAATCTTTTCGGTTTGGATTCACTATTTTCTCCAGAATTCTTTTCACCTCCATATTAGATACCATTGCTTGGCCACTGGTTTAAGGGTGATATGTTGTGGCAATTCTACGTGTCACCCCGCACTTTGCTAAGAGAGCTAAAAAATATTTATTGCAAAAATGGCTACCCTCATCACTGATAATCGCTCTTGGTGTGCCAAATTTCTTGAATATATTTCTTTTGCAGAAATTTCAAAATGACATTGGCGTCATTTGTCAGTAGAGCGATAGCCTTAACCTATTTAGAAACAAAGTCTACCGCCAACAAGATGTACAAATTCCTGAACAATAACGAAAATGGTCTCATGAAATCGATCCCCCAAACATCAAAGATTTCCACTTCCAAAATCATGTTAAGTGGCATTTCATTGCGCTTGGAGATGTTGCCCATTCTTTGGCATCTATCACACTTTTGAACGAACTGATGGGCATCTTTGAATAAAGTGGGCCAGTAAAATCCAGCTTGTAACACTTTGGCGGCTGTCCTCTAACTTCCGTAATGTCCCCGATACAAAGATGCATGACAATCATGTAAGATACTATCCGTTTTGCTTTGGGGGATACATTGTCTGATCATCCGATCTGCACACTGCTTGAATAGAAATGGTTCATCCCAATATACCTTAACACATCATGTAGGAATTTCTTTTTTTACTATTGTGTTAAGGCCGAAGGGAGGATATTATTAACCAAATAGTTGTCAAAATCCGCATACCATGAAAATTCGCCGTGAATCAAAAAAAAGTTGTTCATCCGGGAAAGACTCGTTGATTAACACTTTATCATCCTTGTCTTGATTCGAATTTTCCAATCTCGAAAGATGGTCAGCCACCTGATTCTCAGTAACCTTTCTATCCCTGATTTCCAAGTTAAATTCCTGAAGAAGTAAAATCCATCTAATCAGTCGGGGTTTCACGGCCTTCTTGGCAATTAAATACCGTATGGCAGAATGGTTCGTGAATACCACTACTTTTGTTCCAATCAAGTATGAACAAAATTTGCCAAATGCATAGACCACTCCTAGTAACTCTTTCTTGGTAGTTGTGTAATTAATATGTGCATCCGTCAATGTTTTTCTCGTATAGTAGATGACATGAAATATCTTATCTTTGCGCTGGCCCAAAACAGCCTTTACTACATAGTCACTCGCATCACACATCAATTCAAACGATATGGACCAATTCGGTGACACGATGATTAACGAGTGCATGATATTCATTTATTTTGATTCCTTTATGCGTAGTCTATTGCATGTTTGGTTGTTAACAAGGGTTTAATAGGTTTGTTTATAGGTTTCAGGTCGAAATGGAGCTGAGACGAGGAAAATGAGAAGATTGTTGGTTTTTAATGCTAAATTGGATTTATGGTCTTGGCTAGGGACTTAGATTTTATTGTAGATCTATTCCTTAGCTTTCCGTAACATCTTGAATCGTCCCAATCGGAGTTCATATGAAAAAGTTATGACCTTTTTACCAAGCGAAAGTTAAAACCTCAAAGTTTCGAAGTTACAATTTAAATAGCAGTTCCTTGGAGCAGATTTCAACCATGATCCAATCATAATCTGTCAATGCTCAAAGAATAAAAGTTGTAGATTTCGTCGAGAGCTTTGATTTGATAGGTAACAGGCCCCGCAACTCTTTCTGGATCAAACATTATGCTCATTTTATCAAAGGATATTGCAGTAGAAAATGGAAACTCGCCTAGGCGAGATTTGCTAGGCTAAAAACTCGCCCCGACGAGTTTTCTCTGCCAAACTTCACCTCGGGGAGTTTTTATGAAGAAAAATGCGCCCCAACGAGATTGTCGGCAAGAAAACAGTAATTTCTAGTTTTGGAAAGTTTTAGGCAGACTTCTAATACGATTTGGATTGCGAACTTTTAGGTTTTCAGGGATTTTTTTAGACTTTATAAAGACATGTAAGACCCAATATAAAGGGGATCATCTTATATTATCAGATATCATCTTCTACATTCATTCAAACCCTAGTTTTGGAGAATCAAGGCATGTCAAGCTAAACTACTTAATTCAATTCTGAAGGGATGTTGAACCTTATTCATAATTAACGGTTTGAGCAAGTTTACTTTATTTATTCTTTCGTATATAAGATTTATTTTGATTATCTACATAAACTCTTTTGTATGTTATTCAATTAAGTAATTTGGTTTCTGCAGGATTAAATTAGTAAATTGATATAATCTGCTAGATTAAGATATATATTAAGCAAACGATGTATGTCTGATCATAAGTAGCAATTAATGATATTCGATTGTGATCAAACTTTTGGATATTATTAAGATTTTCAGAAGACGAGTTAAATAATTCTTGATTGTGTAATTGTTGTTTGGAACAATCTAATTCTCATTCTTCAAGCTTCTATTGTATTAAATCTAGACTAATAGTTCTGGGTTATATGATAGTTAGGATCTTTTGTTGGTGATCGTCGCATTGGATTTACACATAGGGAGAATTTGATAGTAGTGTGCATACAAGCCAATCATGTATGATGACAAAGCACATACTTTGTAAACAATCTTATTTATTTATTAATAAAATATTCATTTAAGGCATATAATTATCTACATGGTGCTGTTTTTATAATATGTAAATAACCCATAGTTTTAAGCAATGCTTTTAGAATCATGATGAGATCATGATAATGAGATCTAAATTCTTAGAAAGCTTAAAAACTAAAATAGTTCCCAATTGTGGGATTACTAAAATGGGGATTAGTAAATCCGGATAGATTGGTATATATGTTGCTTGCTCATTGGATGAGGATGACTGATCTCATGGTCATTTGTGTGGAGACACTAAAGCAAGTATGTAGGTGCTTATTGGAGAATAAGTTCACTGAACGTGACTCGCTATGGAATACCTAATGGAGTTTTATTCGCCTGTCAATAGGAATTCCTAATGTGATAGTAGTAAATGTGATCCTTGGACTTGAGATCATCATAGTATCTTGTATGTAACAAATTATACTTTGACTAATTCCTTAAGGCCTTTTAAGGCATATATAGGGTATGCTTGGGTGTAATGAGTTACATATGGAGATAATGAATGATCAATAAAGAGTCTACCATCTCTAGTAAAAGAGGAGATATGTCCTATGTGATTCGTTAAATGACAACCCAGGAATCCTTGGCCAAGGTAGAATGAAATTAGAAAAAGGTTTCTAATTTGCATTATTTGGAGTTGTGCATTTTCTAATCGAAATACATATAATTAAATAAATTAAGTCTTGACAGTAAATTCATGTCTTATATTTAATTGGGACGTTGTATGGTGGAAGGATTGAATTGTACAGTAACTATTAACTCACAGGTTCTTTTATGATTAATGTTGAAATCTATATTATCTGGAAAGTCGTTGATCGCTAGGGAGGCTTATCCCTATTGTAGAATAAATGTTATTTATTTAAATAGATTATTAGTTTAATTTGTTTATTTAAATAAGATTAGAATTGTTCTAATTGATTTATTCACAACCGATTTAATATGGAGAACCTATAGGGTCACACCATAAAAGGAAGAAGAATTATTTAAGAAGAAAATGGCATGATAGTAATAATGCATTAAGTATAATTAATTTAATCTATGATGATAGAATAAATTAAATAGCTTAATGTTTATTATTTAATATTTTAGAAATATTAAATATAAATTAATAAGAGGAGTCTTATTAATATTAATATTATTATTATTATTTTAATTCTAAAGGAGTTTAGGAATTAATATAATATCAGTACTCTCTCTCAATCCTAATAAAGATTAGGATATAAATTAATTAAAAGTATTTAATTAATTAATTAAATAAAACCCTATTCTAATTGGATTAGGAGGGTTAACCTAATATCTATATAAGAGAGTCTTATATCAGAAATAAGGTACGTGAATTTTTCAAGAGTTGGGAGTACACATATTCTATAGAGATAGAAACAAGGGTTAAGCCAATAACCCATCTTACTGAGTTCTTCATCTTCCTTGGTGGATCACCGTTAGAGGCCAAACATTTGGGTGGCTGACATTGATCAAGGGAAGGAGCCACTACAGAGGAATCAAAGGAATCAAAGGAGTAGAACTTGTACCTGAGGAAGCTTGGATCTTCAAAGGTATAATTCTGTTTTTCTCCTTTTTCATTCACTGATAATTGATGTACAAGAATGATCATGGTAATGGGTTTGTATAAATTTTTGAAAACCTAGTTTTTACGCTTCCGCCCTATTTATGTGATTTGATTGCATGATTGCGTTACGTACAAACCCAACAGTGGTATCAGAGCCAATCTTGTGCTAATTATCAGTCTATGTGATTCCATACATGTATGATATGCGATTGGATCGAGTTCTGGGCAACAAAAATTTTTCAGATTCTGAGAAGCTGCGCAGCTGCGCCGGTACAAGGCAATATTGCTGTGTAGCTGCGCCGGGTGCTGTTCCTGGTTTTCATGCTGCGCAGCTGCACCGGTTCCCTTTACATTCTTGGCGCAGCTGCGCCACTGGACAGGAACTGAATTTTTTTTTGTTTTATTTAATTAAATGAATGGTTTATTTTATTAATAAAGGTTTAAAATAAAGATGTTTATTTTATATGAAATGAGATTTCAGAATTGCTAAAATTAAAGAGTTTAATTTGGAATTGTTTTTGAATGAAATAAAGGAGTTTATTTTTCCAAAAACAAAGTTTAGCAAACTTTTGCCCATTAACTGATATTATTACATATATGGAATGAATTTATTTTCATGAGATGAATAAGTTTTATTGATACGTATGATGATATGTATGGTAATAAAAGGGATTGATTATGGACTATGACCAATGTGATTGGATTTTATTTTGGTTGAATGCTTGAATGAATGAGTTTTATAAAATGGGGTCTGCGTACCTCGTCTTCTCTAGTTTTATTCTCGATGTAAATTCTATCTCCTTTCTATGTACTTTCCCTTGACTGCTGATCAAGGTTTCTATTTAATTTTAAATAGTTAATGTAATAGAGATAGTTAGAATTATTTTGAAAAAATTAGAGACCAAGGAGCAAGGAACGCGTGAAGACTCATTTGTATGGAGCCAGGGTTTAAATGTAATAGTTATATTTAAATTTAAATTCTTGCACTCCTAGGTTTGACCTTTTGGTTCACTTGGTGGCTCTAGTGAACCAAACTAGAATAAAAGTCCATAATCAATCCGGGTAGAATATAGTATTCTATATTGCATGCTAAATATTATATATATTATATTTTATACAAACATGCTTCGCATGTTTAATAAAATGACGCGTATTTTATATATATATGTGCATGCGCGCTTAAAAAGATGAGACAAATAATAACAAACCCCTCAAAGAAATATTATTAAGTCTGAAGCGTTCAAATGGTATTTGGAATATCGAACGTCGCCTTCTAGCATGATTAGTTAATAGAGTATTAAATATTTAATATGAGTTTGTTGTGCTATCCACAAGGCGAGTATTGAATATTTAAGATGTTAATTAATCATATTTGATGCTTATCAAGAAAATTGAACGATCTAGTCTTGTTGTGCTATCCACAAGGACAAAAATTTTTCTTTTTTAAATTTATGGAAGTGCTAGGCTGGACTTAACTTAAATCATTTTAGTTCGGATGTGCACACACATGACCATTATGATTTAAGAGGCAAAATAAAAGGAGTTACATGGTGATGTAATTGACAAGAGTTGTCTACCTATTTATTTGTATATCGCTTGTTGTGCTATCCACAAGGTTATATACATTTGAAATGGGATCCTTAATCTCACTAACAAATCTTTAATTAGATGTTGCCGAACTATATGAGTGAGGGTAATATAGTTTGATGAAAATAGTGGGAGATACCAATTTAAAATAAAGACCTAAATTTATTTTGGTATGCAAAGTTAATAAAATGAATGTTTGCTAAAATGTTGTCTTTTCATATGCAGAATTTTAAAAATGTCAAAATCACTAATCTCACTACGAAGCATACTTGATGCAAATAAGCTTACCGGCCCGAATTATGAGGACTGGCTAAGAAATCTGAGAATTGTTCTCACTGCTAAAAAGATTTCTTATGTACTAAATTCCACTATCCCTGAATCTGTTTCAGAAACAGCCTCTGAGGAAGAGATTGCCACTTTCAATAAGTGGCAAGATGATGCATCTGTGGCTCAATACATCATGCTCGCATCCATGAATAACGAGCTTCAGCGTCAGCACGAAAAAATGGATGCTCCTGCTATGCTGCTTCACCTCAAGGAGTTGTATGGTGAACAGAGTAGGACTGCTAGATATGAGATATCTAAGGAGCTCTTCCGATCTCGGATGACCGAGGGCACTGCCGTCGAGACTCATGTTCTGAAGGTAATCAATTTGATTGAACGCCTTGGACAGCTTGGGTTCGTCATGGATGGGGAGTTGAGTCAAGACTTGGTCTTGCAGTCACTCCCTGAGACCTTCTCACAGTTTGTGGTTAATTTTCACATGAATAAGCTAGATGTCAGCTTACCTGAGCTGCTTAACATGCTGAAAACTGCAGAAGGTCACTTCTCATCCAAGAAGAACCATGTCTTGATGGTGGATCTTCCAATAAAAGGAAGAGGCCCAAGGTGTCTTCTGAAAAGAAGAAATCTAAGAAGGCTAAGGGAAAAGGGAAAGAAAAGGAGCAAAAGAAACCTGAACCAGCTAAAGGAATGTGCTTTCATTGCAATGAGCCGGGACATTGGAAGAGGAACTGCAAGAAGTTTCTAGCAGTGAAGAAGCTTGGAGAAGCTTCGACTTCCAATCAAGGTTTGTTTATGATTGAAATTAATTTTTCTGAAAGTCATAATTCTACTTGGGTATTGGATACCAGCTGTGGTTCTCAAATATGTAATACTGTGCAGGGACTGGTCAGAAGTAGAAAGCTGAACAAAGATGAGGTGATCCTACGAGTGGGAAATGGAGCAAAAGTTGCTGCATTAGCTGTAGGAACTTATTGTTTAGCAATGCCTTCGGGCAAATCCATTTATCTTAATAATTGTTATTATGTTTCGAATATTATTAAAAACATTATTTTAATTTCTGTATTGGATATGGTAGGTTTTGACGTTATTATAAAGAACAATGGTTGTTCTATTTATAAAGACGATGTTTTATATGGTATTGGAAATTTGTGAAATGGACTTTATACACTTGACTTACAAGAAAATATATTTCAAATTGAACAAATTAAGAAAAGGAAAAGAGATGATATTAATTATACCTATATGTGGCACTGTAGACTCGGTCATATCAATGAAACAAGATTGTCCAAGTTGCATAAAGATGGGCTCCTCGAGCTATCTGATTATGAATCATATCCAACTTGTGAATCTTGTCTCATGGGTAAAATGACTAAATCTCCTTTTAGTAGAAAAGGAGAGAGAGTTACAGAGTTGTTGGCATTGATTCACACAGACGTTTGTGGACCTATGACAACAAGTGCACGGGGTGGGTATTCTTATTTTATTACTTTCACTGATGATCACTCAAGATTTGGATATGTGTATTTAATGAAATACAAATCAAAATCATTTGAAAAGTTCAAAGAGTTCAGAAGTGAAGTAGAGAAACAAACGGGCAAGAGTATTAAGATACTTCGATCAGATCGAGGTGGAGAATACTTAAGCAGTGAGTTTCTCAATTATCTCAGAGAAAATGGTATAATCTCACAATGGACTCCTCTAGGTACACCACAGTTAAATGGAGTATCTGAAAGGAGAAATCGAACACTGTTGGACATGGTTCGATCCATGATGAGTTTTACCGACCTTCCAATTTCCTTCTGGGGATATGCCCTAGAAACGGCTGCATACCTACTTAACAAGGTACCTACCAAATCCGCCCCAAAGACTCCATATAAGATGTGGAAAGGGAGGAAACCAAATCTTAATCATGTTAAGACTTGGGGTTGTCCAGCTTATGTCAAAAAGTTTGAAAATGATAAGCTACAGACTAAATCCGATAAGTGTAGATTTGTGGGATACCCTAAAGAAACCGTAGGGTATTATTTCTATCATCCAACTGATCAAAAGGTGTTTGTTGCGAAACATGCTACCTTCTTGGAGAAAGAGTTTATCCATGAAAGGGTCAGTGGGAGCAAGATATGTCTTGAAGAAGTTCAAGAACCACAAGTTACCACGGACCAAAGTCAGGTACCTAACCAAGTAGAAGAACCTACTGTACCACACCCTGTTCGTAAATCTGGAAGAGTACCGAAGATACCTGAGAGGTATGGATTCGTTATAGAGGATGACGATGAGGTACACATCATGAATGATGATGATCCATTAAATTACGAACAGGCTATGAGTAATAAAGACTCAGGGAAATGGCTTGAAGCCATGAAATCCGAAATGGACTCCATGTATGAAAACAAAGTATGGTCTTTGGTTTCACCACCTGAAGGTATTAAACCTATTGGGTGTAAATGGGTTTTTAAGAAAAAGACTGGAGCAGACGGAAAGGTAGAGACCTATAAGGCCTGACTGGTTGCAAAAGGTTTCAAACAAAGACAAGGAGTTGACTATGATGAAACCTTCTCACCAGTAGCCATGCTCAAGTCCATTAGGATTTTGCTTGCGATTGCAGCTTACAACGACTATGAGATCTGGCAGATGGACGTGAAAACGGCCTTCCTCAATGGGAAACTTGAGGAGGATGTGTATATGACACAGCCAGATGAATTTATTTCAAAAGTTGGAACAAATCAAGTCTGTAAGCTATAACGATCCATTTATGGGTTGAAGCAAGCTTCTCGTAGATGGAACAT
This sequence comes from Panax stipuleanatus, assembly GCA_020205555.1. Classification (NCBI taxonomy): domain Eukaryota; kingdom Viridiplantae; phylum Streptophyta; class Magnoliopsida; order Apiales; family Araliaceae; genus Panax; species Panax stipuleanatus. The sequence goes on along the minus strand of CM035120.1, from coordinate 82,632,451 downwards.
TCGTTTTGATGAGACAATCAAAGAGTATGATTTTATCAAAAACGAGGATGAACCATGTGTATACAAGAAGGTTAGTGGGAGCGCAGTATCATTCCTTGTATTATATGTTGATGATATATTACTGATAGGGAATGACATTCCTATGTTACAATCCATTAAAATCTGGTTATCTAAAAACTTCTCCATGAAGGACCTGGGTGAAGCATCCTATATTTTGGGGATAAAGATATATAGAGATAGATCTAAAAGGATGCTCGGCTTATCCCAAGGAACGTACATTGATACGATGCTAAAGAGGTTTAGCATGGAAGATTCTAAAAGAGGTCTCATGCCGATGAGCCATGGAATAAATCTCTCCAAGAAATAGGCCCCAAAGACACCTGAGGAGAGAGACCGTATGAGTAAGATCCCTTATGCTTCTGCAATAGGATCTATCATGTACGGTATGATATGTACTAGACCGGATGTTGCTCACGCACTTAGTGTAACAAGCAGATACCAGTCGAATCCAGGAGAAGAGCACTGGAATGCAGTGAAAAATATCCTAAAGTACTTGAGAAGGACTAAAGATATTTTTCTTGTCTACAGTGGGTCTGAATTAAAACTCGAGGGATTCACGGACTCAAGTTTTCAAACAGACCAAGATGACAGTAAATCTGTTTCAGGGTATGTGTTTACCTTGAACGGAGGTGCAGTGAGTTGGAAGAGTTTCAAGCAGCAAACGGTTGCTGATTCAGTGACAGAGGCAGAGTATATAGCTGCAAGTGAAGCTGCAAAGGAAGCTATTTGGATGAAGAAGTTCATAACTGAACTTTGTGTGGTTCCTAGCATTGGAGAAGCAGTTCCCGTATACTGTGACAACACCGGAGTGGTTGCACAGGCTAAGGAACCCAGGTCTCATCAGAAATCTAAACACGTGTTGCGGTGATTTCACTTGATCAAGGAGATCATTGAAAGAGGAGACGTCACCTTGGAGCGTGTAGACTCTCAAGACAACATTGCAGATCCATTTACTAAAGCTTTAACACAACAGCAGTTTGATCGTCACTTAGAGAAGATGGGTATGAGATACCATGGCGATTGGCTTTAGTGCAAGTGGGAGATTGATAGTAGTGTGCATACAAGCCAATCATGTATGATGACAAAACACATACTTTGTAAACAATCTTATTTATTTATTAATAAAATATTCATTTAAGGCATATAATTATCTACATGGTTTTTTTTTTATAATATGTAAATAACCCATAGTTTTAAGCAATGCTTTTAGAATCATGATGAGATCATGATAATGAGATCTAAATTCTTAGAAAGCTTAAAAACTAAAATAGTTCCCAATTGTGGGATTACTAAAATGGGGATTAGTAAATCCGGATAGATTGGTACATATGTTGCTTGCTCATTGGATGAGGATGACTGATCTCATGGTCATTTGTGTGGAGACACTAAAGCAAGTATGTAGGTGCTTATTGGAGAATAAGTTCACTGAACGTGACTCGCTATGGAATACTTTATGGAGTTTTACTCGCCTGTCAATAGGAATTCCTAATGTGATAGTAGTACATGTGATCCTTGGACTTGAGATGATCATAGTATCTTGTATGTAACAAATTATACTTTGACTAATTCCTTAAGGACTTTTAAGGCATATATAGGGTATGCTTGGGTGTAATGAGTTACATATGGAGATAATGAATGATCAATAAAGAATCTACCACCTCTAGTAAAAGAGGAGATATGTCCTATGTGATTCGTTAAATGACAACCCAGGAATCCTTGGCCAAGGTAGAATGAAATTAGAAAGAGGTTTCTAATTTGCATTATTTGGAGTTGTGCATTTTCTAATCGAAATATATATAATTAAATAAATTAAGACTTGACAGTAAATCCATGTCTTATATTTAATTGGGACGTTGTATGGTGGAAGGATTGAATTGTACAGTAACTATTAACTCACAGGTTCTTTTATGATTAATGTTGAAATCTATATTATCTGGAAAGTCGTTGATCGCTAGGGAGGCTTATCCCTATTGTAGAATAAATGTTATTTATTTAAATAGATTATTAGTTTAATTTATTTATTTAAATAAGATTAGAATTGTTCTAATTGATTTATTCACAACCGATTTAATATGGAGAACCTATAGGGTCACACCATAAAAGGAAGAAGAATTATTTAAGAAGAAAATGGCATGATAGTAATAATGCATTAAGTATAATTAATTTAATCTATGATGATAGAATAAATTAAATAGCTTAATGTTTATTATTTAATATTTTAGAAATATTAAATATAAATTAATAAGAGGAGTCTTATTATTATTATTATTATTATTATTATTATTTTAATTCTAAAGGAGTTTAGGAATTAATATAATATCAGTACTCTCGCTCAATCCTAATAAAGATTAGGATATAAATTAATTAAAAGTATTTAATTAATTAATTAATTAAAACCCTATTCTAATTGGATTAGGAGGGTTAACCTAATATCTATATAAGAGAGTCTTATATCAGAAATAAGGTACGTGAATTTTTCAAGAGTTGGGAGTACACATATTCTATAGAGATAGAAACAAGGGTTAAGCCAATAACCCATCTTACTGAGTTCTTCATCTTCCTTGGTGGATCACCGTTAGAGGCCAAACATTTGGGTGGCTGACATTGATCAAGGGAAGGAGCCACTACAGAGGAATCAAAGGAATCAAAGGAGTAGAACTTGTACCTGAGGAAGCTTGGATCTTCAAAGGTATAATTCTGTTTTTCTCCTTTTTCATTCACTGATAATTGGATGTACAAGAATGATCATGGTAATGGGTTTGTATAAATTTTTGAAAACCTAGTTTTTACGCTTCCGCCCTATTTATGTGATTTGATTGCATGATTGCATTACGTACAAACCCAATAGAATTTGGATAATTAGCGATCGCGGTTATCTAGGGTTGTTAATCTCATTGAAGGGTAAATATTGTAAAAACTTGGTTAATCCATAATTGTGAAAAGGCTATACTAAACTGAAGAATTGAAACTTTTTACTCATCGATACTTCTTTTAAATTCACTTTCGATAATTCAACTTTTCAAACCAAAATTCTCCAATTATTTATAAAATACTTGGATAAATATAAAACAAAACACTCTCTGTGGGATCGATCCTTGCTTGTTACTATACTAATTCTTGAGTTAGCAAATAGGGGTAAGGTTAATTTTGGAGTGCTAAACGACAGCTCCCAAAATTTGACGCCGTTGCCGGGGAGTGTTATTTGTTTTTATTTATTTTATATTTTATTTTATTTTTATTTATGCCCGATCCTCTCACTCTCTTGAATTGAAATTTGATCTAGAAATAGGGAGAACTGCACGAAGGCTTAGGAAGGAAGCTCGAAAATCCCAAGGTACACTTGCAGATTCCGACGAAGCTCCATCACCAGGCCTCAACATCGCACTCACACTACTTTCAGACCATTATTCTAGCGAATTAGACAAGGAGATGGCGGAGCCAAATAATAACAGGACTTTAAAGGAGTTGTCTACTCCTAATGTCACTCAATAACCTCTATGCATTGAATATCATGCTTTAAATGTTACGTTTAAATTGAAACCCGAACTAATTCAGCTTTTGCCTACTTTTCGTGGTCTTACGGGTGAGGATCCTTACGAGCATTTGAAGGAGTTTCATGTTGTGTGCTCAACCATGAAGCCACAAGCGATTACGGAGGAGCAGCTAAAACTGAGAGCTTTCCCATTCTCACCGGCAAATTTAGGGAAAGATTGGTTATATTATCTCCCCTCGGGATCGATACAATCATGGAATGACATGAAAAGGCTAATTTTGGAGAAATACTTTCCTGCTTCAAGAGTAGCCAACATAAGGAAAGAAATTTGCAGAATCTGACAATTCAGCGGTGAAACATTGTATGAATACTGGGAGTGATTCAAAAAGCTTTGCTCCAGCTGTCCACCCCACCAGATTGATGATCAACACCTTATCCAGTAATTTTATGAGGGACTTATACCGATGGATAGGAGTATGATCGACGTTGCTAGTGGAGGAGCATTAGTACATAAAACACCGGAGGCTGCAAAGAATTTGATTGCAAATATGGCCGCCAATGCACAGCAATATGGAACACGGAATGATCATCCAGCACAAAGGGTAAGTGAGGTAAGCACGAGTAATTTAGAGCAAAAGATTTATGACTTAACTGCTGTGGTGAAATAATTAGCAACAGGTAACTTTTCGGTTGCAAAGGCTTGCGGAATATGTTTAATGGCGGGGCGCCCTACAGATTCATGCTAGACATTACATAAGGAAGAGAATGCACAATAATCTAATGCAGTGGGAAATTATCAGGCACAACTGCAAAGGAAATGTAATACCCCAACTTTTATGAATAAAGATTTAGTTTTCTTTATATATTATTTCGAAATAGTAAGGTGTTGATTTGATAAATATGAAAGTTATGGGTGAAATGTGCAAATATTTTTAGAATGAGCAAGTGGTTATAAAATATTCTTGTTGTCGGGGAATATTCGTTTGGTCGGGGAATATTCTTGTTGTCGGGGAATATTCGTACGACGGCGCAGCTATTTGTGGGCCCCCACAACGGAATAACTGTCGGATATAGAAAGCGACAGAAATAACTTTTTTACAAGATAACGGTGTAGTTGTTACCGTTAGTACTGTTGAAATACCCGGTGGTTAAAATACAGTACGCGGTGGTGCGCAGTAGCACACGGTATTGCACAGTATTTCGAATTATTGAGTCTTACGTGAGAAGCCATTACTCAATTATTGTTACAGTATTTACTGTTCAATATTTTATATTATCGACTCAATAATTGCTACGTTGATATTTTATATTATTGACTCAATAATTGCTGCATTGATATTTTATTGACTCAATAATTGCTACGTTGCTACTTTATATAATTGATTCAATAATGGCTACAGTTGATATTTTGTAGTATTGATTCAATAATTGTTGTTGCACTAGTATTTCACGTTATCAACTCAATAATTTATATTATTTGAATAATATTATTAGATAGCATTATTGACAATGTCTAAGGAAGTTCTGTCTAGGAGGGGTTATTTAATTGCGCGCCAGTAAGGAGAAGTCCTTATCGGAAGGCCCCCTCTGTCCTGGGAACGACCTGGTTGTTAATATTGTAGTTCTATAATATTATTTGTGAATAATTAATTATTGATTTATATGATAAGGAAATATTTATTTTGTGGATATAAAAGAAGGAATTTGTGCTGATGTGTTTTTATCAGTATTTTGGTGTGAAAAATCATCCGTTTATGGATTTCGGATAGTTTATGTTTGGAATTTGGAAAAACTTCCTTCTGCAAAGTTGTAGAGAATTAAATTTCCTATGAAAGGACATAGAATTTGTATTTTTCTGACGAAGGGACTATTTATTATGAATTATTGAAGTTTTGGAAAATAAATATATTATTTAATGGGTGGGACCCACTTTTGGTTGGTGTGGTGGCTGATGGCTTTTGGAGGCTGCTGGAGTGAGGCGGCTGGAGAAAAAGAAAATTATTATTTTATTCATTTAGTCTCCTTTGGCATCCTAAGCTTTTCCTATAAATAGGGTGCTTAGGTTAGAATTGAAAATCACACCAGAATTCGAAGTTTTCTCTCTCTATAATATCGAGCGTATTTTTGTGAGTATTTCAATACTTTGAGAGTTACTATTCAGTACAAGCTTTCGTCGGTATTATATCCGATATTCCAGCCAGAAGTACTATTATTTTGAGGTAAGGGATGTTATTTCTTTCGTAAATGATGTTATTCTTTTCAATATCATTATACCGAAATATTGTCATGGATTTTATGTTGAAATTCTTACTTTTTCCGTCGGGGTTACTATTCACGTATACGGCACTATTCACGTATACGGCACTATTCACAGAAAAATTAAATTTTCTTCTATTTGTCCAAATTGCTTGTTAAGGTTACTATCTTTGATTGTATCCAAGTTTTGAGCTCTATTCTTGAATTTTGCTCCATAATTGATTATTACGAGGTATTTTTGAATTGGATATACTGAAATACGAATCCTTAGTCTTTGTCTTTTATCTCACTGGATTCGTTTTTTTTTAAATGTTTTTCATCATCCTCAGTCCTAAAAGATGAATGATTACTTGATGAATATCTTTGGCCTGTAGAGCAAAGATGAATGATTACCTGATGAATATCTTTGGCCTGTAGTGCAAAGATGACAGGTGTTGAGATGAACATGACCACTGATGATACAAATGAATATCTTTGGCCTGTAGAGCAAAGATGAATGATTACCTGATGAATATCTTTGGCCTGTAGTGCAAAGATGACAGGTGTTGAGATGAACATGACCACTGATGATACAAATGAATATCTTTGGCCTGTAGTGCAAAGATGAATATTTGATGAGATGAATATTGATTGATGTTACAGGGATAAAATATTGATGATGAACGGTTATTTCCGCTGCGAATATTGATCTAAAACATGTTATCAATAATATTTTATCTGAACTGTTGAAGGCTAACGATAATTTATTTTTCATTATCTTAGTCATAATATTCTTTACTGGGCTAGTTGAGCTCACCCTTTTCATCTGTTGTCCTCTTCAGGAAATGAGAATGTTGCGGGGACTAGTCGGGGGACAGAGTGATGGTCCGAGTTAGAGCAGTAGTAGTCCTCACTATTTCTGATAAATAGTGTGATAATAATTGTAATGAGGACTTAGTTTGAATCTTAATATTTTCTACATATTTGTATTGAGACTCACAGTTGTGTGGTCGTATTTTGCACGACCGTATGATATAAAGTTTGTATTTGAATTCTGTACCATGTATTTGGCGACTCAAAATGGGTTGGGTTGAATGGACCTATTCTGGGGGCGTCACAGTTGGTATCAGAGCTTAGGGATATGATCTCTGGCGGAGATCGGGGAATAAAACTAGGAGGGGAGAGACGAGTAAATCCTTCGCTAGTGTGTCCTACCTAAGCTTTTGTGATATTTAATTGATCAGTCGGAGCATAGGGTTAATATGTGATATGTTGATTTGTTTAATTAACCCTTGTTTTATGGCAGTATTTGAGAATGGCAGCTGAGAATGTTAACAACGAAGTGAATGAGACCGTGGAGACACCTTTAATCGTTAACCAGGAGAACGTGCAACAAGAAGGCAATGTTCATCCTGAAAATAACGTTGGTCAGATGATAAACGATGAGATGTTTAGAAGTTTTTTGCAGTTCATGCAAAATCAGACGAGGGAGACTCGTGTGCAACATACAGGTGGAGATAATAACAACACGCGAGCTGTCACTGCCAAGCAGTTCAAAGAATTGGGACCACCAGAGTTTCTGGGAAAGCCAGATCCGATCAAGGCGGAGACGTGGATTAAACAAATTACCAAGATATTTGATGTCTTGGGATGTACAGAGGAACAGAAGGTTCCATTCGCCACGTTTATGTTCCGTGGAGAGGCAGATTACTGGTGGGAATTCGTGAAGCGTACCCAGCCTGCCGCACTCCAGATGTCTTGGGAAGCGTTCCAGAAACTGTTTAATGACAAGTACTTTCCTGAAAGTATTCGTCATATGAAGGAAGTAGAGTTTATCAGACTCGAGCAAAACAACATGACGGTATCCCAGTACGAAGCTAAGTTCGCGGAGCTGTCCAGGTTTGCACCTCATTTGGTGGAGAATGAGGAACGTATGACGCGGATGTTTCTAAGAGGCTTGAAACCCGAAATACGTCAATACCTCATTTCTCATAAGTTTTCTTTATATTCGGATGTAGTAAACAGGGCCCAGTTATTGGAACGAGATAATGATTATGTTCAACCGAGGGACCACAACCAAGGTCGTACTGGTGGCAGTAGTCATCGGAGCAATGACAATCAGCGAGGAGGAAAGTATGACAGAAGCGGTAACCACTCCGGTGGTTATCGTGGCCATGATAATAGAAGAAGCGAATCGGGGGGAGATTTCAAGAAGAGAAGGTACAACAATGAGAACACGAAGATGTCAACATCAGCACCAGAATTAACTGTTTCGAGGGGAGGAGAACGACCACCGGTCGTATGCTTTAAATGCGGAAAAGAGGGACATATCAGCCCGAACTGTCCACAACTATTCAAAGCATGTTACAACTGTGGAAAGGAAGGACATATAGCTCGAGATTGTCCTATAGCGAAACCAAGCTCAGCGGGGGTGGTGATTCCAAAGGCGGTTGCAGACAAGTCAAAGTCGGTGATTCCTGGAAGAGCGTTTGTCGTTACAGCCCAAAACGCGAGGAATCCACACGAGGTGATTACGGGTAAGCTGATCATAAACTCTTGCGAGGTTTATACCTTGTTAGATACCGGTGCTACCCATTCCTTTATTTCACCTGCTTGTGATCAACGTTTGAACTTGACTTCTGATAAATTAGACTTTGACTTATCTGTTGAAACTCCGTTAGGAGAAACCTTTGTTACATCTACAGTTTATAAATCTTGCTTGATTCAGATTGGTACCCTTACCTTACCTGTTGATCTTATATCTTTGAAAATACTTGCATTTGACGTGATTTTAGGAATTGACTGGTTAACCACTTACCATGCCAAAATTGATTGTTTTCGTAAGGTTGTTAGTTTTCATATTCCTAATCAACCTGTTGTGCGAATCCAAATCACCAAACCACTAAAATCAGTCAATATCATTTCAAGTCATAAAGCTATTCGTTTATTGAAAAACGGATGTCAAGCTTTCTTAGCTCATGTCACTGATCTAAATCAGAATACATCAGATTTGAATGATATTTCCGTTGTTAATGAGTTTCCTGATGTATTTCCCGAAGAACTTCCCGGTCTACCCCCAGAACGTGAAGTTGAATTCTTTATTGACCTTGAGCCCGGTACAAAGCCCATTTCTAAAACCCCGTATCGAATGGCTCCTATTGAACTTCAGGAGTTAAAGGTCCAATTACAAGAGTTGTTAGACATCGGTTTTATTCGTCCTAGTACGTCTCCTTGGGGTGCTCCTGTTTTATTCGTAAAGAAGAAAGACGGGAGTATGCGACTTTGCATTGACTATCGGGAGTTGAACCATGTCACCATCAAGAATAGGTATCCGCTACCTCGTATTGATGACCTGTTCGACCAGTTGCAAGGAGCGCAATTCTTTTCAAAGATCGATCTTCGTTCTGGATATCATCAGCTGAAGATTAAAACTGAGGATATTCCAAAGACTGCTTTCAGAACACGGTACGGGCATTATGAGTTCTTAGTCATGTCTTTTGGATTGACTAATGCTCCTGCTGCTTTCATGGATATGATGAATCGTGTATTTAAGGAGTATTTAGATCAATTCGTTGTTGTCTTTATTGATGACATTCTCATCTATTCTAAAAGCCGTGAAGATCATGAACACCATTTGAAGTTGGTACATCAAAAGCTTCGTGAGAACAAGCTATATGCTAAGCTGAAGAAATGCGAGTTTTGGCTTGAGGAAGTAGCATTCCTTGGGCACGTGGTATCGAAACGTGGAGTATCTGTGGACCCGGCGAAGATTGAAGCAATACAAAGCTGGGAGCAACCTAAGTCGGTGACCGAAGTACGAAGCTTTCTGGGCTTAGCTGGTTACTATCGGAGGTTCGTAGAGGGATTTTCTCGAATCGCTACTCCATTAACACAGTTGACTCGGAAAGATACGAAATTCGTTTGGAGCGAAGAATGCGAGAAGAGCTTCCAAGAGCTCAAGAGGAGACTTATTTCGGCACCTGTTCTGACAATACCATCTGGTTCGGATGGATTTGTTATCTACAGCGATGCTTCGGGCAAAGGGTTAGGATGTGTTCTCATGCAACATGGGAAAGTCATAGCCTATGCCTCGCGACAACTCAAAGAATATGAGAGGAATTATCCTACTCATGATCTAGAGTTAGCAGCAGTTGTTTTCGCGTTGAAGATCTGGAGACATTACTTGTACGGAGAGAAAGTGGAGATTTATACGGATCATAAAAGCCTTAAATATTTCTTCACTCAGAAGGAACTCAACATGCGGCAACGACGTTGGCTTGAGCTGTTGAAAGATTACGATCATACTATCCAATACCATCCTGGAAAAGCGAACGTGGTAGCTGACGCGTTGAGTAGAAGATCATATGTGGGAACGAGTGCGATGATGTCAAGTATACGCGTAGAACCAGCTTTGATTGATAAAGTTAAAGCTGCTCAAGCTACGGATGCGAAGCTGATGAAGATGAAGAAGAAGGTGCAAGAAGGTGCAATTCCAGAAGCAAGAATCGATGAAGATGGAATACTTCGAGTCAACTCCAGACTTTGTGTTCCTAACGATTTTGACTTGAAGTATAGAATCATGATGGAGGCACACAACACACCGTTTGCAATCCATCCTGGGAGTACTAAAATGTATCGTGATCTTCGACATACATTTTGGTGGGCCAATATGAAGAGAGAGATCGCGGAGTTCATCTCTAGATGTTTAACTTGTCAACGTGTAAAGGCGGAGCATCAAGTACCGAAGGGTCCATTGCAACCACTGGAGATTCCGAAATGGAAGTGGGAACACATTACGATGGATTTCGTTACGGGTCTTCCCAAGGTTTCTCAAGGCTTAGATGCGATTTGGGTTATTGTTGATAGATTAACCAAGTCTGCTCATTTCTTGCCGATACGAGAGACTTATTCACTTGAACGTCTTGCTCATATGTACGTGAATGAGATTGTGAGATTGCATGGCATGCCAGTATCCATAGTTTCGGATCGTGATCCCATATTTACTTCACGATTTTGGATCAGTTTGCAGAAAGCTATGGGCACGGACTTACGCTTCAGTTCGGCTTATCATCCTCAAACAGACGGACAATCAGAGAGGACTATTCAAACTCTTGAAGATCAATTGAGACTTTGCGTTCTAGACTTCAAAGGGAGTTGGGATAAGTACTTACCATTGGTGGAATTCTCCTACAACAACAGTTATCAGGCAAGTATAGGCGTAGCTCCATTCGAGGCATTGTATGGGAGAAAGTGTCGCTCTCCAGTATGTTGGGATGAGGTGGGTGAAGTAACATTGTTGGGACCAGAGTTAGTACGTATGACTACGGAAAAGATCCAAATAATCCGACAACGTATACAGACGGCACAGGATCGACAAAAGAGTTATGCAGATCTTCATCGAAAGGACGTGGAATTTAATGTTGGAGACCATGTGTTATTACGTGTTGCTCCATGGAAAGGAGTTACGAGGTTCGGGAAGAGAGGAAAGCTCAACCCACGATTCATTGGTCCATTTGAGATTCTTGACCGAGTAGGAAATGTGGCTTATAGACTCGCTTTACCTCCAAGCATGTCTCGTGTTCATAACGTGTTTCACATATCCGTGTTACGTAAATATGTGAAGGATCCAAACCGCATTATTGAGTTAGAATCAGACGAGATAGCCGAAGATTTAACGTACGAGGAGGTACCTGTCAAGATCTTGGATAGGAAGGAGCATGTCCTACGCTCGAAAATTATACCTCAAGTTAAAGTTTTGTGGAGAAACCAGGCTATTGAGGAAATGACCTGGGAGTTGGAATCGGAAATGAAAGCGAGGTATCCTCACCTTTTCGACATACCAGGTACGTACGTCAATTTCGAGGACGAAATTTCATAAGGAGGGGAGGTTGTAAGACCCCAACTTTTATGAATAAAGATTTAGTTTTCTTTATATATTATTTCGAAATAGTAAGGTGTTGATTTGATAAATATGAAAGTTATGGGTGAAATGTGCAAATATTTTTAAAATGAGCAAGTGGTTATAAAATATTCTTGTTGTCGGGGAATATTCGTTTGGTCGGGGAATATTCTTGTTGTCGGGGAATATTCGTACGACGGCGCAGCTATTTGTGGGCCCCCACAACGGAATAACTGTCGGATATAGAAAGCGACAGAAATAACTTTTTTACAAGATAACGGTGTAGTTGTTACCGTTAGTACTGTTGAAATACCCGGTGGTTAAAATACAGTACGCGGTGGTGCGCAGTAGCACACGGTATTGCACAGTATTTCGAATTATTGAGTCTTACGTGAGAAGCCATTACTCAATTATTGTTACAGTATTTACTGTTCAATATTTTATATTATCGACTCAATAATTGCTACGTTGATATTTTATATTATTGACTCAATAATTGCTGCATTGATATTTTATTGACTCAATAATTGCTACGTTGCTACTTTATATAATTGATTCAATAATGGCTACAGTTGATATTTTGTAGTATTGATTCAATAATTGTTGTTGCACAGTATTTCACGTTATCAACTCAATAATTTATATTATTTGAATAATATTATTAGATAGCATTATTGACAATGTCTAAGGAAGTTCTGTCTAGGAGGGGTTATTTAATTGCGCGCCAGTAAGGAGAAGTCCTTATCGGAAGGCCCCCTCTGTCCTGGGAACGACCTGGTTGTTAATATTGTAGTTCTATAATATTATTTGTGAATAATTAATTATTGATTTATATGATAAGGAAATATTTATTTTGTGGATATAAAAGAAGGAATTTGTGCTGATGTGTTTTTATCAGTATTTTGGTGTGAAAAATCATCCGTTTATGGATTTCGGATAGTTTATGTTTGGAATTTGGAAAAACTTCCTTCTGCAAAGTTGTAGAGAATTAAATTTCCTATGAAAGGACATAGAATTTGTATTTTTCTGACGAAGGGACTATTTATTATGAATTATTGAAGTTTTGGAAAATAAATATATTATTTAATGGGTGGGACCCACTTTTGGTTGGTGTGGTGACTGATGGCTTTTGGAGGCTGCTGGAGTGAGGCGGCTGGAGAAAAAGAAAATTATTATTTTATTCATTTAGTCTCCTTTGGCATCCTAAGCTTTTCCTATAAATAGGGTGCTTAGGTTAGAATTGAAAATCACACCAGAATTCGAAGTTTTCTCTCTCTATAATATCGAGCGTATTTTTGTGAGTATTTCAATACTTTGAGAGTTACTATTCAGTACAAGCTTTCGTCGGTATTATATCCGATATTCCAGCCAGAAGTACTATTATTTTGAGGTAAGGGATGTTATTTCTTTCGTAAATGATGTTATTCTTTTCAATATCATTATACCGAAATATTGTCATGGATTTTATGTTGAAATTCTTACTTTTTCCGTCGGGGTTACTATTCACGTATACGGCACTATTCACGTATACGGCACTATTCACAGAAAAATTAAATTTTCTTCTATTTGTCCAAATTGCTTGTTAAGGTTACTATCTTTGATTGTATCCAAGTTTTGAGCTCTATTCTTGAATTTTGCTCCATAATTGATTATTACGAGGTATTTTTGAATTGGATATACTGAAATACGAATCCTTAGTCTTTGTCTTTTATCTCACTGGATTCGTTTTTTTTTAAATGTTTTTCATCATCCTCAGTCCTAAAAGATGAATGATTACTTGATGAATATCTTTGGCCTGTAGAGCAAAGATGAATGATTACCTGATGAATATCTTTGGCCTGTAGTGCAAAGATGACAGGTGTTGAGATGAACATGACCACTGATGATACAAATGAATATCTTTGGCCTGTAGAGCAAAGATGAATGATTACCTGATGAATATCTTTGGCCTGTAGTGCAAAGATGATAGGTGTTGAGATGAACATGACCACTGATGATACAAATGAATATCTTTGGCCTGTAGTGCAAAGATGAATATTTGATGAGATGAATATTGATTGATGTTACAGGGATAAAATATTGATGATGAACGGTTATTTCCGCTGCGAATATTGATCTAAAACATGTTATCAATAATATTTTATCTGAACTGTTGAAGGCTAACGATAATTTATTTTTCATTATCTTAGTCATAATATTCTTTACTGGGCTAGTTGAGCTCACCCTTTTCATCTGTTGTCCTCTTCAGGAAATGAGAATGTTGCGGGGACTAGTCGGGGGACAGAGTGATGGTCCGAGTTAGAGCAGTAGTAGTCCTCACTATTTCTGATAAATAGTGTGATAATAATTGTAATGAGGACTTAGTTTGAATCTTAATATTTTCTACATATTTGTATTGAGACTCACAGTTGTGTGGTCGTATTTTGCACGACCGTATGATATAAAGTTTGTATTTGAATTCTGTACCATGTATTTGGCGACTCAAAATGGGTTGGGTTGAATGGACCTATTCTGGGGGCGTCACAGGAAATATGACCCTTTTTCCAATACTTACAAATCCAGAATGGAGGGATCATCCCAACTTGAGTTATGGGGGTGCTAGGCCGTAGGCGCAAGGGTTCTACCCAAATAAACAGCAATTTCAGCCAACTCAACCACAGTACCAACCCAAACCTAGCAACACCGAGCAATTCTATAACATCCTTGGAGGACATGTTCAAAGCATTTATGACACAGACACAACAGTTTCAACAAGAGACGAGATCTTCCATCTATAGTTTGGAGAGTCAAATGAGCCAATTGGCTACTACTGTGGGTCGGTTGGACTGTCAAGGTTCAGGGAAGCTCCCATCTCAAACTGTTGTGAATCCTAAGGAGAATGCTAGTGTTATAACCTTGCGGAGTGGGAAGCAGATGGATACACCTACAGCCACAGTTGAGTTTGAGAAAGAGCTAAGGAGGAACCGGAAAAATCTAAGGTACACCCTAACCCTTTTTGTCAGCTTAAAAATATTCATCTTCCCTTTCCTCCAAGAAATTCTAGAACTTCAAAGAAAGATGAACAGGAAAAATAAATTCTGGAAACTTTTAGGAAAGTAGAAGTGAATATTCCATTACTTAATGCAATTTAACAAGTGTTACGGTATGCGAAATTTTTAAAAGAATTGTGCACTAACAAACGAAAAATTGAAAAATGATGAAAAAGTCACAGTTGGGGAGAATGTATCAGCTGTTCTTTTAAGAAAAATGCCCCCTAAATTTAAAGACTCAGGCATGCTCACGATCCCATGCAAGATAGAAAACACTAGATTTGAGAAGGCCATATTTAGGTGCTTCAATTAATGTGATGCCATTATCTTTTTATAAGTCTCTAAATCTAGGTCCTTTGAAAAATACTGGTGCGATTATTCAATTGGCAGATCGTACTAACACTTATCCTCGAGGGGTAGTTGAAGATGTCTTGGTGCAAGTGAACGAACTAATCTTTTATGCAGATTTTTACATAGTAGATATGGAGGATGATACATCACCAAACCCATCCCACATCTTGTTAGGAAGGCCCTTCCTAAAAACAGCAAAGACTATGATTGATGTGCACAATGGGACCTTAACAATGGAGTTTGATGGCGAAAAGATCCAATTTAACATCTATGATGCCATGAGGTACCCTAGTGATATTAGCCAAGTTTTTGCAATTGATGTGTGTGACTCTTTAGTGTAGGAAAGTGTTGATCAAATTCAGAGAGACAGCTTGGAGGTTGCTATTTCAAGCAGTTTGGACATGGATAGGAAGTATGAACTTGAGCAAAATTAGGAATTGAAGGAAACTGTGGCTGCACTACACTCATTGCCTAAACTCTCAAATAAGCATGCAGTCCATTTAAATCAATTACATGCGTCTCATCAAAAACTATTACCATCTGTTGTGCAAGCTCCAGCACTTGAATTGAAACAATTACCTGCACACTTGAAATATGCGTATTTGGGGAGTAATGAGACTTTACCTATGATAATTGCTAGTAATCTAACCAAAGTGCAGGAAGAAAAAATTGTTGAGAGTCCTTAGGGACCATATCACAGTGTTTGGTTGGACTATAGCAGACATCAAAGGTATTAGTCCCGCAATGTGCATACATCGGATTTTGCTGGAAGACGGGGCTAAACCCACGAGGGATGCACAAAGATGAACGAACCCACCTATGATGGAGGTAGTAAAGAAAGAGGTAATAAAATTTCTCGATGCATGAATCATCTAGCCCATCTCCGACAGTCAATAGGTAAGTCCGGTGCAGGTAGTTCCAATGAAATCAAGAATCACTGCTGTCAAGAATGATAATAATGAGTTAGTGCCCACACGGATGCAAACAGGTTGGAGAGTGTGTATTGACTATAGGAGGTTAAATGTTGTAACTATAAAAGATCACTTTCCCCTTCCTTTTATTGATCAAATGTTAGAACGATTAGTTGGGCATACTTATTATTGCTTTTTAGATGATTTTTTAGGTTATAACCAGATTGTGATTGCACCGAAGGACCAAGAAAAGACCACATTCACATGTCCCTTTGGTACCTTTGCCTATCGGCGAATGTCCTTTGGACTCTGCAATGCCCCAGGTACTTTTCAAAGATGCATGGTGAATATTTTTTCTGATCTTTTAGAAGAATGCATTGAGGTCTTTGTGGATGATTTCACAGTACATGGTAATTTTTTAGATGCTTGCCTAGATAATTTGGCTCGTGTTTTGGATAGATGTTTGGAAGCTAATCATGTGCTAAATTGGGAAAATGTCACTTTATGGTAGAACAAGGAATTGTACTTGGTCATGTAGTGTCAGTTAATGGTTTAGAAGTCGATAAAGCTAAAATTGATATTATATCTGCATTGCCTTACCTCGTCAGCATGCGGGAGATACACTCTTTTCTTGGACATACAGGATTTTATCGTAGGTTTATCAAAGATTTCTCCAAGATAGGATTGCCCTTATAAAAGTTGCTCCAAAAAGATGTGGAATTCCATTTTCATAATGAATGTAAGGTGGCTTTTGATACCTTAAAGAAATAATTGGCGTCAGCCCCTGTCATTTAACCACCAAATTGGAAGTTTCCATTTGAGATAATGTGTGATACAAGCAACTATGTTGTCGGCGTCGTCTTGGACCAAAAGATTGACAAAGTTGTCCATGCCATCTGCTATGCTTCTAGAACATTGAATGCGGCTTACATAAACTATTCCACAACTGAAAAAGAACTCTTATCTGTTGTATTTTCTTTAGATAAGTTTAGATCATACTTACTTAGTACTAAAGTGATAGTTTATTCTGACCATGCTGCTCTTAGATACTTGCTTACTAAGAAAAAGTCCAAACCTGGAATCATAAGGTGGATCATGTTACTGCAAGAATTTGACTTGGAAATTAAAGATCAAAAGGGCACGGATAACTTGGTAGCGGATCACTTGAGCAGAATTCTTAAGGAGGAAGAAGCACTATCATTACAAGATATGTTTTCGAATGATCATCTACTTTTCATTGGCAATACAACTCCTTGGTATGTAGACATTGTGAATTATTTGGTAAGTACGCATTTACCGGGTGAGTTTTCAAAATCCCAGAAAGAAAAGCTTAGGAGTGATGCAAAACATTATATGTTGGATGACCCATACTTGTGGAAATTTTATGCTGATCAAATAGTTAAACATTGTGTACCTGATAATGAGTTCCAATCTATTCTAGCTTTCTGTCATTCCTATGCTTGCGGAGGTCATTTTGGACCTAAAAGAACATCACATAAGGTGTTAGAGAGTGGTTTCTTTTGGCCCTCAATTTTCAAAGACTCATATCTATTTTGCAAATTATGTGAAAATTGTCAAAGAACATGAAATATATCACATAGACATTAAATGCCACAAAACCCTATTCTAATTATTGAAATATTTGATGTTTGTGGTATTGATTTTATGGGACCTTTTCCTATTTCCTTTGGTAGTGTTTACATCTTATTGGCAGTTGATTATGTTTCAAAGTGGGTGGAAGCTAAAGCCACAAGGACTGACGATTCTAAAGTTGTTGCAAATTTTGTTAGGACAAACATATTTGTCAGGTTTGGAGCACTACGGGCCATCATTCGTGATCGCGGAACTCACTTCTGTAATAGGGTATTAGAAGCTTTGTTCAGGAAATATAACATTCTTCACAGGGTCTCTACATCCTATCATCTGCAAAGCAATGGCCAAGCTGAGGTATCCAACCTAGAGATAAAATCCATTTTGGAGAAAGTAGTCAACCCGAGTAGAAGAGATTGAAGTCTTAGATTAGATGATGCACTATGGGCATATAGGACGGCATACAAAACTCCAATTGGTATGTCGCCTTATAGGCTGGTGTTCGGGAAACCATGCCACCTACCTGTGGACCTAGAGCATAAAGCTTTCTGGGCGATCAAACAGTGCAACATGAACTTGGATCAAGTTTACGTCCATAGGAAGTTGCAGTTACATGAACTCGAGGAGTTATGTATTGAATCATATGAGAGTTCTAAACTGTATAAGGCCAAGATGAAAGCTTTCCATGATAAGCAGATTTTGCAAAAGAATTTCACTGTTGGGCAAAAAGTTCTCCTTTATAATTCACGATAAAAATTATTTCCAGGTAAATTGTGCTCCCGTTGGGAGGGTCCATTTGTTGTTACTAATGTGTTTCCTCATGGTGATATAGATATACAAAATCCAAAGACAGAGAATGTGTTCAAGGTGAACGGATATAGGTTGAAGCCATTTTTGGATAGCTGTCAGGTTGAGGAGGTTGAGATGTTGACGTTGATGGATCCGACTTCCGGATGATTGAGTGGATTGCAGTCGAGCTAACGACGTTAAATAAGGGCAGCTACTTGGGAGGCAACCTAAGAATTTAGATTTTATCTTTCAATCCTTTTTCTTTTTAATTTGTTAGTTATAGTAGTTTTCTACTTTGTATGATTTTCTTACATTGGGGACAATGTAAGGTTTGAGTGTGGGGGAGGAAATTTTAAATTTTAGTTTTCTTTGTTTTTTAGGTATAATAGTCTAAAATTTGCTAGAATTTGGAAATCTGCTGAAATTTTTGCTTGGTTGCATGATTTTATTCGCCTAAATGTTGAAGAGTTAGAGTCACAGATTGAAAATTGATGCTTAATTTCAAGATCTGTTGGTATTTAGTTGATCAATGAATGTTGAAAACTAAGTTAGTAACCAATGTACTTGATTTGAATTAAATTTATTGATGCATGAGTACTTGAATATGTGAAGCATGCTTAGTTAACTAAGTTGTATGCGGAGTTTTCTATGCACACTAATTTCTTGCTTTAGAACCATTTTCACTACTTATGTCAATGAAAGATCCCTGTGAAAAGAAAAATGAATGAAAAGTGAAAAAAAATTGATGATAAAATTGATGTATGGAAAAATAGTGAAAATCTTCTTCAATGTCCATTATATGAATTAACTGGGTATCCAAGCCTCGGGAAGCATCGGTATTCACTTTAAAAAGTGTGATGGATAAAAGCAGCTTGACTAGTCGACTTTTGTGGCCTTTGTTACTTGAATGAGTAAGCCCTAGGGGTGTATTTACACCCAGTGACCTAAGACCATCTGGTTTGGGAGTCGTTGATGGAAAGTTCGTTACATGGGTAGCACTGAAAAGCCTAAGAAAAGGAGACATTACACATGTCAAGAAAAAGAAGAATACAAGAAAACATCAAAATATAGTCATCTGGGATATAAAGAAGGTTCTACGAAAAGCAAGTCAAAGTGTAGGAAAATTTGTTTTGAGTTATGAGTTAGTGTGCATGGTTTTTGCTCAATGATAACTAAGTCGTGTGAGTATGTTGATTGTGGGATAGATACTTATATGGATACGGTTCGATTTGATGAAATTCATTAGTGAGGTGATAAGGTTAGTAGTCATGAATTGATTAATGAGATGCTAATCGGGTTTCTATTGATAATTATTGGTATTCATCAATTTTAACTTGAACTTTTTGATAATATGGTTGGATAGAATTATGTGAATGATAACATAACCTTGGGTTTGGTTTACATAAGAACGTATAAAAGCTAAGTGTGGGGGATTTGACGAGTGCATAATATTCATTTATTTTGATTCTTTTATGTGTAGTATATTGCATGTTTTGTTGTTAACAAGGGTTTAATAGGTTTGTTTATGGGTTTTAGGTCGAAATGGAGCAGAGAAGAGGAAAACGGGACGATTATTGGGCTTTTAATGCTAAGTTGGATTCATATTCTTGGCTTGGGACTTAGATTTTATTGTAGAGCTATTCCTTAGCTTTCTATAACATCTTGAATCGTCCCAATCGGAGTTCATATGAAAAAGTTATGACCTTTTTACCAAGTGGAAGTTGAAACCTCAAAGTTTGGAAGTTACAATTTACATAGCAGTCCCTTGGAGCCGATTTCAACCTTGATCCAATTCGAATATGTCAATGCTCAAAGAATGAAAGTTGTAGATATCGTCGAGAGCTTTGATTTGATAGGTAACAGGCTCCGTAACTCTTCTTGGATCAAAAGTTATGCTTATTTTACTAAAAGATGTCGCAATAGAAAATGGAAACTCGCCTAGGCAGATTTGCTAGGCTAAAAACTCGCCTCGACGAGTTTCTCTCTGCCAAACTTCTACCCGGCGAGATTTTATGAAGGAAAACTTTACCTTGACTAGTTTTATCTGACAAACTTCACCCCGACAAGTTTTTATGATGAAAAATGCACCCCGGCGAGATTGTTTACAAGAAAACAGTAATTTTTAGTTTTGGGAAGTTTTAGGTAGGCTTCTAATACAATTTAGATTGCGAACTTTTAGGGTTTTAGGAATTATTTTAGACTTTATAAAGACATGTAAGACCTAATATAAAGGGGATCATCTTATATCATCAGACATCATCTTCTACATTCATTCAAACCCTAGTTTTGGAGAATCAATGCATGTCAAGCTAAACTACTCAATTCAATTATGAAGGAATGTTGAAACTTATTCATAATTAACGGTTTGAGCAAGTTTACTTTATTTACTCCTTCTTATATGAGATTTATTTTGATTATCTACATAAACTCTTTTGTATGTTATTCAATTAACTAATTTGGTTTCTGCATGATTAAATTAGTAAATTGATATCATCTGCTAGAGTAAGATATATATTAAGCAAACGATGTATGTCTAATCATAAGTAGCAATTAATGATATTCGATTATGGTCAAACTTTTGGATATTATGAAGATTTTCAGAAGACGAGTTAAATAATTCCTGATTATGTAATTGTTGCTTGGAACAATCTAATTCTCATTCTTCATGCTTCTATTATATTAAATCTAGACTGATAGTTATGGTTTATATGATAGTTAGGATCTTTTGTTGGCGATCGTCGCATTAGATTTACACATAAAGAGACTTTTAGATAATTAGCGATCGCAGTAATCTAGGAATCTCATTGAAGGACAAATATTGTAAAAACTTGGTTAATCCATAATTATGAAAAGGCGTACTGAACTGAAGAATTGAAGCTTTTTACTCATCGATACTTCTTTTAAATTCACTTTCTGTAATTCAACTTTTCAAACCAAAATCCCCCAATTCATTAGAAAATACTTGGATAAATATAAAACAAAACACTCTCTTTGGGATTGATCCTTGCTTGTTACTATACTAATTCTTAAGTTAGTAGAATAGGAGTAAGGTTAATTTTAGAGTGCTAAACGATAGCTCCCAATGACAGGGTTGTTGTTAACTTCTTCTTTAGCTAATCAAATGATGCCAAACATTCTTCGTCGAATTTGAAAGGTACATCTTTCTCTAATAAACTGCATAAAGGGCTTTGCGATCTTGGAGAAGTCCTTTATAAATTGGCAGTAGAATCCAGCATGTCCAAGCAAACTGCGGATACGATTTACTGAGTTCGACGGCGGCAAATTTTCTATCGTCTCAAGCTTTGCCTTGTCTACTTCCATCCCTTTTTCGGATACTTTGTGTCCGAGAATGATCCCTTCTTGCACCATGCCGTGACACTTCTCTTAGTTAAGCACTAAGTTAGTTTCCACACATATTTTCAGAACCATAATAAGGTTTTCTAAGCAATAATCAAAAGAATTCCCTAACATTGAAAAGTCATCCATGAAAACCTCAACATTCTGCTCTACCATATCGTAGAAAATTGCCATCATGCCTTTTTGAAAAGTTGCTGGTGCGTTACACAACCCAAACGACATCCTTCTAAATGCAAAGGTTCATATGAGCATGTGAATGTCATCTTTTCTTGGTCCTCCGGTGCAATAACAACTGATTATAACCCGAATACCCATCCAACAGACAATAGTACTCGTTCCCCGCTAACCTGTCTAACATTTGATCAATGAAGGGCAATAAAAAGTGATCTTTTTGGGTTGCCTTATTGAGTTTCCTGTAATCCATACATACCCTCCATCTAGTTACTGTCCTCGTCGGTATTAACTCATTATTCTCATTCGCCACAACTATTATACCACCCTTTTTTGGCGCACACTGTACCGGGCTTACCCATGCATTGTCGGATATAGGGTAGATAACTTCAGCATCTAGCCATTTCAAAATCTCCTTCTTAACCACCTCTTTCATGATTGGATTGAGTCTCCGCTGTAATTCCACTGTAGGTTCAACATCATATTCCAATAATATCTTGTGCATACAAAATGAAGGGCTTATCCCCTTGATATCATTAATGGTCCATCCAATCGTGATTTTGTATTCCCGGAGCACCCTCAACAGCTTACTTTACTGCAATTCGTTAAGTTTAGATGCAATAATTATAGGTAAAGTAGATGAATTACCCAAAAACACATACTTGAGGTGTTTGGGTAAAGGTTTGAGTTCAAGTGTGGGTGGCTCCTTTAGTGATGGTTTCATCCAAACTGACGATTTTTCTGAAGATTCCAATGCCTCAAACGGTATTTTGAATCTACTCACTCTAGGTAATACATCCAACGTATGCAAATACTTTATCAATTCTGAGTCATCCCTCTCATTATCCCATAACAGTGTCGTTTCCAAAAGATCGATAGTTATTATTCGCACAAACTCCTCATCCACTGATTTCTCAATCACATCCATGCGATAACATTCCTCATCATCATTAGGGAATTTCATGGCTTTAAAAACATTAAATGTCACCTCTTGGTGTTGAACCCTTATGGTTAACTCTCCTTTTTGTACATCTATGAGTGTTCTACCGGTTGCTAGAAATGGTCGCCCAAGAATGATAGGAATATCTTTTTCCTCTTCTTAATCTAAAATGATGAAATCAACCGAGAATATGAATTTTCACAACTTTTACCAGGTTATCTTCAACAATTCCCCTCGGATGTCACTGATCTGTCCGCAAGCAATACAAAAATATTTGTCGATCTCGGGGCTGGCAATCACAACTAAGTATAGATCGACATTGGCATCAAGTTAATGCTCGCACCCAGATCACATAAATATCTGTTGAACAACAAGCTTCCTATAGTGCATGGGATGATAAAGCTGCCCAGATCATTTAATTTTGGCATAAGCTTCTTTTGTAAAGTAGCACTACACTCTTGAGTTAGAGCCACTATCTCAAAATCTCTTAGCTTCTTCTTCCTTGATAAGATATCCTTCATAAACTTGGCGTAGCTAGGCATCTGCTCTAAACTTCCGTAAATGGAATGTTGATCTGTAGCTTTTTGAACACTTCCAGAAACTAGGTGAACTGCTTTTCTAATTTCTATTTCTAGATTCATTGTTGAAAAGGCGGTGGTGGGAAAACTACTTGTGCAACAACTGCCTATTCCTTAACCACTGATTCCTCTTCTACCTTCTTCGGCTCAACTAGTTCCTTTGCTTTTTCCTCAACATCTGTCTCGTTAGATGGAATTTCTGTACTTTGCTCATCCAACTGTTTTCCACTCCGAAGCGTAACAGCTTGGCACTGCTCCTGGCCACCCCTAGGATTCTTTTCAATATCACTATGAAGAGTCCCTTGAGGTCTATTGTTCAAAGCGCTTGCAAGCTGTCCCATTTGATTTTCTAGATTTTTAATTGCAGCCACCTGAGTTTTCATTGTTACGTCATTACCTATATATATTTCATAAACCGCTCCTCCAAATCTGTCTTCTTGTCGGGTTTCGAAACTGAATGTTGCTGCTGATTTTTAAATCTGAGAGGATATGATGGTCGTGGAGCTTGCTGATGATTTTGATAATTGCTCCATAAAAAGTTGGGGTAGTTCTTTGCCCTCGGATTGTAGGTGTTTTGATACAAATTTGGTGTCCGAGTGTAACTCCCCACATACTATACTGTTGTCGGATTAATTGCACACTGTTCTGTTGGATGCTCCCCCACACACAACTCACACATAAAGGCCACTTATTGCATATTTACTCCTGTGATTGCATCCATTTTCTTTAAAAAGGCTGATCTGAGCTGCAAGAACTGTCACTAAATCCACTTCCAAAACTCCAACTACCTTAGGATGTGCCAATCTAGAGGTCGGCCACTGATAGTTGTTAGCTGCCATGGTTTCTATCAATTCGTATGCATCCTCAAACTTCTTCGCCATGAAAGATCCTCCCGCAACCGCGTTGATGCTTGTCCGAGTATTACTGCCCAAACCATTATAGAATGTATTCATCTGCATCCACTTGGGTAGTCTATGATGTGGACATTTCCTCAACAGTTCTTTATACCTCTCCCAAGCTTCATATAATGATTCGCCATACTGTTGCTCAAATATAAAAATATCATTCCTCAACTTAGTTGTCTTTGCTGGTGGGAAAAATTTAGCAATGAATTTTTGAGCCAAATCGTTCCAAGTAGTAATTAAGCCTGGAGGTAAAGAATGAAGCTAACTCTTAGCCTTATCCCTAAGAGTGAACGGGAATAACCTCAGTCTAATTGCATCATCTATCACACCATTGCACTTGAAAGTATCGCAGTTCTCTATGAAGCTGAATATGTGATCGTTCGGGGTCGTTATTCGGTAACCCCCAAAAATGACAAGAATTCTGCACCATCTGAATTGTACCATGCTTAATCTCAAAATTATTGGCAATAATGGCTGGCCTGGTAATACTTGACTGAATTTCTGTAACCCGTGGAGTGGCATAGTCCCGTAGTGGTTTCTAATCATCTTCGACCATATTACCTTGTGTTTCTATTGTAATTTGAGTCTCTTTTATCCACTTACTCAACCGCTGAAACCATTTTTCGATGTCGTCCTCGTAAGGCAATAATTCTGGCTTCTTTGACTGAGTTTGCATAAACTACTTCAGATTACCTAAAACAGGAAATAAAACAAAACAAAAAGAAAAGTGTTTAACTAAAAATGATTTAATTAAACTGATATTGAAAGTAATAAAAATAGTTATGTTTTGTAACAAACAAGATTTTTGTATTTTAATTTTAAATATTTATTGAATTAAATAAATATTTTAGTTAATTTATTTATTAGATTGAATAAATAATTGATGTGATTATGTGGTGTAGTAATTTAATTAAAAGTATATCAATTAAATTGATGTTTAATATTAAATTGATATTTAATAATTTTATGGTTGAAGTTCTAATTTAATTGAGATAATTAAATTAGATGAATTATTATGTGATAGTTTGGTAGTAATGATTTAGTGAATAATTATAGTAATGTCTAATTTAATTTAATAATTAAATTAGAGATTTACTAATTTGTTACATGGAATGATGATTAATAAAAAAATTATAATTGTGTAGCAATTTAATTTGTGGCAATTTGATTTAATAAGATGATGTTAGTTTTAATTTAATTAAATTAGAATAGTGGAATTTAATTGGATAAAGTGTGACATTTAAACTATGTAGTAAATGGGTTATTAAAATAAATTAAAAGACTTTTAATTAAGGTTTACCAAAACAAGGCCCTTAGCTTTTAAAATTCTATTTTAATTCAGTTTTTGCCAAACAAGCCTTAGTGGCTTTTAATTTTTAAAAACTTGTAACTGATATATATATTGAATAAAGGAAATATTTTTTTTATCCGTTTTATATTTTGTATTATATCAGTTATATTTTATAATACGTAAAGTAAAAAGAAGAGAAGAACAGAGTTAGAATATAAGAAAAACTAAAGAGAAAAGAAGAAAGAAGAAGAAAGGAAAAGAGGAAAAAAATTCTATGTGAAATCAAAAAGGAGGTTGCTTGCTATCATCTTCTTCTAAAACTAATCTAAGGTAATAATCTAACTCTATAATTACTAATTTTTGTTCTTCCTTGTTTTTCATGAAAAAAGATATTTTTACTTCTCTGTGTTTGAAGTTTTTCATGATAATCATATAAATATGGTTTATATATGTAATTTGCATTTATAAACTGTTTATATATGAGTTGTATGCGAGTTTAAATTATTTAATTCATGTAATATGATTAACATGAAGAAATCATGTTCATAGCAATTTACAGTGTAGTATTTTGAAAAATGGCTTCTTTGATATAAAAATTGATGTATAATTCATGTTATGTTATGTAAATTGATTATAGATTGTGATAATATATTAAAAAACAAAAATAACATGATTTGAATTAAGTGATTTGGTTTAAAATCAAAGTCACAGTGTTTATTTTTGTCAAAAACACTTAACAATGGAGTTTTCTTCAAAATCATGGAATTAAAAGGTTTTAAATTGGTTTTTATGATGTTTATATGTGTTAAATCATTTTAGAAACATTATTTTATGTTTTTGTAATGTTTTATCTTAATTATATTGGTAAGATTTGTTGTTTGAGCAAAGTTAATAAGCCAAATTGACTTTTCCTGCACTGATCGCGAGGCTGTCTGCGTCCCACTACGTCGTGGTGCTGCATCGCTAGTCCTGTTAGTAAACAGGAAGCTGCAGCGCCACAATAGCATCAGGTGTCATGGCACGACGCCGCAACGCTAGTTCAGAGTGTTAACTGAAGCGCTGCTGTGACACCCCCAAATTCGGGTACTTCGTTTCCACAAGATTTGGTGTTCACTTTCTAAATAAACCATATATATACCCAATAATAAAGAATTGCAAAGTAGATTACAACCTTCATAATTACTTAAATAAAAATCATCTTCATTATAAAAGGATTACAACCTTGTCCAAAATAAATCCTAGGGTTATCTAACCTTAACATAACAATTAAGTGCGGAAATAAAATATCATAAACTAGTCTTATTACAATCAAGATTGAAGACAACAAGTCTTCACATGCTCATCTTTTTTTTCCCTTTACTTGTAGACGGTACGTTAACATTCTCGGCTTTAACTGCAATGGGTTATAAAATATGCAAGAGTGAGCAAACAAAAGCTCACTTGAAATATAACAATGATATGACATAACTGAATAATTTCAAAAAGGGTTTGAATAACTTTATTTTGACAAAATAAAGAATTGAATAATAATTCTTTCATCATATTTACAATTTGAATATAGAATTTATATGAGGGTTATACGACCTTGAACTATGTCCTAGGTTTTAAATATTTTTATTTAAAACCTTTAACAGTCATTGAGACTATGGACCTTTAATTCGTACATAGGGGATCAGCCCTTCGTACTATGTATTGTGCATAAACATATTAATGCTTTTGCGTAGTAACCTCCCCTAGTAAATAGGGTTATTCATCTCAGTATTTGAATACAAGTCTGCACCAAAGAAAGTTTGGTTTGGATAAGCTTAAAAGAAATTTGGAGTTTCAACTATCATTAACTAAGGAGTAGTTGAATCGACTCATAATACTTTATCAGTTCGATAATATAAGAACTATGAACCAATTGTAAGATATAACAATAGACTTTATAATAAGTAGGCATGCTTTAGAAATAACTTAAAACAATTAAAAGATTAAGTAGATCTTGCTTGAACAATTAAGTCAAGATCGCAATACTTCAATAATACTTCAATACTTGTGCATTATGAATATTAGAATACAACATAACTTGTACAATACATAAAAAGTTAAGAATCGAAAATAAACTTGCATGATATAATGAGAAAGTGTTAGAGAACTTGCACAATGAAAAGATTCAATCAGAAAGATCGCATAAACGTAAAAGAAAGGTCTTAGGAAACTTGCTTAACGTAAAAGAATAAGTATTAGAAAACTTGCCTCAAGCGCAAGCTACACTTTATAATTACAAACCACTTCCACAATTACCCTACATATTACATTATTTTTATAATATCGATTAGTACACGATTGTTACGTTAACATCGTTGAACTTCTTACTTAAGTTCAACTGACAACATGGTTTACAACATAAGTTTCTAACTAGCCACATACGTGAGTCTATACTCACAACATACACTTCACAAGCTTATAACTCTTTAAACTATCAGGCGTACCTTATGAAAGTAATACACACGTACACATGTAATATATTCATATAAGACTTTAAGTCATCTTAAACATATCAAAAGTATGTTATCTCATTGTCTATTACACTTAACAAGTCATCAATATACGTTAGCTAAACAAACATTGCACAAAAACTCAACGAGGCATAAAACAAAAAATCGGACAACAGGTTGCCACGCTGGGGCGGGTCGCCCAAGGCTAACAGTGTAAGACCCCAAATTTTATGAATACAGATTTAATTTTCTTTATATATTATTTTGAAATAGTAAGGTGTTGATTTGATAAATGTGATAAATTATGGGTGAAATTTGCAAATTTTACAAAATAAGCAAGTCGTTATAAAATATTCATTGTTGTCGGAGAATATTTGTTTGGTCGTGAAATATTCTTATTGTCGGGGAATATTCATACAACGGAGCAACCATTTGTGGGCCCCACAACGGAATGAATGTCGGATATAGAAAGCGCCATAACTAATTTTTATAAAAATAACGGTAAAACTGTTACCGTTAAACTGTTGAAATATCTGGTGATAAAAAATACAGTAATATGCGTTGTTGCACAGTAGCATAAGGTATTGCACAGTAATTCTAATTATTGATCTTTACGTAAGAAGTCACTTACTCAATAATTATTACAGTAATTACTGTTCAATATTTTATTTTATTGATTCAATAATTGCTACATTGATAATTGCATAATATTTTATTTATTCAATAATTGCTATGTTGATATTTTTGATTCAATAATTGTTACAGTAACCACTGCACAGTATTTCATATTATCAAATCAATAATTCATATTATTTGAATAATATTATTAGATATCATTATTGACAATGTCTAGAAAGTTCTGTCGAGGAAAGGGTTAGGTTATATAATTGTGCGCCAATGAGGAGAAATTCTTATCGGAAAGCCCCCTCTTTCTTGGGAACGACCTAGGTTGTCAATACTGTAGTTCTATAATATTATTTGTGAATAATTAATTGTTGATATATATGATAAGAAAATATTTATTCAATGTGGATATAAATGAAGGAATTAGTGCTGATGATTGTTTTTATCAGTATATGTATTTTGTCAGAATGGAGGTGTAGAAAAGTCATCCGTATATAAATTTGAGTCATTTTTCATTCGAAATTTGGAAAAACTTTCTTCTACAAAGTTGTAGAGAATTAAATTTCATATGGAATGGACATAAGGTCCGTATTTTTCTGATAAAAAGGTTATTTATTATGAATTATTGAAGTTTCGAAAATAAATATTTTAATATATATATATATATATATATATATATATATATATATATATAAACATGTGGTTTGAATTCTTTTTTTCAAAAATGGTGGGTGGAGTTGGTGAGGTGCAGGATTGTCAAAAGTTTGAGCTTGAAAATCATCCGTGGGATTTTTTTTCCAATCTTGGTGTGCCACACAATTTCTATAAATAGGGTGCTTAGTTAGAAATAAAAATCACATCAGAATCAGAAAATTTTCTCTCTATAATATCGAGCGTATTTCTTGTGAGTATTTAGATACTTTGAGTGTTGATAACAGTGCAAGTCTTCCTCAACGTAATATCCGATATTCCAGTCAAAACGACTATCCTGTTAAGGTAAAGAATGTTATTTTTCTCGTAAATGATGTTATTTACTTTCAATATTCATATAGAATATTATTTTCTTTCATATTCCATATTATGAAAGTTATAATATTTCATTTCATATTCCTATATTTAAACTTACTACGGTAAGTATTGCTTCTATAATTCTTGAAATGATTAGAAATTCTTTGAGTTTTGCGCTTCATCTAGTATCATTTCACCGAAATAATTTTCTGAACATTTTTGTGAAATTTTTATCTTTTCATGTCGAGTTACTATTCACGAGTTACTATTCACAGAGTACTATTTACGGTAAAAAAAATTATTTATTTTTATCTTTGATTTGGATCCAGGTTTTGATTTTTATTCTTGAACTTTGGATAAATTCTCTAATATTTGTCCTTTATCTCACTGGATTCGTTATTTATATTATTTTTCATCATCTTCAGTCTTAAATGGTGATACAAACGAATATCTTTGGCCTGTAGTGCAAAGATGAATGATTATTTGATGAATATCTTTGGCATGTAGTACAAAGATGATTACTTGATTAATATCTTTGGCCCGTAGTGCAAAGATGAACAGGTGTTGAGATGAACATGACCACTAGTGATACAAATGAATATCTTTGGCCCGTAGTGCAAATATGAATATTTGATTCGAGATATATATTGATTGATGTTATTGGGATAAAATATTGATGATGGACTTTTAAATCATAGAAGATAGTAGACATCATTCTCTACTTAACTCTTCTAATGAATTGTTATTTTCGCTGCAGATGTTGATCTAAAACTCTTTGTCCATAATATTTTATCTGATTTATTGAAGATTAACGATAATTTATTTTCCATTATCTTTGTCATAATATTCTTTACTGGGCTAGTTGAGCTCACCCTTTTCTTCCATTGTTCTCTTCAGGAAATGAGAATATCACGGAGACTAGTCGGGGAACAGTGTGATGATCAGAGTTAGATCTGTAGAAGTCCTCACTATTCTATAAAATAGTGGGGCAATAATTGTAATGAATAAGGAATGAATTTGAGCGTTTATATTTCGTATTATATACGATTTCTATCAAAACTCGTAGTTTTTGTGGTCGTATTTTACAAGACTGTATGTTATTAAAGATTGTATTTGGATTCTGTACCATGTATTTGGCGACTCAGAATGGGTTGAGTATTTAACTTATTTTGGGGGCGTCACAGTTGGTATCAGAGCATAGGGATATGATCTCTGGCAGAGTTCTGGAAATAGAACTAGGAGGGGAGAGACGAGTAAATCCTTCGCTAGTGTGTGTCCTATTTAAGCTTATTTGGTATTTAATTGGTCGGTTGGAACATAGGGTTAATATGTGATATGTTAATTTATTTGATTAACCCTTGTTTTATGGTAGTATTTGAGAATGGCAGCTGAAAATCTAAACAATGGAGTGAATGAGACCGTTGAGACACCTTTAATCATCAACCAGGAGAACGTGCAACAGGAAGGCAAGATTTCTCTTGTAAACAACACCACCAATCAGACAATGAATGACGGGATGTTTAGAATTTTTTACAATTCATGCAAAACCAGACGAGGGAGACTCGTGTTCATAATACAGGTGGAAATAACAACTCGCGGCTTGTCACTGCCAAGCAGTTCAAAGAGTTGGGACCACCAGAGTTTTTGGGAAAGCCATATCCAATCAAGGAGGAAACGTGGGTTAAGCAAATTACCAAGATATTTGATGTCTTGGGATGCACGGAGGAGCAAAAGGTTCCATTCGCCACGTTTATGTTCCGTGGAGAGGCAGATTACTAGTGGGAATCTGTGAAGCATACCCAGCCTGTCGCACTCAAGATGTCTTGGGAGGAGTTCCAGAAACTGTTTAATAACAAGTACTTTCCAGAAAGTAATCGTCATATGAAGGAGGTAGAGTTTATCAAACTAGAACAGAACAACATTACTGTGTCCCAGTATGAGGCTAAGTTCGAGAAGTTATCCCGGTTCGCATCTCATTTGGTTGATAATGAGGAACGTATAACGCGGATGTTTCTAAGAGGTTTAAAACCTGAAATTCGTCAGTACCTCATTTCTCACAAACTTTGTTTATATTCAGCTGTGGTGAATAGGGCCCAATTGTTAGAACGAGATAATAATTATGTTCAACCAAGGGACAACAACCAAGGTCGTACCGGTGGCAACAGTCATCGGAACAATGACAACCAGCAGGGAAGAAAGTATCATGACAGAAGCGGTAACCACCGCGGTGGTAATCGTGGCCATGATAATAGAAGAAGTGAGTCGGGGGGAGATTTTAAGAAGAGAAGATACAACAATGAGAACGTGAAAACATCGACAGCAGCACCAACATCAACTGTTTCTAGAGGAGGAGAACGACCGCCGGTCATATGCTATAAATGCGGGCAAGAGGGACACATCAGTCCCAACTGCACACAATAATCCAAGGTGTGTTATAACTATGGAAAGGAAGGGCACATAGCTCGAGTGTGTCCTGTAGCGAAACCAAGTTCAGCAGGGATGGTGACTGCAAAGGCTATCCCTGACAAGTCAAAGTCAGTGGTTCTTGGAAGAGCTTTTGTCGTGTCTGCCCAAAACGCTAGGAACCCGAACGAGGTGGTCACGGGTAAGCTAATCATAAACTCTTACGAAGTCTATACCTTATTAGATACCGGTTCTACCCATTCTTTTATTTCACCTACTTGTGCTCAACGTTTGAACTTGACCCCTGAGAAATTAAACTTTGACTTATCTGTTAAAACTCCGTTGGGAGAAACCTTCGTTACACCCACAATTTACAAATCTTGTTTGATTCAAATTGGCATCCTTACCCTATCTGTGGATTTTATATCTTTGAAAATACTTGCATTTGATGTGATTTTAAGAATTGACTGGTTAATCACTTATCATGTCAAAATTGATTGTTTTCATAAGGTTGTTAGTTTTCATATTCCTAACCAACCTGTTGTGCGAATTCAAACAACCAAACCACTAAAATCAATCATTGTCATTTCAAGTCATAAAGATATTCGTTTATTAAAAAATGGATGCCAAGCTTTCTTAGCCCATGCCACTGATTTAAATCAGAATACATTAGATTTGAATGATATTTTTGTTGTTAATGAGTTTCCTGATGTATTTCCCGAAGAACTTCCTGGTCTGCCCCCAGAACATGAAGTTGAATTCTTTATTGACCTTGAATTCGGTACAACACCCATTTCTAAAACCCCATATCGAATGATTTCTATTGAACTTCAGGAGTTAAAGGTCTAACTACAAGAGTTGTTAGACATCGATTTTATACGTCCTAGTACATCTCCTTAGGGTGCTCCTGTTTTATTCGTAAAGAAGAAAGACGGGAGTATACGACTTTGTATTGACTATCGGGAGTTGAACCATGTCACCATCAAGAATATGTATCCATTACCTCGTATTGATGACCTGTTCGACCAGTTGCAAGGTGCACAATTCTTTTCAAAGATCGATCTTCGTTCTGGATGTCATCAGTTAAAGATTAAAACTGATGATATTCCGAAGACTGCCTTTAGAACTCGATACGCGCATTACGAATTTCAAGTTATATCTTTTGGATTGACTAATGTCCATTTTGCGTTCATGGATATGATGAACTGAATATTTAAGAAATATTTGGATCATTTAGTGGTTGTCATTATTGATGACATCCTAATATACTCCAAAAACCTCAAATATTTCTTCACCCAGAACGAACTCAACATAAGACAACAACGTTAGCTCGAGCTATTGAAAGATTACGACCATATCATCCAATACTATCCTGGAAAAGCGAACGTGGTAGCAGACGCGTTAAGTAGAAGATCATATGCGGGAATGAGTGCGATGATGTCAACATAAAGGCCCATTTTGTGTGACTTACAAAGGATGGAGATAGAGTTAAAGAATCCAGGGACCCACGTGATGATGTCAAGTATACGCATAGAACCACCTTTGATTGATAAAGTTAAAGCTGCTCAAGCTACAGACCCGGAGCTGATGAAGATGAAGAAGAAAGTGCAAGAAGGTGCTATTCCAGAAGCAAGAATCGATGAAGAAGGAATATTTGAGTCAACTCTAGACTTTGTGTTCCTAACGATTCCGATTTGAAGTATAAAATCATGATGGAGGCACATAATACACCGTTTGCAATCCATCCTGGAAGTACAAAAATATATCGTGATCTTCGACATACATTTTGGTGGAGCAAAATGAAGAGAGAGATTACGGAGTTTATCTCGAGGTGTTTAACGTGTAAACATGTCAAGGCGGAGCATCAAGTGCCAAAGGGTCAGCTTGCAAAAAGCTATGGGCACCGATTCACGATTTATTGGTCCATTTGAAATCCTTGACCGGGTAGGAAATGTGGCCTATAGACTCGCCTTACCCCAAGCATGTCTCGTGTTCATAACATTTTTCACATATCCGTGCTTCGTAAATATGTGAAAGACCCAAACCATATTATTGAGTTAGAACCAAACGAGATAGCCGAAGATTTAACGTACGAGAAGATACCTGTCAAGATCTTGGATAAGAAGGAACATGTCTTACGCTCAAAGATTATACCTCAAGTTAAAGTTTTGTGGAGAAACCATGATATTGAGGAAATGACCTGGAAGTTAGAATCGGAAATGAAAGCAAGGTATCCTCACCTCTTCGACATACCTGGTACGTACGTCAATTTCGAGGACGAAATTTCATAAGGAGGGGAGGTTGTAAGACCCCAAATTTTACGAATAAAGATTAAATTTTCTTTATATATTATTTTAAAATAGTAAGGTGTTGATTTTATAAATGTGATAAGTTATGGGTGGAATGTGCAAATTTTACAAAATAAGCAAGTGGTTATAAAATATTCATTGTTGTCGGAGAATATTCGTTTGGTCGTGAAATATTCTTGTTGTCGGGGAATATTCGTACGACGGCGCAGTCATTTGTGGGCCCCACAACGGATAGAATGTCGGATATAGAAAGCGACATAAGTAATTTTTATAAAAATAACGGTAAAACTGTTATCGTTAAACTGTTGAAATACCCGGTGATAAAAAATACAGTAATACGCGTTGTTGCACAGTAGCACACGGTATTGCACAGTGATTCTAATTATTGATTCTTACGTAAGAAGTCACTTACTCAATAGTTGTTACAGTAAGTACTGTTTAATATTTTATTTTATTAATTCAATAATTGATACATTGATAATTGTATAATATTTTATTGATTCAATAATTGCTACGTTGATATTTTTGATTCAATAAGAGTTACAGTAACTACTGCACAGTATTTCACATTATCAAATAATAATTCATATTATTTGAATAATATTATTAGATATTATTATTGACAATGTCTAGAAAGTTCTGTCGGGGAAAGGGGTTAGGTTATATAATTGCGCGTCAATGAGAAGAAATCCTTATCGAAAAGCCCCCTCTTTACTAGGGAACGACCTGGTTGTCAATATTATAGTTCTGTAATATTATTTGTGAATAATTAATTGTTGATATATATGATAAGAAAATATTTATTAAATGTGGATATAAATTAAGGAATTAGTGATGATGGTTGTTTTTATCAGTATATGTATTTTGTAGGAATGGAGGTGTGGAAAAGTTATCCGTATGTAAATTTGAGTCATTTTTCGTTAGAAATTTGAAAAAAATTCTTCTACAATATTGTAGAGAATTAAATTTCATATGGAATGGACATAAGGTTCGTATTTTTCTGGTAAAAGTGCTATTTATTATGAATTATTGAAGTTTCGAAAATAAATATTTTAATATATATAAACATGTGGTTTGAATTCTTTTTTTCAAAAATAGTGGGTGGAGTTGGTGAGGTGCAGGATTGTCAAAAGTTTGGGCTTGAAAATCATCCGTGGGATTTTTTTCCCAATCTTGGTGTGCCACGCAATTCCTATAAATAGGGTGCTTAGTTAGAAATAAAAATCACACCAGAATCGGAAAATTTTCTCTCTATAATATCAAGCGTATTTTTTATGAGTATTTAGATACTTTGAGTGTTGGTAACAGTGCAAGTCTTTCTCAACATAATATCCGATATTTCAGTCAAAAGGACTCTCCTGTTAAGGTAAAGGATGTTATTTTTCTCGTAAATGATGTTATTTAATTTCAATATTCATATAGAATATTATCTTCTTTCATATTCCATATTATGAAAGTTATAATATTTCATTTCATATTCATATATTTAAACTTAATACCGTAAGTATTGTTTCTATAATTCCTGAAATGATCAAAAATTATTTGAGTTTTGCGCTTCATCTAGTATCATTTCACCGGAATAATTTTTTAAACTTTCTCGTGAAATTTTTATCTTTTCATATCGAGTTACTATTCATAAATTACTATTTACGAGGTACTACTTGCGGTAAATAAAATTTATTTTTTTATCTTTGATTTGGATCCAGGTTTTAATCTTCATTCTTGAACTCTGGATAAATTCTCTAATATTTGTCCTTTATCTCACTGGATTCGTTATTTATATTATTTTTCATCATTCTCAGTCTTAAATGGTGATACAAACGAATATTTTTGGCTTGTAGTGTAAAGATGAATGATTATTTGATGAATATCTTTGGCTTGTAGTGCAAAGATGATTACCTGATTAATATCTTTGGCCTGTAGTGCAAAGATAGACATGTGTTGAGATGAACATGACCACTAGTGATACAAATGAATATCTTTGGCCCATAGTGCAAAGATGAATATTTGATTCGAGATATATATTGATTGATGTTACAGGGATAAAATATTGATGATGGACTTTTAAATCATAGAAGATAGTACACATCATTTTCTACTTAAGTCTTCTAATGAATTGTTATTTCTACTGCAATTGTTGATCTAAAACTTGTTGTCCATAATATTTTATCTGATTTGTTGAAGACTAACAATAATTTATTTTACATTATCTTAGTCATAATATTCTTTACTGGGCTAGTTGAGCTCACCCTTTTCTTGCATTATTCTCTTCAGGAAATGAGAATATCGCGGGGACTAGTCAAAGAACAGTGTGATGATCAGAGTTAGATCTGTAGAAGTCCTCACTATTCTATAAAATAGTGGGACAATAATTGTAATAAATAAAGAATGAATTTGAGTGTTTATATTTCGTATTATATATGATTTGTATCAAAGCTCGTAGTTTGTGTGGTCGTATTTTACAAGATCGTATGTTATAAAAGATTGTATTTGAATTCTGTACCATGTATTTGGCGACTCAGAATGGGTTGAGTATTGAACCTATTTTGAGAGCATCACAAAAAGCCCCGCTGGGGCGGGGCCCACTACTGGTGGGTTCCCTCAGCTCGCGAACGGACCGATAAATAAGCCAATTTGGCTTATTTCTTCACACCAAAGTCCAATTTTTCTCCATATGATGTACATGAAACTTAATGAAAACAAAATTTTAGACTCTTAACATGATTATAACATACAAAATCATTACAACGCATAATAAAAACACAGTATTCATGATTTTTTTGAAGAAAACGACAATATCAAGCGTTCTTGACAAAAATTGCTATTGCGAATTCATTTTTAAACCAATTCATGAAATTCCAATTGTGTTAACTATATTTCTTAACATATTAACATAATCCATAATCAATTTGAACAACAATTGACAAACACGTACCAATTTTGATGATTTAAAGACTATTTTCAAAATAAGCTCACAGTAAATTACTATGAACATGATTTCTTCATGTTTATCGTATCTACGTGAAATGAATCACTTAAACAACTATAAAAATCATATGTAAGCATATATATATATAGAGGCCGGATCAAGTCCGGACTCCCGGACCTTGCTAAAATTCGGACCTTTTTTTGCTTTTTTTTGCTTTTTTTTTAAAACAACTAATAAAAAATGTATAATATTTTATGGAACTGGAATTTTTTCTGTTTTGTTATATGTATCCAAATCACACCAAAACCACTGTACTATGGAAAAATTCCAGTTCCATAAAATATTATACATTTTTTATTAGTTGTTTTTTAAAAAAGTCAAAAAAGCAAAAAAAGGTCCGGATTTTGCTCCGTCCGGGAGTCCGGACCTGATCAAATTTATATATATATATATATATATATATATATATATACACACACATCCCATACACATATCATAATCAAGAAATTTACACAAAAAGATTATTAGAGAGAAGTTCTTTTTGAAAAATATGGAATATATAAAACACAATAAGAAGAAAGTGAAACTTAGAGATTTTACCCTTTGATTGTGAGGAAGAAGATGATGGCTTCTAGCAAGGACTCCTCTTCCTCTGCTCTTTCTTTTCTTTGTTTTGTTCTAACTGACTAACCTTTAACTAACATATATTGTAATATACATATAATATATAACTTACATATATTATACATATAATACATAAATATACAATATATAGCTTATAAAATATAATGACTCTATAATAATTATAATAAATACAATTAATACATAAGTTATAAGTTTTGAATTTGAAAAGCTATGAGGCTTGTTTTGCCACAACAACATTATTTTTAAAAATAGATTAATAGTAACCAAGGCCATGTTTGGTAAAACAGGTTTAAAACAAAAGTAAAGGCCTTGTTTGGTACAACCAATTTAAAACCCCTTTTTATTCTTTTAATAAATCTTTTACCCCATAGTTTAAATGCTACATTTTATTTAATTAAATTGCAACTTTCTAATTTAATTAAATACAAGCTAATATTTATTAATTAATTAAAATTGCACCTCACACTAAATAGCTACACAATTGTAATTCCCTTATTAATCATAATTCATGTAACAAATTAGTAAATCATTATAAACACTTAGCACATAATATTGCTCTAATTTAATTATTCTTAATTAAATTAGAATTATGCTACACCATTACTTACACATCAATTTAATTAATTCTATTGCACTAAATTAAATTACTCCACAACAATCACATAATTTATTTATTTAGCTCAATAAATAAATCAAATCAAATATTTATTTAATTCAATAAATATTTATAATTAATATATAAAATTATCATTCGTTAGAATCTTCTCTCCTTAAAAGGATTCTGTCCCCAAAATCACATAAAAAAATCTCATCTGTTACATTCTTTCCCCCTTAAAAAGATTTTGTCCCCAGAATCGATATATAAAGGGTTACACAAAGGCTAAGCAAATAATTGAGGATACAATTTTCTCATTACATCTTCGAGTTTCCCGCGTGGATTCTTCAGCACTATGGTTCCTCCGGATTACCTTAACAGAAGGTATCACTTTATTTCTAAGTACTTGTTCCTTCCTATCAACTATTTGAACAGTAACCTCTTCATAAGTTAAGTCTTTATCAAACTGTAAAGGCTCGTATTCTATTACATGCTTGTAGTCGTGTTTGCACAGTCGTAACACGGAAATATGGAATACGTTGTGTATATTGTCTAGCTCTGGAGGTAACGCCACCTCGTAAGCCACTTCACCAACTTTTCGTAGTACCTCAAAAGGTCCAATAAATCGGGGGCTCAACTTCCCCTTCTTACCAAATTGAATCTTCCCCTTACAAGGAGAAACCTTCAGGAAAACGAAGCTTCCCGGTAAGAATTCTCGGTTCTGTCGATGTTGATCGACATATTTTTTTTGTCTGTCTTGAGCAGCAACCAATCTTGTTTTGATCAGGTTCATAATTTCGGTAGTTTGTTGTACCAGTTCCGGTCCCAACAGTTGACGTTCACCGACTTCATCCCAGCACAAAGGCGTTATGCACTTCTTATCGTATAACGCTTTGTAAGGTTGCATGCCAATACTCGCGTGATAACTATTATTGTAGGCGAACTCCACCAACGGTAGATGATCATCCCAACTTTCCTTGAAGTCCATAACGCAAGCTCTCAACATATCCTCTAGTGTCTGAATCGTTCTCTCGCTCTGGCCGTCAGTCTGAGGATGGTATGCCGTAGTCATTCGCAATTGCATTCCCAAACATTCTTGTAATCACTTCCAGAAATTTGACGTGAAATGCGGATCTCTGTCAGACACAATCGACACCTGGAACACCGTGTCGAGAAATAATTTCCTTAATGTATAGCTTCGCTAACTGATCCAAGTTGTACTTAATCCTGATTGGTGGAAAGTGAGCTGACTTTGTTAGTCGATCCACAATCACCCAAATCGCGTCGAAACCCTTCTGAGTCGCTGGAAGACCCACTACAAAATCCATCGTGATATGCTCCCACTTCCACTCTGGAATTTCCAACGGTTGTAGCAATCAGCTAGGTCTCTGGTGTTCTGCTTTGACTTTCTGGCACGTTAAGCATTTCGCAACGCATTCAGCAACGTCCCTCTTCATATTCGGCCCCCAGAAATGGTGTTTGAGATCTTGGTACATCTTCGTACTTCCAGGGTGAATAGAATATCTCAAGCTGTGAGATTCACTCAAAATCTCCTCTTTGACTTCTGGTACTGGCGGTACCCAGATTCTCCCTTCAAATTGTAACAGCCCTTCGTTATCGATATTAAACTTGAACTCTTCGCCATCGGCTATTCTCTTCCGGATCTTTTTGCACTCTTTGTCGTGAAGTTGTGCTTCTTTCACTTTGTCTACCAGAGTAGAACCAGTAGTTACTTGAAATAACTTCTCATCCGATTCCTTCGGAAACTTCACTTTCAATTCCAATCTAGTCATCTATTCTATTAACTGGTCCTGATCAATTAGCATGTTTAGCTTCTCCCGACCTTTTCTGCTCAAGGCGTCGGCGACGACGTTAGCTTTACCCGGATGGTAAAGAATCTCGCAGTCATAATCTTTGATCTGTTCCAACCATCTCCTTTAGCGCATGTTTAAATCCTTTTGTGTAAAGATATACTTCAGACTCTTATGATCTGTGTATATCTCACACCTTTCTCCATATAAGTAGTGTCTCTATATCTTTAGAGCAAACACTACTGCCGCCAATTCTAAATCATGGGTTGGATACCCTTTCTCATAATCTTTCAGCTGTCTTGATGCATAAGCCCTTGCCGCTCTACATTAGCACACAGCCTAATCCCTTATGTGAGGCATCACTATATACTACGAAATTTCCCGTACTATTCGGTAAAGATAATATAGGCGTAGTAGTCAACCTCTTCTTTAGCTCCTGAAAACTTTCCTCACACTTTTTCATCCAAACAAACTTAACTGTTTTACGAGTCAAATTCGTCAACGGAGTTACGATTCTAGAAAAGTCTTGGATAAATCTTTGGTAATAACCTGCTAATCCCAAGAAACTCCTTACTTCAGACGGCGTCTTCGGCTGATCCCAATTTATTACAGCTTCAACCTTTGATGGATCTACCGAAATCCTATCTTTGTCAATTACGTGGACAAGAAATTGCACACGTTCTAACCAGAATTCGCGCTTCAAAAATTTCGCATAAAGCTTCTCTCGTCTCAGTGATTCTAAGGTTAGCCTTAGGTGTTCAGTGTGCTCCTCCTCAGTTTTGGAATAAACCAAGATGTCGTCTATGAACACCACCACGAACGTATCTAGGAATGGCTTAAACACTCTATTCATTAAGCCCATAAATGCAGCTGGGGCATTCGTTAGACCAAATGACATCACCAAGAACTCGTAATGACCATACCGTGTCCTAAAAGCTGTCTTCGGTATATCGTCCCTTCTCACCTTCAACTGATGATACCCAGTCCTCAAATCAATTTTTGAGAAGTATCTAGCACCCTTCAACTGATCAAACAAGTCATCGATCCTAGGTAAAGGATACCTATTCTTGATCGTAACTTTGTTCAACTCTATATAATCAATGCAAAGCCGCATCGATCCATCCTTCTTTTTCACGAATAAAATAGGCACTCCCCATGGCGAAACGCTCGGTTGAATATACTTATTTTCCAGCAATTTCTGTAGTTGAACCATCAGTTCCTTCATCTCGATCGAAGTCATTCAGTACGGAGCTTTCGAAATCAGAGCAGTTCCCGGCGCTAAGTCAATCACAAACTCTATCTCCCTATCTGGTGGAAGTCCTGATAAATCATCCGAAAACACGTCCACAAACTCCCTAACCACCGATATATCATCTATCTTCGGGCTCTCCTTACACGTATCTACTATGTAGGCTAGATATCCTACACAACCTTGCGTCAAAAGTTTCTTGGCTTGCATAACCGTCAGGCAACTCGCTTGTCGCGATTTACTACCAATAAACACTACCTTCGACGGAGTCGTAAGGTTTATCGACTTCTTCTGACAGTCGATTACCGCCCCATAGTTGAACAACCAGTCCATACCCAGTATGACATCGAATTCTCCAAGTTTTATCGGAATCAAATCTACCCTTATATCCTGACCCTTAATATCCAATCTACAGTTCTTGTAAACAAACGTAACTGGAATAATCTCCCTACTCGCAATCTCTATGTTCAAGGGGTAAACTAATTCCTCTTTAGGTAAGTCTAAGGTCTTAGCAAAATCATCAGATATGAATGAACAAGTAACACCCGAATCAAATAATACATATGCATTTATACTATTGACCGGAATAATACCTGCCACCAAATTTTTTGACTGCACAACATCCTGTACTGTCATGTTGAATGTGTGGGCAGTGGGTCGAACGGCTTGTAGTGGTCCAGTGATAGTTAGAGTGCTGCCGCTGCCATTTCCTCCATTCCCTGTTGACCCTGCCGCTGGCTTCTTCGGGTAATTGTGACACCCCCAAATCCGGTATCTTAATTTCTATAGGATTTGGTGTTCACTGTTCCAATATCATACAACTATCTACCCATAAATAATGAAATTCATTTATTAGATAAATAAATCATCATCTTACATCATCTGAAATAAAAGTACATCATAAATCCCAGGTTATACTTAACCTTAAATATCTGTTGCGGAAACGTAAATAAATAAGTCTTAAATCATCACACATAAATCTTAAACTTTAACATTATTCATGACAACACAAATCTTCATCACTTGTTAGCTTTTCCTTTGCCCTTGCTACTAGAAGGTACATCACTTCGTTCATTATTAGCTGCAATGTTATTATGCAAGAGTGAGCACGGATGCCCGCAAGTATAAAAATACGACAGAATAATAACATGCGAGTGAAAGAATTCTGAATAACAGAAAGCTCAACATTTGAATCAAGAATATTAACCAAGAGTCAAATTACTTCTCAACTTTTGAATCAAGAATATTAATCAAGAGTCAAATTACTTCTGAGGGTCATTAAGACCTTGAACCGAGTCTTAGGTTGTCAAGTATATTAACCTTTCCAACCTTTAATAGTCACAAGACTATAGACTTTACTTCTCGTACTTAGGGAGATCAGCCCTTCGTACTGATACTGTGCACATTATCTTAACGCTTTAAGCATCTTCATTAATTCCCTATATTAGGGTTATTCATCTCAGTTTGACATCAGAATCCGTACCAAATAAAGTTGGTTTGGATAACTCAATAAATGATATTCAAGTTGAATATTAACTTCTCAAGGTATACAATCGAATAAGTATTGTACACTTAAATGATACTTTTAAAAGAATCATGGCATCTCATGTGAAATTCTAAACTTGGATATTCAAGAGTAAGAATTTGCTCAATAATAGTAATTAAGCATAGCAATTGCTTAATTTAAAGAGTTTAGTTTAGGAAACTTGCCCAAATATAAAGATTTGAGTTTAGGAAACTTGCCTCGTGCGCAAGCTACAATTATTACTCACTTCTTTAATTACTCTTACCTATCAATACATTTACAATATCAATTAATCACAGGTTCGATATGATTATTGATTTACAATAGTATTCTTCAAACTCATTATTAAGTTTTCAAATAATGGTTTACGTTGATTAATTAACTTGTTAATTAATCACGTAACTTAAGTTATTAACTTGTATTAATAACTCATTACATATATAACATGTCTACATGTTAATTAGATTTAAAATAATGTCTTAATGTTTATAACACATTATTTAACCTTTACAAATAATAGTTTAAGTCACGTAATTAATTTATTAATTCATTACATAACATAAATTATTAAACTCATATCAATATTTTATTATATTTATACAACATGTGTTCATGTTCATTAGACTCAAAACACATTTCAAAATTTTCCAACACTTAGCAATTTTTTTTTTTTCAAAATTTTCGGACAGGCGCGGCCGCGTGCCATTTTGCCTTGCAGCCGGCGCGGCCGCGCGGCTGCGGAATTCAGAATCTGAAGTTCGCGAACGAACACAGATTTTCTCCCATTTTCTCCCAATTCACATTATTACACTGATTTATAATGTTACCCATGAAGTATAAACTTCACAGGAACATTATATATCACTTATAACATGTTCTTAACATTCCAAGTTATGTAATTATACAAATCAAAATATTAATTTTCACTGTTCTTCAAAACTTTCAAGAGTTTAATGAAAAACATAAAAATCTCCTTACGGATTCGTTACTACACCGAATCCATTCATTTCAATTCCATTTTTTTTGTTTTAACATATACAATCATATTCATGTATCAATTTAAATATAAACATATGATTCAATCATTAATTTAACCCATATGGGTTATTCACCCATATTCAATACTCTGTAATTTCATCAAACCCATTTATTAACAAAGTTATTTGGTGTGATCAGTGTAAATTATGGATACATGATCCAACACAAAATACTAACATATACGGTCACATATATAATAACCTCACACTTTAATTTCCCAAAAATAAGTACTGACAGAGAAATTTTACAACATCGTAGAAAACTCTGTAACTTTTTGAAAAAACCAATTAAGGCCAAATTATATAAAATTGATTACTTTAAAACATGTATATACGTTAGAAAACATGTTATAATTACATACCCATATAGATAAAGCCATATCATAACCCAATTGGAAAACCCAATTTTTCACAGACTTTAGAATACGTATGTGAAAAACTTTAATTTTGAAAACATAAAGAAGAATTACCCTTTAGTTAGTATGAAGATAATCAATTGATAACAACACAATGATCTCTCAAGTCTTC
Organism: Panax stipuleanatus; assembly: GCA_020205555.1. Classification (NCBI taxonomy): domain Eukaryota; kingdom Viridiplantae; phylum Streptophyta; class Magnoliopsida; order Apiales; family Araliaceae; genus Panax; species Panax stipuleanatus. Next base: position 82,587,709 of record CM035120.1, on the reverse strand, counting down.
TTTTCTCAATTTCTCTCAATGCCTTCTTCTTTTCTCTCTGATTTCTCTCTCAAGTTTCTCTAACTTTTCTCTAATAATGACTTAGAATAATGACTTAGAACAACGAATATACGTATTATATAAGTATCCGTTGTATTAACAACGGATAAACTTCTCCTAAAGCCCTGTTTGCCTTCCTCTTCTTTTCTTTCCCCATTTATTTTAATAAACTAATTTACTATATAGTTAATTGTCACCTTACTTATTGATTAATTAATTTTATTTAAATTAATTAAATAAAATAAGATAATTCACATTAAATCACATTGTCACATAAGTAATATTTTTATTTATTAATTATGTCAATTTATTAATTCATTAATTAATTATTAAATTAACTAAAGTAACATATGCTTATTTAATTAATTCAATTAATCAAATAAACTTCATTAAATATATTCTTTGAACTATTAAATTACTACATATTAATTTAATTAATGTCACACATATAATTAAATTAATCTACCACAAATTCATGAATTAATTATTTAATTCAATAATTACATCATTAAAAATATTTATTTATCTCCATAAATATTCAATATCTTTACAAAATTCTCGTTCGTCACAGTAATTATGAGCCATGTGATCCTTGTATCCACATGTGTAACAAGCTCTTTTCTTTGGGTTCGGGCAATTTGGCGCAATGTGGCCTTCCTGACCACAGTTGTAGCACACCCGCTTCCCCTTCATGCACACTCCAGTGTGATTCTTCCCACATGTAGCACATGCTTCAAACTTCCTCTTCTCCTAGCCTCCCTGCTGACTCCCAGCAGAGGTATTATCATTCCATTTCCTTTTCTAGTTGATAGCCCCGCTACCACCAGCCTTGTTCTCTGTCTCGTTCTTCTTCTTCTTCTTATCTTGATTGAATTTAGTTACAGCGTCGCTCCCTTCTTCAGCGAGAATGGCCTTTTCCAGAACAGCTGCAAACATGTTTAGTTGGAACATGGAGACCTTGCTATAGAGCCAGGGTTTCAGTCCCCGCTCAAACCTCCTCGCCTTCCTAGCGTCAGTGCTGACCTGGTATGTAGAGAACCTAGCCAGCTCGTTGAATTTTGCGGCGTATTCTGACACCGTCATCCCTCCCTGCTTCAGCTCTAGAAATTGGACCTCCATCTGGTCCTGCGAGCTCACGGGAAAGTACATTTCAAAGAACATCTCTTTGAAGCGTTCCCCGATATCAGTCCTTCACCCTCTCTGGTCTTATTGGCCTGCCACCAGAAGCTAGCATCCGACTTTAACATGAAAGTCGCAAAAGTTATCTTCTGACCTTCGCTAACCCTAGCCACATCGAAGACCTTCTCCATCTCCATTACCCACATCTGGGCATCTATCGGGTTTACCGATCCCTTGAACTCCGACGGTCCTACTGCCTTAAATTCTTTAAACGTCGTGCCCTACACTTACGGCTGATTCACAAGTGCTCCTGTCAGTAGGTTCACCAACTGTTGAACCGAGTTGGGATTTGTCCCATCTTTATTGTTGTTGTTGTTAGTCGACCCTTCGGGGTGTAGACGTGTAGGTCTTCTTCTAGGAGGCATTTTTTGTTAAGAAATACTCTTATTAGATCCTTTACTAAATTCTTAAGTATTCAAGTTTATACTTAAACATTTAAATAACTCATTTCGTATAACTTCTTTTATTCATTACTCGTAGTTTTGAAAAACATAGAATAGATAGCATCTCTGCTATTTACATCATCTTTCCTGAACTAGAACAAGTTGCAGGACTACATCATCACTTTATCCCATTATTATCTCAAATTATGGGATTTACATTTATTTATTACATAAAGAAACACATAGTTAAGGACTCTACTGTCTGGGCATGTTAAGACATTGCACAGCCTCTCTGCGTTCTTCCTCCATCACCCGAAACACTATCCTTTGGTCCACCACATACCATGGTAAACCTTGGAACTGAGTTGGGTAATAGAAGACACGATCCTGGGCCCTATCTATGGGCGTATGGAATGCGTATTCTATTTCCCTCAACTTGGCCCTCTTGGCTCCAGCCTCGTCTTCAGCTCGATTGGCTCGTTGAGTAGCCCTTAAGCTTGTTTCCTCTGCTCTAGCACGCTTTGTTGACTCCTTCTGGATGTCTTGCTTCAGTTTCGCTAGCTCGGCCCGTGCCTCATCTCTATCATTCTCTACATGGATTAGCTTCCACTGCACTTCTCCTAGCTCACTATCCATCTCCTTAATAGTCTCATCCTGCTGCTGTATAGTAGTCTGACTCTCGTCCAAAAATTCCTGAAGCTCCACGTTGCGGTCGTAGACTGCCTCGTACATCTCAGCACTAGTAGAGTGAGGAGGAAATTCCTCCTCGGGATCTTCTTCCTCCTCTAACTCCTCTGACACATCCTCGTCCTCCTCCTCTGGAATAGGTGTCAGCTCATGCTCCTGACCAGCTACGGTGATCACTGGAGATGGCTCTCTCCTAACCAACTGCTCCCAGATAACATGGATGTCTCGGGTCTCCCCCTCTCTAGGAACCTGAGGTAACTCCTCTCTAGCCTGACTGGACTCTCAAACGTTCGTCATCCTGACAACAGAATTTTAAAATTTATTATTACGTGATATCGAGTCGTCATTCTTCGAATACTTAAACGTAAACACATAGCACATAAGTTAGTTAATTATCTTTACCTATCACCACTATCTTTTTGATCTTCTTATAAGGCTACTACCTAAGGTTTTCCCCCCCACCTAAGGTTCATAACCTACTACTTTGATACCAACCTGTGACACCCCCAAATTCGGGTACTTCGTTTCCACAAGATTTGGTGGTCACTTTCTAAATAAAACATGTATCTTCCAAATAATAAAGAATTGCAAAGTAGATTACAACCTTCATAATTACTTAAATAAAAATCATCTTCCTTACAAAAGGATTACAACCTTGTCCAAAATAAATTCCAGGGTTATCTAACCTTAACATAACAATTAAGTGCAGAAATAAAACATCATAAACTAGTCTTATTACAATCAAGATTGAAGACAACAAGTCTTCACTTGCTCATTTTTCCTTTCCCTTTACTTGTTGACGGTACGTCAACATTCTCGGCTTTAACTGCAAGGAGTTATAAAATATGCAAGTGTGAGTAAACAAAAGCTCACTCAAAATATAACAATGATATGACATAACTGAATAACTTCAAAAAGGGTTTGAATAACTTTACTTTCGTTAAAAAAAAAAGAATTGAATAATAATTCTTTCATCATATTTAAAATTCGAATATAGAATTTATCTGAGGGACATACGACCTTGAACTATGTCCTAGGTTATAAATATTTATATTTAAAACCTTTAACGGTCATTGAGACTATGGACCTTTAACTCGTACTTAGGGGGATCAGCCCTTCGTACCATGTATTGTGCACAAACATCTTAACACTTCCGCGTAGTAACCTCCCCTAGTAAATAGGGTTGTTCATCTCAGTATTTGAATACAAGTCCGCACCAAAGAAATTTTGGTTTGGATAAGCTTAAAAGAAATTTGGAGTTTCAACTATCATCAACTAAGGAGTAGTTGAATCGACTCACAATACTTTATCAATTCGATAATATAACAACTATGAACCAATTGTAAGATATAACAATAGACTTCATAATAAGTAGGCATGCTTTAGAAATAACTTTAAATAATTGAAAGATTAAGTAGATCTTGCTTGAACAATTAAGTCAAGATCGCAATACTTCAATAATACTTCAATAATACTTCAATACTTGTGCATTATGAATATTAGAATACAACATAACTTGTACAATACATACCAAGTTAAGAATCGAAAATAAACTTGCATGATATAATGAGCAAGGGTTAGAGAACTTGCACAATGAAAAGATTCAATGAGAAAGATCGCATAAACATAAAAAAAGGTCTTAGGAAACTTGGTTAACATAAAAGAATAAGTATTAGAAAACTTGCCTCAAGCGCAAGCTACACTTTATAATTACAAACCACTTCCACAATTACCCTACATATTACATTATTTTTATAGTATCGATTAGTACACGATTGTTACGTTAACATCGTTGAACTTCTTACTTAAGTTCAACTCACAACGTGGTTTACAACATAAGTTGCTAACTAGCCACAAACGTGAGTCTATACTCACAACATACACTTCACAAGCTTATAACGCATTAAACTATCAGGCGTACCTTATGAAAGTAATACACACGTACACAAATAATATATTCATATAAGACTTCAAGTAATCTTAAACATATCAAAAGTATATTATCTCATTGTCTATTACACTTAACAAGTCATCAATATACGTTAGCTAAACAAACACTGCACAAAAACTCAACGAAGCACAAAAAAAACCAGGACAGCAGGTTGCCCCGTTGGAGCGGGTCCCCAAAGGCTAACAGCCCCGCTGGGGCGGAGCCCACTACTGGTGGGTTCCCCCAGCTCGAGAACGGCCAAAAACTAAGCCAATTTGGCTTATTTCTTCACACCAAAGTCCGATTTTTCTCCACATGATGTACATGAAACTTAATGAAAACAAAATTTTAGACTCTTAACATGATTATAACATACAAAATCATTACAACACATAATCAAAACATAGTTTTCATGATTTTTTTGGACAAAACGACAATATCAAGCGTTCTTGACGAAAATTGCTATTGCGAATTCGTTTTTAAACCAATTCATAAAATTCCAATTGTGTTAACTCTATTTTTTAACATATTAACATAATCCATGATCAATTTAAACAATAATTGACAAACAGATACCAATTTTGATGATTTAAAGACTATTTTCAAAATAAGCTCACAGTAAATTATTATGAACATGATTTCTTCATGTTCATCGTATCTACGTGAACTGAATCACTTAAACAACTATAAAAATCATATGTAAGCATATATATATATATATATATATATATATATATATATATATACACACACATCCCATACACATATCATAATCAAGAAATTTACACAAAAAGATTATTACAAAGAAGTTCTTTTTGAAAAACATGGAATATATAAAACACAATGAGAAGAAAGTGAAACTTAGAGATTTTACCCTTTGATTGTGAAGAAGAAGAAGATGATGGCTTCTAGGAAGGACTCCTCTTCCTTCTTTTTCTTCTTCTTCTTCTCTGAGTTTCTCTCTAACCTTTCCTCTACTCTTTCTTTTCTTTGTTTTGTTCTAACTGACTAACCTTTAACTAACGTATATTGTAATATACATATAATATATAACTTACATATATTATACATATAATACATAAATATACAATATATAACTTATAAAATATAATGACTCTATAATAAAAATAATTAATACATAAGTTATAAGTTTTGAATTTGAAAAGCCATGAGGCTTGTTTGGCCAAAACAACATTATTTTTAAAAACAGATTAATAGTAACTAAGGCCATGTTTGGTAAAACTGGTTTAAAACAAAAGTAAGGGCCTTGTTTGGTACAACCAATTTAAAACCCCTTTTTATTCTTTTAATAAATCTTTTACCCCATTGTTTAAATGCTACACTTTATTTAATTAAATTGCAACCTTCTAATTTAATTAAATACAAGCTAACATTTATTAATTAATTAAAATTGCACATCATACTAAATTGCTACACAATTGTAATTCCCTTATTAATCATAATTCATGTAACAAATTAGTAAATCATTATAAACACTTAGCACATAATATTGCTCTAATTTAATTATTGTTAATTAAATTAAAATTATGCTACACCATTACTTACACATCAATTTAATTAATTCTATTGCACTAAATTAAATTACTCCACAACAATCACATAATTTATTTATTTAGCTCAATAAATAAATCAAATTTAATATTTATTTAATTCAATAAATATTTACAATTAATATATAAAATTCTCATTCATTACAGCTGCAGCGCCAGGTCCGGTTCTGCAGAGCCTTGATAATGTGGCACGACGCTGCAGTGCCGGTTGCATCTCATTATGTGACGCTGCAATGCCACCTACGCAGTTTAGCTAGAAAATAATATTTAAGTGTACAATTCTGTTAGAATGTTAATTTAATAATTATAAAAGATTGTTAATAAAATTATATGTTAATTGGACAGTATGTAATCATATTTTTAATATAAGATGTATGATTTTAAATTATAATTAGATTGATTATTAATAAGTTTAAGTTTGATGTGAATGTATGGTTTGATCATGTTATGAACTAACTAATGATTAAACTTAATGACTAAGAATTGTGAGTTAACTAGGATTGGTTAACTAATGATGTCACTTAATTATATGGTAACTAATTCGTGTTGCTATTTGTTAATAACGTGTACGTAGGATAATGGTGGAACGAGTTATTATTTGCTAGCTTATGCGCGAGGCAAGTTTTCTAATTCTTACTTTTTAATTGAGCAAGTTTTCTAACTATACTCTTTAAATTGAGCAAGTTGTTCTATCTTTTCTAGTTTACAATTGAGCAAGTTTTTTTACCCTAACTCTATTATGATTACGCAAGTTTCTATTCATGACTTGTTATCAATTAAGCAAGTTTTTTAATTCTATATTGGACAAATGTCTTATGTAGTTTCCTTATTGAAAATAATGTAACCTTGACTTAATTGTTCAAGCAAAGTTTTATTGTATCTTTCAAATGTTTTAAGTTTACTTCTAAAGCGTGACTGTTAAATATGAAGTCTGTGACGAACGAGAATTTTGTAAAGTTATTTAAATATTTATTGAATTAAATAAATATTCTTGATGATTTAATTATTGAGTTAAATAATGAATTCATGAATTTGTGGTAGATTAATTTAATTATATGTGTTATATTAATTAAACTAATGTATGGTAATTTTATAGTTCAAAGTATATATGTATATTTAATGAGAATAGTATTCTAATTAATTTAATTAGAGAGTTAATGATTAATAAAGGAGAATATTGATTACGTGACAATGTGATTTTATGGGAGTTTGTCTTATTTTATTTAATTGATTTAAATAAAATTAATTGATTAATTAGTAATATGACAATTAACAATATAATAAGGAAGCTATTAAAATAAATGGAAAAAGAATTAGTTGTGCTAGCCAAACAAGGCCCTTGTAGAAGTTTATCAGTTATCAATACAACGGATATTATATATACGTATATTCATATTATTGTGTCAGACTTGTATTTTCATATTCTAAGTTCAGAGAGAAAAGATAGAGAAATTGAGAAGAAGAAATTGAGAGAGAAAGAGATTTGAGAAAATTATTTGTATTATCTTTGAATCATCTTCACAATCTAACAAGGATAATCACTCTTCTTAGTTTTCAAATTTAGAAGTTCAAAGTTCTTTATTTATGTACTTTGAAGTTTTCTGTAAAACTAGTTTTTGTAATTAAGGCATAATATGTCTATATATGTGTGTGTGTGTGTGTGTGTGTGTGTGTGTGTGTGTGTGTGATCATAACATGTTTTCTAACATGTAATCATGTTTTAAAATAATCAATTTCACATGAATATGCCTTAATTAGATTTTTGTGAAATTACAGAGTTTTCATTAACGTATTTCCAAAGTTCTTTGTTTAGAACTATTTTGATAATTAAGATAAGATATGATTATATGGATATCTGTAGATGTTAATACCATGCGTTGTATCATGTAATACATGAATTACAATGATCACACTATGGAATTTTGATGAAATTGGGGGTTTCATGAATAACAGAGTATAAGGGTTGTATGAATAACCCATATGAGTAAATTAAATGCTTTAATCGTTTGTCTAACTTAACATTGACACTTGATTATGATAATACATGTTTAAACAAAGAAACCAAACTTTGAACTTATGGATTCGGAGTTATAACGAATCCGTGACGTCAAATTTCATGTTTTTCTTCAAAATTATCAAGAACACCAAGAACGGTGAAATTTCATGATTTGATTCGAGTAATTGCATGGTTTTAGATGTTAAAAATATGTTAATAACATTGTATGATGTTTCTATGAAGTTTATACTTCATAGAAATCACGGTACTAGTTTGATTTGCATTTAATTGGGATTATTTGGCCAATAAAGTGTCAAAATCGCGAACCAAAAAACGTACCAGCAAAAGGCCCCACCCCAGCGGGTCCCCATAGCCATAAAGACCCGCCCCAGTGGGGGTGGGTGCTGTCCGAGAGTTTTTTTGGTTTCTGAGACTGTTTTGACCTTCTGTAGTAAAATAAGCATAACGTTTTCATACGAACTCCAATTAAGGCGATTCAGGATGATTCGAAAAGATAACGAGTAGACCTACAACTTTCAATTTTTAAGTTTTTCGATTTGAAGTCGATAAATGGGGTCAAATTGACCATCTTTATGACTAATTTGTACTCGGAGGCAATCGGAGGGCGTCGAACATCCACGTACACAAGTGTAGTGATCTCGACGATAAAATATGTTGTCTTAAGTTATAAAACATGAATATTATATGATTTGAATTTCATGTTAATAAACTAAGTTATTGACATTTATCAGATAATGTGAAGGTTCAAGTTAACAAACTAAGTGCGAACTAAATATTGTGGTCGTAAAACTTGATTATGATTGTTTGAAGGATTATACTTATATGATACACATATTGTGGATTCATACACATGTTATGTGGTTATTTAATAAGTTAACACTAAGAACCAAGTTGTAAGTTGACTTAAATGAAAAGTTTAATAGTTGAACATAGAAGTTATGAAACTAATCGACATCGTATGCATAATGTAATGTGTACGATGTTGAAGAATTGAATTGTAACTAGATTTGTAGCTTGCGCACGAGGCAAGTATTCTATCCCTAACTTATTATTGTTGAGCAAGTATCCTAAACTCAAATCTTTACATTGAGCAAGTTATAGACTTAAATTCTATATCAAGCAAGTTCTTATCCTTGATTATTCAAGTTCATGATTTTATATGAGATGTTATAATTCTTTTAAAAGTATCACTTCAGTTATACAATAATTATTCGATTGTATACTCTTAAGAAGTTATTATTCAAGTTGAATATCATTTATTGTTGAATCCTTAAAGACTTACGAACCCTTATTGATTCGACTAGTCCATAGTTGATGAACGTTATAAATTTGAGAACTGTTATTGAGTTTATCAAAAACAAACTTTCTTTGGTGCGGACTCTGATATCAAACTGAGATGAACAACCCTAATATAGGGGATTGATGATGCTTTAAGCGTTGAGGTATTGTGCACAGTATTGGTACGAAGGGCTGATCCCCCTAAGTACGAGAAGTAAAGTCCATTATTTTATGACTGTTAAAGGTTTAAAGGCTAATATACTTGACAACCTAGGACATAGTTCAAGGTATTATGACCCTCAGGTGTAATTTGATTCTTGATTCAAAAGTTGAGCTTTCTGTTATTCAAATTTCTTTGATTTACTCGCACATTATTATTGTCATATTTTTATACTTGCGAGCATTCGTGCTCACTCTTGCATAATAACATTGCAGCTAAGAATGAACGATGTGATGAACCTTCCAGTAGCAAAGGATAAGGAAAAGTTAACAAGTGTTGAAGACTTGTTATGTTATTAAAAAAGTTAAAGTTCAAGACTTATGTGTAATGGTTAAGACTTATTTGTTTACGTGTCCGCAACAGAGATTTAAGGTTAAGTATAACCTGGAATTGATTATGTATTTATTATTTTAGATGTTGTAACCCTATTATAGGGAGATGATGGATTATTTATCTATTAAATAAATTTCATTATTTATGGGTAGATAGTCATATGATATTTGAACAGTGAACACCAAATCCTGTGAAAATTAAGATATCGAATTTGGGGGTGTCACAAGTTGGTATTAGAGCCGTAGGTTATGAACCTTAGGTGGGGGAAAACCTTAGGATAGTAGCCTTCGAGAACATAGTAATGATAACTCTCATTGAGTTTTAAGAAAGATAATAAATTACCTTATGTGATATGTGTTTATAATTATATAATTGCTAGAGTCTCGATTATCATCACTTAATATCTAAGACTTAAAAAATTATTTTATCATGATGTTAGATGCTGGAGGATCTAGTCAGCCCAGGGATGTTATACCCCTAGAGACTAGAAATGAGGAGCCTCAAGACATACATACAGTCTGGGAGCAGCTAGTTCAGCCAGAGCCATCTCCTTGGATCACAGTTGTTGGTCGGGAGCATGAGCCAGAGGTTGACTCAGAGGAGGACCCTGAGGAGTTTGAGATCCCGTTTAAGGCAGCTGAGGAGGAGGATGATGACCCTGAGGAGTTTCCACCGAACTCTATCAGCGCTGAGATGTACGATGAATTGTACGACCGTAACATAAAGTTACGAGATACGATTCAGGAGCTGAGGGAGCAGAGGGTTACTCAACGGACTACCATTGAGCATAAGGATAGTGAAGTTGAGACACTCCACACTCGTCTTGGAAATGTGGAGTGGGACTTGGTTCATGAGAAGGGCTAAAGTGAGTAGAAGTCAGAGGAGGTAGAAAGGTTGAAGAATGAGTTGAAAGAGAAATCAGAAAAACTCGCCATAGTAGAGGAAGCTTGGGTGAGCAATTCACGACGTGCAGATCTTGCAGAGGATGATGTGCGTGCAAAGAGGGCTAAGGTTGAAGAGACGAGCTACACGTTTCTGAGGGCAATTGATGAGGCCCTGGACCGGGTTATGAGCTATCCAGTTCAGTTCGAGGGACTGCATGGGTATATGCTAGATCGCATGACTATGTCCCGCATTATGGAGGAAGAGTGTAGCAGAGCTGTTCGACGCCTTAGTAGGCCGTGATAGGGACAGTATGATTATGTGAATGCTTAACTGATAGTTAATAATGTAATTTCCAATGTGGTTATAAACAAAGGAATATTATGATGATTTAAATCTTGAGGATTCTTTATCTCGGGATAGTTGATGTAAATGGCAGAGATGCTATCGTACTATGCTTAAAACTTTTGATTTTAATAAAATATCAAGGTTTATTTGAAATAAGATGTGTGAAGTGATTATGTTAAATATTTAAGTTAAGTCTTAAGTATTTAAGAGATTGAATAAAGATCTAATAAGCATATATCTTGACAGAAATATGCCGCCAAGAAGAAGACAAAACCATCGACAAGCCCAAGAAGGGTCAACCAATAACAATAACAACAATGATGCCAATGCGAACCCCGTTCAGCAGTTGGTGAATCTGTTAGTTGGAACAATAAACAATCAGCCTCAAGCTCCACCGAGCACTTCGTTTAAGGACTTTAAGGAGGTGGGACCGTCGAAGTTTAAAGGCTCCACGAACCCGATAGAAGCTCAGACTTGGTTATGGAGATAGAGAAAGTTTTCGATGTCGCCTGAGTTAGGGAAGACCAGAAGATAGCCTACGCAACGTTCATGTTAAAATTAAAAGCCAGCTACTGGTGGCAGGTAAATAAGGTCAGGGGAGGAAAGGTTCAAGGAAATATTTTCGAGATGTACTTCCCTACCAGCTCCCAGAATCAAATGGAGGTGCAGTTTCTGGAGTTGAAGCAAGGCAATATGCCCGTATCAGATTACGCTACAAAGTTTAACGAGTTGGCTAGGTTCGCCCAATATCAATTGCATACTGACGAGAGAAAGGCTAGGCGATTTGAGCAGGGATTGAAACCCTGGTTGCATAGAAAAGTGTCAATGTTTACATTGAACACTTTTGCTGGAATACTAGAAAAGGCTGTTGTCCCGATTTATGTAATGACAAATACGCGTAAGTATACACAATCAACAAGTAATAAAGAGTAAGTACAGATATCGTTCCCACGGAGAATTAACTGATAAAAGTTCGCCAAACCACTAGTCCGTAATCATTTCAGTCTTATTTAAACGAGCGATAGAGTGTTTTAATTAAAAACTAAATAATTAAACTTAAACTAATTAACCTTAGAGTAAAATCAGATAATGAAGACATGAGATCTCAACTTCCCCAAATGATTCATCTAAATCAACATACTCCCAATTAGGTCAAATTGCTTGTCACAGATAGTTAGCCAAGAACACGAAAGTGAGATAAGGCCATCTTTCAATGCACCTAATCCATATCACATACAATCCATAGATGATAGAACGCGCATGAACACCCACATTATCTAAACCCCTATATGTCTATGTGATTTATAAATAAATAGGGTTTAAGTCCAAGTTCTCAATTAACTACGAGCGGCGCTTCGGTATATATCTATCCTAAGCAGAAATCATACATCCAACACCATGTAGACCTACAATCGCCCGCTACTACGATTAGATCTAAACCCACATTTCGTCTGTCAAGTCCATATAGGTTATCACAGTAATTGGTAGCTAATCAATTAAGCAATGAAAGCACGAATCGTAACAGACAATCTCATAGCAATCAATAAGACCAATATGGAAGCATATCAATATAAACTACTCAAAAGGTTCCATTGCAATCTCAAAATAGAGTTTAAGATATCATAAATAAAGAATATCTATCATCCACAAGTTGAATACACATCATAAGATTACAAATAGGAAGCAAAGAGATTATAAAGATAGAGAATGCAAATCTGAGTGCTCAAGCTCCTTTGTTGAATCTCCAATGAAATCCACTTGCTTTAATCTTCTTCTCTAATTAAACCCTAGAAACTAACTAATTAAACCTAAAATTAATCTACTCCTAACCTAATCTAGACAAAATGTAAAGAGAAGAGAAGAGAGAGCTAAACTAGGGCTAGTGCAAAGGAAGATGTCTAATAAAATGGGCAAAAGCCCTCATATATAAGCCTCCAAGCCAATCCCTAATCTGCCTAAGTGAAAGTCCAATGTTGGTCAAGTTTCGAGCTGGCGCGGTCGTGCGGCATTAAGCTTTGGTCCTGGCGCGGCCGCGCGGGTGCAAAACTAAGAGTTCTGGCCTGGATATTGGCGCGGGCGCGCGTGCTGCCTTTGTAAACTCGGCGCGGCTGCTCGGAACCTGCAACTCTGCTGAATTCTATTTTTAGCTGCTGCTTACTTCTGCTGTTGCACTTGGCTGCCATCTTCTTAATGCCAAGCTTCTTGATCCCTATTTGTTCTGTCCAACATCATGCCATCATTCCATTGTTTAGCTTCTTACCCCTTTTTGCACTATATCATCCTTTTGAGCCACTTGTGCACTAAGAGAGTTCCAAAACAAGAAAACTGCAAAATAAAGTAAATATATATGAAAAGCACAAAGGTACCCGAGTTTAAGCAACAAAAAAAGTTAGATAATATCTGAATAAGTGGTCATAAAAATCACTTATCAAATACCCCCAAACTTAAACGTTCCTTGCCCTCAAGTAACCAAAATAAAACCAAAAAAAAGATGCAATGCAATGATTACAATGAATGCAACCTATTCTATCACGAATACGAATCCAAGTCTCAGTCAAAATTGATATTCAAATGAAATGCCTCAGAAAAATCACAGGCTAATCAAATAGAAAAGCTACCCAAGACAAAATCAAAAGGCATATCCTCGCAAATCCAAACCTATCAGTAATGATGTAGTGTGTGTATGCCTAGCAACCATTAGACATGCTTTTGAACAAATTTATCACATACTATATTTCTTAGGGGAAAAACAAGTTTCAATTCAAGAAAAATAGTAAATCAGATAAGTTCTGACCAAGACCATGCATTACTTAAGCTATGAGTCATAGGAGGTTTATTTATGCTTTTTATTTACTCACGAGGGTGTTTTTGCTCTTTCCCGTGTACACAATCAATTGTTCAATGCCTAGTCTTCTTAGGCTTTTCAATGACACCCGTGTAGAGAGCTTTCAACCAACGACTCCCAGACCAAAAGGCTTTAGGACGCTGGGTGTGGAGACACCCCTAGGGCTTACTTGCTCGAATATCAAAGGCCACAGAACTTGACGTAGACGAAGTGTTTATTCTATTTTTTTCACTTTTTTTTTTCTTTTCTTTTCATAACTAGCATGCGTACCCCCTGTTTCCCCCAAACTTAAGCTTTTTACAGTCTGGTTATTATCACTTGAGTACTGAAACTCTTTCATTAAAATATAGATTTCCCACTAGAAGACAAGTATGTGAAAATTTAAACTAAGCAAGTCATGGTGGTTACTCATAGAGTGCTAACCGGTGACATCAGTATCTGACAGATAATGATTTACATATATGACATTATAATCAAGCTTAAGTCTCAAACTAGTTCAATCATCAAGTAATTTCAGTTTCCTCATAGGCCAAATAAATAACAAACCAACTGAAAACTGGATTCATGCAATATGCTTAACACCGTTAACTAAAACAAAAAAAACAAATTTTTTTAACAAAATACGATCTACATGCACTATATGAACAAACACAATATGCAAAATGAATGCAACCTACACTAAATGAAAAAAAATGCAAAAATAACCCTAATACCCCCAAACTTAAAAACTGCAATGCCCTCATTGAAGCTAAAAGGAAAAAGGAAACTCCCCTAGTCAGCCTCGCCTGCTACATGAAATGATGTTGCGCTCAGTTTCTGCTGAATTTTGCCTTAAGTCTGAGACATACTGCATGACGCGCGGCCGCGCGCCTATTAGCCTTAATTCCGGGGCAGCCGCGCCCATCCCCAGATTTTCGACATGCATTGAGGATGTGCTTTTGAACTTTGCTTCATTCTAAGCAGCCTTGACCTGAGAAAAATATACAACATTTATCAAGCCCTCTAAACCACTAAAACTTAATATGCAATATTTACAACTAGGAGGGTTGAACATAGGATGATATATGCATGTGAATTCCCAAAAACTCCTATATCTGCGTATATGCAATGTGCTAGTGCATCAAAAATGTGTTAATAAGCTTTATAGTCCCAAAAATATGCGCACTAATGCTTAAGTTCCAAAAATGTAGACAATGAGCTCCTAAATCTAAAATTATTCAAAAATTTATAACTAAATCAAAATGCATAGAATTAAACAAAGGGGATGGAAATGGAGATAAGTAAGTAGAATTAAATAAGTAGGGAGAGAGAGAGATTTGATGGGGTGCCTCCCATCGAGCGCTTGGTTTATAGTCCGATAGCTGGACTTTGTCTTGCCACCGCTATCCGGTTCCTCGACAATATTTGAGAAACCCTCCATCCATTAGAACTGCCATGTACGTTAGGAGGTTCCCCTTCATGAGAGGCTTCGGATTTAAGTCGCCTAGCATATGTTGTGTATATGAATTCCCCATTTTTAAGGTCGAGGAGCTAAGCACTTCTTCCGTTGTGTTTGTAAACTGATTGGGCTGTTGAGGCATAAACAACACAATGGGCTCTTCTTCCATTCTCTCTTCTTCAGACCAGCATGGTTTCAGAAATGTGGAATTTCTCATATCATAAAGATCCGTATCTGTGATGTGACTTCCAAGGGGGCATGGGTGTGCAAACTTCACTGGCTTTTCAAACTTTGGCGGAAAATGCACCTAGGGTGTTGTCACGGTTGGCTCACATTTAAAATTTTCACGTCCCCAGTGTCTCCTCGATATTCATTTCTTCCAGTTAGTCCAGTTGCAAGTACACTTCTGGCTCTCCATCAGTTTCAGCATCCATATCATAGCACCAAGTATTCTGAGGGCCATTGCTCACGACTTCAAATAGTTGAGGTTTGGGATTCTGAAGATCTTGAGTCTTTGTACTGTGCTCAATCACTTCCTCCTTCATTAAAGCCATCCTGATTTGATCCGCCCAATTCCGAAGATTCTCAATCGACTTCGCTTGGTCAATCAAGATCTCCTTTGTTGACGCTATGGAATTTCCCCACAAACTTTCTAATCTTGCCTTTTCTGTTTCAGCCTCGGAATCCATGTACTAAGTCTCATTGGTTGGGGTATTGATGATTTATGCCATCTGGTTCTAAAAATTCTGGTTCGATATTTCCTGGCTCCTAATCATCTCCTCTTGGGTTGCTAAGACCCTATACATGAAGTCCTTTGTTGATTGTTCTTCTTGTAAGCACGGAGATTGATATGTGGGGTCTGGTGCATATATTGGACTTTGCTCGCAGTATTGGTCTTGATAATAGCTCGCTGAAGAGTTTGGGTGATACTCCAAATCTGGATGATAATTGGGATACTCATTGTGGTTGAAGTAATCACCCCCAAACTGGTTTTGTCCAAACCTGATGGGGCACTGATGGCTCGAATAGTTGCCATCACAATGATCATAAGTAACTGCCGTCTCTCGACTCCGTTGGGCTGTAACAGTATCCAACTTCCTCGAGAGATGCTCTAGTTATGCTAATAATGTAGCAATTGGGTCGAGGCCATCATTCCCTATTTCCCTTGGTTGATCTTGCCTTGTGTAAAACCATGGATAAGCGTTGAGATCCATTGTACATGAAAAAAGAATATAGGAAGAGAATTAAAACAAAATAAAAATGTTTAAATTAAGACTAATTTGATTGAAACTAATGTTGGCAAACAGTCATCAAATTAATTCCTCGGCAACGGTGCCAAAAACTTGTTGTCCCGATTTATGTAATGATAAATACGCGCAAGTATACGCGGTCAACAAGTAATAAAGAGTAAGTACAGATATCGTTCCCACGGAGAATTAACTAATAAAAGTTCGCCAAACCACTAGCCCGTAATCATTTTAGTCTTATTTAAACGAGCGATAAAGTGTTTTAATTAAAAACTAAATAATTAAACTTAAACTAATTAACCCTAGAGTAAAATCAGATAATGAAGACATGAGATCTCAACTTCCCCTAATGATTCATCTAAATCAACATACTCCCAGTTAGGTCAAATTGCTCGTCACAGATAGTTAGCCGAGAACACGAAAGTGAGATAAGGCCATCTTTCAATGAACCTAATCCATATCACATATAATCCACAGATGATAGAACGCACATGAACACCCACATTATCTAAACCCCTATATGTCTATGTGATTTACAAATAAATAAGGTTTAAGTCCAAGTTCTCAATGGACTACGAACGGCGCTTCGGTATATGTCGATCCTAAGCACAAATCATACATCCAACGCCATGTAGACATACAATCGCCCGCTACTACGATTAGATCTAAACCCACATTTTGTCTGTCAAGTCCATATAGGTTATCACAGTAATTGGTAGCTAATCAATTAAGCAATGAAAGCACGAATCGTAACAGACAATCTCATAGCAATCAATAAGACCAACATGGAAGCATATCAATATAAACTACTCAAAAGGTTCCATTGAAATCTCAAAATAAAGTTTAAGATATCATAAATGAAGAATATCTAGCATCCACAAGTTAAATACACATCATAAGATTACAAATAGGAAGCAAAGAGATTATAAAGATAGAGAATGCAAATCTGAGTGCTCAAGCTCCTTTGTTGAATCTCCAATGAAATCCACTTGCTTCAATCTTCTTCTCTAATTAAACCCTAGAAACTAACTAATTAAACCTAAAATTAATCTACTCCTAACCTAATCTAGACAAAATGTAAAGAGAAGAGAAGAGAGAGCTAAACTAGGGCTAGTGCAAAGGAAGATGTCTAATAAAATGGGCAAAAGCCCTCATATATAAGCCTCCAAGCCAATCCCTAATCTGCCTAAGTGAAAGTCCAATGTTGGTCAAGTTTCGAGCTGGCGCGGTCGTGCGGCATTAAGTTTTGGTCCTGGCGCGGCCGCGCGGGTGCAAAACTAAGAGTTCTAGGCCTGGATATTGGCGTGGGCGCGCGTGCTGCCTTAGTAAACTCGGCGAGGCCGCACGGCACCTGCAACTCTGCTGAATTCTATTTTTAGCTGCTGCTTGCTTTTGCTACGGCACTTGGCTGCCATCTTCTTAATGCCAAGCTTTTTGATCCCTATTTGTTCTGTCCAACATCATGCCATCATTCCATTGCTTAGCTTCTTGCCCCTTTTTGCACTATATCATCCTTTTGAGCCACTTGTGCACTAAGAGAGTTCCAGAACAAGAAAACTGCAAAACAAAGCAAAAACATATGAAAAGCACAAAGATACCCGAGTTTAAGCAACAAAACAAGTTAGATAATATCTGAATAAGTGGTCATAAAAACCACTTATCAAAGGCCATCCTCGCTGAAGGTGGACGCGAAGCGGTGACCAAGTACAACCAGGATAAGAAAAAGAAGAAAAATGAAAGTGAAAGAAATAATAAGGCTAGTGGAAGCAATATGGGAGGAAGCAATAATCAAAAACAAAGGTGGAATGATAACCCATCGACCATATACCAGCAAGGGAGTCAGAAGAAAAGAATAGATACATGCTGTAACGACCATGAATTTTAAACTCTTTATTTATTAAATATGTGATTTAATTTTAACGAGTTAGTTTTGTGAGTTTATTTAAACCTTATGTGATGGTGAGAATTTGTAAAATGATTAAAGGAAGTCACTAATGAGTTATTTAACTTAGTGGACTAGCCCTGAGACCTTAATATCAGAGAATTGATAAGATTATTAATAATTAAATATTCAACTTATTTGAATATAGTGACATGATTTGAACGTGTTTGATTAATTTCAATTATGATTAATTATTTGATAATGTGTTGATTAATAATTATTATGAATAAATAATAATTAATAAGTAAGAGATTAATAAATATAATAATATTATGATTAATTGATTTATACAAGCATGTGATATATAAACCTATAATATATGGTGGATTACCTTATATTATATATAATGCAAGGTGGCACATCAATATGATTATACGTTATATATATTGACTATATGGTAAGAGTAATTATATTATGTGAGTGACATAATAGTATGACTTATGTAACATGATATGTGTGGGTAAACATTCATGTATCCCCTATTGACATATTATAAGATCAATAATTAATTAATAATGATTTCATTAAGTTATTATAATTATTATAATAACAGTCAAGATAATAATTAATAATAAATGCCTAATTAATTTATATTTTGTGTTAATAGAAAATGTACATGGATTATATGTTGATGTATCTATGTGTACCCCTACTTGTTACCTTGTAATTTGAAAATGCATTGTATACCCTTTAATTCATTATAACCTAAGTTATATAAAATGTGTAAACTAAGTGTTGTGTACCTTAATGATGTATGAATGCTGAGTTCTTGTCCCATTTTGAGTGTCCATTCCTTCCATATTTCTCATTCACGAGTAAGGCCAAAGGCCTAAACTACTCCCTCATATCAACTTCCTAGCTAGCCAATGATGCTCATGATGAAGAAGGATGTGGGTGATGGGGGTGGTTGGCAACTATTTCACCTAGTGCTTGTTGCCCATCATCTCTTCTCCTTCTCAAATGGTTTGATTTCATGGACAATGGCTTGGCATGGTTATTCATTTCCCTATAAATTGAGTGCTCCCCTTCTCATTTCATTTTTGCTAGACTAATTGCTAAGTATTATAGAAAGAGTGAAGTGAGAGTAATCTGATTTTGGGAAGCAAGCTTAGCTAATTCAAGGTATAATCTCTAAACCCATTTGAAATTCAATTCATAGAATTAGCATGTTTAGTTGGAATTGGTGATATGAAATGATGATTAACATGCTAGGACAGTATATAGAGGTGTTATATGTACAATGTGATAACTAGCAAGCATGTTTCATGTAGTGTATTGGGTTTGGCCTGAAGCTCTGCTTTAGCAGAAGACTCTCTGGACTGGAACGGGAGCCGCGCGGCCGCGCGTCTCCCTAGTACAATTTGGGCGCGGCCGCCCCTCTGCAGAATTTGTTTTCTGTTTCATTTTCTGTCCATGCTATCTTGATGATACCCTTTGGCCAAGCATGTAAACTAATATTAAACCACACTATAAGCTTCTTAATACTACATATATGCCATGACCATGATAGTATGTGTGATGAAAGGAAACCATATGTTTTAAAAGGGAAACTTATAGTTTCAATTATGAACTTAGACACGTACGTAGCACGTGCATCTTCTGATTCTGAAAGCATGATCGTATAGTCTATATTGACATGAAAGGTACGTTTAAAGTGTCGAACACACTAGCATGAACGATTGCAAGATTTCAACGACTTTAACGAGAAATTTAAGCCTTTTGAAAACAAACTTGACCAAGATTAGTATCTTTTAGATTCTGACCATATGAGAACATTTACAAGGATTAGATATATGTTTCAATTGCATACGAATTATATGTTGCGACGCTTTACATGTACTATGTTACCTTTGTGGACTTAGTATACTTTTCAAAGGAAACTTAAGATTTGAAAGTTAATAACATCAATTACCATGTGGGTTATATTATGAGCATGCAAGCATGAAGATTAGGAGCTCACTATGCCTATAGACATATTAACATGAACATCATTTGTTTATATATAGATTTCACCTATGCACGCATATTCATAGAAAATGAATTTCTAAAGTATAGCCTATGTGATAGGAATATACATGAGTAGTATAAGCACAAGCATACTTACTAAGTATTGTTAGTCTCGTGAGGTGTAATATGGCGATGTAAATAATCTTTGAAACATGAATATGTATTAGTTAAAGTATGTGAATTACTGGCATGAAAACACGACTTCGAATTGAATATAGAAAAAGCATGCTAGTTTCGAACGAGAAGTTAATAACTTGATAAAGTATGTGTGTTGATTAAATATAAGTAACTTGAAGTATTATGTGTTCAAGCCTATATTGATGCATAGAAACTAGATAATATAAAGTTATTAAATCTATGACATGATTAGATTGACTTACGTGAATTATGGATAGATTAATATGATAAGCAGATTCTTGTAAGTGTAGACTCGTATTAGTTTACACATGCTAATTGGAATACCGACTTATTAATGTTAGGTTATTTCAGCGAGATTTAATTAAAGCTAGAACTTAATTGTAGCTGAGCAATCAGGCAAGTCTCCGAACTTCACTATTTGGTTGTGCAAGTTCTTTAATTCTTATTTGTACAAGTTCCTATCCTTCTCATATTGTATTGAGCAGGTTATTATCGTATTGACAGTTAATTATTTAAAGCTTGAACTTTATTTCCAAGCATGCTAATAGGTGGTTTAATTACTTTACAATTATTCCACATCGATATTATTGTTATTCGCACTTGGTGCACTTGATTTCGTACAGTCTTGGACTTGTACATTATTTAAAGTTCTATAATTCTTGAACTGCGTCAGATAGAGTCTGAACCCTTGTTCGGTCAGACAATTGTATAAAAGTTTTATAAAAGCTATCCAAACCAATTGATGGTAAGGATTCTTAGACTGAAAGAACACCCCATGTATATATAGGGGAGTACCCCAGGTATCTAGTATAAAGATACAAATAGCAGAGTTGAATGTTATGCATATACATAGCGTACGCGAGGCTGATCCCCTCAAGTACTTATTCTGTAGCCAGTAACCAAAGGGTCAATCAGCTATTGATTTCGTTGGAGTTTTATAGTTCAAAAGTCTACTTGACTATCAGTTATTCTAAAAGCATTTATTATTCTTGCTTCCGATATTCATATTGTTGAATTCATTATCAAATATATTCCTTTCATCATGATGTATCCTTTATTGTTGTATTTCAACTTGCTGAGCAAACTTGTTGCTCATCTTTGCTATATCATGACTTATATTGCAGTTAAGCCCGAGACTTCAGGAAAGGACAAGGGTAAAGGGAAGATGTAGGATTAGTTTGCAAGGAGCAGACTTTATCTTTATGTTTAATTAATTTACTGTTGTGTAATATGAACCCTATTGACTATTCTAGGGTATGTTTGTATGTTTTGTATTTAAGGTTATCGAATCTTGGGACTAGTAACACCTTTTGAATGAATGACATACGTTTATTATATTCCGGATTTAGTTATTGTATGTTGTTTAGAGGTGGATGTTTATGTTAGATCGTGACGACAGGACCAGGGTCAGAGGACCCGGATTCGGGGGTGTCACAGGTTGGTATCAGAGCTTTAGGTTATAAACGTTAGGAATGCGAAACCTATGCTATAACCTTAGTAGAAAACTCAAGTAGAGTATGTAAGTGATGGGTTGAGGAGATCCATCGAGTCTTATTGTGATACTGAAGTTGTTTATTTAAATCAGCTATGATTAATAGACATCCTAAACTTCTTAATGCTAACATAAATAGCATATCACATAAAGTCTAATGTTTTCTTCCTTTCCTCAGGATCATGCCGCCTAGGAGACTACCGCGGAACCAGAGGGAGGAAGGATCCGTTAATAATGGCGGAGGGGAAAATATCGACCCTATGCAGAACTTCGTTAACTTATTAACGGAGGCAATGCAGAACAGACCCCAGCCAGCAGCAGGGCAGCCAGGACATCACTTGGCAAGCTTTAAAGATTTTAAATTGGTAGGACCGCCAGAGTTCCGGGGAACCTTGGACCCAATCGAAGCCCAAACCTGGATAGAAGAGATGGAGAAAGTGTTTGAGGTCGCACGAGTGGCCGAAGCACAGAAGACGAGTTTTGCCACTTTCATGATGAAGGGCGAAGCTAACTATTGGTGGAAAGCCAATAAGGGACGAGCGGGCGAAGGAGTTATTCCTTGGGATAAATTTAAGGAGCTATTTCTAGAGAATTACTTCTCAGAGAATACACAACAGGATATGGAAGTTATGTTTCTGGAACTGAAATAAGGTAGTATGTCTGTCGCAGAGTACGCAGCAAGATTTAACGAGTTGGCCCGATTTGCTTCACATCAGGTTGACACGGAAGCCAGGAAGGCAAGGAGGTTCGAATTAGGACTGAAACCATGGGTGCAGAAAGCAGTCGCGGTATTGAAGATTAAGACTTACTCTGACCTACTAGAAAGGGCTATCATTGCCGAAGGAGGTAATGAAGCCATTGCTCGATTCAAGCAAGAAAAGAAGACTGGTCAGGAGGGACAGAAAAGGGGAAGCAGCGGAGGCAGCAACCCCAACAAGCGTAAATGGACAGAGAGCTAATCCTCTGGAGGCAACAAGTCCGGGGGAGAGGCCAAGAAAATTATAAAGTGCAACAACTGTGGGAAGAATCACTCGGGGGAGTGCATGAAGGGAAAGAACGCTTGTTACCGTTGTGGACAACCGGGGCACATGGCTCCTCAGTGTCCGAATAAGCAGAAAGGAGGGTGTTTCTCGTGTGGAGCCCTAGACCATCAAATTAAGGACTGCCCGAAGAGAAAGGGCGACGCAGCTAGCGGCAATCGCAACAACAAAAACAACGGACTGAGCATCGGAGGGCCAGCCAGTCAAGCCAACAGGCCAACGGCACGCACGTTCAACATGACCGTTCAGGATGCGGTGGAGTCTAAGGACGTGGTGTCAGGTGTCATCCCAATCAACAATATAGATGCATATGTGTTATTTGATTCGGGTGCTACCTGCTCTTTTGTTTTCGAAGAATTTACTAAACAGTTAGACTCACCCCGTGAAAGATTAGAACACCCTATGAACGTAGAAGTAGCAAACAAGGAAATTATTCCCGTATAATACATTTATAGGAACTGTTATACTGAATTACGAGGATTTAAGCTCAGAGTGGATTTGATACCGATTCGTTTGGGGGAGTTTGATGTAATCCTTGGAATGGATTGGTTATCGGTTCACGGAGCAGTTATTGATTGTAAGAAGAAATGTGTAAGCCTTAAGACTCCGAATAAGTCGAAGGTGGTATTTTATGGTAGTAAATCGCCAAGACAATCTCATTGTCTGACGATGGTGCAAGCGCAGAGATTGCTTAAGAAGGGTTGTGTAGGTTATTTGGCTCACGTGGTTGATACTCGACAAGTCGAGGATGAACTGGGTCAGATACCTATTGTAAGGGAATTCGCCGATGTCTTCCCAGACGAGATTCCGGGATTGCCACCGGATAGAGAAATTGAGTTTGTCATTGATTTGGCACGGGGGACAGCACCGGTATACAAAGCGCCGTATCATATGGCACCAGTAGAGATGAAAGAACTGATGGCTCAATTACAAGAGTTGTTGGAAAAGGGATACATTCGACCGAGCGTATCACCGTGGGGAGCGCCAGTCTTATTCGTGAAGAAGAAAGATGGATCGCTCAGACTTTGTATCAACTATCATGATTTGAACAAGGTCACCATCAAGAACAAGCACCCATTGCCTAGGATCGACGATTTGTTTGATCAGTTGAAGGGGGCGAAGTACTTTTCAAAGATTGACTTGAGGACCGGTTATCATCAATTGAAGGTGAGGCCGAAGGATATTCCAAAGACGACATTCAGAACTCGGTATGGACACTTTGAGTTTTTGGTAATGTCATTCGGATTGACGAACGCGCCGGCAGCATTTATGGACTTGATGAATAGAGTGTTCAAGCAATATTTAGATAAGTTTGTTGTCGTGTTCATCGATGACATTTTGGTGTATTCAGAGACGGAGGAAGAATACGCCGAGCATCTTCGAATAGTGTTGGAGACATTAAGGAGAGAGAAGTTGTATGCAAAATTCTCCAAGTGTGAGTTTTGGTTGCAAAGAGTGCAATTTTTGGGGCACATTATCGACAAGAATGGTGTTTCGGATGATCCAGCAAAGGTAGAAGCGGTTATCAACTGGGAGCAGCCGAAGACGCCAACAGAAATTAGGAGTTTCTTAGGATTAGCGGGATACTATCGAAGATTCATCCAGAATTTTTCGAAATTAGCATCGCCGTTGACCAATCTTACTAGAAAGACAGTTAAGTTCGTTTGGACGGAGAAGTGTGAAGAGAGCTTCCTAGAATTGAAGAAGAGGCTTAGTCAAGCACCTGTGTTAGCTTTACCGGATAACACGAGAGGATTTGTAGTGTATAGCGATGCGTCACACAAGGGTCTTGGCTGTGTACTGATGCAACATGGCAGGGTCATTGCGTACGCTTCGCTTCAGCTGAAAGATGAGAAGGGTTATCCGACTCATGACCTGGAATTAGCAGCAGTAGTTTTTGCCTTGAAGATTTGGAGGCATTATTTGTATGGTGAGAGGTGTGAGATATATACGGACCACAAGAGTCTGAAGTATATCTTCATGCAGAAAGAATTAAACATGAGGCAGCGCCGATGGCTAGAATTGATCAAAGATTATGATTGTGAGATTCTGTACCATCCAGGCAAAGCAAATGTAGTGGCAGATGCCTTGAGCAGAAAAGGCAGAGAGAAGTTATCGAAGTTAACCGTTCAAGAAGAGTTAGTGAAAGATTTCGAATGACTAGGTTTGGAGGTTAAGTATCCGACGGAGACCATCGAGAAATTATTTTCAGTGACAGCTAGTCCGACTTTATTAGATAAGGTTAAGGAGGCACAAGAGAAGGACGAAGATTGTGATATTATCAAGAAACGGATTGTTGAAGGTGATGATTTGAAATTCAAGATTGATAGCACTGGCCTGCTAAGGTTTGAAGGACGAATTTGGGTACCGTTAGAACCGGAACTGAGAGAAGAAATTTTGCAAGAAGCGCACAGTACGAGATACTCGATACACCCAGGAAGCACGAAGATGTACCAAGATTTGCGTCATCACTTTTGGTGGCCAAACATGAAGAGGGAGGTTGCAGAATGCGTAAGTAGGTGTTTAACTTGTCAGAGAGTCAAGGCAGAGCACCAACGACCAAGCGGGTTATTACAACCGTTAGAGATTCCAGAATGGAAATGGGAGCACATCACTATGGATTTTGTGGTAGGACTTCCGGCAACGCAGAAAGGGCACGACGCCATATGGGTAATTGTAGATCGTTTTACGAAGTTAGTTCACTTTTTGCCGATTAAGATTAAGTATAGTTTGGACCAATTAGCCAGATTATATGTCAAGGAAATTATCTCGAGACATGGGGTGCCGGTATCTATTGTATCTGATAGAGATCCGCGTTTCACATCAAATTTCTGGAAGAGTCTTCAAGAGAGATTGGGGACACAATTACGAATGAGTACCGCGTATCATCCGCAGACCGATGGGCAAAGCGAAAGAACAATTCAAACACTTGAAGACATGCTCCGAGCTTGTGTAATGGACTTCAAGGGTAGCTGGGAGGATCACCTTCCATTAGTAGAATTCGCGTACAACAATAGTTATCACGCTAGTTTTGGAATGCCACTGTACGAAGCGCTATATGGGAGAAAATGTCGAACACCCTTGTGTTGGGACGAAGTTGGAGAACGTCGACTGTTGGGACCATAATTGGTACAGCAGACTGTAGAGATTATCAAGGTGATAAGAGCACAGCTGGTAGCGGCTCAAGATCGCCAGAAGAAGTATGCAGACTTGCATCGCAAGAAGAAAGAATTTGAATTAAGAAACTATGCTTTTCTGAAAGTATCTCCTTGGAAGGGGAAGATTCGTTTTGGGAAGAAGGGAAAGTTGAGCCCTAGGTTTATAGGACCGTTTAAAATTCTGAGGCGAGTCGGTGAAGTGGCGTACGAGGTGGTGTTACCTTCTGAACTTGAGCATATTCACAATGTGTTTCATGTGTCAGTGTTGCGACCGTATAAACCGGACTACAAGCACGTTATCTCCTATGAACCTATTCAAGTCGAGAAAGACTTATCATACGAGGAAGTTCCTGTCCAGATACTAGATAGGAAGGAACAGAAGCTGAGGAATAAGATCATTCATTCCGTCAAGATTCTTTGGAGGAATCACGCAGTCGAAGAAGCTACGTGGGAGCTAGAAGAGAAAATAAGAGCGAATTATCTTTTATTATTTGAGTAACCTTATTTATACAATTCCGAGGGCGGAATTTTTATAAGGGGGGAGGGATGTAACGACCATGAATTTTAAACTCTTTATTTATTACATATGTGATTTAATTTTAACGAGTTAGTTTTGTGAGTTTATTTAAACCTTATGTGATGGTGAGAATTTGTAAAATGATTAAAGGAAGTCACTAATGAGTTATTTAACTTAGTGGACTAGCCCTGAGACCTTAATATCAGAGAATTGATAAGATTATTAATAATTAAATATTCAACTTATTTGAATATAGTGACAGGATTTGAACGTGTTTGATTAATTTCAATTATGATTAATTATTTGATAATGTGTTGATTAATAATTATTATGAATAAATAATAATTAATAAGTAAGAGATTAATAAATATAATAATATTATATTTAATTGATTTATACAAGCATGTGATATATAAACCTATAATATATGGTGGATTACCTTATATTATATATAATGCAAGGTGGCACATCAATATGATTATACGTTATATATATTGACTATATGGTAAGAGTAATTACATTATGTGAGTGACATAATAGTATGACTTATGTAATATGATATGTGTGGGTAAACATTCATGTATCCCCTATTGACATATTATAAGATCAATAATTAATTAATAATGATTTCATTAAGTTATTATAATTATTATAATAACAGTCATGATAATAATTAATAATAAATGCCTAATTAATTTATATTTGGTGTTAATATAAAATATACATGGATTATATGTTGATGTATCTATGTGTACCCCTACTTGTTACCTTGTAATTTGAAAATGCATTGTATACCCTTTAATTCATTATAACCTAAGTTATATAAAATGTGTAAACTAAGTGTTGTGTACCTTAATGATGTATGAATGCTGAGTTCTTGTCCCATTTTGAGTGTCCATTCCTTCCATATTTCTCATTCACGTGTAAGGCCAAAGGCCTAAACTACTCCCTCATATCAACTTCCTAGCTAGCCAATGATGCTCATGATGAAGAAGGATGTGGGTGATGGGGGTGGTTGGCAACTATTTCACCTAATGCTTGTTGCCCATCATCTCTTCTCCTTCTCCAATGGTTTGATTTCATGGACAATGGCTTGGCATGGTTATTCATTTCCCTATAAATTGAGTGCTCCCCTTCTCATTTCATTTTTGCTAGACTAATTGCTAAGTATTATAGAAAGAGTGAAGTGAGAGTAATCTGATTTTGGGAAGCAAGCTTAGCTAATTCAAGGTATAATCTCTAAACCCATTTGAAATTCAATTCATAGAATTAGCATGTTTAGTTGGAATTGGTGATATGAAATGATGATTAACATGCTAGGACAGTATATAGAGGTGTTATATGTACAATGTGATAACTAGCAAGCATGTTTCATGTAGTGTATTGGGTTTGGCCTGAAGCTCTGCTTTAGCAGAAGACTCTCTGGACTGGAACGGGAGTCGCGCGGCCGCGCGTCTCCCTAGTACAATTTGGGCGCGGCCGCCCCTCTGCAGAATTTGTTTTCTGTTTCATTTTCTGTCCATGCTATCTTGATGATACCCTTTGGCCAAGCATGTAAACTAATATTAAACCACACTATAAGCTTCTTAATACTACATATATGCCATGACCATGATAGTATGTGTGATGAAAGGAAACCATATGTTTTAAAAGGGAAACTTATAGTTTCAATTATGAACTTAGACACGTACGTAGCACGTGCATCTTCTGATTCTGAAAGCATGATCGTATAGTCTATATTGACATGAAAGGTACGTTTAAAGTGTCGAACACACTAGCATGAACGATTGCAAGATTTCAACGACTTTAACGTGTGAAATTTAAGCCTTTTGAAAACAAACTTGACCAAGATTAGTATCTTTTAGATTCTGACCATATGAGAACATTTACAAGGATTAGATATGTGTTTCAATTGCATACGAATTATATGTTGCGACGCTTTACATGTACTATGTTACCTTTGTGGACTTAGTATACTTTTCAAAGGAAACTTAAGATTTGAAAGTTAATAACATCAATTACCATGTGGGTTATATTATGAGCATGCAAGCATGAAGATTAGGAGCTCACTATGCCTATAGACATATTAACATGAACATCATTTGTTTATATATAGATTTCACCTATGCACGCATATTCATAGAAAATGAATTTCTAAAGTATAGCCTATGTGATAGGAATATACATGAGTAGTATAAGCACAAGCATACTTACTAAGTATTGTTAGTCTCGTGAGGTGTAATATGGCGATGTAAATAATCTTTGAAACATGAATATGTATTAGTTAAAGTATGTGAATTACTGGCATGAAAACACGACTTCGAATTGAATATAGAAAAAGCATGCTAGTTTCGAACGAGAAGTTAATAACTTGATAAAGTATGTGTGTTGATTAAATATAAGTAACTTGAAGTATTATGTGTTCAAGCCTATATTGATGCATAGAAACTAGATAATATAAAGTTATTAAATCTATGACATGATTAGATTGACTTACGTGAATTATGGATAGATTAATATGATAAGCAGATTCTTGTAAGTGTAGACTCGTATTAGTTTACACATGCTAATTGGAATACCGACTTATTAATGTTAGGTTATTTCAGCGAGATTTAATTAAAGCTAGAACTTAATTGTAGCTGAGCAATCAGGCAAGTCTCCGAACTTCACTATTTGGTTGTGCAAGTTCTTTAATTCTTATTTGTACAAGTTCCTATCCTTCTCATATTGTATTGAGCAGGTTATTATCGTATTGACAGTTAATTATTTAAAGCTTGAACTTTATTTCCAAGCATGCTAATAGGTGGTTTAATTACTTTACAATTATTCCACATCGATATTATTGTTATTCGCACTTGGTGCACTTGATTTCGTACAGTCTTGGACTTGTACATTATTTAAAGTTCTATAATTCTTGAACTGCGTCAGATAGAGTCTGAACCCTTGTTCGGTCAGACAATTGTATAAAAGTTTTATAAAAGCTATCCAAACCAATTGATGGTAAGGATTCTTAGACTGAAAGAACACCCCATGTATATATAAGGGAGTACCCCAGGTATCTAGTATAAAGATACAAATAGCAGAGTTGAATGTTATGCATATACATAGCGTACGCGAGGCTGATCCCCTCAAGTACTTATTCTGTAGCCAGTAACCAAAGGGTCAATCAGCTATTGATTTCGTTGGAGTTTTATAGTTCAAAAGTCTACTTGACTATCAGTTATTCTAAAAGCATTTATTATTCTTGCTTCCGATATTCATATTGTTGAATTCATTATCAGATATATTCCTTTCATCATGATGTATCCTTTATTGTTGTATTTCAACTTGCTGAGCAAACTTGTTGCTCATCTTTGCTATATCATGACTTATATTGCAGTTAAGCCCGAGACTTCAGGAAAGGACAAGGGTAAAGGGAAGATGTAGGATTAGTTTGCAAGGAGCAGACTTTATCTTTATGTTTAATTAATTTACTGTTGTGTAATATGAACCCTATTGACTATTCTAGGGTATGTTTGTATGTTTTGTATTTAAGGTTATCGAATCTTGGGACTAGTAACACCTTTTGAATGAATGACATACGTTTATTATATTCCGCATTTAGTTATTGTATGTTGTTTAGAGGTGGATGTTTATGTTAGATCGTGACGACCGGACCAGGGTCAGAGGACCCGGATTCGGGGGTGTCACACATGCCCAACCTGCGGAAAGGCTCACTTGGGAGTCTGAATGAAGGGGAAAAGACTTTGCTACAATTGTGGTCAGGAAGGCCACATAGCACCTAACTTCCCTAACCTTAAGAAGGGCGCTTGCTATACATGTGGGTCAAAGGATCACTTAGCAAGGAATTGTCCCAATAAGGTATCTGGAGGGGCAGGGGCAGGTGGAAACAAGGGAAATAATGGTGGAAACTCTCTTATAATTACAGGACCGACTTTAACAAACCGACCAACTGCAAGGACATTCAACATGACAATACAGGATGTTGTTCCGTCTAGTGATGTGGTGTCAGGTATCATTTCGATCAATAAAGTCAATGCTTATGTTTTATTTGATTCGGGTGCTACTTGTTCATTTATATCCGATGACTTTGCAAAGAACTTAGAATTGCATAACGACGAGTTAGAATACCCTATGAACATAGAGATTGCGAATAGGGAAGTGATTCCTGTTAAGTATATACACAAGAACCATAGGGTGGATATTAAGGGTAACGTTATGAACGTAGATCTTATCCCGATTAAACTTGGGGAATTTGACATTATTCTGGGAATGGATTGGCTATTCAATTATGGGACTGTAATTGATTGTCAGAAGAAATGTATTAACCTTAAGACCCCGTCAAAGGTTATATTTTATGGCAGCAAATCGCCTAAACAAGCGAGTTGTCTGACGATGATGCAAGCCAGGAAGTTATTAAGATAAGGCTGTGTAGGATATTTAGCCTACATAGTCGATAGTCGTAAAGAGAATTCGAAGTTAGAGGAAATACCAGTCGTAAGGGACTTCGTGGATGTGTTCCCAGACGATCTACCAGGACTTCCACCGGATAGGGAAGTAGAATTCGTGATCGATTTGGTGCCAGGAACGGCTCCAATATCGAAAGCACCGTACCGGATGGCTCCAGTAGAAATGAAAGAATTGATGGTTCAGCTACAAGAGCTACTGGACAAGAAATATATTCAACCGAGCGTATCACCGTGGGGAGCGCCGGTGTTATTCGTTTAGAAGAAGGATGGGACGATTCGGCTCTGCATCGATTATATAGAGTTAAATAAGGTTACCATTAAGAATAGGTACCCGTTGCCAAGAATTGATGATCTGTTTGATCAATTAAAGGGAGCGAGATATTTCTCAAAGATAGACCTGAGAAGTGGTTATCATCAGCTGAAGGTGAGGCCAGAAGATGTTCCGAAGACAGCGTTTAGGACTCGGTATGGTCACTACGAGTTTTTGGTTATGTCATTTGGTCTAACAAATGCGCCTGCGGCGTTTATAGGCCTAATGAATGGAGTGTTCAAGCAATTTTTGGACAAATTCATGGTGGCCTTTATCAACGACATACTGGTGTATTCAAAAACCAAGGAAGAACATGTTGAGCATTTGAAGTTGACATTGGAGGTGTTGAGAAGAGAGAAGTTATACGCTAAGTTCTTGAAATGCGAATTCTGGATTGAGAGAGTACAATTTCTTGGGCATGTGATTGACAATGACTGAATTTTAGTAGATCCCTCCAAAGTCGAAGCCGTGATGAACTGGGATCAGCCGAAAACACCATCAGAAATAAGAATTTTTCTGGGATTAGCAGGCTATTACAGAAGATTCATTCAGGATTTTTCCAAGATCGCAACCCCGCTAACGAATTTGACTAGGAAATCAGTGAAATTTGTTTGGACGGAGAAGTGTGAGGAAAGTTTCCAAGAACTTAAGAAGAGGTTGAGTACAGCTCCCATGTTGTCTCTTCCGGATGACACAGAAAATTTTATAGTTTATAGTGATGCGTCGTATAAAGGACTAGGCTGTGTGCTTATGCAAAACTGTAGAGTCATTGCGTATACGTCACGACAGTTGAAGGATTACGAGAAGGGGTATCTAACCCATGATCTGGAATTGGCTGCAGTGGTATTCGCCTTGAAGATTTGGAGACACTATCTCTATGGAGTGAAGTGTGAAATATATACATACCACAAAAGTCTGAAATATATTTTCACCTAGAAATATTTGAATATGCATCAGAGAAGATGGTTGGAACTAATTAAGGACTACGATTATGATATCTTATACCACCCGGGTAAAGCAAATGTAGTAGCCGACGCCTTAAGCAGAAAGGGTCGGGAGAAGTTGATGATGCTAACAGCACAGGAAGAGTTGATTTCAGCAATGAAAAAGCTAGAATTGGAAGTAGGATATCCAATGGAAACTGACGAGAAGCTGTTCCAGATGCAAGCTGGTACAACTCTATTGGATAAGGTTAAGGAAGCTCAAAGTCTAGATAAGGAATATGAGGAAGTAAAGAAAAAGATATATGAAGGGACTGAACTTAAATTCAAAATGGACAGCGAGGGATTGTTTAGATTTGAAAGCAGAGTTTGGGTATCGCCAGTACCAGAGATCAAGGAGGACATTCTAAGCGAGGCTCATAGTTTGAGGTATTCCATCCATCCCAGAAGTACCAAGATGTATCAGAATTTATGATAGCATTTTTGGTGGCCAAATATGAAGAGAGACGTTGCCGATTGTGTTGCCAAGTGTCTGACGTATCAGAGAGTGAAGGCAGAACATCAGAGAACGAGTGGTTTGCTACAACCCCTAAAGATCCCAAAATGAAAATGGGAATATATTATGATGGATTTTGTGGTTGGCCTTCCGACGACCCAGAAAGGTTACGATGCAGTATGGGTTATCGTTGATCGATTGACGAAATCTGCACACTTCCTTCCGATCAAAATTTGATTTAACTTAGATCAGTTGGCAAAATTATATGTGAAAGAGATTATTTCGAGGCACGGAGTACCAGTTTCTATTGTTTCTGATCGCGATCGCGCTTCACATCTAATTTCTGGAAATGACTACAGGAATGCATGGGGACACAGTTGAGAATGAGTACAGCTTATCACGCTCAAATTGACGGGCAAAGCGAAAGGATAGTCCAGACCTTAGAGGATATGTTGAGAGCATGCATTATGGATTTTAAAGGCAATTGGGATGATCACCTACCGCTTATGGAATTTGGTTATAAGAAAAGTTACCACGCTAGTATTGGTATGCCGCCTTATGAAGCGTTGTACGGTAAAAAGTGCAGAAATCCACTGTACTGAGATGACGTTGGCGAGAGACAATTACTAGGTCCAAATTTGGTATAACAGACAGCAGAAATAGTTAAAGTAATCCGGACAAGATTGGTAGCGGCTTAGGATAGGCAGAAGAAATACACCGATCCACACCGCAAGAATGTAGAGTTTGAATCAGATAGCTTTGTATTTTTGAAGGTCTCTCCCTGGAAGGGAAAGATCAGATTCGATAAAAAGGAAAAATTGAGCCCGAGGTTCACTTTGAGGTTCTGCGAAGAATTGGAGAAGTGGCCTATGTGGTAGCTTTACCTCGGGCACTGGAGCATGTCCACAACGTCTTCCATGTGTCAGTATTACGACCCTATAAACCCGATTACAAATATGTAATAGAATATGAACCCCTACAATTCGAGAAAGATTTATCCTATGAAGAAGTTCCTGTTCAGATTATTGACAGAAAAGAACAAGTTCTCAGAAATAAAGTAATACCTTCTATTAATTTAGAGGAACCACAATGCTGAAGAAGCTGTAACGACCCCAAAATTCATACAATACAACTCTCGACATCGGTCGTTAACAATACATCCTTATTTAGACTTTACATCATTAATCAATGAGACAATCACTAAAAATATAGAATATTTAAAACTTTGATATTATTTCTTCTTTATTATCACTGAATCTCAACCTTTATCATTACATAACTTTGATTCAACTTTATTTCATGAATCACTTCGTCAGAGTTATTATAAACTAAACCTTACAACCACATTCAATAACCCTTATACATCGGTAAAATTTAAACTTTACAACTCAACATCTGTTAACCAAATACATTATCTGAAACCTTAAACAGGGTCCAAAATAATAACAATTCAGCCAAAGTATATAAATCTTCATGCATTACATCTGATTCATTTCTTTCAAGTAGAGTTACCTTGAATCCTTAACTTGCAAAAGTGATTATTTGCAAGAATGAGCTCGACAGCTCAGCAAGATCTAACAGCTTTCATGCATCATATAGCACATAAATACATGCTCAACATACATCTCATAATAATTAAAGTAACATAGCATAATACTTTACATCATATAACAAATATAAAGATTGAGTTCCTTACTCAATCAACATTCTTTAATCAATCCATGTAGTCATAATTTGACTTTAACATTTCATGCTTACAACATATATACAACATATCATGCTCTTTGCAAAATAATTTAAAACAGTTCATCATCAAGTGCACATAGAAAATAAGAACTGAAAGACTTGCCTTGATCGTTGTTTATCAATAACAGTTTAACAGCTTACAGATATCTGCACTTCACGTGCCCTACACAATTATATAATCATGCATATCAATTATTAGTCACATAGCAATGCATATCAGTTGTAATGTAAACTTTACTCTACATCTCATAACCCTTCCTATTATCAATACAGAATGTTCAATTTGATTGTGTTAACTATTGACTTATATTTCATTATATTTCTTTTTCGTAATATTCGAAATTCATTCAAGTGTTTAAGTCTTGCTAGGACTACTTATTGGTTTTATA
The DNA here is from genome assembly GCA_020205555.1 of Panax stipuleanatus. Lineage (NCBI taxonomy): Eukaryota > Viridiplantae > Streptophyta > Magnoliopsida > Apiales > Araliaceae > Panax > Panax stipuleanatus. Next base: position 82,552,667 of record CM035120.1, on the reverse strand, counting down.
CTAACCCAATTTCATATCTTATAATGTTCATTTCATTTGATTTAAAATACTTTTTACATTCAGTAATACTTGTCACGGCGTTTCGGCGTTCATTCGTCACCCGCCCGAATTGTCTTTCTTGTGCATGCTTAGTGTGCTTATGCAACTAATCTAATACATCATTTATTAATTTCAAACATCATTATTTTTACTAACATTCATGTTTTATAACATAGGACAACATCTTTTAGCGTCTGAAGCACTACACTTGTATACGTGCATGCCCGACGCCCTCCATTGCCTCCGAATACACATCAGTCCCAAACATAGCCATTTTGACCCTTGCTATTGACCTCAAATTGAAAAACTTAAAGAACAAAAGTTGTAGGTCTACTCGTGCTCGTTCTGAATCATCTTGAATCTCCTCAATTGGAGTTCGTATGAAAAAGTTATGGCTGTTTTACCACAATAGGTCAAAATAGTGTTTGTTCTTTTTTTTTTCTGAACTTGACTGGAGCAGCTGCGCCCCAAATAGCCTTGGGGGCTGCGCAGCTGCGCCACAAGGGGCAGAGGGAGGTTCCAGGCTTGGTTTTTCGCGAATTTCTAATCCTTTCCTCCTTCTAATCTTCATAAATCAAGCTACGCACATCCGATTGAGTCCGTTTTTGACTGTATGGATTCATAATTCATAGAACTGCACATTTACATGATAATTATAACATTTCAAAAATATTAACAATTCATTATAAGGGTTCTAATTTAGTGTTCATGCTACTTTTTCATGTTTTACACATATTTAGCGAATTCATTCATTACGAATTCGTTTTAACTCGTTCAACTTGGATTGTTTTCGTTTTTTCGAGTACTATCATAATACATCATCAATTTACAGTTTAGAGTATGATTTCAAAACCAATTTTGACTCCAAAACAGACCATGTAATATTTATAAAAACCACAACTCAAATTCTTCACTTTCAAACATGCTTTCATGAATTTGATACTTCAAAAATCATCTATAGACAACATATAATAGATTATGTAATCCCAATACACATAAAACTAATTTCTCAACAAATTAATCATAGAAATTCAATTACAGAGAACTTACAAAATAAAACTAAGAACTCGAAACTTTAAACTAGATTGTTTACCTTTAATTAGCTAGATGATTAGAGGAGCTTGATTAATCTTCTTCCTCTTCTTTGATTCTCAGAATTTTCTTCTTAATTTATAGAGAATTCTCTCAATTTCTCAATTTCTCTCTTCTGTGTTCTTAACCTTAGAAAAATAAGTTACGTATATTTACTTAGCCCTTAGTTACACAAACCAAGAGTCTTAGCAGTTAGAAAATACAAAGGGTCTCTAGGCCATGTTTGGCTAGAACCCAAAATCTCTTTTTAATTTATTTTAATATTCCTCTATTATATGGTACATTTGTCACACATAAGCAAACCAATCTTATAATTTCATATTAAGTTACATTGGGTTTATTAATCACTTAATTTATCAAATCACTCCTTATCAACATAATAAATTTATTTAATAAATCATTCATCCTCTAATTTAATTATTTAATTAAATTAGAGCATTGTCATTCCATTAACATAATAAAATACGCACCGATTATAAAATTATTTATCATCAATTTATTTAATATCATCATACATGAATAAATTATTCCATAATAATTTCCATCAAATATTTACTTTATTTAATAAATATCTCAACTAAAATATTTATTTTACTCGATAATTATCTTAACTATTTACGAAATTCTCAATCAAATTACATTTATATGTAACACATTACCTTCTCATTTTATTAAAACAAATATATTTACATTAATTCACTATTTTAATTAAGTGAATTACTCTCATTATTTATGAAATTTAATTCATAACAATTATAGTGTCAACAAGGCATAATAATCAAATTATATTATTCAATAATATAACTTCCAACTTAATTAACTTAATTCCCTTTTCAAACAATTTCGTTTTTCTTCTTTAATAGTTAAAATAAATTAACTACTAAACCTCATTCCTCCAACCTATGAATATATATATATATATATATATATATATATATATATCTTCTATATTCACACCATATCATATACTTCACCACATATAACACATATATATCCAAACTCAAAATATCTCGTAATAAGAATTTTATTTATTAAATGCTTATTATAATAATTTTTGAAAATCCGGGTTGTCACATTCTTCCCTCTTTATAAGGATTCCGTCCTCGGAATCACCGAAACCCTACCTTACTTAGGTTTTCATCAAATCTCTTTAAAAACATTTATCGTTGAATAACTTCAACAAATTACCTTAGTATAGGTTTTATATTTCCTACTACAATCATTTCTTTAACAAATTCTAAGTTTTATTTCATACCTTTCACTTGAACTCAATTATATTTTGAGTATTATATATTCTTTAATCCGTTCATTATCTTTCCAAGGATTATTACTATATACCTTACTCATCGAATTCATATACTTCATAATTCACTATCTTATAAGTGTTCGGGTTATCACATTCGCCCCTTCTTCTAAGAATTTCGTCCTCGAAATTTTCATTAATCTTTATTCGTTCAATCTATCGAAATAGATTCTACGTTAATCTTTATTCATTGGATTAAAGCGTTCTACAACTACTTCTTTCTTAGGAATATCATTCTTGCCTCCTTCACCTTCAGAATAATAAGAATCTTCCACAATTGCTCAATAATTGAGAAGCAATATGAATTACAAGAATTTAAAAGATTTTAATTCACGTTGAGGGGTCATAAGACCTTAAACTCTTCTCCAGGTTTAATAGTGCATCACCACTGTAAATCATCTTTAACAGAATGTTTAACAATCACACAGACTAAAAACACTCTCTGCAAGTACTCTAGGTGATCAGCCTATCGTACCCCTACGTCATGCACAACGTATTACATCTTAACAACATAACGACTATATGCGTTACTAGCGGAACCATTGTCTCCGATAACATGTCCCCTTTTACAGGGTTGTTCACCTCAGCTTCTTAACATTTGAATCCTCACCAAAACAATTTGGTTTGGTATAGTTTGACAAAGAACGCTTGAATTTCATGAGCATCTTTCAATATTCGTCTAGCTGAATCAAGTAGCATAGACTTCTAGCAATAACTCGGACATCAATCTAGAAATATATATATATATATATATATATATATATATATATATATATATATATCTTTAGCCAACTCAATTTTTTTTCATTTAAAGAAACTAAAAGTAAATAAATCCCCTGTTCTTTTTATAGTTTAAGGAAACTAAAAATAAATGAATCTTTTCATAATATCCTGATACCGTACCTTAATAATGGTACGTTGAGGATTTCGTCATTACATGACATCGTTATACTACATCATACCATAGTGGGTTGATGATCATATGATCACATCCAACTCTAGGTTTAACTGCATTGATAACTTCCTCGATTATTGTCTCTACACCATATCAAATGATGCATAGAACACATAAAATACATTTTGAAAATTTAAAATTATTTTTGTCTAGCTGAAGCAATTAGCATAGACATGTGAATAATAGCACTATTTTTAAAAAAAATCATTGGTTCCATCTTTTGTTCCAATATTTTTTTTTTTAAGAAAACAGAAGTGCAACATCAGCACGAAGTCAATAAATTTCAAAAATCTAGCAAAGCTAGGAGATTTAGAATATAAAACTTTCTCTATTAATTAAATCTTTTACTCCATCACTACTTAATCATTCTATCAACCTTAAACAACATCAATGCCTCCTACACCATAACCTTTCTATTCACAGTATAGTTCATCAAACTTTCCACACTTTGAAAGTCAGGAACTTTCAACATGAGTTTAAGAACTTCCTAGTCAGACCATAGGCGTCCATTCGCTGAGGAGTTTCAAACATACCATATAATTATGAGTCATGAACTTACCATAAGTATGAGTTTTAAGAACTCACACTTAATCCTAATAACATCTTACTAATCTTAATAGTCTCTAACTATCAAATATACACATGAGAAAAGAATTACCTTTTCACCACATATACATTGATAGCGCGACACCAATATTCCAATGATTATCAATGTGATAAACTAAGTGCAAGCACAAAACCCTCGCCCATACAAAGGTTTGTATAACTCAGCCATCACATGATTCTTCAACTGAAATCCCACCTAACTCTATCCTGCTCATAACTTGCTCTTTACTCGATACGAATTTTTCGCATCTCATCATTTATAACTCCTCGTGAGTTAACCTCGTACTATATCATAGTACATTCTCGTTATAGCATCAAACTATAACTATTCAATCATTACTGACCATCCTATAACTATTCATCGTTATTCGGCATATTTATTATTGGAGTTAAGTAACTCCTGATTCTCATCTTCATATCTCTTCAAGATTCTTCTTTGAATCTTCTTGTTTATTTATTAACTCTTCTTTTAAGAATTTCTAACTTCGTTCATAAAGTTCAACATTGTATTCCTCGTTATTCTTACCTTCTTCTTATAATATTTCTAGGACTTAACTCATCCTATACTTCTACGTATGTTAAAGGAATCACCTTTTTGTTATACGTAACTTAACTTCTCATTCTCTAAGGTCATAGCCTAAGGTACTCTTACCTAAGGTGTATAACCTATTGGCTCTGATACCAACTGTAACGATCCCAAAATTCATACATTACAACTCTCGACATCGGTCGTTAACAATACATCCTTATTCAGACTTTACATCATTAATCAATGATACAATCACTAAAAATACGGAATATTTAAAACTTTGATATTATTCCTTCTTTATTATCCCTGAATCTCAACCTTTATTATTACATAACTTTGATTCAACTTTATTTCATGAATCGTTTCGTCAGAGTTATTATAAACTAAACCTTACAATCACATTCAATAACCCTTATACATCGGTAAAATTTAAACTTTACAACTCAACATCTGTTAACCATACATTATCAAATACATTATCTGAAACCTTAAACAGGGTTCAAAATAATAACAATTCAACCAAAGTAAATCTTCATGCATTACATCTGATTCATTTCTTTCAAGTAGCACATAGCGTTACCTTGAATCCTTAACCTGTAAAAGTGATTATTTGCAAGAATGAGCTCGACAGCTCAGCAAGATCTAACAGCTTTCATGCATCACATAGCACATAAATACATGTTCAATATACATCTCATAATAATTAAAGTAACATGGCATACATGCTTTACATCATATAACAAATATAAAGATTGAGTTCCTTACTCAATCAACATTCTTTAATCAATCAATGTAGTCATAAATTGACTTTAATATTTAATGCTTACAACATATATACAACATATCATGCTCTTTGCAAAACAATTTAAAACAGTTCATCATCAAGTGCACGTAGAAAATAGGAACTGAAAGACTTGTCTTGATCGTTGTTTACCAATAACAGTTTAACAGCTTACAGATATTTACACTTCACGTGCCCTACATAATTATATAATCATGCACATCAATTATTAGTCACATAGCAATGTATATCAGTTGTAATGTAAACTTTACTCTACATCTCATAACCCTTCCTATTATCAATATAGAATGCTCAATTTGATTGTGTTAACTATTGACTTATATTTCACTATATTTTTTTTTCTCGTAATATTCAAAATTCATTCAAGTGTTTAAGTCTTGCTAGGACTACTTATTGGTTTTATAATAACCCAATTTCATATCTTATAATGTTCATTTCATTTGACTTAAAACAATTTTTACATTCATTAATACTTATCACGGCGTTTCGGCGTTCATTCGTCACCCGCCCGAATTGTCTCTCTTGTGCATGCTTAGTGTGCTTATGCAACTAATCTAATACATCATTTATTAATTACAAACATCATTATTTTTACTAACATTTATGTTTTATAACATAGGACAACATCGTTTAGCGTCCGAAGCACTACACTTGCATACGTGCATGCCCGACGCCCTCCGATTGCCTCCGAATACACATTAGTCCCAAAAATAACCATTTTGACACTTTCTACTGACCTCAAATTGAAAAACTTAAATAATAAAAGTTGTATGTCTACTCGTGCTCGTTCCGAATCATCTTGAATCTCCTCAATCGGAGTTCGTATAAAAAAGTAATGGCTGTTTTACCACAGTAGGTCAAAATATTATTTGTTCTTTTTTTTTTCTGACCATGACCGGCGCAGCTGCGCCCCAAATGGCATTGGGGGCTGCGTAGCTACGCCACAAGGGGCAGAGGGAGGTTCCAGGCTTGGTTCTTCTCGAATTTCTGACCCTTTCCTCATTCTAATCTTCATAAATCAAACTACGCACATCCGATTGAGTCCGTTTTCGACTCTATAGATTCGTAATTCATAGAACTACACATCTACATGATAATTATAACATTTCAAAAACATTAACAATTCATTATAAGGGTTCCAATTTAGTGTTCATGCTACTTTTTCATGTTTTACACATATTTAGCGAATTCATTCACTACGAATTCGTTTTACATCCGTTTTGACTTGTTCAACTTGGGTTGTTTTCGTTTTTTTCGAGTACTATCATAATACATCATCAATTTACAGTTTAGAGTATGAATTCAAAACCAATTTTGACTCCAAAATAGACCATGTAATATATATAAAAATCACAACTCAAATTCTTCACTTTCAAACATGCTTTCTTGAATTCGATACTTCAAAAATCATCTATAGACAACATATAACAGATTATGTAATCCCAATACACATAAAACTAATTTCTTAACAAATTAATCATAGGAATTCAATTACAGAGAACTTACAAAACAAAACTAAGAACTCGAAACTTTAAACTAGATTGTTTACCTTTAATTAGCTAGATGATTAGAGAAGCTTGATTAATCTTCTTCCTCTTCTTTGAATCTCAGAATTTTCTTCTCAATTTACAGATAATTCTCTCAATTTCTCTATTCCTCTCTTCTGTGTTCTTAACCTTAGAAAAATAAGTTACGTATATTTACTTAGCCCTTAGTTACACAAACCAAGAGTCTCAGCAGTTAGAAAATACAAAGGGTCTCTAGGCCATGTTTGGCTAGAACCCAAAATCCCTTTTTAATTTATTTTAATATTCCTCTATTATATGGTACATTTGTCACACATAAGCAAACTAATCTTATAATTTCATATTAAGTTACATTGGGTTTATTAATCACTTAATTTATCAAATCACTCCATATCAACATAATAAATTTATTTAATAAATCATTCATCCTCTAATTTAATTATTTAATTAAATTAGAGCATTGTCATTCCATTAGTGTAATAAAATATGCACCGATTATAAAATTATTTATCATCAATTTACTTAATATCATCATACATGAATAAATTATTCTATAATAATTTCCATCAAATATTTACTTTATTTAATAAAAATCTCAACTACAATATTTATTTTACTCGATAATTATCTTAACTATTTACGAAATTCTCAATCAAATTACATTAACATATTACATTTATATGTAACACATTACCCTCTCATTTTATTAAAATAAATATATTTACATTAATTCACTATTTTAATTAAGTGAATTACTCTCATTATTTATGAAATTTAATTCATAACAATTATAGTGCCAACAAGGCATAATAATCAAATTATATTATTCAATAATATAACTTCCAACTTAATTAACTTAATTCCCTTTTCAAACAATTTCGTTTCCCTTTTTTAATAGTTAAAATAAATTAACTACTAAACCTCATTCCTCCAGATATATATATATATATATATATATATATATATATATATATATATATATATATATTCTATATTCACACCATATCATATACTTCACCATATATAACACATATATACACATATCCAAACTCAAAACATCTCGTAATAAGAATTTTATTTATTAAATTTTTATTATAATAATTTTTGAAAATCCGGGTTGTCACAGAAGCTACGTGAGAACTCGAAGAAAATATGATGAAGACTTATCCACACTTATTTTCTTAAATATGTGTAAGCGATTTTAGAGACATAATCTTTGTAAGGGGGGGAGAATGTGACAGGACGAAATTATTAATTGAACCGTGATTCTGAGGACAAAATCCTTTTAAGGGGGGAAAGATGTGACGAACGAGAATTTTGTAAAGTTATTTAAATATAATATATAACTTACATATATTATACATATAATATATAACTTACATATATTATACATATACTACATAAATATACAATATATAACTTATAAAATATAATGACTCTATAATAAATACAATTAATACATAAGTTATAAGTTTTGAATTTGAAAAGCCATGAGGATTGTTTGGCCAAAACAATATTATTTTTGAAAACAGATTAATAGTAATTAAGGTCATGTTTGGTAAAACGGGTTTAAAACAAAAGTAAGGGCCTTGTTTGGTACAACCAATTTAAAACCCCTTTTTATTCTTTTAATAAATCTTTTACCCCATAGTTTAAATGCTACACTTTATTTAATTAAATTGCAACCTTCTAATTTAATTAAATACAAGCTAACATTTATTAATTAATTAAAATTGCACATCATACTAAATTGCTACACAATTGTAATTCCCTTATTAATCATAATTCATGTAACAAATTAGTAAATCATTATAAACACTTAGCACATAATATTGCTCTAATTTAATTATTGTTAATTAAATTAGAATTATGCTACACCATTACTTACACATCAATTTAATTAATTCTATTGCACTAAATTAAATTACTCCACAACAATCACATAATTTATTTATTTAGCTCAATAAATAAATCAAATTTAATATTTATTTAATTCAATAAATATTTACAATTAATATATAAAATTCTCATTCATTACAGCTGCAGCGCCAGGTCCGGTTCTGCAGAGCCTTGATAATGTGGCACGACGCTGCAGTGCCGGTTGCATCTCATTATGTGACGCTGCAATGCCACCTACGCAGTTTAGCTAGAAAATAATATTTAAGTGTACAATTCTGTTAGAATGTTAATTTAATAATTATAAAAGATTGTTAATAAAATTATATGTTAATTGGACAGTATGTAATCATATTTTTAATATAAGATGTATGATTTTAAATTATAATTAGATTGATTATTAATAAGTTTAAGTTTGATGTGAATGTATGGTTTGATCATGTTATGAACTAACTAATGATTAAACTTAATGACTAAGAATTGTGAGTTAACTGGGATTGGTTAACTAATGATGTCACTTAATTATATGGTAACTAATTCGTGTTGCTATTTGTTAATAACGTGTACGTAGGATAATGGTGGAACGAGTTATTATTTGCTAGCTTATGCGCGAGGCAAGTTTTCTAATTCTTACTTTTTAATTGAGCAAGTTTTCTAATTCTTACTTTTTAATTGAGCAAGTTTTCTAACTGTACTCTTTAAATTGAGCAAGTTGTTCTATCTTTTCTAGTTTACAATTGAGCAAGGTTTTTTACCCTAACTCTATTATGATTACGCAAGTTTCTATTCATGACTTGTTATCAATTAAGCAAGTTTTTTAATTCCATATTGGACAAATGTCTTATGTAGTTTCCTTAATGAAAATAATGTAAACTTGACTTAATTGTTCAAGCAAGGTTTTATTGTATCTTTCAAATGCTTTAAGTTTACTTCTAAAGCATAACTGTTAAATATGAAGTCTCTGACGAACGAGAATTTTATAAAGTTATTTAAATATTTATTGAATTAAATAAATATTCATGATGATTTAATTATTGAGTTAAATAATTAATTCATGAATTTATGGTAGATTAATTTAATTATATGTGTCATATTAGTTAAATTAATGTATGGTAATTTTATAGTTCAAAGTATATATATATTTAATGGAGCTTATTTGAATTAATGAGTTATTTAAATAAGCAGAATAGTATTCTAATTAATTTAATTAGAGAGTTAATAATTAATAAAGGAGAATATTGATTACGTGACAATGTGATTTTATGGGAGTTTGTCTTATTTTATTTAATTGATTTAAATAAAATGAATTGGTTAATTAGTAATGTGACAATTAACTATATAATAAGGAAGCTATAAAATAAATGGAAAAAGGATTAGTTGTGCTAGCCAAACAAGGCCCTTGTAGAAGTTTATCAGTTATCAATACAACAGATATTATATATACGTATATTCATATTGTTGTGTCAGACTTGTGTTTTCATATTCTAAGTTTAGAGAGAAAAGATAGAGAAATTGAGAAGAAGAAATTGAGAGAGAAAGAGATTTGAGAAAATCATTTGTATTATCTTTGAATCATCTTCACAATCTAACAAGGGTAATCACTCTTCTTAGTTTTCAAATTTAGAATTTCAAAGTTCTTTATTTACGTACTTTGAAGTTTTCTGTAAAAACTAGTTTTTGTAATTAAGGCATAATATGTCTATATATATATATATGTATGTGTGTGTGTGTCATCATAACATGTTTTCTAACATGTAATCATGTTTTAAAATAATCAATTTCACATGAATATGCCTTAATTAGATTTTTGTGAAATTACAGAGTTTTCATTAACGTATTTTCAAAGTTCTCTGTTTAGAACTATTTTGATAATGAAGATAAGATATGATCATATGGATATCTGTAGATGTTAATATCATGCGTTGTATCATGTAATACATGAATTAAAGTGATCACACCATGGAATTTTGATGAAATTGGGGGTTTCATGAATAACAGAGTATAAGGGTTGTATGAATAACTCATATGGGTAAATTAAATGCATTAACCGTATGTCTAACTTAAAATTGACACTTGATTATGATAATACATGTTTAAATAAAGAAACCAAACTTTGAACGTGTGGATTCGATGTTATAACAAATTCGTGACGTCAAATTTTATATTTTTCTTCAAAACTATCAAGAACACCAAGAACGGTGAAATTTCATGATTTGATTCAAGTAAGTGCATGATTTTAGATGTTAAAAATATGTTAATAACATTGTATGATGTTTCTATGAAGTTTATACTTCATAGAAATCACGGTACTAGTTTGATTTGCATTTAATTGGGATTATTTGGCCAATAAAGTGTCAAAATCGCGAACCAGAAAACGTATTAGCAGTATGCCCGCCCTAGTGGGTCCCTATAGCCATAAAGCCCCGCCCCAGCGGGGGTGGGTGCTGTCCTGGAGTTTTTTTTGGTTTCCGAGACTGTTTTGACCTCCTGTAGTAAAATAAGCATAACTTCTTCATACGAACTCCGATTAAGGCGATTCAGGATGATTCGGAAAGATAACGAGTAGACCTACAACTTTCATTCTTTAGGTTGTTCAATTTGAAGTCGTTAAATGGTAATTGGCCATCTTTGTGACTGATGCGTATTCGGAAGCAATCGGAGGGCGTCGAACATGCACGTACGCAAGTGTAGTCCTCTCGACGATAAAAGATGTTTTAAGTTATAAAATATGAATATTATATGATTTGAAGTTCATGTTAATAAACTAAGTTATTGACATGTAGAAGATATTGTGAAGGTTCAAGTTAACAAACTAAGTGTGAACTGAATATTGTGATCGTAAAACTTGATTATAATTGTTTGAAGGATTATACTTTTATGATACCCATATTGTGAATTCATACTCATGTTATGTGGTTAGTTAATAAGTTCACACTAGGAACCAAGTTGTAAGTTAACTTGAATGAAAAGTTCAATAGTTGAACATAGAAGTTATGAAACTAATCGACATCGTATGCATAATGTAATGTGTAGGACGTTGAAGAATTGAATTGTAACTAGATTTGTAGCTTGCGCACGAGGCAAGTATTTTATCCCTAACTTATTATTGTTGAGAAAGTATCCTAAACTTAAATCTTTACATTGAGCAAGTTATAGACTTAAATTCTATATCTAGCTATAACTTAAATTCTATATCGAGCAACTTCTTATCCTTGATTATTCAAGTTCAAGATTTTATATGAGATGTTATGATTCTTTTAAAAGTATCAGTTCAGTTATATAATACTTATTCGATTGTATACTCTTAAGAAGTTATTATTCAAGTTGAATATCATTTATCGTTGAATCCTTAAGGACTTGCGAACCCTTATTAATTCGGCTAGTCCATAGTTGATGAACGTTCTAAATTTGAGAAATGTTATTGAGTTTATCCAAAACAAACTTTCTTAGGTACGGACTTTGATGTCAAACTGAGATGAACAACCCTAATAAAGAGGATTGATGATGCTTTAAGCGTTGAGGTATTGTGCACAGTATTGGTACGAATGGCTGATCCCCCTAAGTACGAGAAGTAAAGTCCATAGTCTTATGATTGTTAAAGGTTTAAAGGTTAATATACTTGACAACCTATGACATAGTTCAAGGTCTTATGACCCTCAAATGTAATTTGATTCTTGATTAATTATTCTTGATTCAAAAGTTGAGCTTTTTGTTATTCAGATTTCTTTGATTCACTCGCATGTTATTATTGTCATAGTTTTATACTTGCGGGCATTCGTGCTCACTCTTGCATAATAACATTGCAGCTAAGAATGAATGATGTGATGAGAGTTCCAGTAGCAAGGGAAAAGGAAAAGTTAACAAGTGTTGAAGACTTGTTATGTTATTGAAAAAGTTAAAGTTTAAAACTTATGTGTAATGGTTAAGACTTATTTGTTTACGTTTTCGCAACAGAGATTTAAGGTTAAGTATAACCTGGGATTGATTATGTATTTATTATTTTAGATGTTGTAACCCTATTATAGGGAGATGATGGATTATTTATCTATTAAATGAATTTCATTATTTATAGGTAGATAGTCATATGATATTTGAATAGTGAACACCAAATCTTGTGAAAATTAAGATACAGGATTTAGGAGTGTCACAAAGTCTATTGTTGTGACTCATAATTGTTTCATAATTCTTTTGTTATCGAACTCTTAAATTATTGTAAGTTTGATTCAACTACTCCTTAGTTAATGATAGTTGAACTCGAAATTACCCTTTGAGCAAATCCAAACCAAACTTTCTTTGGTGCGGACTCGTTAATTAAAGCTGAGATGAACAACCCTATTAATAAGGGATTACCATGCGAAAGCGTTAAAATATTTGTGCACAATACATGGTACGAAGGGCTAACCCCCCTAAGTACGAGTTAAGAGGTCCATATAGTCTAACGACTGTTAAAGATTTAAATAAAAATATTTATAACCTGGGACATAGTTCAAGGTCTTGTGACCCTCAGATGAATTCTAAATCTTATTTTTAATTCTTCATTATTGATGATAGAGAATGTTATTCAATTCGATTGAATTTATTCAGTAACAGTGCTACGTTACCTTTATTGATTATTATTCAAGTGAGCTTTTGTTTGCTCACTCTTGCATATAAAACCATTGCATCCAAAGTTGAGAAAGTTGACGAGCCGTCAACCAGTAAGGGCAATGGCAAGATGAACAAGTGAAGACTTGTTTAATTTGATTATATGATGTTGTATAAGACTTAATTTATTTATGTGATGTTTTATTTCCGCACTTTATAACGATATTTAAGGTTAAAAACCTAGGAACGTTTTGACAAGGTTGTAATTCTTTTATAAGGAAGATTTTTATTATTAAGGTTGTAATTTATTTTGCATTCTTTATTTATGGGCAGTTAGTTATGTTTTATTTAGATAGTGAACACCAAATCCTGTGAAAATAAAGTACCCGGATTTGGGGGTGTCACAAGTTGGTATCAAAGCTTTAGGTTATGAACGTTAGGTGGCAAAACCTTAGGTAGTAGCCTTATAGGAGATCGAAAAGATAGTTGTGATAGTTAAGATAATAAAATACCTTATGCGCTATGTGCTTATTTTTATGTACTCGAGAGTATCGAAGGGTATCAATCAGTATCACGTAATAATTAAACCTTAAATTTTGTTGTCAGGATGACGATTGTTGGAGAGTCCAGTCAGGCTAGGGAGGAGTTACCTCAGATGCCTAGGGATGAGGAGCCCCAAGACATCCAGACTGTCTGGGAGCAGTTGGTTTAGAGAGAGCCATCTCCACTGATCACAGTAGTGGGTAAGAGCATGAGCCATTCTTTCACCGAGATGACGAGGATGAGACAGAAGAAGAGGAGGATGATCCTGAAGAGGAGTTTTCACCTAACTCTATCAGCGCGTTGATGTACGAGGAAGTTTACGACCGCAACATTAAACTGCAAGGTAGAGTTGGAGAGCTAGAGGAACTGGTGGATGTGCGTCATACCACTATAGAGCAGAAGGATGAGACGATTTAAGACGAGCGTCTTGGAAACGTGGAGTGGGATCTAGTTCACGTGGAGAGTGAGAGGGATGGTGCACTGGCTGAGCTAGAGAAACTGAAGAACGACATGAAAGAGGAGTCAGCGAAGCGTGCTAGAGATGAGGATCCATGCTTGAAGGCTACTCAACGTGCGAATCGAGCTGAAGACGAGGTTCAAATGAAGAAGGGCAAGATGAAGGAGACGAACTATGCTTTTCATTCGGCTATAGATAGCGCCCAGGATCGAGTATTATATTGCCTAGCTTAGTTTAAGGATTTTTTGTGGTATATGGTGGATTGTAAAAAAGTGTTTTAGGGTGATGGAAGAGGAACGTGGAGTGGCTATGCGACGTCTTAATATGCCTAGATAGTGGAGTAATAAACTACGTGATTGTTTATGTATTAAATAAATGTAATGTCCCAGAATCTGTGATAATAATGGGATAAGATGATGATGTTAATCCTACAACTTATTTAGTTCAGGAAAGATGATGTAAACAGCAGAGATGCTATCTATTTTATGTTTTAAAAACTATGAATGAATAAAATATCAAAGTTTATTGAAGTGTTATATGTTTAATTGTGAATGTTAAATGTTTAAGTTGAACTTACATATTTAAGAGATGAGTAGGGATCTAATAAGCGTATGTCTTAATAGAAAGATGCCTCCTAGAAGAAGACCAGTACGTCAACAACAGCAGGAGGGTTCTACGAACAACAATAATGATGAGGCGAACGCCAATCCAGTTCAGTAACTGGTGAATTTATTAACGGGAGCACTTGCGAATCAACCGCAAGTACAAGCTGCGACGTTTAAGGAATTCAAAGCGGTAGGACCACCAGAATTCAAGGGATCCGTAAATTCAATTGAGACCCAGACGTGGGTGATGGAAATGGAATAGGTCTTCGATGTGGCCAGAATCAACGACGACCAGAAGATGGCTTTTTCTACGTTTATGCTGAAGTCTGAAGCTAGCTACTGATGGCAAGCTAACAAGGCTCGAGGAGGAGAAGGTGTTATAACGTGGGACAAATTTAAAGAGAAGTTTTTCGAGATGTATTTTCCAGTAAGCTCGCAGAACCAGATGGAGGTTTAATTTTTAGAGCTGAAGCAAGTAGCGATGTCGGTGCCGGAGTACGCCGCAAAGTTCAATGAGCTGGCAAGGTTTGTGATGTACTAGGTCTTTACTGATGAGAGGAAGGCAAGAAGGTTCGAGCAGAGATTGAAGCCCTAGTTTTACAGTAAGGTCTCTATGTTCCAGTTGAACACATTTACGGCTATATTGGAAAAGGCGATCATCGCAGAAGGTGGAAGCGATGCCTTGACCTAATATAACAAAGATTAGAAGAAGAAGAAGAAGAAGAATGAGACTGAGAATAAAGCAGGTGGTTGTGGTGCCAACAACCAGAAGAGGAAGTGAAACAACAGTATTTTGCTGGAAGTCAACAAAGAAGTCAGCAGAAGATAAAGTTTGAAGCTTGTGCTACATATGGGAAGAATCACACGGGAGTGTGCTTAAGAGGAAGGCGGGTATGTTTCAACTATGGTCAAGAAGGCCATATTGCGCTGAATTGTCCTAACCCGAAGAAGGGAGCTTGCTTTACATGTGGATCGAAGGATCACATGGCTCGGGATTGCCCTAAGAAGCCAGCTGAAGGGTCGACAAGAGGAAGAGGAACCAACAACGGCAACACTTTGACTATCGCTAAACCACTGCAGACGAGCCGACCCACCGTCAGAACATTTAATATGACCGTACAGTATGTTGTGCAATCAAAGGATGTGGTCTCAGGTATTATTTCGGTCAATATTATTAATGCTTATGTATTATTTGATTCGGGTGCTACTTGTTCATTTATATCTGATGACTTTGCTAAGAATTTAGACTTGCCTAAGGAGGAATTATTTTACCCTTTGAATATAGAGATTGCGAATAGGGAGGTTATTCCTATTAGGTTTGTACACAAGAACTGTAGATTGGTCATTAAGGGTCATGAGTTGATGGTAGACTTAATTCCGATAAAACTTGGGGAATTCAATGTTATATTGAGTATGGATTGGTTGTTCAACCATAGGGCGGTAATTGATTGCCAGAGGAAATCTTTGAACCTTACGACTCCGTCGAAGGTATTATTTTATGGTAGTAAATAGCCTAGACAAGCGAGTTCTCTGACGATTATGCAGGCCAAGAAGTTATTGAAACAAGGTTGTGTAGGGTACTTAGCCTACATAGTGGATACCCGTAAGGAGAGTAAAAAGTAGGAAGAGATATCAGTGGTTAAGGAGTTGTGGACGGAGGTTGTGGACGTATTTTTGAGCGATTTGTTAGGACTTCCGCCGGATAGAGAAATAGAATTCGTAATTGACTTAGCGCCGGGAACTGCTCTGATATCGAAAGCCCTGTACAGAATGGCTCCAGTAGAGATGAAGGAGTTGATGGTTCAATAGCAGGAATTACTAGACAAAAAGTATATTCAGCCGAGCGTATCGTCGTGGGGAGTGCGGGTATTGTTTGTCAAGAAGAAGGATGGATCAATGCGGCTTTGCATTGATTATGGGGAGTTGAACCAAGTCATGATCAAGAATAAGTATCCTTTGCCAAGGATCGATGATTTGTTAGATCAGCTGAATGGAGCAAGGTATTTCTCGAAAATAGATTTGAGAAGCGGATATCATCGGTTGAAGGTAAAAAGAGAGGATCTACCGAAGACGATATTTAAAACTCGGTATGGGCATTACGAGTTCTTGGTGATGTTATTTGGTCTAACAAATGCACCTGCAGCATTTATGGATTTAATGAATAGGGTGTTTAAGTCGTTCTAGATACGTTCGTGGTAGTGTTCATTGATGACATTTTGGATTATTCCAAAACTAAGGAGGAACACAATGGTTATTTGAGGCTGACATTGGAATACTAATACGGGAGAAGTTGTATGTGAAATTCTCAAAATGTGAATTCTGGTTAGAACGTGTACAATTTCTTGGCCACGTGATTGACAAAGATGGGTTTTCGGTGGATCCGTCTAAGGTTGAAGCTGTAATAAATTGGGATCAGCCGAAGACACCGTCAGAAGTTAGGAGTTTCTTGGGTTTGGCAGGTTACTACAAGAGATTCATTCAGGATTTTTCCAAAATCGCAACTCCGTTGACGAATTTGACTAGGAAATCGGTGAAGTTTATTTGGACGGAAAAGTGTGAAAAAAGTTTTCAGGAACTGAAGAAGAGGTTGAGTGCTGCCCCTGTGTTGTCATTGCCTGATAGTACAGGTAATTTTACTGTGTACAGTGATGCATCATATAAAGGATTAAGTTGTGTGCTGATGTAGAATGGCAAAGTCATTATTTATGCATCACATCAGCTGAAGGACTATGAGAGAGGGTATCCGACCCATGATTTAGAATTAACGGCATTAGTGTTTTCTCTGAAGATATGGAGACACTACCTATATGAAGAGAAGTGTGAGATATATATGGATCATAAGAGTCTGAAGTATATCTTTACACAAAAAGATTTGAATATGCACCGAAGAAGATGGTTGGAGCTTATCAAGGACTACGATTGCGAGATTCTCTACCATCCGGATAAAGCGAATGTCGTTGTCGATGCCTTAGGCAGAAAGGGTCGTGAGAAGTTGATGTTGTTAAATGCTCAGGAGCAGTTGGTAAATGAGATGGCTAAGTTGGAGCTAGAAGTTAAGTGTCCGAATGAGTCGAATGAGAAATTATTTCAAGTAACTATTGAACCAACCTTGGTGGATAAGGTGAAACAAGCACAACTACATGATGAGGAGTGTGAGAATATCCGGAAGAGAATAATCGATGGTGAAGAAATAAAGTTCAAGATGGATATGGACGAACTACTACGATTTGAAGGGAGAATCTAGGTACCGCTAGTACCGGAAGTCAAAGAGGAAATTTTGAGTGAAGCTCATAGCTCGAGATATTCAATTCACCCTGGAAGTACGAAGATGTACCAGGATCTCAGGCAGCATTTCTGGTGGCCGAATATGAAGAGAGATGTTATTGAATGTGTTGCAAAGTGCCTAACATATCAGAAAGTCAAAGTAGAACATTAGAGATCAAGTGGGTCATTACAACTGCTGGAGATTTCAAAATGGAAGTGGGAGTATATCACGATGGATTTCGTGGTTGGTTTTCAAATGACTCAGAGGGGTTTTGATGCTGTATGGGTTATCGTGGATCGACTAACGAAGTCAGCGCATTTCTTACCTATCAAGATTAGATTCAATTTGGATCAATTGGCGAAGCTGTACATTAAAGAAATTATTTCTAGACGCGGTGTTCCAGTGTCAATTGTATCAGACAAAGATTCGCGTTTCACGTCAATTTTTTGGAAGCGATTACAGGAATGTTTGGGAACGAAGTTGCGAATGAGTACGGCGTACCATCCTAAAACTGATGGCCTGAGCGAGAGAATGATCCAAACTTTAGAAGATATGTTGAGATCTTGTGTTATGGACTTCAAGGGAAGTTGGGATGATTATCTACCGTTGGTGGAATTCTCTTACAACAACAGTTACCATGCAAGTATTGGTATGCCGCCTTACAAAGCATTGTATTGTAGGAAATGCAGGACTCCATTATATTGGGATGAGATTAGTGAACGACAACTGTTAGGACCGAAATTGGTACAACAAACTGCTGAGATCGTCAAGCTGATCAGAACGAGATTGGTAGCTGATCAGGACAGATAGAAGAAATATGTTGATTATCATCCTCAAAATCAAGAGTTTGAAGTGGGAAGCTTAGTTTTTATAGAGGTATCTCCCTAGAAGGGGAAGATTCGATTTGGTAAGAAGGGAAAATTGAGTCCCAAATTCATTGGACCCTTTGAGATACAACGAAGGGTTGGTAAGGTAGCTTACGAGGTTGCGTTACCTCCGGAGTTAGATCATATTCATAATGTTTTCCATATTTCGGTATTGCGACCGTACAAACACAATTACAAACATGTTATAGAGTATAAGCCGTTGCAATTTGATAAAGACTTAACATATGAGGAAGTTTCTGTTCAGATAGTTGACAGGAAAGAGCAAATACTTAGAAATAAAGTGATACCTTCTATTAAGGTTGTCTGGAGGAACCACAATGCTGAAAAAGCTACGTGGGAACTCGAAGATGTTATGATGAAAAACTACTCTCAATTATTTGCTTAATTTCTTATATAACGATTCTGGGGACAAAATCTTTTTAAGGGGGGAAGAATGTGACAAATGAGTTTATTGAGTTGTGATTTTGAGGACATAATCCTTTTTTGGATGGAAGATTGTAACAAACGAGATTTTTGTATTTTAATTTTAAATATTTATTGAATTAAATAACTATTTTAGTTGATTTATTTATTGGGTTGAATAAATAATTGATGTCATTATGTGGTGTAGTAATTTAATTAAGTGTATATCAATTAAATTAATGTTTAATATTAAACTAATGTTTAATAATTTTATGGTTGAAGTTCTAATTTAATTGAGATAATTAAATTAGATGAATTATTATGTGGTATTTTGGTAGTAATGATTTAGTGAATAATTATAGTAATGTATAATTTAATTTAATAATTAAATTAGATATTTACTAATTTGTTACATGGAATGATGATAAAAATATAAATTATAATTGTGTAGCAATTTAATTTATATGACAATTTGATTTAATAAGATGATGTTAGCTTTAATTAAATTAAATTGGAATATAGTGATTTAATTGAATAAAGTGTGACATTTAAACTATGTAGTAAATGGGTTATTAAAATAAATTAAAAGGGTTTTAATTTAGTTTTACCAAACAAGGCCCTTAGCTTTTAAAATTCTATTTTAATTCAGCTTTTGCCAAACAAGCCTTAGTGGCTTTTGATTTTTAAAAACATGTAACTGATATATATTTAATAGAGGGATTATGTTTTTATCAGTTTTATATTTTGTATTATATCCGTTATATTTTATAATACGTAAATTAAAAAGAAGAGAAGAATAGAGTTAGAATATCAGAAAAAGTTGAGAGAAGAGAAGAGGGAAGAAGAAAGGAAAAGAGGAAAAAAATTCTCTAGTGAAATCAAAAAGGAGGTTGCTTGCTATCATCTTCTTCTAATTCTAATCTAATGTAATAATCTAATTCTATAATTACTAATTTATGTTCTACCTTGTTCTTCATGAAAAAGATATTTTTACTTCTCCGTGTTTGAAGTTTTTTATGATAATCATGTAAATATGGTTTATATATGTAATTTGTGTTTATAAACTGTTTATATATGATTTGTATGCGAGTTTAAGTTGTTTAATTCATGTAAATATGATGAACATGAAGAAATCATGTTCATAACAATTTACAATGAAGTATTTTGAAAAATAATTTCTTTGATATAAAAATTGATGTCTAATTCATGTTATGTTATGTAAATTGATTATAGATTATGATAGTATGTTAAGAAACGAAAATAACATGATTTGAATTAAGTGATTTGGTTCAAAAACAAACTCACAATGTTTATTTTTGTCAAGAACACTTAACAATGGAGTTTTCTTCAAAAATTATGGAATTAAAAGGTTTTAAATTGGTTTTTATGATGTTTTTATGTGTTCAATCATGTTAAAAACATTAGTTTATGCTTATGTAATGTTTTATCTTAATTATATCGGTAAGATTTGTTGTTTAAGCAAAGTTAATAAGCCAAATTTGCTTTTCCTGCACTGTTCGCGAGGCTGTCTGCGTCCCACTGTGTGTGGTTCCGCAATGCCAGTCCTCTGAGTAAACAGGGCGCTGCAGCGCCACAGCAGTATCTGGTGATGTGGCACGGCGCCGTAGCGCCAGTTCAGAGTGTTAACTAAAGCGCTGCAGCGCCATGTCCGATTTTGCAGAACCCTGATGACGTGGCACGACGCTACAGCGCCGACTGCAGTTCATTATGTGGCGTTGCACACCACCTATGAAGTTTAGCCAGAAAATTCTATCTAAGTGTACAATTCTATGAGAATGTTAATGAAATAATTATAAAAGCTTGTTAATAAAATTATATGTTAATTGGACAGTATGTAATCATATTTTTAATATGAGATGTATGATTTTAAATTATAATTTGATTGATTATTAATAAGTTTAAGTTTGATGTGAATGTATGGTTTGATCATGTTATGAACTAACTAATGATTAAACTTAATGACTAAGAATTGTGAGTTAACTGGGATTGGTTAACTAATGATGTGACTTAATTATATTGTAACTAAATCGTGATGCTATTTGTTAATAACTTGTACGTAGGATAATTGTGGAACGAGTTATTTTTTGCTAGCTTACGTGCGAAGCAAGTTTCCTAATTCTTACTTTTTAATTGAGCAAGTTTTCTAACTATACTCTTTAAATTGAGCAAGTTTTCTTACCCTAACTCAATTATGATTACGCAAGTTTTTATTCCTGACTTGTTATCAATTAATCAAGTTCTTTAATTCCATATTGGACAAATGTCTTGTGTAGTTTCCTTATTGAAAATAATGTAACCTTGACTTAATTGTTCAAGCAAGGTTTTATTGTATCTTTCAAATAATTTAAGTTTATTTCTAAAGTATGACTGTTAAATATGAAGTCTATTGTTGTGACTCATAGTTGTTTCATAATTCTTTTGTTATCGAACTCTTAATTTATTGTAAGTTTGATTCAACTACTCCTTAGTTGATGATAGGTCAACTCTAAATTACCCTTTGAGCTAATCCAAACCAAACTTTCTTTGGTGTAGACTCGTTAATTAAAGCTGAGATGAACAACCCTTATTAATAGGGGATTACCATGCGAAAGCGTTAAGATGTTTGTGCACAATACATGGTACGAAGGGTTGATCCCCCTAAGTACGAGTTAAGAGGTCCATATAGTCTAACGACTGTTAAAGGTTTAAATAGAAATATTTATTGTGACGCCCTCAAATTTGGACCGCCACTGGTCTCTCGAATTCAGTTCATCACGTACTACAATCTAATGCCATAATAATAATACTACGACTAAATGTCGCATTGCACAGAAAATAATACGAAAATACTACTATCGAATAGATTACATTTAATTAATATAATTTATTCATGTCCCAAGGTCTCGTAACTTAAACATCGAGTGCATAGCTTATATATACCTTAAGCATATATAATCCTAACTAATACATAACAACATAAGTTCTTATTACAATCATAAGGTTCTACATAATATTAAGCTACTCTGTAGCCTTTTTCTTGTCCTTGTCGGTGGCCGAAGGTCCGCCCTGCTTTGTCTTAACTGAAATGTTTTAAGGAAAGCAAGAATGAGCAACAAGTTTGCTCCGCAAGTAATAAAGCAATAAAGGGTGAGTAATATAGTTTTCAAATCTCGAAAGGTATAACAGAATATGATAGTTCAAGGATAACAAGAATATTAACAGTTCTCAATAACAGTCGTTAAAGACAGAAAGATATCAATAAGATCCAATGCTAAATCGATTCAAGATTTCAATATAATTGAATACTGAGCAGTCACTAAGGACTATAAACTTCTACTAGAATTAACAGAAATATACTGATAATCCAATACAAATAAGTACAACAGGTGATCAGCCTAAAGTACCCTTTATTATGCATAACATTCAATCGTACTTCAAGTGCGCACGTCGGTCTCCCTGACAAATATATTTTCCCTTCGAAGAAGGTTGTTCATCTCAGTCAATATAAAAATTCCGCACCATTCAATTGATTTGGACAACTTTTAAATATAAGTCTAGCTGAATCAAATGACATAGACCACTCTTTCGAGGTATATAAGAACAATCATAAGTTAAAACTCAAGATTTAAAGTTCGAAGAATATAAATCGACTTTTATCTTATCCATGAAGTATATAGTTATAATACATGAATCGCAATTCCAAAAGTTTACTTGTACGACAATAATAGCTCAATAAAAAGTAGGGGTAGGAACTTGCACAATAAAAGAGTGTAAGTTAGGGAACTTGCACAATAAAAGAGTGTAAGTTAGGGAACTTGCCTTAAGCGTAGTTTACCAAAGTATAACTTATCAACGCTTTTCGAATCCTATTATAATATATTTACGTATATAGGATATTTATTAGTTATGAACCTTCGATCACATAAACTTGATATGTAAATCAAGTATACACATATGGTTCTCACTTAGTATTGTAACTCTATACATACGTCATTACGTACTTAACATATGTATCAAGAAATCAGATTATAAGTCACTATGAATCCAATTGACGTAGTTCGTAACAATTGTTGGACTTAACATTTGAAGTTTATAAACACTTTGTCAACTTAATATAGTTTCACTGTTTAACATGCTCATTAATACTTTGAATAACGTTCTGGACATGTATTACAGATTAGGATAATCATATAAGCATACATCAATCTCATATCACAAATAAAATGGTCAGACAATACTGCAAGTCGGCGTGGTCATGCTTGGGTTACACTAAGGAGTGGCGTGGTCGCACTGCTCCTAGTGCAGAGCAAGACATGACTGTTCCTTAGACAAGGTCTCTCATGCTTAGTCCTTATACATGTGCCACATGGTCAATAGGTCTCAACTATACATGCTTACATTAGATTAGTCATGTATTTCAAGTTATGAAATCCTACTCCACTTAGACTTGTCATATTCTATGCCCAACTATTTTACAATGCATATGACTAACTAGGCATTCATGTTAATCATGTCTATAGGCATGACACACCTAATCATGAAATCACATTCTAGAATACTTGCAACGTAGTTATCGACAAAACTAGTTTTCAAGATTTCTTTTGAAAATCTCATGTTAAGCCACCAAGCATGCAAAGCTACTTCACTTACTCCTCATATTTTTATATATGCATAGCTAGAACACATAAGCATGCTCACAAGTATCAAACTCAAAGTGTAAATAGTTCATCAAGTTTCTTTTTTGAAACTTTAAGTTTCCATTTATAGGTCATTAAAATTTATTCAAGCATGCAAGGTAAGTTCATATACTCTATGTCATGTTTTCACGCTTTCTTGTGCATGTATATATGTAATCAAATCATGATACCGAGTTCGGAATTCAAGTATACATGGCTTATTGTACACATAGCAAGTATAGTCTTTTACTTGAAAACTTATTTCAAATCATGCTTAGATAGTCTATATTACATTCAACAATATAACTAACATATTGTCACATGTCAAGGCACATCAGAACGTAATACATTTGCATATAAAGTCAGAACATGTATTACACAATGTTTATCAAAACTAGTTTCCAATTCTTTAAGCTTTCTTTGAAATATTCAAACTAAAACAAACTAATATACATAGCAACCTTATTCCACATGTTAAGGTGATTTATATGCATATTCTAACTAACATAACATGCTCATAATAACTCCAGATCAACAAAATCAGTATCCATAACTGGCAGACGGTGCGGCCGGGTGTTCATGTACTATAGAAGTGGCGCGGCCGCGCCACTTTGAGAAGAACAAAAAAAAGATGGCTCTGCTTCTGTAGAGCCTCCACATAACCAATGTTAAACCTGTAACCAGACCAATTACCATTCTCCTTAACATGTATTCAAGCTTATACAACACAATGGCATGCTAATTCATACTAATTGACAGAGAATTCAAGCAATTCCCAAAAATTTGACAAAACTCAACTCAAGAACACAAAAATAGAATTTATACCTCTGCAATGCAAATTGGGCTTGCTGCTATACCAAGTCCCCTCAACTGATATATATATATATATATATATATATATATATATATATATATACTCATTCTCTATATGCTCTCAATTCTTAACTTAGGAAAAATCTCAACAATAGAAATGAGAAGGAATGAGCTATATTTATAGAGAAAACAATATCCAGACAATGTTTTCCCCTCCCAAATCAAACCAATGGAATTGAGAATTATATGAAGGTTAAGGAGGAGTTGGTAGTTAGTTGGTGAAATCAATCATAATGGCCACTCCCCCCCATAATCATAAGCTAGAATGAGCTTGGGAGAAGAAGAAGGAGTAGCTCCTTAACCTTTTTGCTTATCACGTGAGGAGAGAATTGGTCACACATTGTGGGACAAGAAGTAAGAACTCAGCATTGCAAAGAATGAAATACTATATATTATACACTTAATACACATATGCTTACTTAGGTTTAAATTCCAATAGGGTATACATGGACTTTAAAGGATATTACAATAATACATGGTAGCAATTTGGGGTATATATATATACACATCAATATATAATTCATGTACATTTTGTTAACACCGAATGTATTTCAATTGGGTATTAACTCACTACCTTATCTATTATTTCAATTAAATATTGAAGTAATCATCAATTAATCAGTTGCTTACAATATATTCACGAGGTACTAATTTAATGTCCACACCCACTCATATATTGTCACATAAGTGTAATCCATGTAACCTTCACAACTTAATAAATCTTATTATATAGTTTATGCATATTATATTGTCACGCTCAAGTGTTGCAGTACACTTTATATAATATGTGTGTAATTACCATATATTATACTTTTAATTATTGCATGCTTGCATATAATAATTTACCGAGTGAATATAATTTTATTATATTTATAAATCATTTACTCATTAATCAACATATTATCAAATAATTACTTGATAATAGTATATCACTCATAACAACCATTAATATACGATTAATTATCATATTCCTCAATAATTAAATAAATATAAATCTCATTATATTTATAATTCACTCATTTATGCATTATTATTCAATAAATCAATATTAATTACTCATCCCATCAATTAATTAACAATATTATTAATTAATCCATCAATATTCTATTCCTCATAATAACAATTAATATAATATTAATTATTGAATTACTTATCCATTCATCCCAAAATAAATCATCGTTTCTATCCTTATGCCACACAAGGCATTCTACGAGCATATCATAAACTCCACATTCTTCTCAATTATTATAATTTCAATTTGAATTCATTTGAATTATAACACATAAATATTTATATTCAAATAAATATTCATTTTCATTAATATATTCATTTAATAATATTCAAAAATTCTCGGGTATTACATTTATAACCTGGGACATAGTTCAAGGTCTTGTGACCCTCAGATGAATTCTAAATCTTATTTTCAATTCTTCATTATTGATGATAGAGAATGTTATTCAATTCGATTGAACTTATTAAGTAACAGTGCTACGTTACCTTTATTGATTATTATTCAAGTGAGCTTTTGTTTGCTCACTTTTGCATATAAAACCAATGCAGCCAAAGTTGAGAAAGTTAACGAGCCGTCAACCAGTAAGGGCAATGGCAAGATGAACAACTGAAGACATGTTTAATTTGATTATATGATGTTGTATAAGACTTAATTTATTTATGTGATGTTTTATTTCCGCACTTTATAACGATGTTTAAGGTTAGAAACCTGGAAACGTTTTGACAAGGTTGTAATCCTTTTATAAGGAAGATTTTTATTATTAAGGTTGTAATTTATTTTACATTCCCTATTATGGGCAGTTAATTATGTTTTATTTAGATAGTGAACACCAAATTCTGTGAAAATGAAGTACCCGGATTTGGGGGTGTCACATGTTCCCCGACAATGGCACCAAAAACGTATTGGGTAAAATCTAGTTATGCATAATACGCAAGTATACGTGGTTAACAAGCAATAAAGTGATGAGTAGAGTATCGTTCCCACGGAGAAAATAACTGAAATTTATCCTAACAACTACCAATTTTATATTATCTCAATTTTATTAAATAAATAAATAAGTTTGTGAAATTTATGAAACTACTAAATAATTAAAAACCAAATAACTATCATAAGATTTAACCATGATTTGGAGAATTAAGCCTACAACTTCACTTGATGCTTCACTCAGATCGACACATTTCCTCTTAATTCAAATTAACCATTCCAGATTATTAATCAAGAACACAAACATAAAGATGGCCATTTGTCAATGCATTATATCCATATCAACTTAAATCCACAACTGATAGAATTAAGATAAACACCCTAATTAATTAACCCACTATATCTCTATGTGAATTATGATTAAAAGGGGTTTAAGCACAAGTTCTTATTAGATTACGTATGATGCGTAGGTATATCTCTATCCTAAGCATAAATTATGAATCCCACAATCCTGTAAAAATCACAATCACACGCTATTATGTTTAGATCTCAACATATATTCCATCTCTCAATTTCATATAGATTATCACGTAATTGTTGATCAAGAGATTATATAATTAAGCACAAACCATAATAGGCAAATCTGGAAATAGTCTCAACAAATTAAAATAAAAGCATGTCAATCTTCGTTACACAAAAAAATCCATTGTAGACTTAAATAGTGAATTATTTCATGCTAGATGAATAAGAAACCAACATCCACAAAGAATATAGCATTCTGAATATAAGAATAATGATAAAGAAAAAGAATGAAAACTGTAATCTGCTTCTCTTCCTCACGTTCACCTTGAATCCTTCGTGCTTGATCCCCGCTTCAATTCTCCCGTACGTGATGTCAAAACTAGGGTTTAGTTAATGATAATGATAATGACCTCTTTGTCCCTTTTTCTGCCTCTTGTTATATTTACAATCGCGTCCCATCCATCCGCTATGCAGCCCTTCAATGTCCTATTTGAAAAAGAAAACTTTAAGTCATCTGATGTGCATCTCGGCCCGGCGCACATTCCTTGCTTAAAATCCCGCCCTGGCGCACATTTTCCCCAGCGCAGATTTCATAGCTAAAAATCCTACCCCGACGCAGTTTTCCACATATAAGCTGAAATTCTCCTTTTGTGTCCGACTTTCCTGTTTTCTCCCTCACAACCTGTTCCTGCACACAAACGAAAAAAACAAGTATAAATGATACTAAAACTACTCAAAGTAGCAACGAATCAAACCCAAAAGGTAACCGATTCGTAGGTGTGAAACCCACTCATCAGTAAGTTGTGGGAAAATTGCTATGTAAAACCCAACTTTTGAAGTAATAGGGGGATATATTATGTAAATAGCATAATGACTATAAAATGTAAAGTATGAGGTGTTATGAGTTGCATATTAATACGAAAAAGTTTATTAATGTGTTATGTGATGATTATTTGTTAGTATTAATGATGACTATTTTAAAAGGAAGGATGAGAAAGTAATAAATTTTATTAAACATGAAAATGTTGTCAAGAAAAGAAACTCACGAAGAGGTAAAATGAGAATATAGATCAAGTACACCCTATGTAGAAGTTTGTAGATCGTTTAGTAGGGCTTTAAATAGAAACCCCATTGAAGTGAGTGTAAATCCTTTAACTATGCAAGTTGTCAACTTTAAGGATTTTAAAAGTGTGGGACCGCCTAAATTTAAGGAGACCATTGAGCCTATAGAGGCAAAATCCTAAATAAAGGAAATCAAGAAGGCATTTATTATCGTCATGGTAGGAGAGGAGAAAAAGACGGCTTTTGCTACCTATGTGTTGAAGGGAGAAACGAACTTCTGGTGGGAGGCAAACCAGAAAAGAGTTGCAGAGGGAATGATAGCCTGGGACAGGTTTAAGGAGATATACTTTGAGAACTACTTTTCCAGGAGTATGCAAAGTAACACGAAAATGAGATTCTTAGAGTTGAAGCGGGGGGACATGTCGGTACCCCAATATACAACAAATTTAATGAGTTCGCGAGATTTGCTCCACATCAAGTGGACACTAAAGAAAGGAAGGCATGTAACGCCCTGAAATCTGGTCTATGTTTACATCTGGATTCCGTACATCACGTTCATCGTCCTCTCATAATGTCTAAGCCATATGGTTCGCTGTATACTAAGACCAATCGTTCATCGCAATTACTTTACGGTTATAGCGTCTATACGCTTTACACTTAACTTTTATTATGACCTTAAAACATCAAAATGTTATAAGTCACCCTCGTCAATCAACGTCTAAGGAATCATAAGCATAGCAATCCCATATGTTAGATTTTACGCTAATACGGTCTCCGAATATCGGTTACGTATTTTACGTTCGTCGTTTTATTCGACGTTTCATCGTCAAACTCAAGGTTTTAATCATCATTCTGGGCATTTTTTTCATGAACATTACATTCATGCTTGCCCTTTAATTACCATCCAAAAAGTTGGACAATAAAAATCTCTAGTCAGAGAAAACTTTCTTAAGGGCGCTGCGGGCGCCACTCTATGTACAAAACTCGACGCAGCGGCGCGGGTTGGCAATGCTTGGGCTCCCGGGCTGGCGCTGCAGTGCCACTTCCCCTTTGTTGGGCTGCGCTACGGCGCCTCCCTTAAAATCAGAAAAAAAATTTAAGTGTTGAACAAGTTTGAGACGCCTACTTTGACATCTCATAACTTCTTCTACCGATAACGGAATTTATCCATTTTGGAGGCGTTGGAAACCTTGCAACACCTACTACACATCCCCTCAGATGGATTAGCTTCTCCAGGTTGTCACATTCTTCCCTCCTTATAAAAATTCCATCCTCAAAATTTCTTAAACTACATCCATACTCCGATGCTTTATCCTTACAACCTTCAACGAAGGTTTACAATCTTTCGGGATATCACATTCACCCCTTATTCTATAAATTTCATCCTCAAAATTGTTGACATACAAATTCCCTCAATCAATTGAGTTTCTTCCTACTTCTTGTTCAAGAATTACATCCTACCACAACTCCTCTTTACCGAAGTTCTCTTCTTCCAAACATTCAGAAGTCTTCACAATCTACAAAATAATTGTGAAGTTGAATGAATAACTAGGAATATAAAGATTCCTTTAAAACATTTTTACATTCTTGCTGAGGGGTTTTATAGACCATGAACTCTGAACTTGATTTATCGGTATTTACTGCAACCTAGTTCTTCCTTACCCAGTACGTTTACAATCACAAAGAAAGTAAAATACCTCTTCCATATGTAGGTGATCAACCTATCGTATAACCCCATCCCGAGGTGTGTTCACCTCAGAATTAATCATCAGATTTCGCACCAAAACAATTTGGTTTGGCATAACTTCTCAAAGAAAGCTTGATTTTCTTTTCAACATGACATTACATTTGTCTAGACAAATCAAATCGCTTAGACCATACCAATAAATTGTACATCAACAGTCAAATTTGTCTAGCCACTTCAAATAGGGCATCAACTAAAACATTTGTCTAGTCAACCCAATTGACATCGACTACTCTTTAAATTCTTTCATCATAACCCAAAACATTTTATAACATCATGATATCGTACTTTTCACAGTACGTTGAGGACTTCGTCAGTTTATTACTTCGTCATTCTACATCATACCCTAGCAGGTTGATGATCCAAAGATCACATCCAACACTAGGTTAAATTGCATTAACAACTCCACCTTTTTACCATCTATGCATCAAATGCACCGATGATATAAAAATTCATTTTGTTATTTCAAATCAATTTCTGTCTAGCCGAAACAGTTAACAAAGAAATACAAAGAATATTTCTTTTGAAATCCATTGGTTCACAACATTTGAACCAATATTATTTTCTTAAACATGTACACTTTAACACGATGCCAATAAATTTTGAAATCTAGCATAGCTAGAAGACTTGGAATTTTCTATTTTCTTCATCTTCCTTCATTATCATACTTGCGACAATTCTAACTTCCTCTAGCACCTTTAATACTGAAAATAACTTATTTTTCAGTCTAACCATTCCTATACCATAGTATAGTTCATCAACTTACCACACTTTATGTGTTTATGAACTTTCCACAATCATATGTGTTTAAGAACATATCTTCGCAATATGTAATCTAAGAATAAATCAAGGACTTTCCACACGCTTAGAGGCTCGAAAAAATAGCATATAACTATGAGTCACAAACTTTTCATAAGTATGAGTTTCAAGAACTCGCATCTATCTTAATACATTCTACTATCTAATATACACATGAGAAAAGATTCACCTTCTCGTCATATACATATTGATAGCGCGACATTACTATTTCAATGACTGGCACTGTAATAGACTGAGTGGTTATTACATCAAAGCACAAACTCTTGCCCATAACAAAAGTTTATACAACTCAACTATCACATGAGTCCTCAATCGAAATTTCACCACATTCTAACTTTCTCTTACTTGATACGAATTTTCTTTAATTCATACCTTATCCTCTATAACTCTTTTGAGTTCTTCTTCTCGTACTACTTGAAAGTAGTATGCACACAAGTCAATCATATTTGATGATAAAGCATATACTTTGTAACAATCTTATTCATTTATTAATAAAATAATTATTTATTTATTGGCATTTATTTATCTACATGATGTTGTTATTATAATATGTGATAAACCCATAGTTTTAAGCAATGCCTTTAGAATCATGATGATGATAATGCTAATGAGATCTAAATTCTTAGATAGCATAAAACTAAAATAGTTTCCAATCGTTGGATTACTAAAAAGGGGATTAATGAATCCGGATAGATTTGACTTATGTTGCTTGCTCGTTGGATGAGGATGATTGATCTCATGATCATTTATGTGGAGACACTAAACTATGTATGTAGGTGCTTATTAGAGAATAAGTTCACCGAACGTGACTCGCTATGGAATACCTAATGGAGTTTTACTTACTTGTCAATAGGAATTCTTGTAGTGATAGTAGTACAAGTGATCCTTGGACTTGAGATCATCATAGTATCTTGTGTATAATAAGTTATACTTTGACATGTTCCTTAAGACCCTTAGGGTATATCAAAGGGTATGCTTGGGTGTAATAAGTTATATATGGAGATAATGAATGACCAATAAAGAATCTACCACTTCTAGTAAAAGAAAAGATATGTCCTATGTGATTCGATAAATGACAACCCAAGAATTCTTGGTCAAGGTTGAATGAAATTAGAAAGAAGTTTTTAATTTGCATTATTTGGAGTTGTGCATTTTGGAATCGAAATTTATATAATTAAATAAAATAAAACTTGATAATAATTCAATGTCTTTTATTGAATTGGGACATTGTATGGTGGAATGATTGAATTATATGGTAACTATTTACTCAAAGGTTCTTTTATGATTAATGTTGAAATCTATATTATCTGGAAAGTCGTTGATCGCTAATGAGGCTTATCCTTATTGTAGAATAAATATTATTTTTTTGAATGAATTATTAGTTTAATTTATTTATTTAAATAAGATTAGAATTGTTCTAATTGATTTATTCACAATCGGTTTAATATGGAGAACATAAAGGGTCACACTATAAAAGGAAGAATATTTATTAAAGAATCTAATGGTATAATCGTAATAATAAGTTAAGTATATTTAATTTAATCTGTGGTGATAGAATAAATTAAATATCTTAATATTTATTATTTAATATTTTGTAAATATTAAATATAAATTAATAAGAGTAGTCTTATTATTATTATTATTATTATTATTATTATTTAATTCCTAAAGGAGTTTGAAAATTAATTAATAAGATACTCTCTTTCTCTCTCATATTTATTCCTAATAAGATTAGGAGGCTAATTAATTAAAAGAGTTTACTTATTCCCAATAGGATTGGGAAGCCTAATTAATTAAAGGAGTTTAATTAATTAATATGAAACCCTAATCCTAAATTGTTTAGGAGGATTGCCTACATCTATAAATAATAAAGTCTTATTATGAAACAAGATTACACATTTCATTCCAAGAGTTGGGAGAGTACAACTTTTCTATAGAGATAGAAACTAGGGTTTAGCCAAACACCCATCTTCTTGAATTCTTCTTCTTCCTTGGTGGATCACCTCTAGAGGCCAAGCACTTAGGTGGCTAACGTTGATCAACGGAAGGAATCAACCCGGTGGATTCAAGTAGAATGCGAAAAGGATTTAGAGTTGAACTCGTATATGAGGAAGCTGAAATCTTCAAGGGTATGAATATAATCTACATCTATTTCGTTTAATTAATAACTGTGCATAAAGGATGATCCGGATATATGGTTTGTAAACTTTTAAAGCTCTGTTTTTTACGCTTCCGCTTATTTTAAGCAATTTAATTGTGTCCATGAATCTTACAAAACTAACAGTGGCATCAGAGCCAAACTTTTATGCAAGTTATTAATTGTTCAGATTTGATATGTATGTTAATATGTGTTTAGAGAAAATTTTTTGGGCATAATTATTGGCATAGAATCATGTTTTTGGAGAAAAACTGCATAATTCGCGAATTAGAAAAACTATTTCTAGACACTGGCGCCGCAACGCTGAATTATAGTGTAATCTGGGCGCTGCAACGCCGGTCCGAGTTCTCAAAAATGTACCCGGTGCCGCAGCGCGTGATTATATAATAGTCACAGCGCCGAACCCCGATTTTTGAAAATTAGGAGCATGGCGCCGCAGCGCCCAAAGCTAGTTATCTAGAGGCGCCGTAGCGCATGCCTCCAAAAAAAGAAAATTAATTTTTTATTTTTTATTTGTTTGATTTCTAATTAAAATAAAAGGTTTATTTTAAATTAAAAATCAAATTCCATATTTTTTCAGTTATTCTAAATTTAAATAAAGTAGTTTATTTTTATTTAGAATTGGATTAAAATAAAGATATTTATTTTAATTAGAATTTAATTTAATGCTAACTAATTAGAATTGGAATTGGATTCCATGATAACTAATTGGAGATGAAATTGAATTCCTTGTTTTTCTAAAAATAAAGTAGTTTATTTGTGAATTAGAAAAAGGAATTCCATGTTTCCTTAAATAAATGAGTTTATATTTTGTTTTTTTCATAACAGTTTTAAAAGTTAAAATAAAGTAGTTTATTTTGACTTGGAATTGATTTCCATATTAATTAAAATAAAGGAGCTTATTTTGATTAAATAATTTGATTAAAAATAAAGGACTTTATTTTTTTTCAAAAATGGATAAATTAAAAAAAAAGGTTTATTTTGATTTAAATTTGGATTAAAATAAAAGAGTTTATTTTAATTCAGAATTGAATTTTATGCTAACTAAAATTTTCCATTAAATTGATATCAATGTATATATTAAATGCTTATTATTCATGCGATGAATATTTTATTTATTGATGCATATGTTGATGTGTATGATAATAAATATTTTAGTTGAATGCTTGAATGTATAAGTTTTATAAATGGGGTCTGCATACCTCGTCTTCTCTAATTTTTTTTGATGTAATTTCTGTCTCCCTCCTATGTGCTTCCCCTTGACTGCTAATCATGATTTTTATTTATTGTAAATAGTTTATGTAATAGGATTAATTAGAATTACTTAAAAAATTGGAGACCAAAGGAGCAAGGAGCGCAGTAAGACCCGTTTGTAATGGAGCCCGTGATTTAAATGTAATGGTTATATTTAAATTTAATTCTTGCACCCCTAGGTTTGACCTTTTGGTTCACTTGGTGGCTCTAGTGAACCAAACTAGAATAAAGTCCATAATCAATCCAGGTAGAATAGAATATTCTATATGTGCATGCTTATTATATATATTATATATTATAAAACATGCTTCGCATGTTAATTAATATGACGCGTATTTTATATATATATGTGCATGCGCGCTAAACAAAATGAGACAAGTTAATAACAAACCCGTCAAAGAAATTATTATTAATTTGTAACGTTCAAAGATATTTGGAATATCGAACGTCACCTTCTAGCATGGTAAAACAATTGAGTATTGAATATTTAATATGAGTTTGTTGTGCACACACAAGGCGAGTATTAAATATTTAAGATGCTGTCTTATTACATATGTTTATAAGGAATTGAACATTATAACTTTGTTGTGCACACACAAGGGATGTAGTTTTCTCTTCACTTATATGGAAATGTTGGGTCGGACTTAACTAAGATCGTTTTGGTTCAGATGTGCACACACTTGACCATAATGATCTAATAGGCAAAATACAAGGAGTTACATGGTGATGTAATTGACAAAAGTTGTCTACCTATTTATTTTATGTCCTTATTACGCCTATCTCTGCAATGGTTGCAGACAATGCCTCTGAGAAAGAGATTGCTAGTTTTAAAATGTAGCAAGATGATGCACAATTGGCTCAATGCATCATGCTTGCATCCATGAGTAACGAACTTCAGCGTCAGCATTGTTGGGAATTGCATATTCAGATTTGATATTGAAAGTAAATATAAATGCTTAAGTGTACAGTCCTTAAGAGAATTATTGTACAAGGACTTAGACGATAGATCAAAATTGTTAGGTTGATCCGAGCTTTGATGTTTATCATTTATGTAAATAAATGTATAGAAGAAAAGATCAAACTTATTAGGTTGATCTATTTGAGTTGTAAAAGTTAAAGCCTTGACAGAATCGTAGTCTGTCAAAGGTAGCATGCAGAAGATAAGGCAGAATATTGGAGCTTAAACGAAGACATCCAGAATTGTAGTCTGCCAAGAGATTTGAGTCTGCAGATAACAAGGCAGAATCGTGGAGCTTGAACGATGATATCAAGAATCGTAGTCTGTCAAGAGATTCGAGTCTGCAGAAGAAAAGGCAAAATCGTGAAACTTAAATGAAGATGCCCAGAACAGTAGTCTGCCAAAGAATCAAGTCTGCAGAGGTCAAGGCAAGATACGTTGAGCAAAGTGAAATAATCAAAGACTCGTAGTCTGCCTTGGAAGCCACACTGAGAATCATAAAGTTGAAGAGCATCTGCCGAGCCAAGTTAAGAATCGCAGTGTGCTATCGGAAGTGTGGAGTCTGCAAGACAAGCAAGCAAGTAATCGTAGTCTACCAAGAGCTTAAGAGAAATCATAGTGTTCTCTACGATCAAGTCTGAATCAAGCTGCACAAAGCCAACACACAACGATTATGTTACAATGACTATAATCGTAGTGTTCCTCTAGTCAGCATCAAAGATCTTAGTTCTGATGAAGGCAGGAAGAGCAATAAATGAAGAAAGGCTTATGGCCGTTGACAAAGTGATAGTCCAAATACTTCCATATTCATCCTTAGTTCAAATCGAAGAAGCGTATTGAAGAAGTTACGAAAAGGACTAAAGCTGCCTGCAGAAAGCACCTTTTTAGGTGTTAGGTGAAAGATATAGTCTGTTGTGTCAGTGGGCCAGTCTGCAGTGCAGCAGGAAAGCAATATGCCAACATCAACTGCACAGAAATGTTTGAAGCATTAAATGCAGCAACGGGAGCATTCAAACGGATACTTTTGAATGGCTCTTTTATAAGGAAATCAGACAAAGTTTCAGACTAAGCAAGCAAGACACAAAAAGAAAGATTATCAAGAGAAAAGCTCTAGAACACTCAACGATCAACACTACGATCCTGAAAGAGGAAAGCTTGCTTCGCTACTCAGTCTTTAAGAGACAGATGCTGAACTGCAACTGAGTAGCACACCTCAAACAACTACTACAAATCCAAGTGAGGTACCAAGTCAGATGACTTGAAGAGTTCAAAAGTGAACTAAGTGAAGATCCAAGTCAAAGGACTTGAAGAGTTCAAAAGTGAACTAAGAGCAGATCCAAGTCAGAGGACTTGAAGAGTTCAAAAGTGAACTAAGAGAAGTTCTAGGGCTGCTGGCCTCGAAGGGATCTAAGTGATCCAGTTGTAAGAAGACATCCGTAGTGGATTTCCTACTCGTGGAGTAAAAGAGTGGATTAGGAGCCTTGTGTGCTCTGAACCACTTAAAACCTTCTGTCTCATTGTCTCTCATTAACTGCTATAACTGCTATATCTGTTATAACTACTATAACTGCTTATCAAACCATAACTACAATATCTTGAAGGGAACAAAACATATATTCCGCTGCTGTCAGTATAATCAATACTAACAAAGTATTTTACACAAGGAATTTTTAAAATATCTATTCAACCCCCCTTCTAGATAACTAACGTGCCTTTGGGAACTAAGAATTGGTATCAGAGCAAGTTCTCATATCTAAGCATACAAGCTTGAGTAGATCCTATGGCGCAACTGATAAGCGAGACCAAGACAGGTGGAGGAAGTAAACCACCCATGTGCAACAAAGATAAATTTGCCAACTGGAAAGTTCTGATGCAGGCTTACATGGATTCAATAGATGATGATCTATTTGAAACTGTTCTGAATGGGCCCTATATTCCAAGAAGGCTTGCACCAACTCCAGAAGATCCAAACAACATAGTGGTCAAGGTCAAATCTGAATGGATTGAAAATGAGAAGAAAGATGTTCAGCTTGACAAGAAGGCTAAGAACATCTTATTCTAGTCTTTAGAAGACAGTCTGTTCAAGAATGTGGTTAACTACAAAACTGCAAAGGAAGTCTAGGAAGCATTGCTCATCATGCATGAAGGAACTGAAGAAGTCAGAGAAAACAAGCAATCTCTACTGACTCAACAGTATGAGATGTTTGCTCATGTTCCAGGAGAAAATGTCACTTCCACTTATGAAAGATTCACTACACTGCTCAACTCTCTCAAAGCCTATGGAAAGACCTATCCAAACAAAGATCTAGTCATCAAGTTCATGAGGTCTTTACCAAGCAGATGGGATGCCAAGACCACTGCAATCAGAGAGTTAAAAAATCTGCATGAAATGACAGTTCAACAGCTCTACGAAAACCTTCTTACATACGAGCTAGAACTGTCTCAACGAGCAGAAACTCTATCAGAAGGAAGAAGGAAGGATAAAGGAGTTGCTCTGAAAACAAAGGAAGAGATCTCCAGAGCACAGGTGGAAGATGAGTCTGACTCTGATGAAGAGGATGACATTGATGATGATGAAGCTGCAATGCTTGCCAGAAGATTCAAAAGACTCATGCTCAAAGGCAGAAGTAGCAAACCTAAAAGGTTCAATAATAGCAGCAGTCAGGAGCAGATCAACGACCTATGCTACAACTGCAATAAGCCTGGGCATTTCATTGCCAACTGCAACAAGCCTATCAGAGAAGAGCTGAAAAGAAAGTCAAATCCAAAGAAGGAGCTCAAAGGCTACAAAAAGAATAAGAAGAAAGACAAAGGGCTTGTAGTTGGAAATTCGTGGAGTGATTCAGACAATGATACTAATACTGAGTCTGACAATGATGAAGCACCTCAAAAAGCCAATATATATCTAATGGCCAAAGATGCACTAAGCAGGAATGATGCTGAAGCAGTCATAGACAAGGTATTTGACTTTAACTCTCCTGATATAGACATTGATGATTTAAGAACTGGTATTCGTGATATGTCAACTGATCTATATCAAAATATGAGGTGGCTAAGAGTTCTATCTTCAGATTATACTGATCTTCAAAAAGAGAAAGAGAAAGTTCAAAAAGAGCTGGAAGCAGCTCTACTAAGTTCTGACTCTCTCTCTAAGCTTGAAGATGAGAATAAAATCTTAAGAGAGACAAATGAACTAAATATACAAAGAGAGTCAAATCTAACCTCTAAGATTGAGGAGTTAGAAAAGACCATCTCTACATGGAATAGATCTTCTTCATCCATGGACTCCCTGATATCTAATCAGAGAAGTGTCTCTGATAGAACAGGCTTAGGGATTGGGGAATCTACCTCAGAGCCAAATGTGAAAAAGACAAAGGAAATTAACGTAAGTAGTGCTTCTAATTTAAATAGAATTATTATATTTGTAAAGTCCACACCGAAGAATGAACCAGTGCGACCTTGCTCTTCTGGACCAAAGCATGTTACTAAACACTACGGATCTAATGCTGTCCTAAGGTCCGGAAAGGTGAAGAGTAACTCAGTCACCATTGCCCAACCTCGACGAATCGAAGAGTCAAGTAAAACTGACTTCACGGATTAACTTGGAAGGAATTGGGGTGTTGAGGATCACTCAACACAGAACGTGAACTCAAGGGCTGCATGGAAAAGAAAGATGCAATATAAGGGTAAAGGCAATAGATACCCACACAAGTCCAATTGGAGAAAGCATCCACACACACACACAAACATAAAATATTTCAGATGTTTTGCATATGGAAGACTTGGTCATAAAACTGCATCATGCTTTCATAATATTGTGCATGGGAGACCCAAAGTCAAGCAGATTTGGGTTCCTAAGGGTACTAACAGTGCAGGACCCATGCTAGTCTGGGTACCAACATGAAAGCTGAATATGTTTTCAGGAAATGAGCACCACGACTACAACATGGCATCTGGACAGTGGTTGCTCAAGACATATGATCGGAAACAAAGCCCTCCTGTCTAATTACACAGAGAAGGAAGGACCAACAGTTATCTTTGGAGATAATAGCTCTGGCAAGACAAGAGGTTATGGATCAGTTGGAAATGGTGTAGTGTCCTTCAGCAAAGTGGCTTATGTTAAAGCACAATCTTCTTAGCATCAGCCAACTCTGCGATAAAGGCCATCAAGTCACATTTCTCAACAATCAGTGTCAAGTCAGAGATCTAGAGATATCCTCTATCAAGCTAACAGGAACAAGAGAAGGAAATATATACATTGTCAATCTTGCTCAGCTCAGTTCTGATGAGACAATATGCTTCCTTGCTAAAGCCACTGAAGAAATAAGTTGGCTTTGGCATAGAAGATTATCTCATCTCAACTTCAAGAGTATGGATAAACTGGCCTCCAAAGATCTAGTTGCAGGATTACCTAAGTTCAGCTTCATCAAAGAAAGACCATGCAATACATGTCAGCTTGGAAAGCAAACAAGGAGCTCATTCAAAGGCAAAGCGGTCAACTCAATTGACAGGCCCCTATAGTTACTTCATATGGATCTCTTTAGGCCAATTTCAACTGTGAGCCTAGGAGGAAACAGACACTCACTGGTTGTAATGGATGACTACACCAGATACACAAGGGTGTTCTTTCTTAACTCAAAAGATGAGACAAGCTCCCAACTGATAAAGATGTTCAAGCTGGTGATGAATGAAAAAGGAGAGACTATCAAGGCAATAAGGAGTGATCATGGTAGAGAGTTCAATTTCTCAGAAATGGATCAGTTCTGTACAGACAATGGCATCAGTCACAACTTCTTAGCACCACGAACTCCTCAGCAAAATGGAGTGGCTGAAAAGAAAAACATAACACTTATAGAAGCTGGGAGAACTCTACTAGCAGCAGCTCATCTGCCTGAATACTTTTGGGCAAAAGCCATCAACACTACATGCTATACACAGAATAGATCTCTTGTACACGCTACGCTGAAAAAGACACCCTACGAGCTGTGGAAAGGAAGAAAGCCAAATGTCAGTTACTTCCATGTGTTCGACTGTTCATGCTACATTCTCAACAATGGCAAGCAATATCTGACTAAGTTCCAACCTAAGTCCGATGAAGGAATCTTCCTTGGTTATGCCACAGAAAGCAAAGCCTATAGAGTGTTCAACAAGAAGATATTAAGTGTTGAAGTCTCAATCCATATCAACTTTGATGAAACCGACTCGAACAAGTCTGCACCACAAGACACTACGATTGACGATACCGACACTATGAATGAAGTAGTAGAGCCTAAAACTACGACCGTAGTTCCTGAACAAAGAATCGTAGTGTCCGAAGAAGAAATCGTAGAGAGAACTGAACTAGACGACGATTGTGAACAACAAGAACCAGAAGTCATTCTTGATGAGTTCAGACAAGAAGGCACCAGAACAAATGTTCCAATAGGTGAACTTCAAGAAGAAGTCTATTTGGAACAACCCCCCTCTCTGATTATGTCTATAGATTAGATAAAGCCTTATATGGACTTAAACAAGCACCTAGAGCATGGTATGAAACACTAACAAACTTTCTTATTGAAAAAGGATTAACTAGAGGTAGAGTAGACACTACACTATTTCTTAGAAAGCACAAAGATAAAGTCTTATTAGTTCAAATATATGTGGATGATATTATTTTTGGTTCTACAGATGAAAATCTGTGCAAGAGATTTGCCAAGCTTATGCAGAGCAAATTTGAAATGAGCATGATGGGTGAGCTGAACTTCTTCCTTGGACTACAAGTGAAGCAAACTGATGAAGGTATCTTCATAAGCCAAGACAAGTACATTAAAGACTTACTTAAGAAGTATGACATGGAATCAGCCTCTCCTATGAAAACACCAATTGCTCCAGCAACTAACCTTGACAAAGATGAGAAAGCTAAAGGTATTGATATTACTCAATACAGAAGTATGATAGGCTCCCTTCTC
This sequence comes from Panax stipuleanatus, assembly GCA_020205555.1. Taxonomy (NCBI): domain Eukaryota; kingdom Viridiplantae; phylum Streptophyta; class Magnoliopsida; order Apiales; family Araliaceae; genus Panax; species Panax stipuleanatus. The sequence goes on along the minus strand of CM035120.1, from coordinate 82,511,226 downwards.
TACTTAACTGCCAGTAGACCAGATATAATGTTTGCAACATGTATATGTGCTAGATTTCAAGCCAATCCTAACGAATCACACTTAACTGCTGTAAAAAGGATTTTCAGGTATCTTAAAGGTACACCCTACTTGGGTCATTGGTATCACAAGGAGTCCTCATTTGAACTGACAGGATATTCAGATGCTGAGTTTGCAGGATGCAAAATAGACAGAAAAAGTACCAGTGGCACTTGTCAACTGCTAGGAAATAGACTAGTGTCCTGGTTCAGCAAGAAGCAAAACTCAGTATCAACTTCTACAGCAGAAGCTGAATACATTGCTGCAGGCAGCTGTTGTGCTCAAATCCTATGGATGAAGAACCAGCTAGCAGACTATGGGTTTAATTTCAAATCTATACCCATACACTGTGATAACACAAGTGCCATAGCAATAACAAATAATCCTGTCATGCATTCTAGGACCAAGCATATAGAAATTAGATATCATTTTATTAGGGATCATGTTCAAAATGGAAAAATATCTTTGCAATATTTCCCTACTAAAAATTAACTTGCTGATGTGTTTACAAAACCCTTAGATGAATCCAGATTTAATAAACTGATAAGTGAGTTAGGTATGTTAAATTTGCAACCATAAATTCTATGCTCTAGATGGTGCTAACCTTACAGATATAAAGGCTAAGTCAAAATCGTAGAGATGACAAAGAGAAACCACGATCGTGGAGCGATCAAGTCAAGACAGAAAGGCTCACTGTGATAGCAACAACAAGCCAGGCAACCCTTTTGATAAGTGTCTCAGGGACAAACCTAATCCTTAGTGTCAAACTAAGAGGTTGGCCATTCCTGAGCAACCATAATCCAGAAGGTTTGCCATTTCAGAAGGCATCACAGACAACCTTAGAGTCAACGGTCAAGAAGCAAGAAAAGGACCGAACTCAACAATCGTGGAGTGGTTTTCGGCATTTGTTGTCTTCTCACAAGAGCACACTAGCTCAGGGGAGCTAAGGGCAGAACGGAGATTTCCACATGGATTAAAATCGTGGAGCTCTGCAGAATTCGACTCGTGTTCCACAATGCAGAACATATGGAGGGAAGTTAAATTCATTTCTAACTGCTTTCTGACAGTTTACCTCTGAATTTCAAGAGACTATCTCTCTTACTTTCTCTCTTTATCTCTCCTTCTCTCAAACGAAACCCTAAGTTTCAGAAAGCAAAGCCAAGTTCTTTCATTTTAGAAGAATCAATCCACATAAATGGCTGCTTCCAGAATTATTTCGGGCTATCAGCTATGCTTTGATAAATTTGAAGATGCTGGTCCAAAAATCCACAAAGTTCTTTCTCTGCTAAAGAAAGCTGGACTCGAAGATGCCCTAAGCTCTGACACTCTGATCTTTACAAAATTGGTGAAAGAATTCTAAACCAATGGAGTTGTTAAAGGAGACTCCATCCTCACCAAAGTCAAGGGCGAGCAGATACGCTTCAATGCTGAAAACATAAACCTAGCCCTGGGTCTGAACAATAAAGGTTTTCCATCACTAAACCGAATCAATTTTCATTAAGGCCTAAAGAAGATGAAGACATCAGAACTGAAGGAAAGAGTGGCTATAAAAAGAAAGAGTTTCCCCAAGAATATGAATTTCTTACTGACATTGTTGGAAAATGCATATGCTGCAAAGGCTCGGGCCACGATACTGTTAATGAGAAGCAACTGAAGCTCATGACAGCTATCAGATACAGAGTTCAACTCAACTATGGAGCTCTACTGATGGAGTGGTTTGGAAAATAGATGGAAAGTCCCAAGAAGACCAAGAGCACGGCAAAGATACCCTTTGGAAGGTTTATCAGCATGATTCTTGAAGCTACACTGGGTAACAAGATTGAAGACAAGGAAGGTGTCTCCATTGCTCCTAACATAAAGATGACACAACAACTATTTCAGAACTGGAAGAAAAACCCGGCAAAAAATATAAAGATGAAATCTGCAACTTCATCTATTGTGAGGGAAGCCTGGGAGATAGAAGAAAAAGAAGTAAATCAAGAAATTACTGAAGCTTTGGTCAGAAAGAGCAAAGGAAAGAAGAAGATGAATGAAGATATGCCAGTGGCCGAGGAACACCAAGGCTCAGCAACTGATGCACTTCAAGCTTGTCCTGTTGCTAAAATAGAGTTTAGAGGCTCCATGTCTGACAGAGTTACTACTCCTGAGACAACTCAAGCACCAGAGGAGGCTCTGAAAGAGAAGGAGATGAAAAAGAAGAGGGAAGCAAGTAAAGGCATGACTGAGGGTAGCTCTGAGCCTCAGAAGAAGAAGAAACGCAGTCACAGAACAAGGAAGCCTACACTGACTACGATTGTGGAGTCTTCACCACTCATAGAGTCTAGGCTGACCACTGAAGGAGATGATGCAACAGCCTCTCAGCCTGAACAGACAATCAGGGCTGAAGCAGAAGAAGGTTCTGAAGATGTATTCAAGCCCAAGAAGAAGAATAATTTGGTTAAGAAATATATTCTTATCAATGAGGAAATTCTAAGGGAAAAGGACAGAAGAAGGGCGATTGAGAAGACTGAACAGATCACTGAATCTCAAGCATATATCCTAAACCAAGAAGAGGATCAGACCACGATTAATCAGGAGGAAACCAATGTTGAAAAAGAAATACCTAAGATGTTGGTCCTCATGAAGAAGGTCTGGTAGAAGAAGAAATGGCTCAGTCTGAGGAAAAAGCGTAGGAAGCACTTGAGCTGAGTCAAAATGAAGCATTGAATAAAACTCTGGAGTTTCCCAATGAAAAGAGTGCTACAGCTGAGGGGGAGCTGTTAAGAGAAGAAACACTGAAGTTATAGTTACTGAACAGAGCAATGACATTTCTCATCGACGAACTCAAATGCATGAACTGGTGGACGGAGTCAGACGCCTATCTGAAGATATTCGAACCCTAGATGATGACATAAAGGGGGGAGAATAATGAGCAAGGAGATAGACAAGGGGGCAGAGGCAGAAGTTGAAGCAGCAGAGGTGGACAGAGGCAGACGCAAACATATATTTAACTACCACCTCCGCAGCAGGGAAGGCAGAGGCAAAATCATATTGGTCAATCGTTGGGTGGCAACTCCAGGAGTCCAAATGTTCAAACTCCACGATCTGATCAATATCTACAGCAGCCTCCAGTGGGAATACCTCTTCAAAGACATCAAGGTCAAGCTTCTGGCTCACAAGGCATGACTTCTGCACAGTCCAGATATGAGCTAGAAGACATTGAATGGAGAGATGAGCAAATCTGAAGAATAAGAGCTGCAGAATCTTCGAGGAATAGGAGGCTAAGAAAATAGAGATAAGTCCAAACTTAACTGTGTATTGACGTTTCTATGCTAGATTGTAATATCTCTTCAAACATCAATAAATTCATGCTTATTCTCTAAAAATTTTAGCTACTCACTGAAACACTAAGTCATATTTTCTTTCTAGCATTATGCATTTAGAAAATAATGTTATGATCTAAATCTCCTTGATTATGTCAACATCAAATAGGGGGAGATTGTTGGGAATTCCATATTCAGATTTGATATTGAAAGTAAATATAAATGCTTAAGTGTACAGTCCTTAAGAGAATTATTGTACAAGAACTTAGATGATAGATCAAAACTGTTAGGTTGATCTGAGCTTTAATGTTTCTCATTTATGTAAATAAATGTATAGAAGAAAAGATCAAACTTGTTAGGTTGATCTATTTGAGTTGTAAAAGTTAAAGCCTTGACAAAATCGTAGTCTGTCAAAGGTAGCATGCAAATAATAAGGCAAAATCGTGGAGCTTAAATAAAGACATCCAGAATCGTAGTCTGCCAAGAGATTTGAGTCTGCAGATGACAAGGCAGAATCGTGGAGCTTGAACGAAGATATTAAGAATCGTAGTCTGTCAAGAGATTCGAGTCTGCAGAAGAAAAGGCAGAATCGTGAAACTTAAATGAAGATGTCCAGAACAGTAGTCTGCCAAAAAATCAAGTCTGCAGAGGTCAAGGCAAGATCCGTTGAGCTTAAGTGAAAGCATCAAAGAATCGTAGTCTGCCCTCGAAGCCACACTGAGAATCATAAAGTTGAAGAGCATCTGCCAAGTCAAGTTAAGAATCGCAGTGTGCTATCAGAAGTGTGGAGTCTGCAAGACAAGCAAGCAAGTAATCGTAGTCTACCAAGAGCTTAAGAGAAATCGTAGTGTTCACTACAATCAAGTCTGAATCAAGCTGTGCAAAGCCAACACACAACGATTATGTTACAATGACCATAATCGTAGTGTTACTCCAGTCAACATCAAAGATCTTAGTTCTGATGAAGGGAGGAAGAGCAACAAATGAAGAAAGGCTTATGGCCGTTGACAAAGTGATAATCCCAATACTTCCATATTCATCCTTAGTTCAAATCAAAGAAGCGTATTGAAGAAGCTAAGGAAAGGACTAAAGCTGTCTGTAGAAAGCACCTTTTCAGGTGTTAGGTAAAAGATACAGTCTGCTGTGTCAGTGGGCCAGTCTGCAGTGCTGCAGGAAAGCAATATGTCAACATCAACTGCACAGAAACGTCTGAAGCATTAAATGCAGCAACGGGAGCATTCAAACGGATACTTTTGAATAGCTCTTTTATAAGGAAATCAGACAAAGATTCAGACAAAGCAAGCAAGACAAAAAAAGAAAGATTATCAAGAGAAAAGCTCTAGAACACTCAACGATCAACACTACGATCCGGAAAAAGGAAAGCTTGCTTCGCTACTCAGTCTTTAAGAGACAGATGCTGAACTTCAACTGAGTAGTACACCTCAAACAACTACTGCAAATCCAAGTGAGGTACCAAGTCAGAGTACTTGAACAGTTAAAAAGTGAACTAAGTGAAGATCCAAGTCAAAGGACTTGAAGAGTTCAAATGTGAACTAAGAGCAGATCCAAGTCAGAGGACTTGAAGAGTTCAAAAGTAAACTAAGAGAAGTTACAGAGCTGCTGGCCTTGAAGGGATCTAAGTGAAGAGTGGATTAGGAGCCTTGTGTGCTCTGAACCACTTAAAACCTTCTATCTCATTGTCTTTCATTAACTGCTATAACTGCTTATCAAACCATAACTGCAATATCTTGAAGGGGAACAAAACATATATTCCACTGCTGTCAGTATAATCAATACTAACAAAGTATTTTAAACAAAGAATTTTTAAAATATCTATTCAACCCCCCTTCTAGATAACTAACGTGCCTTTGGGAACTAACAATTGGTATTAGAGCAGGTTCTCATATCCAAGCATACAAGCTTGAGTAGATCCTATGGCACAACTGATAAGCGAGACCAAGACAGGTGGAGGAAGCAAACCACCCATGTGCAACAAAGATAAATTTGTCAACTTGAAAGTTCGGATGTAGGCTTACATGGATTCAATAGATAATGATCTATTTAAAACTGTTCTGAATGGGCCCTATATTCCAAGAAGGCTTGCTCCAACTCCAGAAGATCCAGACAACATGATGGTCAAGGTCAAATCTGAATGGACTGAAAATGAGAAGAAAGATGTTCAGCTTGACAAGAAGACTAAGAACATCTTGTTCCAATCTTTAGAAGACAGTCTGTTCGAGAATGTGGTTAACTGCAAAACTGCAAAGGAAGTCTGGGAAGCATTGCCCATCATGCATGAAGGAACTGAAGAAGTCAGAGAAAACAAGCAATCTCTACTGACTCAACCGTATGAGATGTTTGTTCATGCTCCAAGAGAAAATGTCACTTCCACTTATAAAAGATTCACTACACTCCTCAACTCTCTCAGAGCCTATGGAAAGATATATCCAAACAAAGATCTAGTCATCAAGTTCATGAAGTCTTTACCAAGCAGATGGGATGCCAAGACCACTGCAATCAGAGAGTCAAAGAATCTGCACGAAATGACAGTTCAACATCTCTACGGAAACCTTCTTACATTCGAGCTAGAACTGTCTTAACGAGCAGAAACTCTATCAGAAGGAAGAAAGAAGGATAAAGGAGTTGCTCTCAAAGCAAAGGAAGAGATCTCCAGAGCAAAAGTGGAAGATGTGTCTGACTCTAATGAAGAGGATAACATTGATGATGATTAAGCTGCAATGCTTGCCAGAAGATTCAAAAGACTTATGCCCAAAGGCAGAAGCAGCAAACCTAAAATGTTCAACAACAGCAGTAGTCAGGAGCAGATCAACGACCTATGCTACAACTGCAAGAAGCCTGGGCATTTCATTGCCAACTGCAACAAGCCTATCAGAGAAGAGCTGAAACGAAAGTCAAATCCAAAGAAGGAGCTCAAAGGCTACAAAAAGAATAAGAAGAAAGACAAAGGGCTTGTAGCTGGAAGTTCGTGGAGTGATTCAGACAATGATACTAATACTGAGTCTGACGATGATGAAGCACCTCAAAAAGCCAATATATGTCTAATAGCCAAAGATGCACTAAGCAGGAAAGATGCTGAAGCAGTCACAAACAAGGTATTTGACTTTAACTCTCCTGATATAGACATTGATGATTTAAGAACTGGCATTCGTGATATGTCAACTGATCTATATCAAAATATGAGGTGGCTAAGAGTTCTATCTAAAGATTATACTGATCTTCAAAAAGAGAAAGAGAAAGTTTAGAAAGAGCTGAAAGCAGTTCGACTAAGTTCTAACTCTCTCTCTCTAAGCTTGAAGATGAGAATAAAATCTTAAGAGAGACAAATGAACTAAACATACAAAGAGAGTCAAATCTAACCTCTAAGATTGAGGAGTTAGAAAAGACCATCTCTACATGGAATAGATCTTCTTCATCCATGGACTCCCTGATATCTAATCAAAGAAGTGTCTTTGATAGAACAGGCTTAGGGTTTGGGGAATCTACCTCAGAGCCAAGTGTGAAAAAGACATAGGAAATCAACGTAAGTAGTGCTTCTAATTTAAATAGAAGTATTACATTTGTAAAGTCCACACAGAAGAATGAACCGGTGCGACCATGGTCTTCTGGACCAAAGCATGTTACTAAACACTACGAATCTCATGCTGGCCTAGGGTTCGAAAAGGTGAAGAGTAACTTAATCACCACTGCCCAACCTCGACGAATCGGAGAGTCAAGTAAAACTGACTTCACGGATCAACTTGGAAGGAATCGTGGTGTTGAAGATCACTCAGCACAGAATGTGAACTCCAGGGCTGCATGGAAAAAAAAGATGTAATATAAGGGTAAAGGCAACAGATACCCACACAAGTCCAATTAGAGAAAGCATCCACACACATACACAAATATAAAATATTTTGGATGTTTTGCATGTGGAAGACTTGGTCATAAAACTGCATCATGCTTTCATAATACTGTGCATGAGACACCCAAAGTCAAGCAGATTTGGGTTCCTAAGGGTACTAACATTGCAGGACCCATGCTAGTCTGGGTACCAACATGAAAGCTGAATATGTTTGTAGGAAATGAGCACCACGAGTACAACATGGTATCTAGACAGTGGTTGCTCAAGACATATGACCGAAAATAAAGCCCTCCTGTCTAATTACACAGAGAAGGAGGGACCAATAGTTATCTTTGGAGATAATAGCTCTAGAAAGACAAGAGGTTATAGATCAGTTGGAAATGGTGCAGTGTCCTTTATCAAAGTGGCTTATGTTAAAGCACAATCTTCTTAGCATCAGCCAACTCTGCGATAAAGGCCATCAAGTCACATTTCTCAACAATCTGTGTCAAGTCAGAGATCTAGAGATATCCTCTATCAAGCTAACAGGAACAAGAGAAGGAAATATATACATTGTCAATCTTGCTCAGCTCAGTTCTGATGAGACAATATGCTTCCTTGCTAAAGCCACTGAAGAAATAAGTTGGCTTTGGCATAGAAGATTATCTCATCTCAACTTCAAGAGTATAGCTAAACTGGCCTCCAAAGATCTAGTAGCAGGATTACCTAAGTTCAGCTTCATCAAAGAAAGACCATTCAATACATGCCAGCTTGGAAAGCAAACAAGGAGCTCATTCAAAGGCAAAGCGGTCAACTCAATTTACAGGCCCCTACAGTTACTTCATATGGATCTCTTTAGGCCAATTCCAACTGTGAGCCTAGGAGGAAAGAGACACTCACTGGTTGTAATGGATGACTACACCAGATACACAAGGGTGTTCTTTCTTAACTCAAAAGATGAGACAAGATCCCAACTGATAAAGATGTTCAAGCTGGTGATGAATGAAAAAGGAGAGACTATCAAGGCAATAAGGAGTGATCATGGCAGAGAGTTTGATTTCTCAGAAATGGATCAGTTCTGTACAGACAATGGCATCAGTCACAACTTCTCAGCACCATGAACTTCTCAGTAAAATGGAGTGGCTGAAAGGAAAAATAGAACACTTATAGAAACTGGAAGAACTCTACTAGCAGCAGCTCATCTGCCTGAATACTTTTGGGCAAAAGCCATCAACACTTCATGCTATACACAGAACAGATCTCTTGTACACTCTATGCTGAAAAAGACACCCTACGAGCTGTGGAAAAGAAGAAAGCTAAATGTCCGTTACTTCCATGTGTTCGGCTGTTCATGCTACATTCTCAACAATGGCAAGAAATATCTGACTAAGTTCCAACCTAAGTCAGATGAAGGAATCTTCCTTGGTTATGCCACAGACGGCAAAGCCTATAGAGTGTTCAACAAGAAGACATTAAGTGTTGAAGTCTCAATCTATATCATCTTTGATGAAACAGACTCGCACAAGTCTGCACCACAAGACATTACGATTGACGATACTGACACTACGAATGAAGCAGTCGAGCCTAACACTATGACCATAGCTCCTAAACAAAGAATCGTAGTGTCCGAAGAAGAAATTATAGAGAGAACTGAACCAGACGACGATTCTGAACAACAAGACAATCTTGAGGAGTTAAGACAAGAAGGCACCAGAACAGATATTTCAACAAGGAACAGGTGGGCACGAGATCACACTCAAGATCTGATCATTGGTGATCCAACTTCCAAAATCAGAACAAGATCTGCAACTTAGAATGAATGCTTCTATTTGAGTTTTCTATCTCAAATAAAACCTAAGAAGATTGAAGACGTTATGCTAGATGCAAGCTGGATTGAAGCCATACAAGAGGAACTAAATCAATTTGAAAGAAACGAAGTCTAGAGACTAATTCAAAGACCAAAGAATCACCCAGTCATCGGCACCAAATGGGTCTTCAAGAACAAGATGGATGAAGATGGGGTGATCACTAGAAACAAAGCAAGACTGGTGGCCAAAGGTTATTCTCAAGAAGAAGGCATAGACTACGATGAGACGTTCGCACCAGTTGCCAGACTTGAAGTAATCAGAATATTCCTTGCATTTGCTGCTCACATGAAGTTCAAAGTATTCCAGATGGATGTCAAAAGTGCATTCCTAAATGGTGAACTTCAAGAAGAAGTCTATGTGGAACAACCCCTAGGTTTTGTCAATCCAACCCTCTCTAATTATGTTTATAGATTAGATAAAGCCTTATATGGACTTAAACAAGCACCTAGAGCACGGTATGAAATACTAATAAACTTTCTTATTGAAAATATATTCACTAGAGGTAGAGTAGACATTACACTATTTCTTAGGAAGCACAAAGATAATGTCTTATTAGTTCAAATATATGCGGATGATATTATTTTTGGTCCTACTGATGAAAATCTGTGCAAGAGATTTGCCAAGCTTATGCAGAGCAAATTTGAAATGAGCATGATGGATGTGCTTAACTTCTTCCTTGGACTATAAGTGAAGCAAATTGATGAAGGTATCTTCATAAGCCAAGCCAAGTACATCAAAGACTTATTTAAGAAGTATGGCATGGAATCAGCCTCTCCCATAAAAACACCAATTGCTCCAGCAACTAAGCTTGACAAAGATGAGAAAGCTAAAGGTATTGATATTACTCAATACAGAGGTATGATAGGCTCCCTTCTCTACTTAACTGCCAGTAGACCAGATATAATGTTTGCAACATGTATATGTGCTAGATTTCAAGCCAATCCTAACGAATCACACTTAACTGCTGTAAAAAGGATTTTCAGGTATCTTAAAGGTACACCCTAGTTGGGTCTATGGTATCACAAGGAGTCCTCATTTGAACTGATAGGCTATTCAGATGCTGACTTTGCAGGATGCAAAATAGACAGAAAAAGTACCAGTGGCACTTGTCAACTGCTAGGAAATAGACTAGTGTCCTGGTTCAGCAAGAAGCAAAATCAGTATCAACTTCTACAGCAGAAGCTGAATACATTGCTGCAGGCAGCTGTTGTGCTCAAATCCTATGGATAACGAACCAGCTAGCAGACTATGGGTTTGATTTCAAATCTATACCCATACACTGTGATAACACAAGTGCCGTAGCAATAACAAATAATCCTGTCATGCATTCTAGGACCAAGCATATAGAAATTAGATATCATTTTATTAGGGATCATATTCAAAATGGAACAATATCTTTGCAATATATCCCTACTGAAAATCAACTTGTTGATGTGTTGACAAAACCCTTAGATGAATCCAGATTTAATAAACTGATAAGTGAGTTAGGTATGTTAAATTTGCAACCATAAATTCTATACTCTAGATGGTGCTAACCTTGCAGATATAAAGGCTAAGTCAAAATCGTAGAGATGACAAAGAGACACCACGATCGTGGAGTGATCCAGTCAAGATAAAAAGGCTCACTGTGATAGCAACAACAAGCCAAGCAACCCTTTTGATAAGTGTCTCGGGGATAAACCTAATCCTTAGTGTCAAACTAAGAGGTTGGCCCTTCCTGAGCAACCTTAATCTAGAAGGTTTGCCATTTCAGAAGGCATCACAGAAAACCTTAGAGTCAACGGTTAAAAAGCAAGAAAAGGATCGAACTCAACAATCGTGGAGTGGTTTTTGGCATTCGTAGTCTTCTCACAAGGGCACACTAGCTCAGGGGGAGCTAAGGGCAGAACGGAGATTTCCACATGGATTAAAATCGTGGAGCTCTGCAGAATCTGACACGTGTTCCACGATGCAGAACATATGGAGGGAAGTTATTCATTTCGAACTGCTTTCTAACAGTTTACCTCTGAATTTCAAAAGACTATCTCTCTTACTTTCTCTCTTTATCTCTCTCTCTCTCTCAAACGAAACTCTAAGTTTCAGAAAGCTAAGCCAAGTTCTTTCATTTTAGAAGAATCAATCCACATATATGGCTGCTTCCAGAATTATTTTGGGCTATCAGCTATGCTTTGATAAATTTGAAGATGCTGGTCCAGAAATCCACAAATTTATTTCTCTGCTAAAGAAAGCTGGACTCGAAGATGCCCTAAGCTCTGACACTCTGATCTTTACAAAATTGGTGAAAGAATTCTACACCAATGGAGTTGTTGAAGGAGACTCCATCCTCACCAAAGTCAAGGGCGAGCAGATACGCTTCAATGCCGAAAACATAAACCTAGCCCTGGGTCTAAACAATGAAGGTCTTCCATCACTAAACCGAATAGAATTTCATGAAGGCCTAAAGAAGATGAAGCACATCAGAACTGAAGGAAAGAGTGGCTACAGAAAGAAAGAGTTTCCCCAAGAATATGAATTTCTTGCTGACATTGTTGGAAAATGCATATGCTGCAAAGGCTCGGGCCATGATACTGTTAATGAGAAGAAACTGATGCTCATGACAGCTATCAGATACAGAGTTCAACTTAACTATGGAGCTCTACTGATGGAGTGGTTTGGAAAATGGATGGAAAGTCCCAAGAAGACCAAGAGCACGACAAAGATGCCCTATGGAAGGTTTATCAACATTATTCTTGAAGCTACACTGGGAAACAAGATTGAAGACAAGGAAGGTGTCTCCATTGCTCCTAACAAAAAGATGACCCAGCAACTGTTTCAGAACTAGAAGAAAAACCCGACAGAAAATGTAAAGATGAAATCTGCAACTTCATCTGTTGTGAGGGAAGCCTAGGAGATAAAAGAAGAAGAAGTAAATCAAGAAAATGCTGAAGCTTTGGTCAAAAAGAGCAAAGGAAAGAAGAAGATGAATGAAGATATGCCAGTGGCCGAGGAACACCAAGGCTTAACCACTGATTCACTTCAAGCTTGTCCTAGTGCTAAAATGGAGTTAAGAGGCTCAATGTCTGACAGAGTTACTACTCTTGAGACAACTCAAGCACTAGAGGAAGCTCTGAAAGAGAAGGAGATGAAAACGAAGAGGGAAACAAGTAAAAGCATGATTGAGGGTAGCTCTGAGCCTCAGAAGAAGAAGCGCAGTCACCGAACAAGGAAGCCTATACTGACTATGATTGTGGAGTCTTCATCACTCGTCGAGTCTAGGCTGACCACTGAAAGAGATGATGCAACAGCCTCTCAGCCTGAACAGACAATCAGGGTTGAAGCAGAAGAAGGTTCTGAAGATGTATTCAAGCCAAAGAAAAAGAAGAATTTGTTTAAGAAATATATTTTTACCAATGAGGAAATTTTAAGGGAAGAGGACAGAAGAAGGGCGATTGAGAAGACTGAACAGATCACTGAATCTCAAGCATCTGTCCTAAACCAAGAAGAGGATCAGACCATGATCAATTAGGAGAAAACCAATGCTGAAAAAGAAATACCAAAGGATGTTTGTCCTCATGAAGAAGGTCTGGTAGAAGAAGAAATTGCTCAGTCTGAGGAAAAAGCACAGGAAGCACTTGAGCTGAGTCAAAATGAAGCATTGAATAAAACTCCGGAGATTCACAATGAAAAGAGTGTTATAGCTGAGGGGGAGCTGTTAAGAGCTAAAGAGCCAAAGAATGCAGAAGTTGAGGGGGAGCTACCAGGTATTGGAGAAAACGTAGTCTCCTCAGTCCATGAAGAAACATTAATATCTGCTAATGCTGTGATGATGGACGTTAAAGATGATGTGTTGGAAGATAGAGTGGAAAATTAATTTTCAGTCACAGAGTCCCGAAACTCTGTGTTTGATGAACTAAACAATCAACTTATTCTCATAGACCAACCCGATCCAATGATGATTGAGCACATCACACGAGTTGTCGAAAGAAATGCTTGCAAACTCAATCAGGGAAACACCAACCCTAGATGACACACTACGATTCGGGCATGCTGATCAATTCGAAGAAGAAATCGTAGAGTGTCCAGAGCAACTCAAAGAAACACGAACACAAACATCTGAGCTAAACACTATGCCAATCCAGCAAACACCAACCCCTCTAACCCAAGCAGACATTCCATCATCCTCCAACAATGAATATTTTGATATGACTCTTGCTCTCGCAAGTCTATCAAGGAGAGATGAACACATTACAACTGCTACTCCTCCTCCAGAAACACAACAAATTCTAGATTAATTAGCTCTCATACCAACAAAGGAAGAGCTGACTACAACATTAAACCAGATGGGCTCAGAGTCTGAAAAGATTCTTGAAGAACACTCAGTTGCTCTTCACTTAAGATTCAATCACATCATCGAATCTATCAAAACTCTGCTAGGACATGTGAGGACGGAACTGACTAAAGCATTGAGAGATATTTTTAAAGAAATGGATGCAAGCCTCAAGGCAAGGGATGCTATTCATTTTTTTGAGACAAAGAAGCATAAAGAAGCTATGATACTAATGCAAAAGAATCAGCAATCTCAAAATGAGCTGATGGCATAACAGATTTCAGCACTGCGTATCTCTTTGAACTAATTCCAAGAATGCAGTGCTGTTCCAATTAGCCAGAACAACGATGCCTTAAAACTGCTTCAGCAACAGAGAGGAAACACTGAAGCTATAGTTACTGAACAGAGAAATGACATTTCTCATCGACGAACTCAAATGCATGAACTGGTGGACGGAGTCAGACGCCTATCTGAAGATATTCGAACCCTAGATGATGACATAAAGGGGGAGAATAATGAGCAAGGAGATAGACAAGGGGGCAGAGGCAGAAGTAGAAGCAGCAGAGGTGGACAGAGGTAGACGTAGACATATATTCAACCACCACCTCTGCAGCAAGGAAGACAGAGGCAAACTCATAGTGGTCAATCGTTGGGTGGCAACTCCAGGAGTCCAAATGTTCAAACTCCACGATCTGATCAATATCTACAGCAGCCTCCAGTGGGAATACCTCTTCAAAGACATCAAGGTCAAGCTTCTAGCTCACAAGGCATGACTTCTGCACAGTCCAGATATGAGCTAGAAAACATTGAATGGAGAGATGAGCAAATCTAAAGAATAAGAGCTGCAGAATCTTCGAGGAATAGGAGGCTAAGAAAATAGAGATAAGTCCAAACTTAACTGTGTATTGATGTTTCTATGCTAGATTGTAATATCTCTTCAAACATCAATAAATTCAAGCTTATTCTCTAGAAATTTTAGCTACTCACTGAAACACTAAGTCATATTTACCTTCTAGCATTATGTATTTAGAAAATGATGATATGATCTAAATTTCCTTGATTATGTTAACATCAAATAAGGGAGATTGTTGGGAATTGCATATTCATATTTGATATTGAATGTAAATATAAATGCTTAAGTGTATAGTCCTTAAGAGAATTATTGTACAAGGACTTAGATGATAGATCAAAACTATTATGTTGTTCTGAGCTTTAATGTTTATCAATTATGTAAATAAATGTATAGAAGAAAAGATCAAACTTGTTAGGTTGATGTATTTGAGCTGTAAAAGTTAAAGCCTTGATAGAATCGTAGTCTGTCAAAGGTAGCATGCAGAAGACAAGGTAGAATCGTGGAGCTTAAACGAAGACATCCAGAATTATAGTCTGCCAAGAGATTTGAGTCTGCAGATGACAAGGCAGAATCATGGAGCTTGAACGAAGATATCAAGAATCGTAGTCTGTCAAGTGATTCGAGTCTGTAGAAGAAAAGGCAGAATTATAAAACTTAAATGAAGATGTCCAAAACAGTAGTCTGCCAAAGAATCAAGTCTGCAGAGGTCAAGGCAAGATCCTTTGAGCTTAAGTGAAAGCATCAAATAATCGTAGTCTACCTAAGAAGCCACACTGAGAATCATAAAGTTGAAGAGCATCTATCGAGCCAAGTTAAGAATCGCAGTGTGCTATCGAAAGTGTGGAGTCTATAAGACAAACAAGCAACTAATCGTAGTCTACCAAGAGCTTAAGAAAAATCGTAATGTTCTCTACGATCAAGCCTGAATCAAGCTGTGCAAAGCCAACACACAACGATTATGTCACAATGACCATAATCGTAGTGTTCCTCCAGTCAGCATCAAAGATCTTAGTTCTGATAAAGGGAGGAAGAGCAACAAATAAAGAAAGGCTTATGGCCGTTGACCAAGTGATAGTCCCAATACTTCCATATTCATCCTTAGTTCAAATCGAAGAAGCGTATTTAAGAAGCTAAGGAAAGGACTAAAGCTTCCTGCAGAAAGCACCTTTTCAGGTGTTAGGTGAAAGATACAGTCTATTGTGTCAGTGATAAAGTCTGCTGTGTCAGTGGGCCAGTCTACAGTGCCTCAGGAAAGCAATATGTCAACATCAACTGCACAAAAATGTCTGAAGCATTAAATGCAGCAACGGGAGCATTCAAACGGATACTTTTGAATGGCTCTTTTATAAGGGCATCAGACAAAGATTCAGACTAAGCAAGCAAGACACAAAAAGAAAGATTATCAAGAGAAAAGCGCTAGAACACTCAACGATCAACACTACGATCCTAAAAGAGGAAAGCTTACTTCGCTACTCAGTCTTTAAGAGACAGATGCTGAACTGCAACTGAGTAGCACACCTCAAACAACTACTGCAAATCCAAGTGAGGTACCAAGTCAGAGGACTTGAAGAGTTCAAAAGTGAACCAAGTGAAGATCCAAGTCAAAGGACTTGAAGAGTTCAAAAGTGAACTAAGAGCATATCCAAGTCGGAGGACTTGAAGAGTTCAAAAGTGAACTAAGAGAAGTTCCAGGGCTGCTGGCCTTGAAGGGATCTAAGTGATCCAGTTATAAGAAGACATCCTTAGTGGATTTCCTACTCGTGGAGTAGAAGAGTGGATTAGGAGCCTTGTGTGCTCTAAACCACTTAAAACCTTCTGTCTCATTGTCTCTCATTAACTGATATAACTGCTATATCTGTTAGAATTGCTATAACTGTTTATCAATCCATAACTGCAATATCTTAAAGGGGAACAAAATATATATTTTGCTGCTGTCAATATAATCAATACTAACAAAGTAATTTTAAACAAAGAATTTTTAAAATATCTATTCAACCCCCCTTCTAGATAACTAACGTGCCTTTGGGAACTAACAAGCATGAAACTATAGATGCTCCTACTATACTCCTACACTTCAAAGAGTTGAATGGTGAGGAAAGTAAGACTACTAGATATCAGATATCTAAGAAGCTCTTTCGATCTAGAATAACCGATGGCACTATAGTACAGACACATGTCCTAAAAATGATCAATTTGATTGAACAATTAGGATAACATGGTTTTGTCATGGATGGAGAGTTGAGCCAAAATTTGATCTTGTACTCACTACCGAACTCTTTCTCAAAATTGTTGTGAATTTTTAGATGTGCAAGCTATAGCCTCGTTGATTTGCTTAAACATGTTGAAAACAGTTGAGAGTCACTTTCCAACCAAGAAAGACCAAATAATACTGGTAGGGGCCAAATGATCTTCTGAAAAGAAGAACGATTCAAAGAAGGTAAATAAAAAGGCAAATACAAAGGATAATAAAAACAAAACTGACACGGATAGCAAAGGAGTTTGTTTCCACTACAATAAGCTTGGACACTGGAATAGAAACTGCGAGAAGTATATTGCAGAGGCTAATCAGAAGAAGCTTAGTGAAGCTTTGGTTATATATACAGGTTTGTTCATAATTGAATTAAATATTTGAGTAAGTAAAGTTTCTACTTGGGTATTGGATATCGGCTATGGTTCTCATAAATACAGATTTATGAAGAGACCAAGCAGAAGTAGAAAGTTAAACAATGGGGAAGTCTTTCTTCGTGTGGGGATGGAGCAAAGGTTGGTCCATTAACTGCATGAACTTTTTGTTTAGCTCTGCCTACGGGTAAGTCCATTAGTTTAAATAATTAATAATTTATTGAATGGTCTTTACATACTTGACTTATATGAAAATAATTTTAAATTGAACAAACTAGTAAAAGAAAAGGAGATGATCAGTCAAAGAGTTGAATATTTGTATTTGGTGAAATACAAGTCTTAATCATTTGAAAGGTTCAAATAATTCAGAAGTAAAACTAATTGGCAAGGTATTATTATTCTTCGATTAGATCGAGGAAAAAATACTTATGCAATAAGTTTTAAGATAATCTTAAATGGTTTTCTCACAATGGACGCTTCTTGATACACAATAATTGATTGGTGTATCTAAAAGGAAAATCGCACCTTGTTAGATATGGGGCAGTCCATAAAGATTTTACCGACATTCCAATATCCTTCTAAGGTAATGCCGTGGAAACTGATGCATATCTACAAAATAAGGTAACCTCAAAATCCGTCCCCTAGACTTCATAAGAATTATGGATAGGGAGGATTCCTAATCTTATGTATGTTAAGATAAAGGGTTGTCCAACTTATGTGAAAATATTTTAAAATGATAAGCTTGGGAAAAGATTTGATAAATACAAATTTGTGGGACATCCTAAAATAAGTTTTGGGTAAATGTTCTATAATCCTACTTAGCAAAAGGTTTTGCGAAACACGCTGCCTTCTAAGATAAATATGTTTATCATTGAAGGGCTAGTGGGAGGATAATAGATCTTGAAGGAGTTCCAGAATCACAAATTACTATTAGTCAAAAGGAGGAACCTGTAGATAGACCTATTGTACAGCAACCGAATCGTAAATCTAGAATAGTACCGAAGATACCTGAGAGGTATGGATTCACCATAAATGATGATAATGAGGTACGCATCATAGAAGATGATGATCTAGTTATATACGATAAGGCTAAGAGTTGTAGACACTCAAAGAAATGGTAGATGACCATAAAATCTAAAAATAGATTTTTGAAGCAATGCTCAAGTCCATTTGGATTTTACTTGTGAGTGCAACTTATTATATTACTAAATCTGGCAAATGAAAGTGGAGACGCCCTTCCTCAAATATGAATTATTAAAGGAAAATATATGTATGATACAACTAGATAGATTTGTTTCAATGGTTGAAGCAAATCATGTATATAAGCTACAACAATCCATTTATGGATTGAAGTAAGCTTCTCAAAGATGGAACATTTATTTTGATGAGACAATCAAATGGGTTTGATTTTATCAAAAATGAGAATGAACCTAGTGTGTACAAAAGGGTCAGTGGGAGCGCTGTGACATTATTAGTATTATATGTTGATATACTACTGATAAAGAATGACATACCAGTGCTATAATCAGTAAAAATAAAGTTGTCTAAACATTCCTCCATGAATGATTTGGGTAGAACATCCTAAATTGGGGTTATAAATCTATATAGATAGATTTAAAAGGATGTTTGGCTTAACCCAAGCAATGTATATTCATTTTATGCTAAAGGCGTTTAGCATGGCAAACTCCAAAAGATGTCTCATGATGATGAGTCATTAAGTGTATCTCTCTAAAATTGTCCTAAATAAAAGAGAGATCGTACGAGTTACTATCATGTACAGAATGAAATGTATGAGACTTGATGTTGATCAGTTATATTCTAGAGAAGATCACTATAAGACAATGATAAACATCTTAAAGTACTTAACCGACACTAAGGATGTAATCAAGATTCATGATGGGTCTGAATTAAACTAGAGGACTAAATAGACTCAGGTTTTTCAGGCTGACCAAGACGACATCAAATCCACTTTAGGGTAAGTCGTTACCTTGAAAGGTGGTGCAATGAATTGGAAAGGTTCCAAACAGTAAAGAGTTGCTGGTTTAGTGATAAAGACAAAGTATATAACTGTAAATGAAGCTGCAAGTTGATGTTTCAGATGAAAAGTTCATAAAAGAACTAGGAATAGTTCCTAAGTCTCATCTTGGATCCAAACATGTGTTGTGGCACTTTAATTTGATTAAAAGAATCATTGAAAGAGGAGAAGTCACTACAGATATAGTGAACTCTAAAGAACAACGTTACATTTCCATTTACGGAAGCTTATCTAGCAGCAGGATAATCGTCACTTAGAGAAGAAGGGTATTAGATACCATGACGATTGGTTTTAGTGCAAGTGGGAGATTGAAATTAGTATTCACACAAGCCAATCATGTTTGATGATAAAACATATACTTTATAATAATCTTATTCATTTATTAATAAATTAATTATTTATTTATAGGCATTTATTTATCTACATAATGTTGTTACAATATGTGATAAACCCATAGTTTTAAGCAATGCCTTTAGAATCATGATGATGATAATGCTAATGAGATCTAAATTCTTAGATAGCTTAAAACTAAAATAGTTCTCAATCGTTAGATTACTAAAAAGAGGATTAGTGAATCCAGATAGATTGATACATATGTTGCTTGTACATTGGATGAGGATGATTGATCTCATGATCATTTGTGTGGAGACACTAAAGTAAGTATGTAGGTGCTTCTTAGAGAATAAATTCACTGAACGTGGCTCGCTAAGGAATACCTAATGGAGTTTTACTTGCCTGTCAATAGATATTCATGTAGTGATAGTAGTACAAGTGATCCTTGGACTTGAGATCATCATAGTATCTTGTGTATGATAAGTTATTCTTTGACATGTCCCTTAAGACCCTTAGGGTATATCAAACGATATGCTTGGGTGTAAAAAGTTATATATGGCGATAATGAATTGTCAATAAAGAATCTACCATTTCTAGTAAAAGAAGAGATATGTCCTATGTGATTCGATAAATGACAACCCAGGAATCCTTGGCCAAGGTTGAATGAAATTAGAAAGGAGTTTCTAATTTGCATTATTTGGTGTTGTGTATTTTAGAATTGAAATACGTATAATTAAATAAAATAAGACTTGATAGTAAATCCATGTCTTATATTTAATTGGGACATTGTATGGTGGAATAAATGAATTGTACAGTAACAATTTACTCACATGTTCTTTTATGATTAATATTGAAATATATATTATCTGAAAAGTCGTTGATCGCTAAGGAGACTTATGCTTATTGGAGAATAAATGTTATTTATTTAAATGAATTATTAGTTTAATTTATTTATTTAAATAAGATTAGAATTATTCTAATTGAGTTATTCACAACCAGTTTAATATGGAGAACCTAAAGGGTCACACCATAAAACGAAGAATATTTATTAAAGAAGTTAATGGCATAATCGTAATAAAAAGTTAAGTATATTTAATTTAATCAATGGTGATAGAATAAACTAAATAAATTAATATTTATTATTTAATATTTTGAAAATATTAAATATAAATTAATAAGAGGAGTCTTATTATTACGATTATTACTATTATTATTATTATTATTATTATTTAATTCCTAAAGGAGTTTGAGAATTAATTAATAAGATACTCTCTCTCATATATATTCATAATAAGATTAAGAGGCTAATTAATTAAAAGAGTTTAATTATTCTCAATAGGATTGAGAAGCCTAATTAATTAAAGGAGTTTAATTAATTAATATGAAACCCTAATCCTAAATTATTTAGGAGGGTTGCCTACATCTATAAATAAGAAAGTCTTATTATGGAACAAGGTTACACACTTCATTCCAAAAGTTGGGAGTGTACACCTTTGCTATAGAGATAGAAACTAGTGTTTAGCCAAACACCATCTTCTTGAATTCTTCTTCTTCCTTGGTGGATCGCCTCTAGAGGCCAAACACTTGGGTCGCTAACGTTGATCAAAGGAAGGAATCAATCTAGTGGATTCAAGTAGAACGCGAAAAGGATTTGGAATTGAACTCGTACCTGAGGAAGCTGGAATCTTCAACTGTATGAATCTAATCTCCATCTATTTCGTTTAATTAATAACTGTGCATAAAGGATGATCTGAGTATATGGTTTGTAAAATTTTAAAACTCTATTTTCTACGCTTCCGCTTATTTTATGTAATTTGATTGTGTCCATAAATCTTACAAACCTAACACTGTGACACCCCCAAATCCGAGTAATTCATTTCTAGGGGATTTGGTGTTCAATATCTAAATAAAACATAACTATTGTCCATAAATAAGGAATGTAAAATAAATTACAATCATAATTAAATAAAATCTTTCTTATAAAAAGGAGTACAACCTTGTCAAAAATATTCTCAGGTTATCTAACCTTGACATCAACAAATGCGAAAAATAAAACATCACATAATAACATTTATGTCTTATTACAAATCATGTCATAAATATGAACAAGTCTTCATTTGTTCATCTTGCTCTTTCCTTTACTAGTTGACGGTTCGTCAACTCTTTCGACTCTAGCTGCAAGGGTTATATAATGTAAGAGTGAGCAAACAAAAGATTACTTGAAATAACAATCAATAGTGATGACATATTATTGAATAGCTTGAACTGAATTGAATAATATTTCATTCATCGATAACCAAGAATAAGATTTAGAATTCATTTAAGGGTCATAAGACCTTGAACTATGTCCCAGGTGGGAAGTATTTCTACTTAGACCTTTAACAGTCGTTAGACTATATGGACTCTAAACTCGTACTTAGGGGGATCAACCCTTCATACCATGTATTGTGCACAAATATCGTAACGCTTTTGCATGGTAATCCCCTATTACTAGGGTTGTTCATCTCAGTTTTCATTAACAAGTCCGCACCAAAGAAAGTTTGGTTTGGATAAACTCAAAGGATAATTTAGAGTTCAACTATCATCAACTAAGGAGTAGTTGAATCAACATATAATAAATAAGAATTTAATAATAAATGAATTACGAAATAGCTATGAGTCATAACAATAGACATCATATGCAATAATTATACTTTAGAAATAACTTTAAGCATTTGAAAGATAGAATAGACCTTACTTGAACAATTAAGTCAAGGTCTCATTATTTCAATAATGAACTTCAATAATATACTTGCTCAATATAGAATTTAGATAGTAAAATAACTTGCATAATTATAACAAGAAAGGATAGAACAACTTTCACAATAAAAGTAAAGTTTGAGTTTAGAACATTTGCCTTGTGCACAAGCTATAATTTACAATCACGTTCCACAATTATCCTACATATTACATTACGTTTACAATATCGATTAGTTTCATAACCACAACGTTTAACCGTTGAACTTCTAACTTAAGGTCAACTTAACAACGTGGTTCGTAAACTTAACTTACTAACTAACCACATAACGTGAATCTAAACTCACATCATGTATATCACACGTGTATAACCTTTTAAACCATCATAATCATACCCTATGATAATAATATCCAAATTCACATATAACTAGTTAATATAAGACTTCAATTTATCTTATACATGTCAACAATATGTGATATTATTATTTTATACACTTAACATGTCATCAGGTTTATCACATTTAGTTAGCTTTTCATGTTAGGGCTTAAACACACAAAACAAATTTTTGGACAGCAAGGGAACCAGCTAGGGCGGATATTCCTGCTGTGGGAAAAATTAGCTCGCGAACTTGTGCAAGAAAAAGCTAATTTGGCTTATTTCCTCTCACCAAACTTAGATTTTAGTACATATAATGCATATAATGTAAGACCCCAACTTTTTATGAATAAGATTTAATTTTCTCTATATATTATTTTGAAATTGTAAGGTGTTGATTTGATAAATGTGTTAAGTTATGGGTGGAATGTGCAAATTTTATAAAGTAAGCAAGTGGTTATAAAATATTTATTGTGTTGGAAAATATTCGTTTGGTCGGGGAATATTCTTTTTGTCAGAGAATATTCGTACGACGGCGCAGTCATTGGTGGACCCCACAACGGAATAACTGTCGGATATAGAAAGCGACGAAAATAATTTTTTACCGTTAAACTGTTGAAATACTCGGTGATAAAAATACAGTAATACGTGTTGTTGCACAGTAGTACACGGTATTGCATAGTAATTTAAATTATTGTTCTTACGTAAGAAGTCACTTACTCAATAATTATTACAGTAATTACTATTCAATATTTTATATTATTGATTCAATAATTACTACGTTGATATTTTTTATTATTGATTCAATAATTGCTACCGTTGAAATTTTATATTATTGATTCAATAATTGTCATAGTAACCACTGCACAGTATTTCACATTATCAAATCAATAATTCATATTATTTGAATAATATTATTAGAAAGTATTATTGGCAATATCTAGGAAGTTCTGTCTAGGAAAGGGGTTAATTAATCTAATTGCGCGCCAGTAAGGAGAAATCCTTATCGGAAAGCCCCCTCTTTCCTGGGAACGACTTGGTTGTCATTATTGTGATTTTGTAATATTATTTGTGAATAATAATTAATTATTGATAAAAATGATAAGGAAATATTTATTCAATTGGGATATAAATGGAGGAATTTTTAGCAAAAGAGACAATTGTTGAAAGTTAATATTTTATCTTTTCCGATAAAATAATTTATTCAAATATATTTTTATAATATTACATTATAATAATGTGATAATATAATAATATAATTTTATGGTATAAAAATAAAATGAGGTGGAAGAGAGGAAATAAAATTAGAAATTCTTTTAATAATTATAAATATTTATATATATATATATATATATGTGTGTGTGTGTGTGTGTGTGTCTGTGTGTGTGTGGAGGAATTGATGGGGGAGAGAGAAAGGGAGAGAGAGAGAGAGAGTTAGTGGGAAATGGTGGGGGAAAAAATAAGGAAATTGAAATTTCATTCGTATATAAATTTGGGTCATTTTTTGTTCAGAATTTGGAAAATCTTTCTTCTACAAAGTTGTAGAGAATTAAATTTTATCTGGAATGGACATAAGGTTCGTATTTTTCTGATAAATGGGCTATTTATTATGAATTATTGAAGTTTCTGAATATTATTTAAATTAAAACATGTGTGGGCCCCACTTGTCCTTTTTGTGTGTGAAATGTGCTGATGAGTGTTGGTCCTTGGAGGTGGCTGCTTAATTTTCAAAGTTGGGTGCTGAGAAGCCACTGTAGGAAATTTTGTCAATCCTGGTGTGCTAAGCATTTTCTATAAATAGGGTGCTTAGTTAAGAAATGAAAATCACACCAGAATCAGAAAATTTTCTCTCTATAATATCGAGCGTATTTCTTGTGAGTATAAGGATAGTTTGAGTGTGGATTACGGTGCAAGATTTTTCTCAACAAAATATCTGATATTCCAGTCAGATCTAGTATTTTACTAAGGTAAAAGATATTATTTTTCTCGTAAATGATGTTATTTCCTTTCAATATTCATAAAGAATATTATTTTCTTTCATATTCCATATTATGAAAGTGATAATATTTCATTTCATAACCCTAAATTTGAACTTACCACGGTAAGCATTGCTTCTATAATTCTTGAAATGATCAGAATTTCTTTGAGTTTTGCGCTTCATCTAATTTCATTTCACAAGAATATTGGTCTAAAATTTCTTATAGAATTTTTACCATTTCATGATGGGGTGCTATTCATTTGAGTACTATTCACGAGTTACTATTAATGAGTTACTATTCACGAGTTACTATTTACGATAAAAAAATATTATTTTTTTATCCAAATTATCTTTGATTGGATCCATGTTTTGATCTTCATTCTTGAATTTTGCTCCACAATCAATTATTATTGAACATTCTTGAACTTGGATAGATTAAATTACGAATCTCTAATATTTCTCCTTTATTTCACATGATTCGTTCTTTTTCATCATCCTCAATCTTAAATTGTGAAGAATATCTTTGGCCTGTAGTGCAAAGATGAATGATTACTTGATGAATATCTTTGGCCTGTAGTGCAAAGATGAGTGATTACTTGATGAATATCTTTGGCCTGTAGTGCAAAGATGAATGATTACCTGATGAATATCTTTGGCCCGTAGTACAAAGATGGACAGGTGTTGAGATGAACATGACCACTGGTGATACAAATGAATATCTTTGGCCCATAGTACAAAGATGAATATTGATTCGAGATATATATTGATTGATGTTACAGGGATAAAATATTGATGATGGACTTTTAAATCATAGAAGATAGTAGACATCATTCTTTACTTAACTCTTCTAATGATTTGTTATTTTCGCTGCAGTTGTTGATCTAAAACTTTTTATCCATAATATTTTATTTGATTTGTTGAAGACTAACGATGATTTATTCTTTATTATCTTAGTCATAATATTCTTTACTGGGCTAGTTGAGCTCACTCTTTTCTTCCATTGTTCTCTTCAGAAAATGAGATATAGCGGGGACTAGTCGGGGAACAGAGTGATGATCAGAGTTAAATCTGTAGAAGTCCACACTATTTTATAAAATAGTGGGATAATAATTGTAATTAATAAAGAATGAATTTGAGTGTTTATATTTCGTATTATATACGATTTGTATTGAAGCTCACAGTTTGTGTGGTCGTATTTTGCACGATCGTTTGTTATAAAAGATGTGTATTTGGTTTCTGTACCATGTATTTGGCGACTTAGAATGGGTTGTGTATTGAACCTATTTTGAGGGCGTCACATATAAAACTTTATAAAATCATAACTTTAAACTTTTAACATGTTTTTAATATACATAAACACCACAACACATAATCAAAACCCTTAATTTTATGATTTTGAAGAAAACACCATTGTTAAGCGTTCTTGAAAAAAATTAACACTGTGAGTTTATTTTTAAACCAAAACACATAATTCAAATCATGTTAATTTCGTTTCTTAACATATTATCATAATCTAAACTTAATTTATATCACATATCACAATCAAACACAATTTTGAAGTTTAAGAAATCGTTTTTCAAAATATTTCACTATAAATTGCTATGAACATGATTTCTTCATGTTCATCATATTTACATGAATTGAATAGTTTAAACTTGCATACAAATCATATATAATAGTTTATACATACAATTTAACACATATAAATTATATTTACATGAATTCTCATAAAATCAAGTTTATAGAAAACTTAAAAACATGAAGAACAATAAAGAACAAAACTTAAAATTAGATTGTACCTTTGCTTGATAGAGAAAGAAGATGATGATGGTGATGATGGGTTTTGATTCTCTCAAAGCTCTTCTTCCTCTTTCTTTCTTCTTCTTTCTTCTTCTCTCTTTTCTCTCTAACTCTCTTACTCTATTCTTCTTTTAACTCTTATTTCTAACTTACGTATAATATAAAACTGACAATATAGATATAATACATATAATTACATATAATATATAACTGACAAATACTTAATATACAATATTAATAATATATCAGTTACAATTTTTTAAAACTCAAAAGACATAAGGCTTGTTTGGCAAAACCTCTTTATTTTTAAAACATATTTTTAAGAGCTAAGGCCTTGTTTGGTAAACAAAATTAAAACAGATTTAAGGGCCTTATTTGGTAAAACTAAATTAAAACTCTTTTTTTTTTATTTTAATAACTCCTTTAACACATAGTTTCCAATGTCACACTTTAACTAATTAAATCTTACTATCCCAATTTAATTAAATTAAAGCTAACATCAATTAACTAAATAAAATTGCCACATAATAATTATAATTACTCATTAATCATAATCTCATGTAATAAATACTACATAATGTTCATCTAATTTAATTATCTCAATTAAATTAGGACTACACCACAAAATTATTACATATCAGTTTAATTAACATATTGCACTTAATTAAATTACTCCATACATAATCACATCAATTATTTATTTAACTCAATAAATAAATTAATTAAAATATTTATTTAATTTAATAAATATTTAAAATTAATATACAAAATTCTCGTTTGTTACAATCTTCCCTCCTTAAAAGGATTTTGTCCCCAGAATCACTATTAATAAAAAAAACTCATTCGTTACATTCTTCCCCCCTTAAACAGATTATGTCCCTAAAATCGATATACAAGAAATTAAACAAATAATTGGGGATAAGTTTTCATCATTACATCTTTGAGTTCCCACGTAGCTTCTTCAGCACTGTGGCTCCTCCAGATTACCTTAACAGAAGGTTTCATTTTATCTCTAATACTTGTTCTTTTCTGTCAACTATTTGAATATGAACCTCTTCATATGTTAAGTCTTTATCAAACTGCAACGGCTCATACTCTATCACATGCTTGTAATCATGTTTGTACGGTCGCAACACAGAAATGTGGAAAACATTATGGACATGATTTAACTCCGGAGGTAACGTAACCTCGTAAGCTACCTCGCCAATCCTTCGCAGTATCTCAAAAGATCCAATAAATCGGGGACTCAGCTTCCCCTTCTTGCCAAATCAAATCTTTCCCTTCTAGGGAGATACCTTCAGGGAACTGAAGCTCCCTACTTTGAACTCTCGATTCTGTCGGTGATAATCGACATATTTCTTCTGTCTATCCTGAGCAGCAATCAATCTTGTTCTGATTATCTTAACGATCTCAGCAGTTTGTTGCACCAATTTTGGTCCACAACTGTCGTTCACCAACCTCATCCCAGTATAATGGAGTCCTACATTTACTGCCGTATAATGCTTCATAAGGCGGCATGCCAATACTTGCATGGTAACTACTATTGTAGGAGAACTCCACCAACGGTAGATGATCATCCCAGCTTCCTTTGAAGTCCATAACAAAGCTCTTAGCATATCTTCTAAAGTCTGAATCGTTCTCTTGTTCTGGCCATCAGTCTAAGGATGGTACGCCGTACTCATTCGCAATTGTGTTCCCAAACATTCTTATAATCGCTTCCAAAAATTCGACGTGAAACACGGATCTCTGTATGATACAATCGATACCGAAACACCGTGTCTAGAGATAATTTCTTTTACATACAGCTTTGCCAACTGATCCAAGTTGAATTTAATCTTGA
The DNA here is from genome assembly GCA_020205555.1 of Panax stipuleanatus. Taxonomy (NCBI): domain Eukaryota; kingdom Viridiplantae; phylum Streptophyta; class Magnoliopsida; order Apiales; family Araliaceae; genus Panax; species Panax stipuleanatus. The sequence goes on along the minus strand of CM035120.1, from coordinate 82,483,279 downwards.
TAGGTAAGAAATGCGCTGACTTCGTCAGTCGATCCACTATAACCCATACTGCATCGAAACCTTTCTAAGTCGTTGGAAAACCAATAATGAAATCCATCGTGATATGCTCCCACTTCCATTCCGAAATCTTCAGCGGTTGTAGCAATCCACTTGGTCTCTGGTTTTCTACTTTGACCTTCTAACATGTTAGGCACTTCGCCACACATTCAACAACGTCTCTCTTTATATTTGGCCACCAGAAATGCTGTCTGAGATCCTGATACATCTTCGTAGGCCCAGGGTGAATCGAATATCTCGAACTATGAGCTTCGCCCAAAATTTCCTCCTTGATCTCTGGTACTGGCGGTACCCAGATTCTCGCTTCAAATCGTAGCAGCCCATCATTATCGATCTTGAACTTTATCTCTTCACCATCGGTTACTCTCTTTCGGATCATCTCACATTCCTCATCATGTAGTTGTGCTTCTTTCACTTTGTCCACCAAAGTTGAACCGGTAGTTACTTGGAATAATTTTTCATCTGCTTCTTTTGGATACTTAACTTCCAATTCCAACTTAGCCTTCTCATTCACGAATTGTTTCTTATCAGTTAACATTATTAACTTCTCCCAACCTTTCCTGCTTAAAGCGTCGGCAACAATGTTAGCTTTACCCGGATGGTAAAGAATCTCGCAATCGTAGTCTTTGATTAGTTCCAACCATCTCTTTTGGCACATGTTCAAATCCTTCTGTGTAAAGATATACTTCAGACTCCTATGATCTGTGTATATCTCATACTTTTTTCCATATAGGTAGTGTCTCCATATCTTCAGAGCAAACACTACTGTCGCTAATTCCAAGTCATGGGTCGGATACCCTTTCTCATAATCCTTCAGCTGACGTGATGCATAAGTAATGACTTTTTCGTTTTGCATCAGCACACAGCCTAATCCTTTATGTGAAGCATCGCTGTATACCACAAAATTTTCTGTACTATCTGGCAATGGCAACACAGCTGCAGTACTCAACCTCTTCTTCAGTTCCTGGAAACTCTCCTCACACTTTTCTGTCCAAACGAACTTCACTATCTTCCGAGTCAAATTCGTCAACGGAGTTGCGATTTTAGAAAAGTCCTGAATAAATCTTCTGTAGTAACCCGCCAATCCGAAGAAACTCCTCACTTCTGACAGTGTTTTCGGTTGATCCCAATTCATTACAACTTCAAACTTCGACGTATCTACTGAAATCCCATATTTGTCAATCATGTGGCTAAGAAATTGCACACATTCTAACCAAAATTCGCATTTCGAGAATTTCGCGTATAGCTTCTCCCGTCTCAGCGATTCCAACATCAGCCTCAAATGTTCAGTGTGTTCCTCCTCAGTTTTGGAATAGACCAAAATGTCATCTATGAACACCACTACAAACTTGTCCAAAAATGGCTTAAACACCCTATTCATAAGGTCCATAAATGCCGTTGGTGCATTTGTTAGACCAAATGACATCACCAAAAACTCGTAATGCCCATACCGAGTTCTAAAAGCCGTCTTCGATATATCTTCACTTTTCACCTTCAACTGATGATACTCACTTCTCAAATCTATTTTTGAAAAGTATGTAGCACCCTTCAGTTGATCGAATAAGTCATCGATCCTTGGTAAAGGATACCTATTCTTGATCGTGACTTTGTTCAATTCTCTATAATCAATGCATAGCCGCATCGATCCATCCTTCTTTTTTACGAACAATACTAGCGCTCCCCACGGTGAAACGCTCGAATGAATATACTTCTTGTCCAGTAATTCTTCCAATTGAACCATCAACTCCTTCATCTCGATCGGAGACATTTTGTATGGGGCTTTCGATATCGGAGCAGTCCCCGGTGCTAAGTTGATCACAAACTCTATCTCTTTATTTGGCAGAAGTCCTAGAAAATCGCTCAGAAATACGTCCACAAACTCCCTAACCACTGATATTTCTTCTAACTTCGGACTCTCCTTAAGAGTATCCACTATGTAGGCTAAATACCCTACACAACCTTGCTTTAATAACTTCTTGGCTTGCATAATCGTCAGACAACTCACTTGTCTAGGCGATTTGCTACTATAAAATAATACCTTCGACGGAGTCGTAAGGTTTACCGACTTCTTCTGGAAATCGATTACCGCCCCATGGTTGAACAACCAATCCATACTCAGTATAACATCAAACTCCCCATGTTTTATAGGAATCAAATCTACCATCAATTCATGACCCTTAATGTTCAACCTATATTTCTTGTATACAAACCTAACAGGAATAACCTCCCTATTCGCAATCTCTATGTTCAAGGGGTAAACTAATTCTTCTTTAGGTAAGTCTAAAGTCTTAGCAAATTCATCAGATATGAATGATCAAGTTGCACCCGAATCAAATAATACATAAGAATTAATACTATTGACCGGAATGATACCTGACACCACATCTTTTGACTGTACAACAGCCTGCATCGTCATGTTGAATGTTCTGGAGGTGGGTCGGCTCGCCTGCGATGGTCCAGCGATTGCCAAAATGCCGCCGCTGCCATTTCCTCCACTTCTTGTTGACCCTTCTACTAGCTTCTTGGGGCAACTTTGGGCCATGTGATCCTTAGATCCACATGTATAGCAAGATCTCTTCTTCGGGTTAGAACAATTTGGTGCGATGTGACCTTCCTGACCACAGTTAAAACACACCCACCTTCCCCTCAGACACACTCTAGTGTGATTCTTCCCTCATGTAGCATATGCTTCAATTCTCGTCTTCTGCTAGCTTCCTTGTTAACTCCCAGCAGATGTGTTGTCATTCTATTTCCTTTTTTAGTTGTTAGTACTGCTACCCCCAGTCTTATTTTCTGTCTCATTCTTCTTCTTCTTCTTCTGATCATGATTATATTTCGTCAAGGCATCGCCCCCACCTTCTGTGATGATCGCCTTTTCCAACACAGCTGCAAACGTGTTCAACTGAAACATGGAGACCTTACTGTAGAGTCAGGGCTTCAATCCCTGCTCGAATCTTATCGCCTTCCTCTCGTCAGTACTGACCTGGTACGTTGCAAACCTTTCCAGCTCGTTAAATTTTACGGCGTACTCTAGCACCTGTCATTATTCCCTACTTTAGCTCTAGAAATTGAACCTCCATTTGGTTCTGCGACCTTATTGGGAAATACATTTCAAAGAACATCTCTTTAAATCGGGCCCACACTATCACTTCTTCTCCTTCCTTAGTCTTGTTAGCCTGCCACTAGTAGCTAGCTTCTGAATTCAGCATGAATGTCGCAAAAGTCATTTTCTGGTCATCGCCAACTCTGGCCACATCAAAGACATTCTCCATCTCCATTACCCACGTCTGGGCCTCTATCGGGTTTACCAATCCCTGGAATTCTAGTGGTCATACAGCTTTGAATTCCTTAAATATAGTAGCTTGAACTTGTGACTGATTCGCAAGCGCTCCAGTCAGTAGGTTCACCAGTTGCTGAACCGAATTGGCATTTGTCCCATCATTGTTGTTGTTGTTATTAGTCGAACCCTCTGGTTATTGATGTGTAAGTATTCTTCTAGGTGGCATATTTCTGTTAAGACATACTCTTATTAGATCCCTTACTCATATCTTAAATATTTAAGTTCAAACTTAAACATTTAAAATAACTCAATTCACACTTGAACATATAACACATCAATAAACTTCGTTATTTTATTCATTCATAGTTTAAAAAATAGAATAGATAACATCTCTGCTATTTACATCATCTTTCCTGAACTGAAACAAGTTGCAGGATTACATCATTATCTTATCCCATTATTATCTCAAATTCTGGGATTTACATTTATTTAATTCATAAGAAACACATAATTTATTACTCTACTATCTAGGCATGTTAAGACGTTGCACAACCTCTCCATATTCTTCTTTCATCACCCGAAACATTGTTCTGCGATCCACCATATACCACGGTAAATTTATAAACTGAGTTGGGTAATAAAAGACACGATCCCGGGCCCTATCTATCGCTGAATGAAAAGCATAGTATGTCTCCCTCATCTTGGCCTTCCTCACTAGAATCTCGTCTTCAGCTCGATCTGCACGTTAAGTAGCCCTCAAGCAAGCATCTTCAGCTCTGGCACGCTTCGCTGACTCCTCTTTGATGTTGTTCTTCAGTTTTGCTAGCTCAGCCAGTGCATCATCCCTTTCACTCCCCACGTGGACTAGATCCCACTTCGTGTTTCCAAGCTCATCGTCCAGCTCTTCAATCGTCTCCTCTCTCTACTGTATGGTAGTCCGACTCTCGTCTACCAGTTCCTCTAGCTCTCCGACTCTACCATGTAGCTCAATGTTGCGTTCGTAGACCTCCTCGTACATCACAGCGCTAATAGAGTTAGGTAGAAATTCCTCTTCAAGATCCTCCTCCTCTTCCTCTGACTCATCCTCATCATCTCGATCAAAGACTAGCTCATTCTCCTAACCCACTACGGTGATCAATGGAGATGGCTCTCTCTGAACCAACTGCTCCCAGACAGTATGGATGTCTCGGGGCTCCTCGTCCCTAGGCATCTAAGGTAACTCCTCCCTAGCCTGACTGGACTCTCCAACAGTCGTCATTCTAACAACAAAATTTAAAAGTTTAATTATTACGTGTCATTGATCGATACTCTTCGCGTACATGAACATAAACACATAGCACGTAAGGTAGTTTATTATCTTTAGCTATCTTCACTATCTTTTCGATCTCCTATAAGGCTACTTCCTAAGGTTCTCCACCTAAGGTTCATAACCTAAAGCACCACTTTGATACCACCAACCTGTGACATCCTCAAATTAGAGTACTTCATTTCTACGGGATTTGGTGTTCACTATCTAAATAAAATATAACAACTGCCCATAAATAAGAAATGTAAAATAAATTACAACCGTTATAATTAAATAAAATCTTCCTTATAAAAAAGATTACAACCTTGTCAAAAATATTCCCAGGATTATCTAACCTTAACATCAACAAATGCGAAAAAATAAAACATCACATAATAAAATTTATGTCTTATTAAAAATCATGCCATAAATATGAACAAGTCTTCACTTGTTCATCTTGCTCTTTCCTTTACTAGTTGACGGTTCGTCAACTCTTTCAACTCTAGCTGCAAGGGTTATATAATGCAAGAGTGAGCAAACAAAAGCTCACTTGAAATAACAATCAATAGTGATGACATATTATTGAATAGCTTTAACTGAATTGAATAATATTTCATTCATCGATAACCAAGAATAAGATTTTGAATTCATCTGAGGGTCATAAGACCTTGAACTATGTCTTAGGTGGTAAGTATTTCAACTTAGACCTTTAACAGTCGTTAGACTATATGGACTCTTAACTCGTACTTAGGGGGATCAACCCTTCGTACCATGTATTTTGCACAAATATCTTAACGCTTTCGCATGGTAATCCCCTATTACTAAGGTTGTTCATCTCAGTTTTCATTAACAAGTCTGCACTAAAGAAAGTTTGGTTTGGATAAGCTCAAAAGGTAATTTAGAGTTCAACTATCATCAACTAAGGAGTAGTTAAATCAACTTACAATAATTAAGAATTCAATAATAAAAGAATTATGAAATAGCTATGAGTCATAACAATAGACATCATATACAAAAGTCATGCTTTAGAAATAACTTAAAGCATTTGAAAGATATAATAGACCTTACTTGAACAATTAAGTCAAGGTCTCATTATTTCAATAATGAACTTCAATAATATATTTGCTCAATATGGAATTTATAGAGTAAAATAACTTGTATAATTATAACAAGAAAGGATAGAACAACTTGTTCAATAAAAGTAAAGTTTAAGTTTAGAACACTTGCCTCGTGCATAAGCTAAAATTTACAATCACATTCCACAATTATCCTACATATTACATTACGTTTATAATATCGATTAGTTTTATAACCACTACGTTTAACCGTTTAACTTCTCGCTTAAGTTCAACTTAACAACGTGGTTCGTAAACTTATCTTGCTAACTAACCGCATAACGTGAATCAAAACTCACAACATGAATATCACACGTGTATAGCCTTTTAAACCATCATAATCATACTCTATGATAACAATATCCAAATTCACATATAACTTGTTAATATGAGACTTCAATTTGTCTTATACATGTCAACAATATGTTATATTATTATTTTATACACTTACATATCATCAGGTTCATTACATTTAGTTAGCTTTTCATGTTAGGGCTTAAACACACAAAACAAATTTTTGGACAGCAAGGGAACTAACATTCTCATGTTAAGGAACTAACATTCATTTAAAAATATGAATGAAGTTAGGAAACATGCCTTAAGCATAGCTACAGATTATAGTTTATGCTGAACTGTTTACCGCAATCCCTATATATCACATAAGGAATAGTACATACACTAATTAGTTATAAATTTGACTTACGCATTAGTTTAAACTTAACTTTACTTCCTATGACTCGCGCTTCTTGTAATCTAAGTTTACGCGACTAACTTTACTCTCATTCCTTCGGTATTATGACATACGAAGATGACATAAACCTTATAATCATCTTTTACGATAGATTTACATTCTCATCTTTTTCTTACAACATTTTTAGAAGTTAACGCATCCTATACATCTACATATATGAAAAGAATTATACTTTCACAATACATATCAACAACTCTAAACCTAGCACACATCGAGTCTCTAACAATGTTCAATATAGTACGCTGAGTGATTTCTCACAATCAACCAACAAACTAGTTTCCCGTCTCGTCTACACTGTCTTTCACATTAAGTTAGATCGATTGGTAGTTCGTATTAACCTCCGCTCTCTAAAGGAATCGTTTAGCCCAGATACCATACATCAACTATTAAAGAGTACAACTTTACCACAACTTAAACTTAACTTCTTATTCTTACCTTCTTATCGTAACTTATCCAAACAATTAAAACTATAATGTTCGTTAAGTTCATTTCTCAGTCCTTATGGCTTTCTAGCAATGGATCACGAACACTATTCATTAAATAAATTTTTTTGGGGGAAAAAGACGTAAAAACACTATTCACCCGAATGAGAGTGATTCAAACCTTAAGTAAAGGTTGAATGGAGGTTTAAAAGACGAACAACGTGAACACAGATTACGTGAACGATCCTAGTGAATCGTATTCGCGCCAGGCAAACGTTCTAAGTATACATTGGTTGTATGACTTAGGCGTTGACGAATTTAGTAAGTAAGATGTGTAATCATCAAGAAAGTCGTAACGAACGGTAATGAGTAATGAAAGTCCGAGTGTGAGTCGGGTAGAGAAGTTAGAATAAACGTAAGTGTTAAACACTTGAACCAATGTGAGGGTCTTGAGTGTACGTGTAAATAGAATGTGCTTATCGTACCCACTGTGTATGGTTTGAACGTGAGATATTGAAGAATAACGTATAACGTTAAACAAGTTGAGTTAGCGATAATAACCTAAATAACGTTCCGAGTTAAATGGACCAAAACGTTCTAAGTATACATTGGTTGTATGACTTAGGCGTTGACAAATTTAGTAAGTAAGATGTGTAATCATCAAGAAAACCGTAACGAATGGTAATGAGTAATGAAAGTCCGAGTGTGAGTCGGGTAGAGAAGTTAGAATAAACGTAAGCGTTAAACACTTAAACCAATGTGAGGGTCTTGAGTGTACGCGTAAATAGAAGCATTCTTATCGTACCCACCGTGTATGGTTTGAATGTGAGATATTGAAGAATAATGTATAACGTTAAACAAGCTGAGTTAGCGATAATAACTTAAATAACGTTCTGAGTCAAATGGACCGAACATTGTAAGATATGAAGATAAGGTAATGTAAAATGTGTAAAGGCTATGAATGCATAGTCTTAACTTTGAGAATTCATTCTTTGATAACCCGAGAATTTATAAAATCTTGAATGATTAGAATAAAGGTTAAAGGATAAAACCTAGATGAGGATTTGAGGATTTATTTAAATTTTCAAGTAAAACCTATATGGTTTGTTATTCGAATGAGAATAGAGAAAGTATGGGTTACAAAATACCAAACCCTAAAAAAGAGTTATATGTATTTGAAAGAATGTTAAGACTAAGGTATTGTGATACCTATAAATTCAATATGGATTGAATAGTGTTAAAAATGTGATAATGATATACGTGGACATTTATTAAGGAAATAAAACTTTACATGAATATATACTATGAGATTAAACGAAAATGAGTATATGTATAGAAAGATATATATATATATATATATATATATATATATATATATATATATATATATACTTACTAAGGTGCTATATATTTTAGCAAGAGGAATAATGAATTAAGTTAAGGATATGAGAATCCAGATAAAACTATGTCAGTAATTAACATAGTGTGAATGTTGGCCTTGACTGGCAAATAAGAAGTGGAATAAGTGGAAAGTTATTAGCTAATATAATTAGCAATAAAAATAGAGTAAGTTAAAACTTAAAATTTGAGTGAGAGATAGAATTTTGAAGCACGGACTGCTCAGTTGCGTCTGGAACGTCAAGTTTAGTCAGAAAGGACAATAAACACAAAATGTGTAAGGATTTGACTTTTGGTCAACGTCAATAGTTGACTTCTATGGAGAAAAGTCTATTTGGGTTATGTAAGTAAATTGATATTATTAATATATGAGAATGTGTTTATATTAATAATAATGTATAAGAGTCCAAATGATAATTTATTTCATGAACTAAGGTGAATAAATAGTTTAAACAAGCCCATTAGTTTAATTAAGCATGAGACATGTAGATAAAGTGATTAACAGCAATTAAGTTATTAATCTAGCCCAATATATCCTGTATGGGACAAGTATTATGACGGCCCAATTTAATTATTGGTGGAAGCCCAATTTCATTTTAACTAGTAAGCAAAATAGAATTTACTTGCAAACCCAAAGTGAATTAATCTAAGCCCAAACTCTTAGTCCAATTAAGAGAGGACTTATTGGACTTCTTGTAAGCTAATTGAAGAATTAAAAATTTAGACCAAGGGGGGGGGGAGAAGAGCCCAAAAATTCGGCCCTATGGGGGTAAAATGGGGAGAAAATTTGCAACTTTGAAGCTTGCCCAAAATCTTGGTTATAATCTTTTGGAACCAACACCTATGACATGTGTCACCCTCCTAGCATGTCCAACACTTGTGTTGAGTGACTAAGCAACCAAGTAAGGATTAACAAAGAGAGTAGTGGAAGAATACTTACACTTTCAATTATACCCACTCCATTAACTTATTTCATTTCATTATTCTTCCAAGTTCCTTAGCTAGAGAAAGAAAAAGAAAATAGAGAGAGCAAGAGAGAGCACAATTTTGGCCACTTCAAGAGGAAGAAGAGGGTCTTGATCTTCATGCATGCTAAGTATCTAAGCTATTTTGGAAAGATAAAAAGGATAGCAAGGAAGAACTAGGTATTGATTCTCTTCATTTTCAAGCTTTGATTTCTTATTTGTTGGATTTTGATGAAACAAAGAGTCTTAAGTTTGATCTTTGAAACCCTTCATCTATATGTGTATAAATGTTTTATATGATGATCAAAATATTTTTGAAGTTGAAAGTAAGATCAACAGAGAGATTTATACCAAATGGGTAGAAAAAGGCACATGCATGCATGCACTAGGTAATTTTATGTTAGATTATTGTGATGCATGTTGAATATGGTTAATATCAAGATTAGAGTATTAGATCTTGAGTTTAACAAATGAGACTTATGGATTTATATGAGTTCATGTGATGAGATTTGGAAAAAGGATGTTAGATGGATTTTTTAAGAAATTTCTATTTAACTAGTATGCTATAACATGTGCATGTTGAAATCTACAAGTGATATTTGAGATTTTCTTTCTTGGTATGCTAGATGCATGAGTTAAGGGCAAAACCCCTTTGGAATCACTCAAATATGTTTAAAAATGAGCAATTTATGAATTAAATCCCAAACTACCCAACTGTGATAAACATGCTACTGATCAGCCACTTGTGGACTGTTTTCGGTAATCAAAACAAACTCAAATTTTGGTGTTTGATATATGAAAAATGTAGTTCGGGAAAATAAAAATCCAACGATACCAAATGGACCTAAATCTGAGATGTAGATCTCGATATATGAGCATTTTCGTAAAGGACTCCCAAATCTGGAAAACGAACTAACTGTTATGAATGTCCTTGCAAATCAGTCTACTTTAACAATGATTTCTGGGATCTAAACAGAACAGAATTTGATGCTTGATAAACGAAAATTAGAATTTGCGAAGATACGAATCCAATGCCTCCGACGGAACCAAAATCCGAGTTGTAGGTTTCGTTCTACAAGCGTTTCCGTGAAGGACCCCAAATCTAAAATTTTGGGTGAAAATTAGAGTATCTTTATGGAGTGAGATGAAAGTAAGTTATTATAATAAATAACTTTAAAGCCACTAATGGGCCAGTAAGTTAATTACACATAAAATAAAATATAATTAATTATTTAATTATTATTTAAATGATGTTAAGTAATAATTAAAATGAGTTAATGTTAATAAAATAACTACTTATTATTTAATTAAGATTAAATAATAAATTGAGTTAATCAATTAATTAATTAATATTTAATATTAAATAATGATTAAAGAGTATTTAAGTAAGATTAAGTAATAATAAAGTAATTACTTACTTACTTTGACATGAAAGTTTATAGAATTAATTATTTATTATTTAAATAATAAATAAAGATGAATGTTAATTAATTATTCTCTTAATTATAATAAGGAATGATTAAAGAAGAATAAAGTGAGTAAATCAATTATTATTTATTCAAGGATGAGAGGGTTATTAATTATTATTTAAAGACAAATAATAATTTAATTATTCATTATTTAATTGACATTAAATAATTAGGAGTTATAATTGGTTATTAGTAAGTAATAACTAAATGTAAATAGTTAATTACTATTTAACAAATATTAAATAGTAATCGAAGAAAGAGGGAGTTAACAATTGAAGGAAATTAAATAAACTCCTTAAGTAAACAATTATAATAAATTGTTTAAAGAACTAATAAGTGTTTATCACTTAAAGAAAGCCTTATTAATTATTAAATCATTAACCTAAGATCAATTGAATATCTTATAGGATTAATGATAGTACATTAGATGTATGTACCTTGTGATTGTATTATTGGCTAAATAATAATACAAGTAAGCGTATTGATGAACAATTATACGCAGTACTAATTGATAGATCTACATTATCAATATTAGGTTATTCAAGGAGTGTTAATTAAAGCTAGTAAGTTTTAGCTCGTCAAACATGCAAGTTTCCTAACTCAAACTCGAATTATTATTTTTCAAGCATGTTGGTAGATAAATATTGTTGATTTTTCCACATCCTGATGAATTATTGTGAATCGCACTTGTGCAAATTAAATTCCTGTTCTACTATTTATTGAACTGTGAATGGACTAAAGTTCTTTTATTCATGAACTGATTATGAGATGGATCTATGCTAGTTGTGTCAGCTAGATCAAGAATGTTTAAAATTGCTTATGAGATGGATCTATGCTAGTTGTGTAAGCTAGATCAAGCATGTTAAAATTTGTTAACTCAAATTCGTTTTGAAGACTTAGTGCATGTTGCGTATGTTTATCAGGTATGAAAGGCTGATCACCTTCATTACTATAGGGTTCAGTTGAATTTGTCATATTCATTGTTGGTCATTCATCATTATTGACTCGGTCATTCAGTTATGAAAAATTTATGTATATTCTTTCACAACTATAATATTGTTGAAAGTTTGTCAGCTTACTATTCTTTTCAATCATGATATATCTTCATTTGAACTTAAACTTGCTGGGCAAACTTGTTGCTCACCCTTGCTATATCATGATAACCAATTTAAGATTAAGACGAAGGCTTGAAGAAGGACACAATCAAGAGCAAAGTACAATAGTAGAATATTGTTATGCAAGAATAACTATTTAGTTATTTTATGTAAACCTTTTTGAGTGTTAATGGTATGTATTCAATTAAGGTTAAGAAAACTTGGGGAATTGTTGTAGAATCATCTAAAATAAATAACATATGTTTATATGTTCCGCCTTAGATGATAAAATGTGTATAAAGAATGAAGTACCGTAACGCACTGAATCCGAGGTTAGAGGATCAGGATTTGGGGGCGTCACAGGTTGGTATCAGAGCTGATAGGTTATAAACCTTAGATAGGAGTACCTTAGGCTATAACCGTAGAAATGATGATAAGGATGACGAGGAATAAACTCAAATAGAGTTTAAGTGATAAGAGAAGAATTCGGGAAATTCATCATTAAGATAAAAAGATGATAAATAAGATCCAAAGAGGAATCTTGAAAAGCTTAAGGATCAAGGGACGCCTGATTCAGTTAATCATAAAGTAATATGATTAAAGAATGAAATGAGAAAAGTATGGATCAAAACGATCATAAGATAGAAAAGAGATTCAAAGAAGAATATTAGAAAGGCAAGAAGTAGAGGATCAGGGGACACCTGATTCGGATAATCATAAATAATATGATTAAGGGTGAAAGAAATGAAGATCGTAAAATAAAACGATCTTGGAATGAGAAAGAATCGTAATATAACACGATTGTAAGATAAGATCACAACGTGATTCGATGAAGTCCTAGGAGGATAAATAATCAATCTATTGATTGAAGACTTTATAGCATAAGGGCTATACAAATATGGTACTATGAAATAATACGAGTTAAACTCGAAAGAGTCGAAAAGGATGAAATACGGATTAAATAAAATTCGTATTGAGCAAAGAAGAGAATGTACTATGAGATAGTACGAGATAAACTCACGAGGAGTTATAAATAAGGAGATACAAAAAAAATCTGTATCAAGCATAGAGCGAGAAGTTATGAGCAAGATAGAGTTATGTGAGATTTCAATTGAGGACGAATGTTAGAAGTTAAGTAGTATGATTCCTTGTATGGGCAGGGGATTGTGTTTGGTTCTACAACCACTTAGCTTCTTATATTGATAATCATTGAAATGTTAATTTCACGCTATTCGCTATATGTATGTTGAGAAGGTAATTCTTTTCTCATGTGTATGACGGATAGGTAGAGAATATAAGAATAGGTGCGAGTTCTTGGAACTCATACTTATGGTAAGTTCGTGACTCATAATTGTATGGCATATTTTTGAACCCCTAAGCATATGGACAGTTCCTGATTGGTTCTTGAACTACGTATTGCTAGGATAAGTTCCTAAACTCATATTATTGTTGAAAGTTCCTGAACTCATAACGTGTGGTATGTTTGATGAACTATACTGGGGTATAGAAAAGTTATGGATGAAGGAGGAAGAATTGTTAAAATCTAATGGTGATAGAATAGATAGAATGATTAAGCAAATGATCATTAAAGGAATTGAAGTTGATGATCGAAGCATAGATATTCCAAATCTTCTAGCTATGCTAGACTTTAAATTTTTGACATCAAGCTAAATTCGCACTGATTTGCCTTTCGAAATAAAATGAATTTTGTTTACCAGCAAGTGGCATGATAACATCAAAAGTGATTTTCAATGGTTTTGAGCTGTTTAAAGAAGAGTCTACACTAATTTATTTCGGCTAGACAAAAATAATTTGAGATGTCAAAATATATTTTATATATCATCAATGCATCATGGAACCTGATGTAGAATGATAAAAATGATGGAGTTATCAATGCAGAATTACCTAGTGTTGGATGTGATCTAAGGATCGTCAACCCACTATGGTACGATGTAGTATGACGAGTCATGAAATGACAAAATCCTCAAACGGACTGTGAATACAGTGCGGTATCATGACGTCATAAAATAATTTTCTGAATTTTAAAAAAAAGTTGAGTGCCAATTGAATTTGGCCACATATATGTTTCGATTGATGTTCGAATTATTGATATACGTCTACGCTAATTGATTCAGCTAGACCAATGTCTATGAAGATTCAAGTATCTCTTTGAGAATTATCCCGAACCAAATTGTGTTGGTACGGACTCTAATGTTAAGACTGCGGTGAACAACCCCGAAAGAAAAAAAAATGGGGATATATCGATTGATGATATATTCCAATCTAAGAACGCATATAGTCATTCCGAAAATTAAGGTGCAATAGGTTGATCACCTAATGTACCCGACTAGGTAGTTTACCTTCTTTGTGATTGTAAACATACCTAGTAGAAAGTGTATACGGTATGAAGTACGGAGGTGAAGTACCGTTCATCTTTTTAGAGGTAGAATACTTTTTTTACGTAATTGAAAAAGGTAGCAGGTAGTGATACCCCTAAACCTCAAAGTTCATGGTCTATTTGACCCCTCAGCAGTGATGGGGTGAGAGTATGTGAGGATGGGTATGAAATAGTGTAAACTCATTACCTATGGGTAAAATCTGATATGATTGAATAAAGGTTATTGTAAAAACCTAGTTTTGATGAATAAATGGGGATATATTGGTTGATGATATATTCCAATCTAAGAACGCATGTAGCCGTTCCGAAAGCTAAGGTGCGATAGGTTGATAACCTAATGTACCCGACTAGGTAGTGTTCCTTCTTCGTGATGGTAAAGAATACCTAGTAGAATATGATGATAGAAGAGAAATCCTAAGAGGAGGAAATTGTAAAGGTTAAATGAATAACCTAGTTTTGATAAACATAATGAGCAATGATTAGTAGACTGTAATTTCGAGGACGAAATTCTTAGAAGAAGGGGTGAATGTGATAACCCGAGAATTTATATAATCTTGAATGATTAGAATAAAGGTTAAAGGATAAAACCTATATGAGGATTTGAGGATTTATTTAAAATTTTCAAGTAAAACCTATATGGTTTGCTATTCGAATGAGAATATAAAAAGTATGGGTTACAAAATTCCAAACCTAGAAAGGAGTTATATGTATTTGAAGGAATGTTAAGAATAAGGTATTGTGATATCTATAAATTCAATGTGGATTGAATAGTGTTAGAAATGTGATAATGATATACGTGGACATTAATTAAGAAAATAAAACTTTCCATGAAGAGATACTATGAGGTTAAACGAAAATGAGTATATGTATAAATATATATATATATATATATATATATATATACTTACTAAGGTGCTATATATTTTAGCAAGAGGAATAATGAATTAAGTTAAGGATATGAGAATCCAGATAAAACTATGTCAGTAATTAACATAGTGTGAATGTTGGCCTTGACTGGTAAATAAGAAGTGGAATAAGTGGAAAGTTATTAGCTAATATAATTAGCAATAAAAATAGAGTAAGTTAAAAATCAAAATTTGAGTGAGAGATAGAATTTTGAAGCACAGACTGCTCGGTTGCGTCCGGAACGGCAAGTTTAGTTAGAAAGGACAATAAACACGAAATGTGTAAGGGTTTGACTTTTGGTCAAAGTCAACAGTTGACTTCTATGGAGAAAAGTCTATTTGGGTTATGTAAGTAAATTGATATTATTAATATATGAGAATGTGTTTATATTAATAATAATGTATAAGAGTCTAAATGATAATTTATTTCATGGACTAAGGAGAATAAATGGTTTAAACAAGTCCATTAGTTTAATTAAGCATGGGACTTGTAGATAAAGTGATTAAGGGCAATTAAGTTATTAATCTAGCTCAATATATCATGTATGGGACAAGTATTATAATGGCCCAATTTAATTGTTGATGGAAGCCCATGTTCATTTTAACTAGTAACCAAAATAGAATTTACTTGCAAGCCCAAAGTGAATTAATCAAAGCCCAAACTCTTAGCCCAATTAAGAGAGGACTTATTGGACTTCTTGTAAGCTAATTTAGTAATTAAAAATGTAAACCAAGGGGGGGGGGAGAAGAGCTCAAAAATTTGGCCCTATGGGGGTAAAATGGGGAGAAAATTTGCAACTTTGAAGCTTGCCCAAAATCTTGGTTATAATCTTTTGGAACCAACACCCATGACATGTGTCACCCTCCTAGCATGTCCAGCACTTATGTTTAGTGACTAAGAAACCAAGTAATGATTAAGAAAGAGAGTTAGTGGAAGAATACTTACACTTTTAATTATACCCACTCTATTAACTTATTTCATTTCATTATTCTTCCAAGTTCCTTAGTCAGAGAAAGAAAAAGAAAATAAAGAGAGCAAGAGAGAGCACAATTTTGGCCACTTCAAGAGGAAGAAGAGGGTCTTGATCTTCATGCATGCTAAGTATCTAAGCTATTTTGGAAAGATAAAAAGGATAGCAAGAAGAACTAGGTATTGATTCTCTTCATTTTCAAGCTTTGATTTCTTATTTGTTGGATTTTGATGAAACAAAGAGTCTTAAGTTTGATCTTTGAAAACCCTTCATCTATATGTGTATAAATGTTTTATATGATGATCAAAACATTTTTGAAGTTGAAAGTAAGATCAACAGAGAGATTTATACCAAATGGGTAGAAAAAGGCACATGCATGCATGCACTAGGTAATTTTATGTTAGATTATTGTGATGCATGTTGAATATGGTTACTATCAAGATTAGAGTGTTAGATCTTGAGTTTAACAAATGAGACTTGTGGATTTATATGAGTTCATGTGATGAGATTTGGAAAAAGGATGTTAAATGGATTTTTGAAGAAATTTCTATTTAACTAGTATGCTATAACATGTGCATGTTGAAATCTACAAGTGATATTTTAGATTTTCTTTCTTAGTATGCTAGATGCATGAGTTAAGGGCAAAACCCCTTTCGAATCACTCAAATATGTTTAAAAATGAGCAAGTTATGCATTAAATCCCAAACTACCCAACTGTGATAAACATGCTACTGATCAGCCACTTGTGGACTGTTTTCGGTAATCAAAACAAACTCAAATTTTGGTGTTTGATATATGAAAAATGTAGTTCGGGAAAATAAAAATCCGACGATACCAAATGGACCTAAATCTGAGATGTAGATCTCGATATATGAGCATTTTCGTAAAGGACCCCAAATCTGGAAAACGAACTAACTGTTATGAATGTCCTTGCAAATCAGTCTACTTTAACAATGATTTTTGGGATCTAAACAAAATAGAATTTGATGCTTGATAAACGAAAATTAGAATTTGCGAAGATACGAATCCAACGCCTCCGACGGAACCAAAATCCGAGTTGTAGGTTTCGTTCTACAAGCGTTTCCGTGAAGGACCCTAAATCTAAAATTTTGGGCGAAAATTAGAGTATCTTTATGGAGTGAGATGAAAGTAAGTTATTATAATAAATAACTTTAAAGCCACTAATGGGCTAGTAAGTTAATTACACATAAAATAAAATATAATTAATTATTTAATTATTATTTAAATGATGTTAAGTAATAATTAAAATGAGTTAGTGTTAATAAAATAACTACTTATTATTTAATTAAGATTAAATAATAAATTGAGTTAATCAATTAATTAATTAATATTTAATATTAGATAATGATTAAAGAGTATTTAAGTAAGATTAAGTAATAATGAAGTAATTACTTACTTACTTTGACATGAAAGTTTATAGAATTAATTATTTATTATTTAAATAATAAATAAAGATGAATGTTAATTAATTATTCTCTTAATTATAATAAGGAATGATTACAGAAGAATGAAGTGAATAAATCAATTATTATTTATTCAAGGATGAGAGAGTTATTAATTATTATTTAAAGACAAATAATAATTTAGTTATCCATTATTTAATTGATATTAAATAATGAGGAGTTATAATTGATTATTAGTAAGTAATAACTAAAGGTAAATAGTTAATTACTATTTAACAAATATTAAATAGTAATCGAAGGAAGAGAGAGCTAACAATTGAAGGAAATTAAATAAACTCCTTAAGTAAACAATTATAATAAATTGTTTAAAGAACTAATAAGTGTTTATCACTTAAGTAAAGCCTTATTAATTATTAAATCATTAACCTAAGATCAATTGAATATCTTATAGGATTAATAATAGTACATTGGATGTATGTCACTTGTGATTGTATTATTGGCTAGATAATAATACGAGTAAGCTTATTGATGAACAATTATATGTAGTACTAATTGATAGATCTACATTATCAATGTTAGGTTATTCAAAGAGTGTTAATTAAAGCTAGTAAGCTGTAGCTCGTCAAACAGGCAAGTTTCCTAACTCAAACTCGAGTTATTATTTTTCAAACATGTTGGTGGATAAATATTATTGATTTTTCCACATCCTGATGAATTATTGTGAATCACACTTGTGCAAATTGAATTCCTGTTCTACTATTTATTGAATTGTGAATGGACTAAAGTTCTTTTATTCATGAACTGATTATGAGATGGATCTATGCTAGTTGTGTCAGCTAAATCAAGATTGTTTAAAATTGCTTATGAGATGGATCTATGCTAGTTGTGTTAGTTCAAGCATGTTAAAAATTGTTAACTCAAATTTATTTTGAAGACTTATTGCATGTAGCGTATGTTTATCAGGTATGAAAGGCTGATCACCTTCATTACTATAGGGTTCAGTTGAATTTGTTCATATTCATTGTTGGTCATTCATCATTATTGACTCGGTCATTCAGTTATGAAAAATTTATGTATATTCTTTCACAACTATAATATTGTTGAAAGTTTGTCAGCTTACTATTCTTTTCAATCATGATATATCTTCATTTGAACTTAAACTTGCTGGGCAAACTTGTTGCTCACCTTGCTATGTCATGATAACCAATTTCATATTAAGACGAAGGCTTAAAGAAGGACACAGTCAAGAGCAAAGTACAATAGTAGAATATTGTTATGCAAGAATAACTATTTAGTTATCTTATGTAAACCTTTTTGAGTGTTAATGGTATGTATTCAATTAAGGTTAAGAAAACATGGGGAATTGTTGTAGAATCATCTAAAATAAACAACATATGTTTATATGTTCCGCATTAGATGATAGAATGTGTATGAAGAATGAAGTAAAGTAACGCACTGAATCCAAGGTTAGAGGATCCGAATTTGGGGGCGTCACACATTCTCGGCATACAAATGACTGCATGACCTAGACGTTAATGAATAAATCCTGAGGTATGGCATTTAGTTGCTAGAAAGCCATAAAGAATGAGAAATGAACTTAATGAACATTATAGTTTTAATGGTTCAGATAAGTTACGATAAGAAGGCAAGAATAAGAAGTTAAGTTTAAGTTGTGGTACAGTCGTACTCTTTAATGGTTTATGTATAGTATGTAGGCTAATTGATTCCTTCAGAGAGCGGAGGTTAATACGAACTAGCAACCGATCTAACTTACTGTGAAAGACAGTGTAGACGAGACGGAAAACTAGTTTGTTGGTTGTTTGTGGGAAACTACTCAGCGTACTATATTGAACACTGTCACAGACTCGATGTGTGCTAGGTTTAGAGTTGTTGATACGTATTGTGAAAGTATAATTCTTTTCATATATGTAGATGTATAAGATGCGTTAATTTCTAGAAATGTTATAAGAAAAAGATGAAAATGTAAATCTATCGTAAAAGATGATTATAAGGTTTATGTCATATTCATATGTCGTAATACCGAAGGAATGAGAGTAAAGTTGGTCGCGTAAACTTAGATTACAAGAACGCGAGCCATAGGAAGTAAAGTTAAGTTTAAACCAATGCGTAAGTCAAATGTATAACTAATTGGTGTATATGTTATTCCTTATGTGATATATAGTGTGACGCCCCCAAAATAGGTTCAATACACAACCCATTTTGAGTCGCCAAATACATGGTACAGAATCTAAATACACATCTTCTATATCATACGGTCGTGTAAAATACAATCACACAACTGTGAGCGTTAATACAGACATTATGTAGAAAATATAAACACTCAAACTAAGTTCTCATTACAATTATTATAACACTATTTTACAAAATAGTGAGGACTTCTACATCTCTTGCTTGGACCATCACTCCGTTCCCCGACTAGTCCCAGCTATATTCTCAGTTCTTGAAGAGAACAATGGAAGAAAAGGGTGAGCTCAACTAGCCCAGTAAAGAATATTATGACTAAGATAATGAACAATAAATTATCGTTAGCATTCGATAAATCAGATAAAATATTATAGACAACAAGTTTTAGATCAACAACTGCACCGGAAATAACAATTCATTAAAAGAGTTAAGTAGAGAATGATGTTTACTATCTTCTATGATTTAAAAGTCCATCATCAATATTTTATCCCTGTAACATCAATCAATATATTCAAATCAAATATTCATCTTTGCACTACGGGCCAAAGATATTCATTTGTATCACCATGTGGTCATGATCATACCAACACCTGTCCATCTTTGCCCTACGGGCCAAAGATATTCATCAATTAATTATTTATCTTTGCACTATAGGCCAAAGATATTCATCAATCAACCGTTCATCTTTGCACTACGGGCCAAAGATAACTTTCACCACAATTTATAACTGAGGATGATGAAAAATAATATAAAGAACGAATCAAGTGAGATAAATGACAAATATTCAAGATTCGTAATTTAATTTATCCAAGAATGTTCAATAATAATAAATTGTGGAGCAAAATTTAAGAATAAAGATCAAACATGGATCCAATTTCAAGAATAAGACCCATAAAGATAACTTGGATAAAGAAAAGAAAATTTTCATTTTGTCGTGAAAAGTACTCGTGAATAGTACCATACGTATAAATAGTACTGTACGTATGAATAGTGCCGTACGGATGAATAGTTACCCCGACATGAAAAGGTAAAAATTTCATAAGAAAGTTCATACTAATATTCCGGTGAAATGATATTAGATGAAACGCAAAACTCAAGGAATTTCTGATCATTTCAGGAATTATAGAAGCAATACTTACCATAGTAAGTTTAAATTTGGAAATATGAAATGAAATATTATCACTTTCATAATATGGAATATGAAAGAAAATAATATTCTTTATGAATATTGAAAGAAAATAACATCATTTACGAGAAAAAAAATATCCCTTACCTCAATAGAATACTAGATCTGTCTAGATTATCGGATATTATCCTGAAGAATTCTTACACTGTTAGTCAACACTCAAATACTTAAATACTCATAAGAAATACGCTCAATAGTATAGAGAAAGAAATTTTTGATTCTGGTGTGATTTTCATTTCTAACTAAGCACCCTATTTATAAAAAAATGCTAGCACACCATCTCTGACACAATACATACGGATGATTTCTTCCGCATTCCATCTTTGAAAATCTTTCTTCAACACATTACAAACAAAAGGACACCACACATTTCACACCTCCACCCACAAACATGTTTTAAACCTAAAAAATATTTGGCAAAACTAATGATTTGGCCACCGACGTTGGCACGTTTTATTAAATACACAATTGAACTTTTAATTTTTCAAATTATCCAACTGAACTAATTATTATTGTTAAATCGGGTCACTCCGTTAAAAAAATTAAACAGACGTTAAGATTTTATATTCGTGGCTCTAAAAAAATATAAAAATTAAAAACATTACATGTTGCAAAAAATAATAATTAAACACCCCAAACTCAAAAAGAGAAAATCATATTAGACCCACTTGCGTATTCTGTTCTTGAAGAAATAGGTTGCAGAAGAAGATAGGCATGGCCAAAGGCATAATCATGTAGGAAAATTCCTTCTTCCTTGTCCCGCCTCTTCCGATCTGCTTGGTTCTATTTAGTCTTACCGGTGACTATAATGAGTACCTCCGAAAATCTCCACTTCGATCTATTATATGCCAAGTCCGAGGGTTTATAGAGTGTATGGCGTTCTTGCGAGATTAGTAGGGGTTAATCATGTGTGGCCTGGATTTTGGAGGTATGATCTGAGCTAGGGATCAGTTTGGGTTCTTGTCCGGGGGTTTGAATTTGTGCTGATTATTGTTTAACAGATGGATCTGCTCCAGATTCTGATAAATTGTGTGCATATTGGTTATCTTTTCGTTATCAGATTTTTGGTGTTTTATTTTCTTTTTGGTTTGTTTTACAGCTAGTTCAGTTTTGGGTTGGACTAGACTTTGCCGTTCCGACCTGTTTGATTTGGGTCGTTCTTATTTCGTCTGATATGGGTTTTTCCAGATTTGTTCAGCTGTTTTTCCTATGTTGGTCCGGTTGTTTCTGATTTCTTACTTGAAATCTTGGGGCTTGAAGTATTGATTTCCCTATCACCTTAGGCCTCATCTTTGTTTTCACCCTAATCTATATCTGTAGCAAGTTTTAAACTTTGAAGTATGATGTATGCCCCTCTCTCGGCTATACCTTGCTTTCCTCTCTCTATCTTATTTTCTTTTCTTTTTCTTTTTATTTTTGTCTAAATCCTATACCTTGCTTTTAATTGGGGGGAGATTTGGGAATATATGGATCTGGTTATTCTCTATTCCTTCTTCTAGGCTGTTCCGGTGGTTGGATTTGGGATTTTGGCCTTATAGCCTGCTCCGATGAATCCATATGCTTTATGTTCGATTTGGTGGTGAATTTCGGTATTTTTCTGTTCCAGTTTTGGCCCTCTTCTTATCTCCTGTGGTCTGCAGTTCGTCGGCATTCTGGTTGGTTTAGGGGCAGAGTGCTGAGACTTTTTGAGGAGCAACTAGGGCCCACAAGTATTTTATTTTATTTTTATTTTTGCTTAGTCAAATTGTCCATGTCATTAGTTCTTTTTTTTATCTTTTCTTTTTAATGCCACACGTGAATCAAGTTAACGACCGTTATTTTTTTTTAACAGAATGGTCCAATTTAACAATAATAATTAGTTCAGTTGAGTAATTTGAAAAATTAAAAGTTCAATCGTGTATTCAATAAAACGTGCCAACTTCGGTGGCCAAATCATTAGTTTTGCGAAAAATATTTATAACACCAAAAATAATTCAGATTCAATTTGCACTCTTCCACCTCATTTTATTCTTATACCATGAATTTATTGTAAAAATGTTACCATTTAAATTATACTATTATATTATCACATTATACTATTATAATGTAATATTATAATAATATATTTGAATAAATTATTTTATCAGAAAAGATAAAATATCAACTTTCAACAAATGTCTCTTTTGCTAAAAATTCCTCCATTTATATCAAAATTGAATAAATATTTACTTATCATATTTATCAATAATCAATTATTATTCACAAATAATATTACAGAATTACAATATTGACAATCAGGTCGTTCCCAGGAAAGAAGGGGCTTTCCGATAAGGATTTCTCCTTACTGGTGCGCAATTAGATGACCAAACCCCTTTCTTAGATAGAACTTCTTAGACATTGCCAATAATGCTATCTAATAATATTATTCAAATAATATAAATTATTGATTTGATAATGTGAAAGACTGTGCAGTGACAATTATTGAATCAATAATATAAAATACTGTGCAATACCGTGTGTTACTATGCAACAACGCGTATTACTTTTCTTTAACCACCGGGTATTTCAACAGTTTAACGGTAACAGTTTTGCCATTATTTTTATAAAACTTATCCTTGTCTTTTTCTTCATCCGATAGTTTTTTGTTATGGGGCCCACAAATGACTGCGCCGTCGTACGAATATTCCCCGACAACAAGAATATTCCCCGACCAAACTAATATTCCCCGACACAATGAATATTTTATGACCATTTGCTTACTTTGTAAAATTTACACAAATCACCCCATAACTTACCACATTTATCAAATCAACACCTTACTATTTAAACTAACATATAAAGAAAATTAAATCTTTATTCATAAAAGTTGGGGTCTTACATATAGGGATTGCGGTAAACAATTCAGCGTAAACTATAAACTTAAGCTGTAACTATGCTTAAGGTAAGTTTCTTAACTTCATTCATATTTTTAAATGAATGTTAGTTTCTTAACTTTCTCAGATGTTGAACATAAGAAAGTATTTCATATGTGCAAATGTGTGATATTTGTGCAAGGTGTTTGTGTATAAGGCCTTGTGCCGAGCTTTTAACACTTATGTGTTTATGTGAAATAAATTGTTCTGCGATTGAACGGTTTAATGTGGTATAGTTCTATTTGTGAACTGTTAGGATTAAGTCTGCGCTAATGATTCTAGCCAGACTGAATGTAAAGTATGTGAAAGTAAATGTGATTAATGTTTTAAAATGATAGGAATTAGAGTTTTTCCTATTATTCAAACTGGTTCATAACCTTTGTTCGGTTATTGAAATTTTAAAAGAATACGTGATTCTTGTTTAGTTGTTATTCAACTACTTTAACTTGCTTAGCAATTGAATGCTCACTCTTGCTTTAAATAAAAATATTTTCAGCGAACGATGTTAGAATGAATTTAAGAATCCCGTAAAGATCAAGCTGACCGGTGTCCTGCTGAAGTGTTGTTCATTATATGAACAAACGTGAAGATCAAGGCAAGACTTATAGTATATAATAGTTAGTTAAACTATAAAGTAGTTTAGCGAACAATTATATATCCTTTGTGTGACGCCCCCAGAATAGGTCCAATCAACCCAACCCATTTTGAGTTGCGAAACACATGGTACAGAATCCAAATACAAACTTTTATATCAAAAGGTCGTGAGCAGGACGACCATACAAGCTGTGAGTGTCAATACAAATCGTATATAATACGAAATATATACTCTCAAATTCAGTCCTCAATAGTTACAATTATTTTCACACTATTATACAAAAATAGTGAGGACTACTACTACTCTAACTCTGCCCATCACTCTATTCCCCGACTAGTCCCTGCAACATTCTCATTTCCTGAAGAGGACAATAGATGAAAATGGTGAGCTCAACTAGCCCAGTAAAAAATATTAGGACTAAGATAATACAGAATAATTTATCGTTAATCTTCAACAAATCAGATAAAATATTATGGACAGCAAGTTTTAGATCAACAACTGCAGCGGAATTACATCAGAAGAGTTAAGTAGGAAATAATGTCTACTATCTTCCATGATTTAAAAGTCCATAATCAATATTTTATCCCTGTAACATCAACCAATGTATATCTTGAATTAAATATTCATCTTTGCACTACGGCCAAATATATTCATTTGTATCACCGGTTGGTCATGTTCATCTCAATACCGGTCCATCTTTGCACTACGGGCCAAAGATATTCATCAGGTAATCATTCATCTTTGCACTATAGGGCAAAGATATTCTTTTGTATCACCATTTAAGACAGAAAATGATGAAAAATATTTTAAAGAACGAATCTAGTGAGATAAAGGATAAAAAATAGGAATTCGTAATTTAGTTTATCCAAGTTCAAAAATACTCCATAATAATCATTTGTGGAGCAAAATTCAAGAATGAAGATTAAAACTTAGATCTAATCAAAGATAGGAACCATAATAGCCAACTTGGACAAAGAAAGAAAAATTTAATTTTTCTGTGAATAGTACCGTATTCGTGAATAGTGTCGTATACATGAATAGTGCCGTATACATAAATAGTAACCTCAATATGAAAAGGTAAAAATTTCACAATAAAATTTATACCAATATTTTGGTATAATGATATTAAAAGAAATAACATCATTTACGAAGAAAATAACATCCCTTATCTCAAAAGAATAGTACTTCTGATTGGAATATCGGATATAATACTGAAGAAAACTTGCACTGTATAGCAACACTTAAAATATCTAAATACTCACAAAAATACGCTCAATATTATATAGAGAGAAAACTTCTAATTCTGGTGTAATTTTTAATTCTAACCTAAGCACCCTATTTATAGAAAAATCAAAAAATTTAATAAAATAATATATTTATAATAAAAAATCCACACACCTCCTTGACCATTTCATCAGCCCACACAAGTGGGGCCCACTATCAAAAAAACATTTTTATTAAAAAAACATTTATAACCCCAAAAATTAATTATTTTGGAACTTCAACAATTTATAATAAATAGCCCTTTTATTAGAAAAATACGAATCTTATGTCCATTTCATAGGAAATTTAATTCCCTACAACTTTGTAGAAGAAAGTTTTTTCAAATTTCAAACGAAAAATGACCGAAATCTACATACGGATGATTTTCCACACCTCCATTCCAACAAAATACTGATAAAAATATATCAGCACTAATTCCTTTATTTATATCCACATAAAATAAATATTTTCTTATCATATAAATCAATAATTAATTATTCATAAATAATATTACAGAACTACAATATTGACAACCAGGTCGTTCCCAGGAAAGAGGGGGCTTTCCGATAAGAATTTCTCCTTACTGGCGCGCAATTAAATAACCCTTTCTAGACAGAACTTCCTTAGACATTGCCAATAATGCTATCTAATAATATTATTCAAATAATATAAATTATTGATCTGATAATGAAAAATACTGTGTAGTGACAATTATTGAAACAACAATAATACAAAATATTGTGCAATACCGTGTGCTACTGTGCAACGACGCGTATTACTTTATTTTTAACCTTCGGGTATTCCAACAGTGTTAACGGTAACAACTACGTCGTTATTTTAAAAAAACTCATTCATTTCATTTTCTTCATCCGACAGTTTTCCGCTATGGGGCCCACAACTAGCTGCGCCGTTGTACGAATATTCCCCGACAGCAAGAATATTCCACGACCAACCGAATATTCCCAGACAACAATGAATATTTTATAACCACTTGCTTATTTTAAAATATTTATGCATTTTACCCATAACTTACCACATTAATCAAATCAACCCCTTACTATTCAAAATAATATATAGAGGAAATTCAATTTTATTCATAAAAAGTTGGGGTCTTACAACCTCCCTCCTTATGAAATTTCGTCCTTGAAATTGACGTACGTACCTGGTATGTCAAAAATGTGAGAATACCTCATTTTCATTTTCGATTTTAACTCCCAAGTCATTTCTTTAATTCCAACTATGACTCTCATGGTGCTTCAACCATTGTACCTCACAATGGTACCCATCAGTTTTCCAACGTACAAAAACGGCGTCCCCTACAGAGAGTCTGGCTTTGGTGCATCCTACACAAGAAGTCACCAGCGAGAGGATCGGGGCTCTTCATGACTTATGGCTCTTGATGCTTCGCCTTGACACGTTGACACGTTAAACACCTCGAGATAAACTCCGTGATCTCTCTCTTCATATTGCTCTACCAAAATGTATGTCAAAGATCATGATACATTTTGGTACTATTGCGAATGGTGTGTTATGTGCTTCCATCATGATTTTATACTTCAAATCAGCATCGTTAGGAACACAAAGTCTAGCGTTAACTCAAAATATTCCTTCTTCATCAATTCTCGCCTCTGGAGTAGCACCTTCTTGAACCTTCTTCTTCATCTTCATCTTCATCAGCTCCGGGTCTGTAGCTTGAGCAGCTTTAACTTTATCAATTAAAGTTGGTTCTACGCGTATACTTGACATCATCACGTGGGTCCCCGGAGTCTTTAACTCTATCTCCATCCTTTGTAAGTCACACTAAATAGGCCTTTGTGTTGACAGCATCGCACTCGTTCCCGCATGTGATCTTCTACTCAACGCGTCAGCTACCGCGTTTTCTTTTCTAGGATGGTATTGAATGGTATTTTCGTAATCTTTCAACAGCTCGAGCCAACGTCGTTGTCGCATATTGAGTTCTTTTTGGAAAAATATTTGAGGCTTTTGGAGTATATTAGGATGTCATTAATAATGACAATCATGAAATGATCCAAACAAAGAGATAAGATCAACAGGTAGGGTGAGGGTACCAATCTGAATCAAGCAAGATTTGTAAACTTTAGATGTAACGAAAGTTTCACCCAACGGAGTTTCAACAAATAAGTCAAAGTCTAATTTCTCAGGAGTCAAGTTCAAATGTTGAGCACAAGCAGATGAAATAAAAGAATGGGTAGAACCGGTATCTAATAAGATATAGACTTCACAAGAGTTTATGATTAACTTACCCGTACTAACCTTGTTCGGGTTCCTCGCTTCTTGGGTAGTCACGACAAATGCTTTTTCAGGATCCACCGACTTTGACTTGTCTGAAACAACCTCTGGTGTCACCGTTCTAGCTGGACTTAACTTTGCTATAACGCACATTCCACCCTCAACTAATTCATCGCACTCCTGATCTATGATTTAAATCATTACTCTTCGATCCATATCGAATTGGGGTTAACCGCTCTGTATAGAGTAATTCCAAACTCGATGTTAGATTCTCCCAATTGCTGTCCAAAAAGTGAAATCCATGTAGTCTATTTTGGAGTTCTTGGATCGGACGTCTCTTTCTAAAATATCAACGCGGCGTGTGGCTTTTACCCATGCATCCTCCGTTCTCATTCATTCAGTTGTTTCTTCTTTCATCAGAATTTCGACAATTGCATTTTCAGCTTCCAGCTCTAATATCATATGCTCTGCCAGAGAGAGCTTCTGTTCAAGCCTCGCATATAGAGTAGAAAAATCATGAATTACTGTATCAGTGACACCCCCAAATCTCGGTACTTCAATTCCACGGGATTTGGTGTTCACTGTACAAATATCATCTATCTATCTACCCATAATAAATACAAACCATGCAATAGATAGAAATAAATCCTCCCCTTATGGGGTTACAACATCTGAAAAATAAATATAATCTCAGGTCAAACTAACCTTAAACATCTGTGCGGAAACATAAACAAATAAATAAGTCTTAAACAACATCAAGTCTTGGCAATAAACATTCTTAAAATTTAATAACAAGTCTTCAACACTTTTTAACTTTTCCCTTGCCTCTGCTAGTGGAAGGCTCGTCGGACCTTTCGTTTTTAACTGCAATGTTATTATTACACAAGAGTGAGCACGATTGCCCACAGGTATAACAATATAACAACAATATAATAACATGCGAGTGAATCAAAGACTTTTGAATAAAGAAAACTCGGCTTTTGAATCAAGAATGAATAACAAGAATCAAAAGAAATTCTGAGGGTCATAAAACCTCGAACTATGTCCTAGGTTGTAAAGTGTTTATACTTTAAACCTTTAACAGTCATAAGACTATGGACTCTACTTCTCGTACTTAGGGGGATCAGCCCTTAGTACCATACTGTGCACAATATCTCAACGCTAGAGCATAAATAATCCCTTATTAAAGGGTTGTTCATCTCAATTTGACATCAGAGTCCGCACCAAAGGAAGTTTAGTTTGGATAAGCTCAATAAAAGTTCTAGAATTTAGAATGCTCATCAACTATGGACTAGTCGAATCGATAAGGGTTCACTAGTCTTACAAGGTTCCAGAATAAACTGATACTCAATTCAAATAATAATTCTCAAAAGGTATACAATCGAATAAATATTGTATAACTGAATGCATGCTTTAAAAGAGTTATAGCATCTAATATGAAATCTTGAACTTGAACAATTAAGAACAAGAACTTACTCGATATGGAATACAAGTCTAAGACTTCATCAATGAATAATTTAGAACTTAAGGAACTTGCTCAATAAAAGTAAATTTAGAAACTTGCTCAATTTAAAGGTTTGAGTTTAAGAAACTTGCCTCTTGCACAAGCTACAATTAATTCACGTTCCTTATTAAATCCTACATATCAATACATTCACAATACCCATTAATCAATAGTTCGATATACCTATCGAATCACAACATTGGTCTTTGAATATGTTATTGGACTTTATAATAACGATATTAAGTTATGAAATTAACGTATTAATTAATAACATAATATAAGTTATTAACATCTTATTATATGCTCAACATGTCTTCATATTCATTACATTAAGTTTTAAAACACATCTTTGAGACTTGAACACTTCGAAAATATTTCTAAAATTCTATAGGCAAGGCACGGCTGCGCTCCATTTGTTCTTTGGAGCGGCGCGGCGCGCTGCACGCAGACCCAGATTCTGCAGTTCGCGAAGAACACACAGAACAAACTAATTAACTCCAATTTATACAAATATAACGATTTGTAATGCTACCCATGAAGTATAAACTTCATAGGAACATCATAAATCGATTCTAGCATACTTCTAACACTTTAAATCACATAATTACACAAATCAAAATATTTAATTTCGTTGTTTTCAATATTTTGTAAAACTTTTAGGAAAAACATGAATTTCGACGTTATAGATTCGTTAATATACCGAATCCGTCCGTTTAAATTCCGTTTTGTTCGTTTAAACATCTATAATTATATTCAATCGTCAATTTAAAGTTAAACAATTGATTAAAGCATTTAATTTGTACGTAAGGGCCATATGAGCCATATATACAACTTTTATACTCTTTAACTTTTGAAAACCCAATTAAGGCATAATTGCATGAATTTAATCACTGTAAATCATGCATATATGGTTCAAAACATGTTATGCATAATTTGTACCACATGCATAGACATATAAGCAACAATTGCCAAATTTTCCATTCACAGAGAACCTTTAAAGCATTTAATTTGTACGTAAGGGCCATATGGGCTATATATATAACTTTTATACTTTATAACCTTTGAAAACCCAATTTAATAAAAATTCTATGGTATGATCACTGTAAATTCATGTATACATGATATATAACATGTTATTAATAATTTGTAATACATATATAGACATATAATCAACAATTGTCAAATTTCCCCTTTCACAGAGAACCTTTAAAACATGTAAATAGAAAAACTCTGTAACTTTTCAAAATTCCAATTAAGGCCTAATTGCATGAATTCAATTACTTTAAATCATTCATACCAGATATAAAATATGTTATAATCATATAATAACACATATATAATTACATCTTAAGTATTCATCACCAAAATCATATACAGAGAGTTTGAAATTGGGTTTGTTGAAAAAAATAAACTAACGTAATTAAAACTTGGGATGAAGAATTATACCCTTGCTAACTCTGTTTAATGATGATATGGGCTTTAGAATCTATAACACTTCTTCTTCAACTCTCAATTTACTCTCAAATTTCTTCTCACTTTTCTCTCTAAAGTTCTCTGATATTTTGTAATATAAAAATAGAAGACTGATGAATAAGATATATGTATAGTGTGTATATAATATTACGTATAGTTAATAGTCGTGGGTTATGGGTCGTCAGTTAATTCCATAGTGGGTTAATTGGCTCCAACCCCCACTAAGGCTTTGTTTAGCTAGCTCCTTCATTCCTCCTTTTCACTTAATTTAATAAACTCTTATTATATAGTTTAATAATGTTACACCTATTAATCATTTAATCTTATTTAAATCAATTAAATAAAATAGAATAATTTCACATTAAATCACCTAGTCACATAATTAAAATTCTCATTTATTAATTATGTCACATCATTAAATCTCTAATTAATTATTAAATTAATTAGATTAACATCATGCTTATTAAATAATTCGTTTAATCAAATAGGCTCAATTAAATACATACTTTGAATATAAAAATTATCCACATTAATTTAACTAATGTAACACATATAATTAAATTAATCTACCACAATTCTATCAATTAATTATTCAACTCAATAATTAAATCATCGAAAAACCTTTATTTATTTCAATAAATATTCACATTAAAAACGACTTGGGGTTAACCGTTATCCATGATTTGAATCATTACTCTTCGATCCATATCGAATTGGGGTTAACCGCTCTGCACAGAGTAATTCCAAACTCGATGTTGGATTCTCCCAATTGCTGTCCAAAAAGTGAAATCCATGTCGTCTATTTTGGCCTTCATGGATCGGACGTCTCTTTCTAAAATATCAACGCGTCGTGCGGCTTTTACCCATGCATCCTCCTTTCTCATTCGTTCAGTTGTTTCTTCTTTCATCAGAATTTTGACAATTACATTCTCAGCTTCCAGCTCTAATAACATATGCTCTGCCAGAGAGAGCTTCTATTCAAGCCTAGCATATAGAGTAGCAAAATTTTGAATTGATGTATCCCTTTGTTCCACGGCCGCCTGCCGTTCTTCACCTTGCTCTTCTAACTCATGAATACGATTTTACAGTTCTACATTCCGATCATAAAATTATCCTAATAAATCTTCCTCAGGTTCATCTTCTTCCTCACTCTCAGCTGTTACTTCTGCGACTAGCTCGGGTGCAACTATTAATTCTTTAATCACTACATAGATAACTACTGCTAAAAGTAAGACTACTAGTAGCGGTGCCTCAATGGTCTCAAATGCTCCATTGGTTAAATGTTTCGATGTCATTCTCAAATACTGCCATAAAACAAGGGTTAATTAAACAAATTAACATATCACATGTTAACCCTATGCTTCGACTGACCAATTAAATACCACATAAGCTTAGGTAGGACATACTAGCGAAGGATTTACTTGTCTCTCCCCTCCTAGTTCTATTCCTCGATCTTCGCCAAAGATCATATCCCTAAGCTCTAATACCAACTGTGACGCCCCCAGGATAGGTCCAATCAACCCAATCCATTTTGAGTTGCCAAACACATGGTATAGAATCTAAATACAAACTTTTATATCAAAAGGTCATGAGCAGGACGACTATACAAGCTATGAGTGTCAATACAAATTGTATATAATACGAAATATAAACACTCAAATTCAGGCCTCAATAGTTACAATTATTTTCACACTATTATACAAAAATAGTGAGGACTACTACTGCTCTAACTCTTCCCATCACTCTATTTCCCGACTAGTCCCTGCAACATTCTCATTTTCTGAAGAGGACAATAGATGAAAAGGGTGAGCTCAACTAGCCCAGTAAAGAATATTATGACTAAGATAATGCAGAATAAATTATCGTTAATCTTTAACAAATCAGATAAAATATTATGGACTGCAAGTTTTAGATCAACAACTGTAGCGAAATAAACAATACATCAAAAGAGTTAAGTAGGAAATAATGTCTACTATCTTCCATGATTTAAAAGTCTATAATTAATATTTTATCCCTGTAACATCAATTAATATATATCTTAAATCAAATATTCATCTTTGCACTACGGCCAAAGATATTCATTTGTATCACCGATTGGTTATGTTCATCTCAATACCGGTCCATCTTTACACTACGGGCCAAAGATATTCATCAGGTAATCATTCATCTTTGCACTATAGGGCAAAATATTCTTTTGTATCACTATTTAAGACTGAAAATGATGAAAAATATTTTAAAGAACGAATCTAGTGAGATAAAGGACAAAAATTAGGGATTCGTAATTTAGTTTATTCAAGTTCAAAAATACTCCATAATAATCATTTGTAGAGCAAAATTCAAGAATGAAGATCAAAACTTGGATCCAATCAAAGATAGGAACCATAATAGCCAACTTGGACAAAGAAAGAAAAATTTAATTTTTCTATGAATAGTACCGTATTCGTGAATAGTGTACTATTCATGAATAGTGCCGTATACGTGAATAGTAATCTCAATATAAAAAGGTAAAAATTTTATAATAAAATTCATACCAATATTTCGGTATAATGATATTAAAAGAAATAACATCATTTACGAAGAAAATAACATCCCTTACCTCAAAAAAATAGTACTTCTGATTGGAATATCAGATAATGTTGAAGGAAACTTGCACTGTATAGCAACACTCAAAGTATTTAAATACTCACAAAAATACGCTCGATATTATAGAGAGAAAACTTCTGATTCTGGTGTGATTTTCAATTCTAACCAAAGCACCATATTTATAGGAAAATGTTTAGAACGCCAAAGCAGAAAATTTAATAAAATAATATATTTATAAAAAAAATTCCACACACCTCTGTGACCATTTCATCAGCCCACACAAGTGGGGCCCATCATCAAAAAAACATTTTTATTAAAAAAACATTTATAACCCCAAAAATTAATTATTCTGGAACTTCAATAATTCATAATAAATAGCCCTTTTATCAGAAAAATACGAATCTTATGTGCATTTAATAGGAAATTTAATTCTCTACAACTTTGTAGAAGAATTTTTTTCCAAATTCTAAACGAAAAATTACCGAAATCTACATACGGATGATTTTTCACACCTCCATTCCAACAAAATACTGATAAAAACACATCAGCACTAATTCCTTCATTTATATCCACATAAAATAAATATTTCTTATCATATAAATCAATAATTAATTATTCAAAAATAATATTACAGAACTACAATATTGACAACTAGGTCGTTCCTAGGAAAGAGGGGACTTTCCGATAAGGATTTCTCCTTACTGGCGCCCAATTAAATAACCTCTCCTAGACAGAACTTTCTTAGACATTGCCAATAATTTTATTTAATAATATTATTCAAATAATATAAATTATTGATCTGATAATGGAAAATACTGTGCAGTGACAATTATTGAAACAACAATAATATAAAATACTGTGCAATACCGTGTGCTACTGTGCAACGACACTTATTACTTTATTTTTAACCTTCGGGTATTCCAACAGTGTTAACGGTAACAACTACGCCGTTATTTTAAAAAATTCATTCATGTCGCTTTCTTCATCCGACAGTTTTTCGTTATAGGGCCCACAAATGGCTGCGCCATTGTACGAATATTCCCCGACAGCAAGAATATTCCACGACCAACTGAATATTCCCCGACAATAATGAATATTTTATAACCACTTGCTTATTTTAAAATATTTGCGCATTTTATCCATAACTTACCACGTTAATCAAATCAACCCCTTACTATTCAAAATAATATATAGAGGAAATTCAATTTTATTCATAAAAAATTGGGGTCTTACACTTTGTGGCTGATAAAAGTCACACTTGTAAGATGTAAAAAATAATGTAATTATCATAATTTACAATGAACGAGGTTTTAAGGTAATAGATTATGGGATTTCGCAGATGTATGTTGCTATATTTAGTTATATAATTATGTATGTTTGGGATGAGTAGTACCGTGATGCACGAAACTTGGGTTTGAAAAATAGCCCGGATTTTGGTGCGTTACAAGGCACGTAGGTTTGAGCAAGGTTTGAACCCTTACTTTACAACAAAATATATATGTTTTAGATTGACTTGTTTGGGACGATTCTGGAGTAGGCTATAATAGCCGATGAAGGAAGCAAAGCGTTGAGCCAAATAAATCAGAAAGGAAAGAACAAGAAAGGTGAAGGAGGACATAAAGTAGAAGGAAGCAATAAGAGAAAATGGAGCAGAAATTCTGAAGATACGTCAAGAGGCTCAAAGAAGTGGGTCAAAGCTTGAAAGAACTGTGGGAAAATATATAAGGGTTTATGTAAAAAAAGAAAGAAGATGTGTTATAATTGTGGGCAAGAGGGACATATCCCTCCTAATTGCCCCAATCAAACGAAAGGTGTGTGTTTTAATGGATCGATAAATCATCAGGTGAAAAATTATCAGAAGAAAGGGACATGGGCAGGAAGTGGAAGTAAGGGAAAGTGCTGGTAAATTAGCATTAAAAAAATGCTGAAGCAACTGCACGTGGAACTTGAAAAAGAAAAAAAAGATGATGAATTTCTTTTATCTATATCTTTTTTGATGTAACCTTATAGTAATGATTCAGGGGACGAAATCTTTATAAGGAGGGAAAATGTAGCAACCCGAAAGATTTTATAGCCTTGTAATTAGGTTTTCGATATTTATATCTAATAAAATAAAATTTTGTGGATATTATTACGTGTTAATGTGATTTTATGTGTTTAAAGGTCGTATTATGACCTAGATTATGTGTGTTAGTGAATATGTTTGTTTTGGAGTCGTAGTAAGAAAATAAAATTTTTCGAGCAAAAACGTAAATTTACGCAAAAAAGAATTTTTCATTTTTTTTCAAAATTTCGAATTACTCCATAGCGTTTATTCGGGGGTTAGAGACATAATCTCTAATAAAATTTACGAAAGAGCAAAATTGACTTTTTGCTAATCGGACGAGTTACGAAAGATAACTAGAAATAAACTAAGTTTGGTTTAATCAATCCTATGGTTGAGTCTATTGTTTTTATAGCTTGGCTAGGGTTGAGCCTATGGTTTGCATAAAGTTGAGCCTAAGGTTTGTGTGGCTTAGCTAGGGTTGAGCCAAGGAAGTTTAGAGTTAAGCCAAGTAAGCCTAAGGTTAAAACTTAAAAACTCGGAGCCAAAGTTGAAGCTATAACCTTTATAGAAGCCAAATTCCAACTTACTATATTTGTAAGTTATCTCTTGGAAGCTATCATCATTTCCCCCACTAACTAACCATGATAAGTAACCTTGGTTAGCTTAACTTTATAAGTGGTTAGGTTAACTTAGGGGATAGTTTGTAAGGTTGGTAAAGTGAAGGGGATTGACCATTGCCAACTTGAGTTGGTTGACCAACTTGTAAGCAATGCAAAGTGGGTTTAATATATACAAATCCATCATCCAACACTTATTAAATTTCATTTCATTTTTATCCTAAGTAAGAAAAGAGAAAGCAAGAGTTTGAGAGCTCAAGAAAGAAAGAGAGAGAGAGAGAGTCAGGGTAGAGGAAGAAAAAGAAGAGTAAGAAACTTAAAGTTAGCAAGATTAAGTAAAGATGAAAAGCATCAAGATGTAACTTTAAAACTTTAACTCTTAACTAAAAGTAGTATTCCCCTAAACCAATCACATTGGATGTGATGAGCATTTACTTTGTAATCTTGTTCATTTATTAATAAAAGAATTTATTTAATATAGAGACATTCTTTATCCATGTTTAATTGGTTGAATTAAATAATTGAGATAAACTCATAGTTTTGGAGCAATACTTTTAGAATCATGATATTGATCATGCTAATGAGATCTAAATGCAACATAACTCAAAACTAAAATATTTATAATCGTTGGATCACTAATGTGGGGTTACTGATTCCAGATAGATTAATACATATTATGCTTGCTCTGTTGAAGAGTGTGATTGATCTCATAATCATTTGTGTGGAAACAATAAATCAAGTATTTTATGTGATTATTATAGAATAAGTTCACTGAACGTGACTCATTTAAAGGAGCCCTAATTGAGTTTTAGTTTTTGTTAATAGGAGTTTCTATAGTGACAATAGTACAAGTGATCCTTGGACTTGACATC
This sequence comes from Panax stipuleanatus, assembly GCA_020205555.1. Classification (NCBI taxonomy): domain Eukaryota; kingdom Viridiplantae; phylum Streptophyta; class Magnoliopsida; order Apiales; family Araliaceae; genus Panax; species Panax stipuleanatus. Next base: position 82,446,259 of record CM035120.1, on the reverse strand, counting down.
ATCATAGTATCTTGTGTATATTGAGTTATACTTTGTCATATTCCTTAATACTTCAGAGTATGTTATCGGGTATGTTCAAGTATAATAAAGTGTACATGGAGGTAGTTGAATGATCAACAAAGGATCTATCCACTTTCAGTAAAAGGAGAAAATGTCCTATGTGATTCGATAAGTGACAACTTGTAAATCTCTAGCAAGGGTTGAGTGGACATTAACTAGAATTGTGCATTTTAGAATTAAAATACATATAATCAAATAAATAAAACTTGACAGTAATTTCATATTTTATATTTGATTGGGACATTATATGGTTTAATGATTGAATTGTACGGTAACTATTTACGGAATAGGTTCTTTGTGATTAAACATTGATTTCATATTATCCGGATGGTCATTATACATTAATGTAAGGTGTTAATCATAATGTAAAATAAATATTATGTGTTTATATTTGAATTAAATGAGTTTAAATTATTATACATAATATTAGAATGGTTCTAATTTATTTATTTTACAACTGGCTTAATATTGAACCTAAAGGGTTACACCATAAAAAAATATAATTTTAGAAGTTATTGGCTTAATAATAATTAATTAAGTATATTTAATTTATTAGTGAAATAAATTAAATGACTTAATATTTATAATTAAGTATTTGGAGGAATACTAATTATAAATTCATAAGAGGAGTCTTATTATTTTTATTTTTATTTAGTCCCTTATTAGATTGGGAATTAAATTAAAACTCTAAGTCCTAAAATGTTTAGGAGAGATGGTTAGTCTATAAATAAGAGGAGTTTTATTATGGATAGACTAATTGTGATGACCCGATAATTCAGATAGCCTTGAAATTAGGTTTTTGGATAAGAATTGTGATGCCCCCAAATTCGGGTACTTTCAACCCACGGATATGGTGTTACATGGTGCTAATAAATATACATTTATTCAACTAAAAACTACATCAATATGAATAAGTTTACTAAATTCTTATTACAATAATAATTATAATCCCTTCCCAAGTTCTTGATAACCATTACATCCTTCATTGTCATAGTATAAATTCAGACAAAAGTCATACTATTCTATTATAGGATAACTACTTATCCAACTTGGCTTTGCCTTTATCTTTATCGGATCCTTCGGTCCGTTCGTTCTCAGCTGCAATCATATATTTTAGCAAGAAGTGAGTATAAATAGCCCAACAAGTCTAACAGTATATATATATATATATATATATATATATATATTGCAACAATAAAATCAAGAATCATATGATTTATCTTCTATAACCGAACGAATAGTTATGAAGTACTATGAATAATCAAAATAGCACTTTCCATTTCTTTAAAATAATTTCGATAGACATATAGTCACTTAAGAATTCTAAGTTTGCCAAAGTCCATGAACACTCTCTTTAGTTTTCATTCATGAAAAGGACAACCCGACACTAAGATCGTAAGTCTAATATAACTTACGAGCACTTCTAAGTGATCAACCTATAATACTCTTTTTGATCAACACTCGTTCATTAAACGTATTTACGCATAAGTTTTGGCAAACTCACGTGCTCGTCGATGTACGACGTAAAATACCTTTGTTTACTCATACTCAGACTTACCTTTGAATTCGTACCAAAGCAATTGGCATAAGATAACATTAACAACAATAGTGTCTTGACAGATTTGTAAATAAACCTACAAAACATTGTAAACATCGTCTAGTCGAGTTAAGATTGGCATCAACTCTTTCTCAAACAATTCATGCATAATATAACATGAGTTACAAAACTTGGCTAACAAGAAGGTCAGACAAGAGTTAGAAGAACTTGCCTTTAAGCGCTTTCTACCTTAAACTCAACTTTTCTTGGTCTTTATAGGTTCTACATAATATAATCATGTAGCACACCAATTAACTACCAAATAATTACACATTATTTATACCAACTTCTTTCTCTTCTATAACTTATTACACTAATAACATTCGTTAAGTTATTTAACATTCATTACGACTTAATAACATCTAAACGTCATAAACCACCATTTTTTGTTCATCGTCTAAGTATCACGATAACTATAACCTTAACTGGTTGGTTAATTCGAATACAGTTTCCCCGGACTACCAAATACTGGGCACTGTATAGCGATTACATAAGTTTTACATTCATATTTTATCATCCTCGTACCACATCTAGCTATTACATACCATATAATATTAAAATATTCATTAAACCCGAATACGATTTACGATTAACGTTTACGCATTTTACATTTCTCATGTTATAACTTTTAATTCATATTTAATTACAAAACTCATAGTTATACACATCGTTTAGGATGTTTCTCTTCGTGTATATTAAGTATATACTTACCCCTCAATTACCATACATAAAGATAGATAAACAAAAGCTCGTGTAGAAAAAATTTTAATTAAGGGTGCTGTGGCGTCAGTTCCTGTGTTAAATTGGACGCTGCGGCGCCCCTGGCAGTACTTGAGCCTCCAGGAAGGCACTGCGGCGGGCCCTACAGATCTTTAAGCTGCGTTGCGGCACCTCTTTTAATTCCTTGAATTTGTTTTCTAAGTCTTAAGGAATTTTGACACGCTCACTTCCCGAACTCGTAACTCGTTCATTATAACTCGAAACGAGTTCATTCAATAGTCGTTTTCTCACATTTCTTACATACTTCAATTTCCTCATGGATAGAATAAGTTTTTGAATCCGTTAACGAGGGTTTCTATTGGTTCAAATTTCAATGTTAGTTCATTTTACGTTCTTCAATCGTTCGTCCGTAATTTGTTCATTGAATATCTTAATTCGTCCATTCTCGAGCCTATTATTCATAAACTCCGTGTTCTTGAATATGCTCACAAAACCCTAGCTTTCTAGGTTTTTATTAACATTCCATTATCGTCCGAAAATCCTAGTTAACTATGATTTCAACGATTAACATCTTTTACCATAAATTTCGCCAAACCTTAGTTACACGAGATTTTTACTCAGTTTCGAATGGAACAAATCCATCACTTATTCATCTAACACCATAACCAAGTAATAAGCATTTAACTTATACACGATGATTTTAAACTTGTCCATCAACAACAAGCTCTAAATTTTATGCGTTCTTCATTTGTGTGCTTAATCATTCGATTATAATTCTCACTTAAACATGGCTTATTAATGTTTTAGTCCACTAATATCCACCTTATTACTTTGGACAATACATACACCTCCATTTCTACATTTCTTTAATATTAAAGAAGGAAAAGAGATGAAAGTTTATTGTTTAAGTGTTTTACCTCTTGAGTTCTTCGCTTTGTTACTTCGTTCTTGATTTATTAAGCTTCTTCTTCCCTCGTAATATCCAAGTGTCTCTCTCTCCCAATATATGCTTGAGTGTTGGTGATTTAACAAACCACAAATGAACAAAATAGCTAGACTTTTATAGAATTTACAAAGTGGGGGTAGTTTGGTCATTTAGACAAACCTCCTCCTATTCACACCTTCTTTACAAGGCTTCTCAAGGAAGCCAAGGCCTTTATGGCCGGCTATGTCACCCCAATGGGGCCCCACATGGGTTTTCCCATGTGTTTTACCCACCCGTTCGATAAAAAGTTCGAACCACGGGTTCGGTTCTTGGTTCGGGCTTAGGTTTTATTCAATTTCGGGCCTAACTTAACTTTGAGCTTAAATTAAATATTACTTGGGACTTGATTAAATTATCATTGGGCCAACCTCTTGATTCAATTGGGCTTGGAAAAGTCCAAGTCCAATAGTTAAATAGTCAATCTTGACTTTTGTTGACAAAGTATTTGACTTTACGTATTCTTACCGTATAATTCTCGTATTCTTTTTGTATTTACTTCGTATAATATTCGTATCATACGTCGTATTAAGCTTCGTATTATACTCGTACAATACTTGGTATTATACTCGTATTCTTCCCCTATAATAATATTTCTCATTATACTTAATCTTTCCTTCTTAGAATTCACTTTCCCTAACAATTGAATTCATAAGTACGCAGGCTAAAATTTTGTATGCCGTAACTGAATTATTATTGGATAATCCATCTTTCCTCATAATTCTAACATTACACGTTTCTCAAAAATTCAAAATTAATTCCCAAGCAGTTTTGGATGTATAGTGATTTTGCAGAAATTTCTCGAAAAACTTTTATTTTCTTCTTGGAAATTCAAATCATTTATTTCTAGCATATTACCAGAATCTTACGATCATACGATACTTCCAGGCTTTGGAATGACCTTTAAACTCCTTACTCGTAAATAATAAACATATTTCTTATTTATTCAATATAATCATATACCAATTAATTCACATAATAATCTGATTTTCTTGGTGTTTACATTCTTCCCCCTTATAAGGATTCTGTCCCTAGAATCTCAATACAAGTAAAGCAAATAAATGGGGAAAATTTTTCTTTATTTTATCTTTGAGTTCCCACGTTGCTTCTTCAGCATTGTGGTTCCTCCATACTACCTTTGCTGAAGGTATTACCATATTTCTTAAGACTTGTTCCTTCTTATCAATAATCTGAATCGAAAGTTCTTCGTACGTTAGGTCTTTCTTAACCTGAATAGGTTCATATTTTATTACGTGTTTATAGTCTAGTTTATAAGGATGTAATACTGACACGTGAAACACATTATGTATATGCTCCAATTTTAGAGGTAAAGCTATTACATAAGCTACTTCTCCTACTCTCCTTAAGATCTCAAATGGTCCTATAAACCTCGTGCTCAACTTTTCCTTCTTCCCAAAGTGTATTTTTCCTTTCTAAGGTGATACCTTCAGAAACACATACAAATCGACTTCAAACTCCCTCTTCTCATGATGAGGATCCGTATATTTCTTTTGTCTATCTTGAGCCGCTACTGTGACACCCGCAAATTCGGGTCTCTAGAACCTCAGACTTGGTACGTTACGGTACTTCATCTTCATACATATTCTATAAACTAATGCGGAATATATAAATATAAATTATTTATTTCACATAATTCTATAACATTTCTCAAGGTCTATTAACCTTAACTGAATACATACCTTAAGTAACTTAAAAGGTTTACAACATCATTTGCATATGATAACTAGATAGTTATGAATGCGTAATAATCTATTCTTGGAATTTGCTTTTACCTCTGTCTTTCTTCGAGCCTTCGTCTTAATCTGAAATTTGTTATCATGATATAGCAAGGGTGAGCAACTACTTTGCCCAACAAGATTAAATACAACAAAGATATATCATGATTGAAGAAAAGTGTGACAACCAGGAAAATCGAATTGTCCAGAAATTAAGATTAAAGAATTTATAATTAATAAAATGAGTTTTATTGATTATAATCTGTGTTATGTGTTCATTAATCATTCTATGACATAGGATGATTAGAAATGGGGAGGATTCTGGCTACGAGCTGGAATGAACGAGTATGAATTTTCAAGACAAAAATAAAAGGTTTTCGGGAATAAAAATATTCTAAGAAAAAGACGAAATAAGCACTATTCATGTGTTGAAACTCTAAGGGTTAGGGTTTGAACACTAAGCCTTTCTGGGAGAACGAGATGTCAGAATGACATTCTGTCGAAAGATTTGACGGTAATATACCGTGAAAAGTTAAGTTAGCCAATAAAAGTTTTTCTTGAAAAACGCATAGAAATCAGACGAACGGAAAACGACGAAAAGTACTATTATGTACTTTTCATTCGTTTGACTACGTTAGGGGAAAACATGAAGGAAAACGCTTAACGTCAAAATGTTTGTTTCAATTTTTTGGAGATACGAAGAACGCGTAAAAGTTATTCGGTAGAAGAAAGACGGAATATTCAAAAATATTTGAATTCCGAGAAAGTCAGTTTTTCTGACTTTCGGACGAATTCTGAAAGACAGAACACGATGCTTCCAAGGGAAGCCTCGTGAATAGTAAGGAGGTTGGTTAAGGAGGTGGGAATAGTAGCTTTTGGGCCTAAAAGACTATTTTGACCCTCATCTTGCAAGGCTTATAAAAGGAAGCCTTAGCTTCATTATTTCACCAACAACTTTGAGAGAGAGAGAGAGAGAGAGAAAGCTTGAGAGCTTGAAGAAAAGGAAGAAGAAAGAGAAAAAGCATGGATGCTCGTACCAAGGAAGATCGAGAAATAGAAAGGCTAGCGAATCGCCAACTTTATCTAAAGGAATAAGAATAAAAAAGAAAGGTGATCAAAAACCTAACTTCTAAGTAATTTTTCTTTAAGAAAATAAGAATAAAAGATGTTAAAAGTTGTTAGTGGACGATCCGGATGAGTTATATGAACTCTCCAATGTTATAAGGATGAATAATCAAACTTATAACGTTAAAATGTGAGAAAACGTAAAATCATAATCATAATATTGATTAAAAATGAAGAACGAACGAAGAACACAAAGAACTCAATAATTGAAAACCATCGTAAGTTAGATGCTTATAATGTAGGGTTTTCGGCACGTAAACGCAGTGGAAATTAAAAAATTTTGAAGCCCTAAAACAGGATCCATGCGAAAACATATTAATTCAGAGGTTAAGATATGTTTTACCGATTATTCAAGCCTGAAAGGAGACGATGGAGATTCTGGAACTGCTTCGAATCCTCAACGCAATCCAACGGAACTGCGCCTCTACGGTATCCACACGAACGTCCCGCGAATCGTCACACGATCTGCAGCAAGGAAAGCTGCGGTAGTAGCCGCCAAGGATCTGGACTTTTCAAAAATTTTCTCTCTAGTCTCTCTCTAAGAGCGGCTAGGGTTTTGATATCGATGATACCTTAAACGGCTGATATATCATATGTATAGCAGTTAAAGGAATTAACCAAAACCTAATCCAATTAGAAATATAAAATCCAAATTTATATATATTTATATATTATATCTTAATTAAGTCTTACTTAATTAATATACATATATATATATATATACAAATTATCCTATTAATTTAAATTCATAATTTAAATACTATCAATCATATTGATATATTTAAATCCATACAATTTAAATTAATTCCTCTTTTAATTACGTTCTAAGTGTGTGACCCTATAGGTTATTATTATGTTGGCAATAATTTTAAAATCATATTATAAAATTATAAACAGTGAGCGGCATCTAGTAATGCATCACTGCTACCCAAATAATAATAAGATCGGTGATTCGATACAACCTTTTCGTGACCAATGTTTCAATGTAATTTAATCCTTTTAACCTTGACATCCTAGATTAAACTCGAGGCATGGAATGTGTCATCCTCTTCATAATTTAATCTGAGTTTTCTTGATCGATGAGTAGACTATATGAAACAAATCACTATTTGAGCATGGCCATGCATTTCATAGTCCTACTCAATCAAGAGGCCTATGGATATCACCCCTAATATATAGGAGGGTTAAATTCCATCTAGATCACTCATATTCCTCACACGATTCATGATATACCCAATAATCACCTTTATCGTCCACCTATTAAAGGTGGCCTTTGATGATATCAAAGTACATAAATTCTCGTGTAGTAATATAGTGATTTCAGGTCGGAGGATCATTACATCATTGTCACTATGAGAATTGCTTATGACACTTTGCATAATGCTCCACGTAGAATTCTCATGGTGGGTCTGCCCAGTACATTGTTCTCTAACATGTACCTATGCATTGACTCAATATCTCATATATTTATGACCAATGAGATTTGGCCATCAGTCAATCCACATACTAGTCTCAATGTATCATTGTTGTCCCATTAACAATGACACTCGACTAGGGACATTTAAGAGTAATGATACTAATTGTAACTATATGATCTCATGTTCAAGTCACGTACTTGAAGCCATATAATTTGTATCACTATTCTAAGGACTTTTATTATGTTAACATTTATATAATGTAGTAAATAAAACCATAATAAAATAATTTATTTATTCAATCAAATATAATATCAAAAATATTTAAGCAATTACATCAAAGAATTAGCCTCTAGGGCATAAACTCTAACAGTCTCCCACTTGCACTAGAGCCAATCACTCATGTATCTAATACCCATGGAACTAGTGTGACTTTCGTACTTATGCTGCGACAAAGCTTTGGTCAGTGGATCTGCAACATTATCATCTGTTGGCACTCTGCTTATATGTACATCTCCTCTATCAATGATTTCACGGATGAGATGGTACCACCTAAGTATATGCTTGGATGGTTGGTGAGATCTGGGTTCCTTAGCCTGTGCAATGGCTCCATTATTATCACAGTATAGCTCAACCGGATCAACAATGGTTGGAACAACACCAAGTTCAGTGACGAACTTTTTAATCCATACAGCCTCCTTGGCCGCACTAGAAGCAGCAATATACTCAGCCTCTGTTGTAGAATCGGCTACTGTCTCTTGCTTCGAACTTTTCCAGCTAACAGCACCACCATTAAGGCAAAACACAAAACCTGACTGAGACTTATAGTCATCTGTGTCAGTCTGGAAACTAGCATCTGTGTAACCATTTACTGTCAGTTCGTCTTCACCTCCATATACCAAGAATGAATCCTTAGTCCTTTTCAGGTACTTGAGGATATTCTTGACTGCTGTCCAGTGACCTTCACCTGGATTCGACTGGTATCTGCTCGTCATGCTCAAAGCATACGAGACATCCGGACGAGTACATATCATTGCATACATGATAGATCCAATTGCCGAAGCATAAGGGATCTTTCTCATAAGCTCCTCATCATCATGTGATTTAGGACATTGGGCCTTAGAGATCTTAACACCGTGAGACATGGGTAAGTGTCCTCTTTTTGCCTCTTGCATGCTGAACCGTTTCAGCACTTTATCAATATATGTACTTTGACTTAGGCCGAGCATTTTTCTCGATCTATCTCGATAGATCTTGATACCTAAAATGTAAGTTGCATCGCCCAAATCTTTCATGGAGAAACATTTTCCTAACCATGTTTTTACAGCCTGTAAGGAAGGAATGTCATTCCCAATAATTAATATGTCGTCAACATATAATACCAGGAATACAATGTGACTCCCACTAACCTTCTTATATACACAAGGTTCATCTTCATTTTTTATAAAGCCAAACTCTTTGACTGCTTCATCAAATCGAAGATTCCAACTCCGAGAGGCTTGCTTCAATCCATAAATGGATCGCTGCAGCTTACATACCTTTCCAGCATCCTTTGGATTGGCAAAACCCTCAGGTTGTGTCATATACACATCCTCAAGGAGATTTCCGTTAAGGAAAGCAGTTTTGACATCCATCTGCCAGATTTCATAATCATAAAAGGCTGCAATAGCAAGTAAGATCCTGATGGATTTAACCATTGCCACTGGAGAGAAGGTTTCATCATAATCAACACCTTGAACTTGTTTGAAACCTTTTGCTACCAGTCGACCTTTATAGGTTTGTACATTACCATCCATGTCGGTTTTCTTCTTGAAAACCCACTTGCACCCGATTGGTCTTACCCCTTCGGGTGGATCAACCCAAGTCCATACTTGGTTAGTATACATGGAGTCCATCTCAGATTTCATGGCTTCAAGCCATCTCTCAGATGGTCCATTCATAGCTTCTTGGTAGGAAGCAGGTTCATCATGATCTATGAGCATCACATCGCCGTTTTGAGTCACAAGAAATCCATAATATCTCTCGGGCTCTTGGCGTGTCCTACCAGATCTACGAATGCCTCGTGTAATTTGAGCAGGTTCACTTTTCACAATATCTTGTGGTTCCTTCTCATGTTCCAACTCAGGTTCAATGATATTTTGTGGTTCTCGAACTTCTTCGAGTTCTACTTTCCTCCCACTGTTTCCTTTAGAGACAAATTCTCTTTCTAGAAAAATACCAGTTCGAGCAACAAATACTTTGTTCTCAGAAGGTTTGTAGAAATAATACCCTTTTGTTTCCTTTGGGTATCCCACAAAATTACATTTGTCAGATTTGGGTCCGAGCTTGTCAGAAGCCAGACGTTTTACAAACTCCTCGCAACCCCAAATCTTCATGAACGACATACTAGGACGTTTCCCAGTCCACATCTCATATGGTGTCTTATGAACCGTCTTTGTAGGAACACGGTTAAGTGTGAATGCAGCTGTCTCTAGGGCATGACCCCAGAAGCTTATTGGAAGATCTGCATGACTCATCATCGATCGTACCATGTCCAACAAGGTGCGATTCCTCCTCTCAGACACACCATTCCATTGTGGTGTTCCAGGTGGAGTGAGCTGTGATATAATACCACACTCCTTTAGAAGGTCATCAAAGTCTTGGCTTAAGTATTCACCTCCTCGATCGGATCGAAGGGCTTTTATGCTTTTGCCAAATTGGTTTTGAACTTCATTCTTGAATTCCTTGAACTCTTCAAAGGATTCGGATTTGTGTCTCATAAGATACACATATCCATATCTACTGAAGTCGTCAGTAAATGTAATGAAGTAATAAAACCCACCTCTTGCTAACGAACTCATGGGTCCGCATACATCACTATGTATAAGTCCCAATACATCGCTAGCCCGTTCACTGTGTCCAGTGAAAGGGGCTTTAGTCATCTTGCCTAATAAACAAGACTCGCATGTCTCATATGATTCAAAATCAAATGAATCCAAAAACCCATCTTTATGGAGTTTGGATATGCGTTTCTCATTTATATGGCCTAAACGACAGTGCTAAAGATATGTCGGATTTGAATCATTTGATTTAAATCGTTTTGTATTTATGTTATAGATAGGCATTTCTAAATTAAGAATATAAAGACCATTAAACAATTGTGCAACACCATAACATATTTCATTTAAGTAAAATGAACAACTGTTGTTCTTTATTAAAAATGAAAAACCTTTCTTGTCCAAACAAGAAACAGAAATAATGTTTTTGCTCATAGCAGGCACATAATAACAATCCTCTAATTCTAATACTAGCCCAGTGGGCAAAAATAAATGATAAGTTCCTACGGCTAGTGCAGCAACTTTTGCTCCATTCCCAACTCGTAGGTCAACCTCGCCTTTCGCCAAAGTCCTACTCCTTCGGAGTTCCTGCACATTAACACAAATGTGAGAACCACATCCAGTATCTGATAGTAGTGTGCATACAAGTCAATCATTTATGATGATAAAGCACGTACTTTATAAACAATCTTATTTATTTATTAATAAAATATTCATTTATTAAAGGCATTTAATTATCTACATGTTGCTGTTTTTATAATATGTAAATAACCCATAGTTTTAAGCAATGCTTTTAGAATCATGATGATGATCATGCTAATGAGATCTAAATTCTTAGAAAGTTTTAAAACTAAAAAAGTTCCCAATCGTGGGATTACTAAAAAAGGGGATTAGTAAATCCGGATAGATTGGTACATATGTTGCTTGCTCATTGGATGAGGATGATTGATCTCATGATCATTTGTGTGAAGACACTAAAGCAAGTATGTAGGTGCTTATTGGAGAATAAGTTCACTGAACGTGATTCGCTATGGAATACCTAATGGAGATTTACTCGCCTGTCAATAGGAATTCCTAATGTGATAGTAGTACAAGTGATCCTTGGACTTGAGATCATCATAGTATCTTGTATATAACAAATTATACTTTGACTTATTCCTTAAGACCTTTTAAGGCATATATAGGGTATGCTTGGGTATAATGAGTTACATATGGAGATAATGAATGATCAATAAAGAATCTACCACCTCTAGTAAAAGAGGAGATATGTCCTATGTGATTCGTTAAATGACAACCCAGGAATCCTTGGCCAAGGTGAAATGAAATTAGAAAGGAGTTTCTAATTTGCATTATTTGGAGTTGTGCATTTTCTAATCGAAATACATATAATTAAATAAAATAAGACTTGACAGTAAATCCATGTCTTATATTTAATTGGGACATTGTATGGTGGAAGGATTGAATTGTATAGTAACTATTTACTCACAGGTTCTTTTTGATTAATGTTGAAATCTATATTTTCTGGAAAGTCGTTGATCGCTAGGGAGGCTTATCCCTATTGTAGAATAAATATTATTTATTTAAATAGATTATTAGTTTAATTTATTTATTTAAATAAGATTAAAATTGTTTTAATTGATTTATTCACAACCGGTTTAATATGGAGAACCTAAAGGGTCACACCATAAAAGGAAGAATAATTATTTAAGAAGGTAATGGCATAATCGTAATAATACATTAAGTATAATTAATTTAATCTATGGTGATAGAATAAATTAAATAGCTTAATGTTTATTATTTAATATTTTGGAAATATTAAATATAAATTAATAAGAGGAGTCTTATTAATATTATTACAATTATTATTATTTTAATTTCTAAAGGAGTTTAGTAATTAATTTAATATTTAGTACTCTCATTTATTCCTAATAAGATTAGGAGACAAATTAATTAAATGAATTTAATTAATTATTCCCATGTGGTGGGAAGCCTAAATTAATTAAAGGAGTTTAATTAATTAAAAGAAATCCCATGTCTAATAGGATTAGAAGGATTGACCAATGTCTATATAAGAGAAGTCTTATAATAGATATTAGATTGATGTAATTCCAATTGTTGGAGAGTACTCCTTTTCTATAGAGGATAGAAAACTAAGGTTAAGCCAAACACCCTCCTTCTTGATAATTCATCTTCCTTGGTGGATCACCTCTAGAGGCCAAACACTTGGGTGGCTAACGTTGATCAAAGGAAGGAATCTAACCCGGAAATTAAAGGAGATCACGAAGAACAAGGAGTTGAACTAGTACCTGTGGAAGCTTCGTTCTACAAGGGTATGATTCCATAACTTCTTATTTATCGTTTTAAATTAATAATTTGCATAAAGGATGATCCGGGTAATGGTTTTGTAGAAATTTTTTAAACTATGATATACCATGCTTCCGCTAATTTTTGCAATTTGATTGCGTCACGATTTCGTACAAACCCAACAGTATCTAATACCCATGATGTAGAAGTGGACAAATTGACTTCTATAACATATATACCTGAATCAGAAGTCATACTTCCTTTCTTTTTCTTCAGTTCTTCCAAATAAGCATGACAATTCCTCTTCCAGTGTCCAGATTTTCCACAGAAGTGACAATCACCTTCTTTAGCCACCCCACCTTTAGGTTTTAAAGCCTGTTTGGTTTTGGGATTGGGTTTGGCAGATTTAGATCCTATCTTCTTCTTGCCTTTCCCCATTCCCTTAGCATTCCCCTTTTGCACCATCATTATGGGAGCGGGTCCTGTCTTTTTCATGTTGTTCTCGGCAGTTCTTAACATGCTCAACAACTCAGTAAGTGGTTTCTCAATTTCATTCATGAGGTAATTCATAACAAATTGAGAGTAGCTGCTGTTCAAAGATTGCAAAACAAGATCAGTTTGGGCTTCCGGAGTAATCGGAAAACCCAACCTACCAAGGTACTCAATATACCCAATCATTTTCAGCACATGTGGACCAACTGGATCACGTTCACCCATCTTGCAGTGATACAACGCCTTGCTTGTATCATACCTCTCCTGTCGAGTATGCCCTTCGAACAATTTCTTGAGATGCTCAATCATCTCATAAGCATCCATTAACTCATGTTGCTTCTGAAGCTCAGAGTTCATAGGTGCTAGCATGAGACAAATCACGTCCAGAGCATCATCTTGATGCTTCTTATAAGCATTATGCTCTACACGTGGTGCAGTGTTAGCTGGTGCAGTGTTAGCTGGTGCTGCAGGAATGGGCCCATCAAGGATATATAGCTTGCGCTCCTGTTTGAGGACAATCCTCAAGTTCCTATGCCAGTCTAGGAAATTAACTCCACTCAGTTTTTCCTTCTCAAGGACTGATCGTAGTGAAAGACTATTTGTGTTGTTGTTTGCCATTGATATCTACAATTTATAAGTGCAAAAATAATAAGTCAAATTGCAGAATTTTGATATTATGTAATTGATAATAGTACATTCAAAATATACCTCCTACTATTTTATTCAAATTAATAGCCCTCACCATTAATTCGGAAAGCATTTTTCAATTAAATCTTTCTAGTGAGCTAAGATCCATATTTCATTATGCCTTAAGTTAGCTTTGGCTATTCTCTCAAAACATAATTATTTAGGTAGACAACCCTTTGTCAATTATATCATATATAACTCTTAGATAGTTTGGTGAACAACATTTATTTCTAGTCCATCTAATGGTACCTACTAAACTCTATGCCTCTAAGTCCACAATCCTATTGTGATAACTTAGTTAAGTTTGGCCCAATGATTTTAACAGTTTGGATATCACAATTATCCTATCGCATCTTATCAAGATAAATGGGGTACTTTACTTTGGCAAACCTACATCCATCGGTCAAGGTCTTGATGAGTGTTATTCATTGGAAGGCATCTGATTTAGACTTAATAATTTTATGAGGGATTTTAATAATTAATTTAGATCTCACCAATTTTAATCTTATTAAACATGCACATTATTTATCATATCATATCGTATACAAGCATAAATAAAGTGCAAAATTAAATGTGTCACAGTTATGGCCCCAACCCTATGCCAATCTTTTCAAGCTAATGAAAAGATTGAAGGTCAGTCTAAGGTGGTAAAAGGTCTTCAAAAAGTAGCTTCCTTGGACCTTCCTCATGCATGTGTCTCCTCTCCATCATCATCTTGTCATCTTGATAGGTTACAATTGTACATTACATGACATAAAGAAACCTCGAGTTACATTCGAGGGGATTTAGATGAGAAGAGAATATTACATCAGAATTTATAGAAAGGCACGACATGCAAGTCGTATTTCAAAACCAAAACCACTAACCTATGGGTCAAAAGGGCCATAACTGTGCACCATGCATATCACAATAAGCACATGACACAATTTATATAATTAAAGAAAACTATATAAAAAATATTGGGGTCACGACCATCGTGTGCTACTACGGGGGAGTCCAAGGGGGGGGCTCCCCCCCTGGCGGTGGTCCGGCTGACCGATCAGCCAGCGGGTGGTCTCGCTGCCCAGTCAGCGAGCGGGGCCGGGGGCAGCGCCCTGGGAAAAAATTTTGAACTACAATCTGTATTGTAGAATTTTTCATACAAATCTCTGAAACAATTCCAGAATCATATACAATCCACTAACACACTCATACTAACAATACACCCAGAACATATCATATATGTCCAGTTTCGATTAATCATATTAAATCGAATCTTCATGTTTCTAATCCAATTAGAACAGAAGTTGAATTGTTATTCCACCTTCTAGGATACAATTATCAGAACATCATATACATGCATATATATTACAGATTTCCAGAATACGCATACATGCAGAATATCATATTTCCAATTTCAGATCGGTAAACATGCATCATCATATATCATATATAACGAATAAAATTAAAACACGTAATCTAAATTAATCGTTTCGCAAGTAGCTCTGATACCACTGTAGGGTTTTCGGCACGTAAACGCAGCGGAAATTAAAAAATTTTGAAACCCTAAAACAGGATCCATGCGAAAACATATTAATTCAGAGGTTAAGATATGTTTTACCGATTATTCAAGCCTGAAAGGAGACGATGGAGATTCTGGAACTGCTTCGAATCCTCAACGCAATCCAACGGAACTGCGCCTCTACGGTATCCACACGAACGTCCCGCGAATCGTCACACGATCTGCAGCAAGGAAAGCTGCGGTACTAGCCGCCAAGGATCTGGACTTTTCGAAATTTTTCTCTCTAGTCTCTCTCTAAGAGCGGCTAGGGTTTTGATATCGATGATACCTTAAACGGCTGATATATCATATGTATAGCAGTTAAAGGAATTAACCAAAACCTAATCCAATTAGAAATATAAAATCTGAATTTATATATATTTATATATTATATCTTAATTAAGTCTTACTTAATTAATATACATATATATATATATATACAAATTATCCTATTAATTTAAATTCATAATTTAAATACTATCAATCATATTGATATATTTAAATCCATACAATTTAAATTAATTCTCTTTTAATTACGTTCTAAGTGTGTGACCCTATAGGTTATTATTATGTTGGCAATAATTTTAAAATCATATTATAAAATTATAAACAGTGAGCGGCATCTAGTAATGCATCACTGCTACCCAAATAATAATCAGATCGGTGATTCGATACAACCTTTTCGTGACCAATGTTTCAATGTAATTTAATCCTTTTAACCTTGACATCCTAGATTAAACTCGAGGCATGGAATGTGTCATCCTCTTCATAATTTAATCTGAGTTTTCTTGATCGATGAGTAGACTGTATGAAACAAATCACTATTTGAGCATGGCCATGCATTTCATAGTCCTACTCAATCAAGAGGCCTATGGATATCACCCCTAATATATAGGAGGGTTAAATTCCATCTAGATCACTCATATTCCTCACACGATTCATGATATACCCAATAATCACCTTTATCGTCCACCTATTAAAGGTGGCCTTTGATGATATCAAAGTACATAAATTCTCGTGTAGTAATATAGTGATTTCAGGTCGGAGGATCATTACATCATTGTCACTATGAGAATTGCTTATGACACTTTGCATAATGCTCCACGTAGAATTCTCATGGTGGGTCTGCCCAGTACATTGTTCTCTAACATGTACCTATGCATTGACTCAATATCTCATATATTTATGACCAATGAGATTTAGCCATCAGTCAATCCACATACTAGTCTCAATGTATCATTGTTGTCCCATTAACAATGACACTCGACTAGGGACATTTAAGAGTAATGATACTAATTGTAACTATATGATCTCATGTTCAAGTCACGTACTTGAAGCCATATAATTTGTATCACTATTCTAAGGACTTTTATTATGTTAACATTTATATAACGCAGTAAATAAAACCATAATAAAATAATTTATTTATTCAATCAAATATAATATCAAAAATATTTAAGCAATTACATCAAAGAATTAGCCTCTAGGGCATAAACTCTAACATATAATGGGTGAGAAACATAGAGGAACAACCAATGGATTGATTCCATTTGGTTTGAAGTAAAAATAACGAGAAACAAAGATTCGGCGAAAGTTTACGCTATTAGACGTTAATCGTCGAAATTATAATTTTCCCGGAATAGAAGTCAAAAGTTGTCATGTGTTTTTCAATTTCATCACGTATAATAAGGTAAATAAGACTTGTGAGAGCAAGAACAAACCAATTCGGACTTAAAACAAAGAATTGAGTGTCAAACGTTCACAAACGTTTAACGAAAACGTAAAAATGGACGAAACGGTGAATTTTTAGTCAACGGATTCAAAAATAAATTCTGACTGGATGGAATAGTAAAAAGTAAGATATGTGAACTATTGGCATTATAACTAGCCAATTCCGAGTTATAACGATCGCATTATGGGCTCGGGAATTTCAGAATTTGAAAACTTAAAAAAAAATTCAATGGAACAGGGCAGGCATCTCAGTGCCGCCCATGCCTTAAAAGCTGGAGCAGCAGTGGGCCCGAGAGAACTTCTCTGCAGGTGCAGCACCGTAGCGCCGGTGTAGAGTGTTAAGTATGGCTTCGCAACTCCAGTAAGGGAGATGGCCATTGCATGCTCAGTGCCGCAGCGCGACCAAGACAAAGAGAACCGGCACTGCAGCGCCGGTGCAGGGGAAAAACCAGTGAAGAGCTTTTTAATGCTCAACACTTAGGGAATGTGTACGGAATGATAGTGAACCTATAATTCACATAATGTAACCTTTAAACAAGTGATTTAAACCTTAAGTAAAGGTTTAATGAGAGTAAGAGACGAGTAACATAAACGCAGGATACATGTACGATTCTCGTGAACCGTATCGGCGTTGAGTGAACGTTCTAAGTATACATTGGTTGTATAACTTAGACGTTAACGAATGTTGGCATAGTAAGCTATAATAAGCCTTAACGAACGGTAATAAGAGAATGAAGAATAACGTATAACGTTGAAAAGCCGAGTTAATGGTAATAACTTGAATAAACGTTCCGAGTCGAATGGATTGGACATTGTAAGAAATGTAAGGAAGATTAACTTAACTAACATTATAGTTATAATGGTTCAAATAAGTTAAGTCTAAAATGGTAATGCAGTCGTAATCTATAAAGGTCGATATATAGTATCTGATCTAAACGATTCCATCAGAGAGCGACGGTATATACGAACTAGCAACCGATCTAACTCACTGTGAAGGACAGTGTAGACGAGACGAGAAAATAGTTTGTTGGTTGTTTGTGGGAAACCACTCAGTGTACTATATTTGAATACTGTTAGAGACTCGATGTATGCTAAGAATAATGTTATTGAAAGAATAGAAGAATGGAAGTAAAGTTAGTCGTGTAAACGTAGTTTACAAGAACGCGAACCATAAGAAGTAAAGTGAAGTTAAGCTAATGCTTTAGTCATGTATTTGACTAATTGGTATATGTGTTTCCTATATACTTTATAGGGATTGTGATGAACGATAAGGCGTAAGCAGTACGCAATGCTAAGGCAAGTTTCTGAACTTCGTTCATACTTTAAGATGAATGCAAGTTTCCTGAATTCATTCATATTCTGTTATGAATGCTAGTTTCTTAAACTTTCCCAGATGTTGAACTTGGGAAGTTTGACCTATGTACAAGTGTGTGATATTTGTATAAGGTGATAGTATGTATGAGGCCTTGTGCCACAATGTTAACACTTTGGTGTTTCTATGAGATGAACTGTTCTGTGATCGAACTGTTCTTGTTAAGTCTGTGCTATTGATTCTAGCCAGACATAATGTGTATAAAAATGGTAGAAGGATAGAGGTATGACAAAGTAAATATAATATATGTTTAAAATGATAGGAATCAGAACGTATTCCTATTATTTGAGCTGCTTCATAACCATTGTTCGGTTATTGAAGTCTTAAAAGAATTTTAATTCTTAAGTTGCTAATATTCAACTACTATGACTTACTGAGCAATTGAATGCTCACACTTTCTTTAAATAAAAACATTTTTAGCGAACGACGGTAGTATGTATTAAAGGACCTTGTGAAGATCAAGAAGATTGATGTCCTTCTGTGGTGAGATGCTATGGTTGCGAGTACCATTAGCGTCGCAAGATGAAGTGTTGTTCATGTTATGAACAAGCGTGAAGATCAAGCCAAGAATTTTAGAATAGTTAGTTAAAACTATTCTGTAAATATGGTGACTAGTTAAGTGACGACTGTAAGATGATAAGAATAATGTAAGTATAATTATTTTTAATGAATGAAGATTTTTAAGGTAATAGAACTTGGGAAATGAATGGATATATCATTAGTCTTCAGGATATAATGATGTATGTAGGGAAAGAGAAGTACTCGTAATGTACGGAATTCAGGTGTTAAGATAGACCGAATTTCGGGGCATCACAAGTTGGTATCAGAGTTGATAGGTTATAAACCTTCGGTATGAATACCTTAGGCTATAATCTGAGAGGGAAGGATAAGAAAATCGTTGAGATAAATAATTAAGGAAAGATCTCTACGTGATCTCGTTAAATTGTAAGAACAGGTTTCCTGTTAAACGATGGATGAGTTATAGCTAAGGCTATAATGGACAGGTACTGTGAGTAGTACGAGGAGAAGAACTCGGAAGAGTTGTAAGGTATACGAATTAAAGAAAATTTGTAGTAAGTCAAGAGAGAGTTAGAGGGTTATAGATTTTAATTGAGGACTCATGTGATAGCTGAGTTGTACAAACCTTTGTATGGGCTGGGGTTTTGTGCTTGGTCTAACAACTACTTAGTTTATCACATTGATAATCATTGAAATGTTGATGACGCGCTATCTATATGTATATGACGAGAAGGCGAATCTTTTCTCATGTGTATATTGGATAGTAGAATGTACTAAGATAGGTGCGAGTTCTTAAAACTCATACTTATGAAAAGTTTGTGACTCATAGTTATATGCTATATTTTTGAGCCCTGAACGTATGGATAGTCCTTGATTTATTCTTGGATTACATACTTCGAAGATAAGTTCTTAAACGCATACGGTTGTGAAAAGTTCCTAAACATATAAAGTGTGGTAAGTTGATGAATTATACTATGGTATAGGAAGGCTAGACTGAAAACAAGTTATTTTCAATACAAGTAGCATTTAAAGTGCTAAAGGTGCTGAAGAAGTTAAGATTTTCGCAAGTATGACAATGAAATAAGAAGAAGGAAGTAGAAAATTTCAAGTCTTCTAGCTATGCTAGATTTCAAAGTTATTGACATCGTGCTGATGTGTATATTTTTGAAAAGGAAATATTAGTTTCAACTTCGGGAAACCAATAGATTTTGAAAAGAACCATTCTTTGTATGTCTATGTTAATCATTTTGGCTATACAAAGTTTGATTTGAATTATCAAAATGAATGTTATATCATCAGTGCATTTGATGCATAGATGGTAAAAAGACAGAGTTATTAATACATTTGAACATACTCTAAAGTGTACGGTACGATGTAAAATGACGAAGTCCTCAACGTACTCTGCAGTGTACAGTATCATGACGTCATTAAACGTTTTGAGTTATGATGAAAGAATTTAAAGAAGTAGTCGATATCAATTGATTTGACTAAACGAATGGTTCAAGTTGATATCCAATTCATTGGTATGGTCTAAGTTATTTGATTTGGCTGGACAAATGGTATCTCATGTTTAAAAGAAATTGAGCTTTTTTGAGAAGTTATGCTAAACCAAATTATTTTGGTGCAGAATCTTAATACTTAAGTCTAAGGAGAACTCACCTCTAAATGAGGTTGTACAATAGGTTGATCACCTAACGTACCAGAAGAGGTAGTTTACTTTCTTTGTGATTGTAAACAGGCCGACAAAGAGGTAGTTTACATTCTTTGTGATTGTAAACAGGCCGACAAAGAGGTAGTTTACTTTCTTTGTGATTGTAAACAGGCCGAAAAAGAGGTAGTTCACATTCTTCGTGATTGTAAACAGGCCGACAAAGGAATTGGTTTTCGACAAATATCGATAAATCAAGTTCAAAGAGTTCATGGTCTTTATGACCCCTCAGTAATGTATGAAAAGTTATAAAGAAATCTTTATATTCCTAGTCCTTCGTTCAACTTCATAATTCATTTGTAGTTGTGAAGATTCTTGAATGAAGGGAATATGAGAACTTCTTGGAAGAGAAGTTGAGAAGCATAGTATGTTAAAGGAATCCTTATATTCCTCGTTATTCATTCTACTTCATAATTTTTGATAAATTATGGAGACTCTGGAATGTTTGAAAGATGAGAACTTCCTCGAAGAGGAGGTGAGAGATGATTATGTTAAAAAATTTAGAGACGGAATTTATAGAAGAAGGGGTGAATGTGATATCCCGAGAGATTAGATTTATAGTTGTTATGATGTTTATCATCTGATGATTATAACAGATAATGATCCTTGCGGGAAAGGATGTAGATGAGTTAATGAGAAGGAATGATTAGGTAAATACCTAATTGAAATGATATGTTGTGTTTTTCAACAAAAATAAGAAGAAGTATGATTAACTCTTCGTTGAAGGGTTGTAAGGATAGAGCATCCGGGTATGGATGTGGTTTGAGAAATTCCGAGGATGAAATTTTTATAAGGAGGGAAGAATGTGACAACCCAAAAAATCGGATTATCCAGAAATTAAGATTAAAGAATTTATAATTAAGAAAATGAATTTTATTGATTATAGTTTGTGTTATGTGTTCATTAATCATTCTATGACATAGGATGATTAGAAATGGGGAGGATTCTGGCTACGAGCTGGAATGAACGAACATGAATTTTCAAGACGAAAATAAAAGATTTTTGAGAATAAAAATATTTCTGAGAAAAAGACGACACGGGCACTATTCATGTGTTGAAACCCTGAGGGTTAGGGTTTGAACCCTAAGCCTTTTTGGGAGAACGGGATGTCGGAATGATATTTTGTCGAAAGATTTGACGGTAATATACAGTGAAAAGTTAAGTTAGCCGATAAAAGTTCTTCTCGAAAAATGAGCAAAAATTGGACGAACGAAAAACGACGAAAAGTACTGTTATGTACTTTTCATTCGTTTGACTAAGTTAGGGGAAAACGTGAAGGAAAACGCTTAACGTCAAAAAGTGTTTTTTAGTTTTTCGAAGTTACAAAGAACGCGTAAAAGTTATTCGGTAGATATGGGAGTTATCTAAAAGAAAAGAAAAGAGATGAAGAAAAAAAGAAAAAAATTGAAAAAGGAAAAAATATGTGAATAAACACCGTGACTCGTTTAGTTCCGTGGCCTTTGATACTCTAGTAAGTACGCCCTAAGAGATGTTTCTACACCCAGTGCCCTAAAGCCATCTGGCTTGGGAGTCGTTGGTCGAAAGCTCGCGACACGGGTATCACTGAATAGCCTAAGGGAAATAGATATTGCACAGTCATGAGTAGAGTAGAAGTACGGGAAAACGAGCAAAATCCCCCCGTAAATGAATAAAGATAGAAAAGTTTCCCATATTGACTTCTGACTTGGTTGATGTTAAGTCTTAGTTAAATTATATTGTTTACATAATTTCTTGAGTTAAAGCTTTGTTTTCTTTCTAGGACGCCTATTATTTGATATATTTAAACTGTAGTTGGTATTATGGTTGCCAAGCACACACAAACTACATCGATAATAACAAGCATTGATTGATAGATTGGTTTGAACTGTTGATATGTTTTGGTTGGATTTGCTATTTATATCTGTTGTGATTTCTCTGAGGCAATACTTTTTAGCTGTATACTATCTGAAAGTTGTATTCATATTCATTTTAGTTAGTTGCATCTGCATTGTTTGCCTGAGGACAAGCAAAGTCTTAAGTTTGGGGGTGTTTGATGAGTTGGTTTTATACCTACGAATCAATGACCTTTATAGCTTGATTCCTTGCCACTTCAAGTAGTTTTAGTATTATTTTAATCTGTTTTTGTATTGTTGATTGCAGGAAGCAGAATGGATGGAAACGAGGACTTAGTAGAAATTTTCAGCATATTTGAGCCAGTACACCCACCAGGGCGAGCCTTCATAGGCTAAATTACCCGTCGGGGCGGGCGTATGCAAGGCTAAACACCCGCTGGGGCGGGGGTACACGACAGATATGAAGGTTTCCTTGTTTGATTGAGATTCTGGAGGAACAAAGATGGAGTGCTTGGCTCGTGATTAGGAGGATATATAATGCTAACAGAGGGGTAAATATGTGAGATTCCTGGACATTAACAAACCTAATCTGTGGGAGTTGACACGTAAGGAGGATTAAAGTAAGGCGAAGCACGACGAACGCATGGCGAGATTGAAGACGAGTAGCTATAAATTTTAGATTATATTTTCTCTCTTCATCTATACTTTGTATTCAGGATGTTATTTACTTTGTGGATGATGGTTTTTACTTTGTCTATGATGAACTAAATTGCTATTTAAGTCTACAATGGATCTTATTATATAACTAAGAATTGACATGCTTTCACTTTAGCTTATTGAGATTATTATCAGATTATTTGCTATGGTTTGCGCTTAATTTATGTTATTGCTTAATCACCAATTACTTGTTATTCCATATGAACTCGATAGATGATATATGGAATTGGAACTGGCTATAGTGATGTATGTTTGTGATTTCTACAGTTAGTTAGATTTTATAATTCATGTGTAGGATAGAGATATCTATACATCATGCGTAATCTAAAGAGAACTTGATATTAAACCTTTTTCAATTATAATTCACATAAAGATATACTGAGTTAGTTAATTAAGGTGTCTTGCTTAATTCTGTCAATTGTGGATTTGAGTAAGTATGGATGTAATGCATTGAGAGATGGTTATATCTACTTTTGTGTTCTTGGTTAATAATCTGGAATAATTGCATTTAGTTAAAAGGAAGTATGACATTCGAAGTGAAACAATAAGTGAAGTCGTAGGCTTAATTCTCTGAAAACTTGTTAAATTCCTCGATAGTGTTAGTTATAGGTTAAGTGGTAGTTTTACATAAATATCATCATTTAATCATTGGTTTAATAAAATTGAGATAGTATAAAATTTAATCATTGGTTTAATAAAATTGAGATAGTATAAAATTGGTAATTGTTAGGATAAATTATAATTAGTGTCTCTGTGGGATCGATACTTTTCTTATCATTATATTACTTGTTGATCACGTATACTTGCGTGTTGTGCGTATTAGATTTTACCTAATAGTTATATGAACTCTTCGATGTTATAAGGATGAATCATCAAACTTATAACATTAAAATGCGAGAAAATGTAAAATCATAATAATAATATTGATTAAAAACAAAGAACGAACGAAGAACGAACGAAAAACACGAAGAACACGAAGAATGCAGTAATTAAAAACCATCATAAGTTAGATGCTTATGATGGGTGAGAAACATTGAGGAACAACCAATGTATTGATTCCATTTGGTTTTAAGTAAAAATAACGAGAAACGAAGATTCGGCGGAAGTTTACGCGATTAGACGTTAATCGTCGAAATCGTAATATTCCCGGAATAGAAGTCAAAAGTCGTCGTGTGAGTCAAAAATGATGGTTTTTGATTTTATCACGTATAACTAGGTAAATAAAACTTGCGAGAGCAAGAACGAACCAATTCGGACTTAAAACGAAGAATTGAGCGTCGAACGTTAACGAACGTTTAACGAAAATGTAAAAATGGACGAAACGGTGAATTTTCCGTCAACGGATTCAAAAATGAATTCTGACTGGATGGAATCGTAGAATGTAAGATATGTGAACTAGTGGATTTAGAACGAGCCAATTCTGAGTTATAACGATCGCGTTATGGGCTCAAAAATTTTAGAATTTGAAAACTTAGAAAAAATTTCAATGGAACAGGACTGGCGCTGCAGCACCGCCCATGCCTTAAGAGCTGGCGCCGCAGCGACTGCCCAGGAGAACTTCTCTGCAGGTGCAGCGCCGCAGTACCGGTGTAGAGTGTTAAGTATGGTGCCGCAGCACCAGTAAGGGAGATGGCCACTGCATGCCCAACGCCGCTGTGCGGCCAAGATAAAGGGAACCAGCGCAACAGCGCCGGTGTAGGGGAAAACCAGTGAACAGCTTTTTAATGCTCAACACTTGGGGAATGTGTACGGAATGATAGTGATCCTATCATTCACATAATATAACACTTAAACAAGTGATTTAAACCTTAAGTAGAGGTTGAATGAGAGTAAGAGACGAGTAACATGAATGCAGTATACGTGTACGATTCTTATGAACTGTATCGGCGTTGAGTGAACGTTCTAAGTATACATTGGTTGTATATGACTTAGACGTTAACGAATTTTGGCATAGTAAGCTGTAATAAGCCGTAAAGAACTGTCATAAGAGAATGAAGAATAACGTATAACGTTGAAAAGGCGAGTTAATGGTAATTACTTGAATAAACGTTCTGAGTCGAATGGACCGGACGTTGTAAGAAATGTAAGGAAGATTAACTTAACTAACATTATAGTTATAATTATTCGGATAAGTTAAGTCTAAAACGGTAATGCAGTCATAGTCTATAATGGTCGAGATATAGTATCTGAGCCAAACAATTTCGTCAGAGAGCGACGGTATATAAGAATAAGCAACCGATTTAACTCATTGTGAAAGACAGTGTATACGAGACGGGAAACTAGTTTGTTGGTCGTTTATGGGAAACCACTCAACGTACTATATTTGACTACTGTTAGAGACTTGATCTATGCTAAGAATAATGTTATTGAAAAAATAGAAGAATTGAAGTAAAGTTGGTCGCGTAAACGTAGTTTACAAGAACGCGAACCATAAGAAGTAAAGTGAAGTTAAGCTAATGCTTAAGTCATGTATTTGACTAATTGATATATGTGTTTCCTATATGCTTTATAGGGATTATGATGAACGATAAGGCGTAAGTAGTACGCAACGCTAATGCAAGTTTCTGAACTTCGTTCATACTTTAATATGAATGTAAGTTTCCTGACTTCATTCATATTCTGTTATGAATGCTAGTTTCTTAAACTTTCCCAGATGTTGAACTTGGGAGGTTTGACCTATATACAAGTGTGTGATATTTGTACAAGGTGATAGTATGTATGAGGTCGTGTGCCACAATGTTAACACTTCGGTGTTTCTATAAGATGAACTACTTTGTGATCGAACTGTTCTTGTTAAGTCTGTGCTATTGATTCTAGCCAGACATAATGTGTATGAAAAAGGTAGAAGGATAGAGGTATGACAAAGTAAATGTAATGTATGTGTACAATGATAGAAATCAGAACATATTCCTATTATTTGAGCTGCTTCATAACCATTGTTCGATTATTGAAGTCTTAAAAGAATTTTGATTCTGAAGTTGCTAATATTCAACTACTATGACTTGCTGAGCAATTAAATGCTCACACTTGCTTTAAATAAAAATATTTTCAGCGAACGACGGTAATATGTATTAAAGGACCTTGTGAAGATCAAGAAGATCGATGTCCTGCTGTGGTGAGATGTTATGGTTCCAAGTACCATTAGCGTTGCAAGATGAAGTGTTGTTCATGTTATAAACAAGCGTGAAGATCAAGCCAAGAATTTTAGAATAGTTAGTTAAAACTATTCTGTAAATATGGTGACTAGTTAAGTGACGACTATAAGATGATAAGAATAATGTAAGTATCATTATTTTTAATGAATGAAGATTTTTAAGGTAATAGAACCTGAGAAATGAATGGATATATCAATAGTCTTCAGGATATAATGATGTATGTAGGGAAAGAGAAGTACTCATAACGTATGGAATTCGGGTGTGAAGATAGACCGGATTTCGGGGCGTCACAGAAAGTATAAGCTTTCAAGTTTTCAACAATATAATAATTATGAAAAAGCATGAATCATAATGTCAATAATTGAATGACTGAATCAATAATGTTTAATGTCAACAAGGACTATGAACAACTTTAACTGAACCTTATGGTAATGAAGGTGATCAGCCTTTCATACCTGATGAACATATGCAACATCCACTAAGTGCGAATCAATAATCAGTATAGACGTGAATAATCAACAATAATTATTCACTAACATGCTTTGAAAAAAATAACTCAAGTTTGAGTTACAGAACTTGCATGTACCGTCGATTACTGCTACGCAATCTAATTTAATCTCTTTATTTAAAAGATCAATCAATTATAAGATTGATCTTTCAATTATCATAACATACTTTATCTCACAATACTATTACTTTATAAGTAAATTATCTAACATTTAACCCCATAGTCAAATATTAAATAACACCTTAACAACATAGGTATTCACAATTCTAAACCTAGCACACATCGAGTTTTTAACAGTGTTCAATACAGTATACTGAGTGGTTTCCCACTAACAACCAACAAACTAGTTTTCCGTCTCATCTACACTGTATTTCACAGAGAGTTAGATCGGTTGCTAGTTCGTATATACCTTCGCTCCCTGAAGGAATCGTTTAGCCCAGATACTATACATCAACCATTAAAGAGTACGACTACACCACTACTTTATCATATAACTTGTAAATTAATACTTAATCTTTCATTTTATAAGTTCTTCTTTATAATTCAGTAAGTCGAATACCTAATCCAATAACCTAGATTCAAACTGAATTTCAATTTAGTAAACTATTTTCTAATCTAGCAGACTGGATTCAACTGACCTCCAATCCAGTAAGCCTAGATTCAAACTGACATCCAATCCAGCAAGCCTGGATTCAAACTGTCCTGCAATCCAACAACCTGGATTCACTAATCCTTCAATCCAGCAACCTGGATTCATTAATCCTTCAATCCAGCAACCTGGATTCATTAATCTTTCAATCCATCATACTATACATTCAACAAGGCATATTGAATGTCAAATCAATAACATAACTCTTCTTTTAAACTATCATTTAATATTATTAATTATGTAATAATATTCAAATCATTTACTAAGACTTTAAATCAATGATTTAATAACACTTTAATCTAAATGTTATCAATCACTTCATAATATCTTAATATAATATTATTAATCTTTTAATAATATTTTAATCTTTTATTAAACTTATAAATAATTTATTTTAATTGTTTAATCTTTACTAATTTATTTATTTAACAACCATACAAGGCCATAAACATAATATCTCATCAACACTGACCAAAACACCCTTCAAAAATCTGCATATAGCATATCTAGGGTTTTCAAGCAATAAAATCTTATTTTTCATATTTTTAACATTACACAATTAATTTAATTTATTTATTTATAACTAAATTATTTCTATAAAAAATATCAAATTATCTTATTATTTTTTAATCTTTTTGGAAACATATATACATATATTCCATACACAAAAATAATTTTCTAAAAATTTTTAATTTCCTTTAGTATTTTTTAAAAGTCCGTTTTTAGTTTGTAACTTAAGAAAATTAGCTATATCATGCTCAACTCTAATAATTCCCAACTCTTGAAAAAAATTTACACGTATTAACATGAACTTTCGGTTTAAATTTCGTGGCCATCGGAGTTCTAGAACTCCAGTTATAGTAGTTTTCGTCAGAAAAACCCAAATATTGAAATGACCATAACTCGGTCAATTTAAGTCGGAATAAGCTCATCTTTGGACATGAGATACTTTATATCATATATTTACATGCCCCAAAATGTTTCAATTTATTTCATTCATTAAGTTGCCGAATCTACCCATGGAAAGGTTTGCACATATTATTTTTCTGTTTTTTCAAGATTTTGCCTACTTTTCTAAAAACAGTCCATACAAAAATTTACAAATCCTTTTTCAGTGATTCTACTTGGATATGTTAGAAGACTCATAGATCTAACTCCAAAGATTGACCACACTCAAGCATTCGAAATAAAATGAGAGATATGATCGTTTGAATTTTATGTTTCGTTTTCTCAAAAATCTAATTTTCTAACCATTGTGTTTTGTAAGAAAACTTTCATTATCTCTTGATTAATCAAACATTAACACACATAATACATCCTAATACCTCCTATATTCATGGATCTTCAATGATCCATGATTTATTTTATCAAACCCTAATCATAACCAAGCAAAACACAATCTAAACTAAGAAATTAAAAGGCTAGATTAGAAAACTTTTAAACCTTCTATGCTTGGATGATGGATGATCTTCCTTGGTAGTTTGGCTTACTAGATCTTCTCCTTCTTAGCCTCTTCTAAAATGTTGCCTCCCCCTTCCATTCCCTCTCAAGATCTCAAGTTTTTCTTTAAGGTTTTGGGTGAAAGTTATGGAGAAACCCATGGTTTCTTCTTTCTCTTCTTTCCTCTTCTTTCTTTTTCCTCTCTCCTCTTTTTTTCCCTCTCTAATGGTTTCCATGGCCTCCAATTTCTCTCTCTTCTCCTCTTGGTGGACGGATGAGGGGTGAAAATAAAGAGGAAAATGTTCCTTTCTCTTTCCTTCCCTTTCGTTTAACGAAATTGGAAATTAAAGAAAGAGAGAGAGTGGTAGGGATTAGATGGGAGTAGGTGGGAGTGGTTGGGCATTGTTGGGGGAGTTGGTGTCTGCCCATATGCTGAATTTCCAGCAAATTTTGGTCAAAATGGGTCATACTTTTATTTTCTCGATTTACGTGTTTAATCCCATTTTTGACTTTTGGACCTGATAATTCAAATTTTTGAGTTTATAGTCAATTCTTACTAAATTCGTCTCTCCTAACATCATGGGCATATCCATTTCTTCAAATTCATATTCGAATTTTTAAGTTTGACTATTCTCCATAAAAGTCAACTGTTGCCTTTGACCAAAAAGTCAACCCCGACACATTTTGTGTTCACAGTCTAGTCTTACTAATTTTGACATTCCGGATTCAAATATACAGTCCGCGTCTCAAGATTCCACTCCTAACTCTGATTTTGACTTTTCTCCATAAAAGTCAATTGTTAACTTTGACCAAAAAGTCAACCCCGACACATTTTGTGTTTACGATCTTTTTTTGACTAAACTTGACGTTCCAGATGTAATCGAGCAGTCCGTGCTTCAAAATTCTATTCCTAACTCAAACTTTGAGTTTTAATTTGCTTCCCTTTTTATTATTATTCATATTAGCTAATCACTTATTGATTATTATTCATTTCATTTCCTATACTAGGCCAATAATCAAGCTATGTTAATTCATAACATAGTTTTATCTTGATTTTCTTATCCTCAACTTAATTCATCATATTGATTTATCTTTTCTTCTTTTAGTTATTACATTCTTCCCTTCTCACAAGGATCCCAAGTCGGAATCACTAATCATGAAACGTTCTAGTTTAGTTTACTACTCAACTCTTACGCAATTTCTCTCATCGATTAATTTTATCAAATTACCTTAACATAAGTATTACTTTACTACCTCTTTCATTTATCTTTTTCCATCCAATTCATGGACCACAATCTATTCTTAGCCCAAGTCTCATCTGACTTGCTTCGACCCATAACTACCTACTTATTCTCAGGTATAAACACCTTTATCAAATCTCTCATATCTCATACAAAAATTCTATTCTTTAACATTCTTTTATTATTGTCAGCTTGACATAATTCATTCTTTTAGTTGCAAAACTTTATGCAACTATCTTCTCACTTCTTATTCTTCAAAAATTTTATTATTCACATTTAATTCTCTTTACATTCTTTCAAATATCAAACCATATAGGTTTTTCTTAGTTTTTTTAATTAATCCTCAAATTCCTATCTAGATTTTATTCTTTAACCTATATTTTAATCATTTAAAATCTTATAAATTTTTGGGTTGTCACATTCTTCCCCCTTATAAAGATTCCGTCCCCGAAATCACTATTCACTAAAAATAAGTTTTCATTTTTACCTTTACATTTTCCTCCGATGCGGATTTTTCTTCTTCCATCACATTCTTCCATAACTTCTCTCTAATGAGTTAAAAACTTTTCATATTATGTTGAGGGGTCATATAGACCATGAACACATAGTTTTAACTGTATTCACACCAAAAAGCGGTAAATTACTAATTATGTTTACAATTACGAAGAAGGCAAACTACCCAATCGGGTACGTTAGGTGATTAACCTATTGCACCTTAGTTTTCAGAACGACTATATGCGTTCTTAGATTGGAATATTTTATTCCATTAGTATATCCCCATTTTTCGGGGTTGTTCCCCTCAGACATAGCATAAGAGTCCGTACCAAAATAATTTGGTTCGGGATAATTCTCAAAGACATACTTAAATTTTCATAAACATTTGTCTAGCTGAATCAATTAGCTTAGACGTATACAAATAATTCAAACATCACTCGAAATATTTGCATGGCCAAATTCAACTGGAAATAAATTATCTTTAAAATTCTAAAAACCATTTTATGACGTCATGATACAGCACTGTATTTACAGTCCGTTTGAGGATTTTGTCATTTTGTGACTTTGTCATACTACAACCTACCATAGTGGCTGACGATCCTTAGATTACATCCAGCACTAGGTAATTCTGCATTGATAACTCCATCATTTTTATAATCTATGCACCAATTTTAATGACACATTAATGATATATATAATATATTTTGATATTTTTCAAATCATTTGTCAAGCTGAAATAATTAGCGTAGACTCTTCTTTAAACAATTTAAAATCATTAAAAATCAATTTTGGTGTTATCACGTCGCAACAAGTAACGATGTGTTAAAGGCTCAAAGTCCATCTCCACACCCTTGTCACCATGTATTGCTGATAACAAAAATTTATTCTTATTTCTAAAGGCACATCAGTGCGAGTTTAGCTTGATGTCAAAAATTTGAAGTCTAGCATAGCTAGAAGATTTGGAATACCTATGCTTTTCCCATCAACTCCAATCTTTTACAATGATTTATTGCTTAATAATTCTATATATTTTATCACCATTAAAACTTAATACACTAAAAATCCTCAATTCTTCATCCATAACTTTTCTATACCCCATTATAGTTCATCAAACATACCATACGTTATGAGTTCAGAAACTTACCACAATAATATGAGTTTAGGAACTTATCCTAGCAATACGTAGTTCAAGAACCAATCAGGAACTATCCATACGCTTAGGGGTTTAAAAATATACCATACGATTAGGAGTCACAAACTTACCATAAGTATGAGTTTTAAGAACTCGCACCTAATCTTATATTCTCTGACTATCAAATATAAATATGAGAAAAGAATCACCTTCTCGTCATAGTATATCGATAGCGTGACACCAACACACCAATATTTTAATGATTATCAATGTGATAAACTGAGTAGTCGTTAGACCAAGAACAAAACCCCCGCCCATACATAGGTTTGTACAACTCAGCTATCACATGAGACCTCAATCGAAATCCCACATGATCCTAGCTTTCTCTTTACTCAATACGAATTTTATTTAATCCGTAACTCATCATCGACAACTCTTTTCGAGTTTTATCTTTGTACTATTTTATAGTACCCTTTTTGTGTAGCAATTCTGCTATAAAATTTTTAATCAATCGATTGATCATTTGTCCTCCTATGACCTCATCAGATCACGTTGTGACCTTTGCTTATAATTGTGTTATATTACGATTCTTTTCAATCTTATGATTGTTTTATTTTACGATCTTCTTATCTTTCCCTTTAATCATATTATATTATAATTTTACACTTTTCATCTTATAGACCTTGTCTATTTATTATCACTTTTCATAGTTATTATTGGAGTCAGGTAACTCTCGATTCTTATCTTTATAACTCTTTAAGATTCTTCTTTGAATCTTATTTATCATCTTCTTATCTTAATGATGAATTTTTTAAATTCATTTCTTATCACTTAAACTCGATCTGAGTTTATTCCTTATCCTCATCTCTGCGGTTATAGCCTAAGTAACACTACCTAAGGTTTATAACCTACAGCTTTGACTACCAACCTGTAACACCCCCAAATTCGGGTCTCTAGAACCTCAGACTTGGTACGTTACGATACTTCATCTTTGTGACGAACGAGAATTTTGTACTTTAATTCAAATATTTATTGAATTAAATAAATATTTTTGATGATTTATTTATTTAGTTATCAATGTTTTAATTATTGAGTTAAATAATTATGTGATAAAATTGTGATAGAATAATTTAATTATATGTGTTACATTGATTAAATTAATATGGAGAATTTTTATAGTTGAAAGGTGAATTTAATTGAGTTTAGTTAATTAAATGAATTATTTAATAAACATAATGTTAGTCTAATTAATTTAATAATTAATTAGATATTTAATGATTTGACATAATTAATAAATGAGAATTTTAATTATGTGATAATTTGATTTAATGAGGATTATTATATTTTATTTAATTGAAATTAAATAACATTATTTGAAGTGTGACAAATGAATTATATACTAAATAAATTAATTAAAATAATGGGAAATGAGGAATAAATGAGGACAAACAAACAAGGCCTTAGGGAGTGGAGCAGTTAATTACATAGTGGAAATTAACTGACGACCCATGACTTCTACGGTTAACTATTATACATATATTATATATTAGACCTTATATAATTACTCTATATTCATATATCATATACATATCAGAGAACTAGAGAGAATTTAGAGAGAAAGTTTGATAGAGAGATTAAAGGTTGGAGAAAACAAAGAGAGAATCCTAGTAATTTGGACAAAGAAGCAAACGGTAATTCCCTTATCTGAGTTTTTAAATTCATATTTTTAAGTTTCTCCATTAAAGCATGTTTTAAGTTCTCTGTGACTAAAGTTATCAATGATTAGTCATTATATGTGTGTATACATGTTAGTATATGATCATAACATGTTTTCTATCATGTATTCATGTTTTAAAAGAATCAATTTCATGTAGTTATGCTTTAATCAAAGTTTTAGGAGTTACAGAGTATAAAAAGTATGAAGAACACGTATATGACCATTATGTACAAAATATCATGCTTGAATTATTTATTAAACTCTAAATTGATAGTTGATTATGATTATACATGTTTAAGCGAACAAAACAAATTTTAAACGGACAGATTCGGAGTTATAACGAATCTGTAACGTTGAATTTCATCATTTCTCTCGAAACCTTGCAAAATACCAAAAATGGTGAATTTAAGTGTTTTAATTTGAGTAATTACGTGATCTAAAGTGTTAAAAAAATGTTAGAATCATTATATGATGTTCATGTGAAGTTTATACTTCATGGGAATCACTGTATTAGTTTAATTTGAATTTATTTGGCCTTCTCTACAATTTTTTGAGAACTGTAACTTAACCAACCTAGGCCACCCTCCCCAGCGGGCTCTAGACTCGCCCCAGCAGCCCCCCTACCGAACCCATACCCGCCCCAACGGGCCTAACCCCGGCCCAGCGTGTGACGCCCCCAAATCCGGGTCCCTTCGAACCTCGGATCCGGTGTAGTCACGATACTACTATCTTCAAACTATTACATCTTGTATTCATGACTTAAAAAATATAACTTCGCTTTATTACAATTTAGAATATAAATTTTTTCCATTTCCAGGATCTGTATAATGACCCCGAACTTTAATGAGTTCCGATCTTGGTCATTTACCATTCATGTCTTACATCATATTCGATGTTATAAAAATACGGAATAATTTAAACTTTTTCAATCTCCTTTGAATAAAATCTTTTTATTGATTTTATAATTTTGAATCAATTACAAATCCCTGAATCAACTATATGATATGATTCATTCTATTTGAGTTATTGTATAAACATTTACATCTCAACTCGATATCCTCTATGTATTAACTATACATCTTTACAATACGACAAGTATTAAACATCGTAAACAACTATCAAGTACAACTCCTAGAACCTAAACATGGTTCAAGCAATAATCTAAATAGTATTCTTCGTTGCAATACTATTTAACTT
Source organism: Panax stipuleanatus (assembly GCA_020205555.1). Lineage (NCBI taxonomy): Eukaryota > Viridiplantae > Streptophyta > Magnoliopsida > Apiales > Araliaceae > Panax > Panax stipuleanatus. The sequence goes on along the minus strand of CM035120.1, from coordinate 82,411,372 downwards.
TATCAATCAAGAAGCACGTAATCTTTATCGTGAGTCCTTAACCTGCAAAAATGGTTATTTGCAAGAGTGAGCTCAACCGTTCAGCAATTCTAACAGTTTTCATATATCACATAGCATATAATATCATGCTCAGTTCATGCATTCATAATCATTTAAATATACTATGCATGTTATTGCTCACATAACAGGCATATATCATCAAATATCAGCTTTCAAATATCATACATATTCCATATGCATTTCATATCAACATTCTCATAGCATAACATAATTCAACTAATAGTTATCGAATTCATATAATAAATAAGAACTGAAAGACTTTCCTGATTCGTAGTTTATTAACTACGACTTAACTGCTTAAAACTATCTGCATTTCGTGTATTCCTACACAGTTATATAATCATGGATTTACATCCATCAGTCATACATTTCATATGCTCTTAATAGAATAACAATTCGTATATCATTTTCTAATATTGGTTCCGTTTTACTCTATCTTAGGACAACCACGATGTTACCACATCATACTTTCATACTTATTCTATTGAAACCATATTGTTTCAGTCCTTAGGGTCCTTAAGGAAAAATATATAAACATAACTTAAGACCAGGCAGTTAACAAACTGCTCTTGGCAACTCTGCAACACGGCGCGGTCGCGCTGCATATAAGCTTGGGAGTGGCGCTGCCGCGTTACTCCCTGTCAGAACCAGACTTGAGATTTTCGTTGCTCAGTCTAGTCATAACATACTATACATACTATAAACATACATCAAGTAGGTTCTGTCATTTCTTCAAGTTCGTATTTCAAAGCATTTAGTTTTGAATTACATAGCTCTACGTTGAATTACTTAAATCAACAAGGCCTAACACTTCTTTTAACAACGTTTCAATGTTATAAGATTTTAAACCATGTATTGGCACTAATCAACCTTTAACACGCATGTTCATATGTATCTACCTCATTTACATAGACATAGCATAGTTCATTATTTGAAAACTTATTTTAAACCATGTTCAAATAGTCTAATTCATGCTTAGCTACATAATGAACACACTCGACACATCTAGAGGCATAATGCATCCTAGTATACATGGTTGAAAAGTCATAATACACTTCACACAATGTTCAAGACTATTAGTTCTCAAAACTTCCAAGTTTCCCCTTTAAATTCCTTTGCTCAACTAGGATCAATACGTTCAACAATTTAACGTACCAAGCTAAAAACCATCTCAAGTATCTAAAACATGCTTTGAGGTAATACTCGAATGGGGTTTTAAAACTACCTTTAAAACTCTTTAATCAAGAGTAAATATATTCGTTTAACAAGGGACTAGCTATGTTAACCATTAGTCCACATAAGGGTGCTCAATGATCCTTAATATGCATGATTATGTGCAACAACTCATCAACATATAGTTAGTATAATTTCACTTTTGAAAACTTACTTCAAAATACGCTTGGATAGGTTATATCATACTTAACAACCTTCTATATGCAATATAATTAAAACCATATTCCTAATCCATTCTCTCACATGACTAGGTCACATACTCATGTTCGAAGTGTCGAAACTTGAAAGACACAAAGTTCGTCAAGTTTCATTTTCAAAACCTCAAGTTTTCTTTTAAAAAAATCATTAATATCAAGCTAGTGCAACCATTTGGATGCAAAGCCACTGTAGGCCACAAGTCAGACTGCTAATATACCTATTTAAGTTATACACACATGCTCAGAATACCAGAAGCACAAAAATCACTTTTCATGATCTGCCCACTAGCGCGGCCGCGTTGGTTTTTATGGGGAAGTGGCGCAACCGTGCCACCTCGGTTCAGGTTCAGGATTGGTTCTGCTTCTGCAGAATTCCCATGAGCTAATTATCTAATACTTCAATGTAGCATGCTTTAGACCAACTACACTACACCATAAACATGCATATAACTCTACTATCAACTTACAATCAAGAATTCAATAATTTCTAAGAATTCTCAAATCTTGAAACTCAAGAACACAATTAAGAGTTATACCTCATTGAAGCTTGAACGGATAGAGCTTCCTCTCACAATCAGATTTCTCCCTCAAACTCTCTATATCAACTTAGCAATTATTTAGCAACTTCAATTTGTGAATATGAAACTTCAATTTATAGAGAAATCATGGACCAAATTTGGTTCTTGCACATTAAATCAAACCAATGGGATAATGAAGAAGACATTGGGCAAGAGGGGTTTGGTGGAGGGTCACTATTGAGACCACTCCCCCCTTCATCATCACCATCATTGCATAGCCATTATTGCTTTCTTGCTAGCCTTTATCAACTCTTAGCATAGACCAAGGGTCTAATACACGTGAATGAGAAAGAGTGGGACTATGAATATGGGACAAGCATTTTAAACTCAACATTTGGCAATTTTATGCATACATACTTAGGTTTATCTCATTTGAGCTTATTAAGTCAATTTCCATAACTTTATGTTACTACACCACATTAAGTTGTAGGTATACATATATATATATATATATACACACACACATGTACACCCACATTTTACAAGAATACCAATACATATAATAATGTACTTCATGTACATTTTTTTAATCCAATAATATTTTAATTGGGCCAAATGTATTTTAGTTGGGCATCCTCCACCCATTATTTTCCATAAATTTTATTATCTTCAATATACTCAAATATTATAATGATAATTAATACTTCCAATTAAATATCCTTGATTTAACTTCACTATTTATGTCACACAAGACATAATTATGTGAACTTAGTAATTAATAGTCCACAACCTTATAATAATATAATCTCATAAAATAATATTTTTCTTATCATTATACCTTATAATATGCTCATGATGTAATATCATTACATTACTTATTATATGTTCTCTTACCAACAATTTAGCAATTGAACTAACAAACTCCACACACCAATGTATTGCCTCTAATTATTGTCAAGCTATTACCCTCCTATAGTCATTACCCAAAGGGCAAAGGGGAGTTGGTGGCTAACTCCCACCAACTACTACTATTTATGTACCCTAGCCACTTGATTAACCATCATTGCTATCACATGGGCTATCATGCAAGTTTATATAACTCCAATTTTCAACATTCTAAGGGTCATGAGAGTGGTCTATTGCACCATGCTACATAATTAATTCTCACATTGTACACAAAGTTAGCATGCAAGTCTTTATACTTACATATGTGATTAAATATCTCCCTTATACATCCATATACATATATACCTATACATATATGTATACATGTAACCATCAACTTATATTATACAACATATAATCCATGTACATTTAACAATACCGATTATATTTTAATTGAGTAGTGTCACCCCACATTACTATAAGCTTTATTATTTCACTTATACTTAATCATTGAGATAATTATTATCAACAATTATTTATTTAGTTTAACCTACTATCCTTCATAAAGTACACATTAATGTACCACACATAACACATTATTACATATGTCCCTTTATGTAACTCATGTGACTACTTTCACTTTACCATATAGTTTTCTATATTATATAGTTTTCTTGAAGTGTCACACTTCATTTCATGTCATATAGATGTAGCTACTATATAACATATAATTATATATCATTGCACATATCAATTAATTCATATAATAATACTAATTAATTCTGTTAATTATTCATTCATTAAATTATTTAATGAATGCTTATTCCACCACTTTGCCACACTAGGCATATTTCACAAGCATACACTATTAAGCTTATTATCACTTCCACCGCACTTTAATATTCCTTTTAATATAAGGTTTGTGTGACACATGCACTCTAATGTAAAGCTACCTTAAATAATTATATACTTATAATATGTGTAACCTTTATGCTTAGAATAATTAAGATTTACTCTATTATTTAAATAATAGAATCTACGGTAAAATAATAACTTAAGTTATTTAGTACATTAAAATAACTTAGCTTTCTTTTATTAATTAACTCTCTCAGAAATACAATAAAAATTATGCATTTTGCTATAACATGACATAAAAATGTTTGTATCATGTTTTCTTCTAATATAGGCATTAATCATAATAAAATGACTTACTCATTTTCTCAAGATATTATTTTAATATAATATCTAAGTATTATTGAAATAATTACATATATGGCACATGTACAATTTTATATAAAAAATAGCTCATAAGTTTATTTTCTATTATGATAAATTATTCCCATCAATTTATTATATATAACAAATATGTTTTAATATATTTACCATATTAATTAATCATACCTATTACCTCATACAAAGACATATAAGGTAATATCATTATTTAAAATAACATTCCCCCTTTATTAAAATAATTTAATATTAGAAATTATTTTAATATCCTTTATTAGAAATATATAATAATTATTTCTCTTTCCTTTCTATAAATTGTGCCCAACACAATTTTTTTAATCTATACATTTAATCATTTCTCAAATATTAATTAACTCTCTAATCAATATTGATTTAAAGATATATTAGTTTAACAATGTGTGTGTGTCTATATATATATATATATATATATATATATATATATATATTAGCGTCATTCGCACATTCACATAATACCATGCCAAATAATATATATTAAGGCATTTACTATACTCATATACTCCACACATATATTAACTCACTATTTATTTAAGTGATCTTAAACCCCTTACTATATCACCATAGTTAATTAAGGCTTTAATACTCAAATTATATTATTCCATAATATAACGTCCAATTTAATTAACCAATATTTATTCTTGTTAATTAATTCCCATAATTAACTAATTCATGCTTTACTAACTCAATCTATTCTTGGACAGATTGTTCACTAATTATGACGTATATTAACCACTAATATATGTATTGTAAGTTCAGATTTCACAAACTTACTTGGAATTTTCTACAGACCGGCGCAGCTGCGCTGGTATAAGGCTTGGAAGTGGCGCAGTTGTGCCACCTCAAGTTTAGGTGCAGACAAGTTCTGCTATAGCAGAACCAAAATCTAAGTTCTTAAATACTTAGCGCACGCTTGTAAATTGCTAACTTGTTATACCAGTTAACTAATAACTTTTATTACCTCCTTCAATGACTTAGAGATTAAACTTCAAGTTCAAACTCTATTTTTCTTTAATAGTTATTCAACTATAAAATCTCATATATATAGAATTCCTTCTTATCGAACCACATACTTTAAGATATATAACACACACACACACATATATATATATATATATATATATATTCTTATTCGAACACATCTCATGCTTTAAGAACTTTATTTATTAAATTCTTATTTTATAATTTCTGAAAATTTGGGTTCTTACACAGCGGGGTGTGGGGGGTGCAGAGAAAAATAATTCTTTTTGAACCTTTTGTGTATTTTTAAGCCATAACATGATCAAGTAACCTAACCTAATGAACATGTAATACAATACTATAACATGTTGTTGACATGTATAATATAATTTGAAGTTTCATGTTAATAAACTATGTGTGAACTTGGATATTGATGCCGTAAGACTTGATTATGATTGTCTAAGAGTTCATATTATGTGGTATGCATGTTGTGATTCAGATTCACGTTATGTGGTTAGTTAACATGTTCAGATTTGTAAATCAAGTTGTTATGTTGAACTTAAGTGAGAAGTTCAACGGTTAAACGCAGTGGTAATGGAGCTAATCGATGTTGTAAACATAATGTAATGTGTAGGACGTTGAGGAAGTGAATTGTAATTATATTTGTAGCTTGTGCACGAGGCAAGTTTCCTTACCCTAACTCGATTTCAATTACGCAAGTTTCCTAATCCTTATTTTTATGTTAAGCAAGTTTCTAAACCTTACTTTTACGCTACGCAAATGTTCTAAACTCAAACCTTTATTGAGCAAGCTTTCTAAATTCAAAGTTATTCATTGAGCAAGTTTTATACTAATGTTTCTATATCAATCAAGTTCTTATCCTTATTTATTCAAGTTAAGATTTTGTATGAGATATTATAATCATTGTAAAGTATTACTTCAGTATACAATCCTTATTCAATTGTATACCCGTGAGATTCAGTATTTAAATTTGATTATCAATTGTTGTTGAACCTTGTAAGGCTAGTGAGCCCTTATTGATTCGACTAGTTCTGTAACACTCTCTTTCCGAAAAAGAAAGAGAGGTTACTCAAAACACAACAAGACTAAAGAAATACTAATAAGGCTCTAAATCACAAAAGAATAATCCAATAAATATCAAAAGGTCAACCATAATAAATGTCACACTGGCCCAAACCACAATCTAAGGTATTTATTACAACTCCAAATAAATCAATCTATCAAGTCTAAATAGAATATCCAAATCATTGGATAGAATGGAGCTCTCATCACACTTGCCCTTGATCCCCCAGATTACCTGCCGGAAGAAAAACACAGCATGAGCCAAATGCCCAGTACGGATATAGAATACAAGAATAATGAAACGAAATAACTAACTCAATTAAATGAACTGAACTGAAACGAACAAAACTAATACCATGAAATAATTGGCAGAATCAAATGGTTGGTTGCTATTTCATACCGAGCTCAAAACAAATCAAAATATACCTTGCCACACAAGCAAGTCAAATAATGCCACACAGGCAAGTTACACACATTGGGCCGCGAATCCAAATGTATGTAAAATTAGAAGGTGTGTTTGGCACAAACATCGCCACTCCACAGAACAGAACAGAAAACTAGGGTCGACCCATACGCCTCCCACAACAAAACACCAAATTGCCAACTCCCACCGGAGCACAAAACGGAGACGCCGTGGACTGATCACACCGCCACGAAAAGTGTCATGCCTCGATGCTAAAAGGACATGCCTGTGGTAACCCCACAGGTGGTTATAGCTCAAGTATACCCTACGGTATATTCTAACAAAATACTATGTCACAACACATGCGACACAATATTAACACAAGGGTTCTAGTATGTACATGTTGAACCAAATCAAATCATAATCACAATGTCTCAAAAAGGAAACTAACAACATGTACTGCTCTACAATTATCAAAAGAAATAATAAACATGATAATCTAATTCAAAGAGTACAAACTCGAGTCATATGAATCAACTCCAAAATGAGACTATTATATTAATTTCACAAGAAATAATTATGTGAAATAATAACGAAATTCGAAACAAGGAACAGAACGAACAAATCAAATTTAACAAGTGTCGCTGAAAGAGTACGGAATCCGTACCTGAAGTAAGCAATGTAATACCCAAAATTATATTCCAAAAGTTATTCGTTAAACGCTTTTAGTCCGATCTAATTTAAACAAATAAAGTTTTTATAAGTATTATTATATACAAATTATCCCATCTAAAAAGAATTCATCAAAGTTCATGAATTAAAAATTATTTAACATGTACTAATAAAAGTGAGCATGTATACAAAATAAGTTTAACAAAACTGACTAATTATTTTCCTTTTTAAACAATGTCCTGATAAAGGCCATTGGCAAATTTCCAAAAAAAATGTCTTCGGTTCCTTTTCAAATTCTTAGTATATATATCTATATACTGTAACCTACTCTTTATATATATATATATATACTGCACCTCCGTTTTTCTTTATATATATATGTACTTCCTTTTTCTTCTTTTTCCACAGATAGTGAATTCCAACATCTTGATATATGTGTGTGAACTAAAGCTGTTGATGTACTATATATATATATATATATATATATATATATATATATTACCTGTTTAATTTCTCCTATCCATTTTCATTTTTTTGTAGCAGCGGCTGCGTTTCTTTTTCTGCTCCCCAATTCGTATCAGATGTAATGTAATAGTTAGGTTTTCCTTATTATTAATATATCTTATTCACTCTCCAAATTTTAATAGAATTTTAATATTACACAATATAAATTAGACCATGTGACAACCAAAGAATTTATAAGATTAATAAAATCTTAAATGATTAAATAAAGGTTATAATAATAAGACCTAGACTGGGAATAAAGTTATGGGTTTTTGTGAAAGACTAATATAATTGTGTGATTTTATGTGTGTACAGTATGTGGTTAAGGGTTAAGTTTGAATTAGATAAAGGGTAATATGGAAAAACCCAAATGTTGTATTAAGAACTTTAATATTCAGATAAGAAACCCTAACTATTGGTTTGAAACCCTAGTTTAGTTGATGAAAACCCATCCCCAATTAGGAATAGGGATTTGATAGTTAATACAGTTATTATAATTGTATCTATGATTGTGTGTTTGTATAGTAAGGTATAAATGATCAAATGTTGATCAGATAAGATATAACCTTAGTAAACCCTAATGGTAGATTAGAAACCCTAAGCTGCAGTTAGAAACCCTAATTCTAACTTTGGAAATCCTAAACCCTAATTTATAAACTGTAATAGTGATTAGCAAACCCTAATATTATTTATCAAACCCTAAGGGTTAAATTTTTAAGGGAAACATAGGAAATGACCAAACTACCCTTAACATTGTGAGGGAAATTATTAGAATACCCTTTTGGAGGCGAAATGACCAAACTACCCTTAAAATTATGTGAAAAATTATTAGAATAACCTTTAGGAGGCGAAATGGCCAAATTATCCTTAAAATTATATGTGAAATGACCAAAATACCCTCCAATCCATGTGAACTTAAATCAACCAATCAGAGAAGAGATGATGCAAGCATGACATCATCCTTAAAGAAACACAGATGATGCAAGCATGAAATCAACATTAAATAAACACAAAAGGTGATGTCATCATGATGATGTCATCATGATGTCACCGAGGGACTAAAATGCAATTAATGAGGTACTAAAGTGTAATTAACCAGTGTACCAAACTGTAATAAGCCTGGGGAAAATTTTAAAAAGTCGAGCCCCTAACGTGCAATTATTGAAACTATGTTTTTCTATAAATAGGAGCCATTTCTCTTTATTTTTTTCAAAATCAAAAATATGGGTAGAGAGAGAGGAGAATTTCGGTAGAGAGAGAGATGAATGTTTTTGGTGAGTTTCAAGATTTCAAAGGATAAGTTAAAGCTTGCAACTCCAAGAGGTATTTACTCTTGTGGTTATTATGTTCATTATTCTTTATATATTTAGCAAAAAATATACTTTTATAAGCAGTTATAATGTCCGATTTATTTTTCTTATAAAGTAGAAAATATACTTTTATAACCAGTTGCTATGTCCGATTTTCTTCAAGTATTTAGTAAGAATACTCATGTTATAAGCAGTTACAATGCTGAAATTATCTCAAATAGAATAGTAGAATATTTATTTTATAAAACAGTTATAACGCTCGATTTATTTCAAATATAGTACATGAATATTCATTTTTACAAGCATTTATAATACTCAATTTATTTAAATATTAATGATATTAAATTTATTTAATAATTATATTAAATAAATTACTTAAAAATAATTTTAATATTTTAAAAATTATTTAAAATGATATTAAAGTATTAGAAAATATTTTAAGTTATATTGAATAACTTTTAATATTTTAGGATGGAATTTCATCAATAAATTAATATTAATGATAATAAATTTATTTAATAATTTTATTAAATAAATTATGTAAAAATAGTTTTAATATTTTAAAAATCATTTAAAAGTGTTATTAAAGTATTAAAAATACTTTGAGTTATAATAAATAACTTTTAATATTGTGACATGTACTTCATTAATATGTGAACTTAATTAAATATTAATGATGATGGAATTATTTGTTATTTAAATCATTTAAAAATGATATTAATGATTAAAAAATTATTATAAATGATAATAATTATCTGAAAAATGTTATGACTAATAAGTAAATTATCTAAAATAATATTCAAGCGTTTAAGCAGAGTTTTATTTAAAATAGACTCGATAATTATCTGATAAGGCAATCAGGACGTCGGAATAGTACCAAAATCAAACCGGACTGAAATAGTTTAACTTGATACCGGGTCTTATGTGTTTTAGTGACTGTTAGGGATATGTAATAAGTGTTTTAGTTATACTATGACTGTATTTAGCAATGAAATATTTTATGATATTATTATAATTGAAAGATCGATATTATTAATCATAGGTCTTTCAACTGAAGCTTAATAAGATTATGTAGCTGTAATCGACGGTACAGGCAAGCTCCTGAACTATGCTTTTTTTAAGCAAGTTCCTATACTCTTTTATTGAGAAATTTTCCTAACTTGAACTCGAGTTGTTATTGTAAAGCATGTCCGTGACTAATCATTGTTGATTACACCACATCTTTGATTATTGATTTGCACGTTGTGCATATTTCATATGTTCATCAGGTATGAAAGGCTGATCACCTTCCTTATCATTTGGTTCAGTTAAATTTGTCCATGTTCATTATTGGCCATTCATCATTATTGTCTCGGTCATTCAGTTATGTAAATTGATCCATGTTCTTTCACAATTATTACATTGTTGAAAGCTTGTTAGCTTATTATTCTTTTCCATCATGATATATCTTCATTTGAACTTAAACTTGCTGGACAAACTTGTTACTCACCCTTGCTATATCATGATAAAACTTTCAAATTAAGACGAAACTTCGGACACAGGCAAAGACAAAGACAAATTACTAGAATTAGATTGTGTTGCAGTTAAAATTGTAATAGTATTGGTGGTAGATGACATTTTAAGTCATGTAGAATATGAATATGTGTATTAAGTTACGGTTACCGACCTTGGGATTATGTTGTAAAAGTTATTGTATAAAAAATTTATGTTTATATCTTCCGCAATAGTTATAGAAATGATGTATCGTAACGTACCAGGTCCGAGGTTCTGGAACCCGAATTTGGGGGCGTCACAGTTGGTATCAAAGTTATAGGTTATAAACCTTAAGTAGGGTTACCTTAGGCTATAACCGCAGGGATAAGGATGCGGAATAAACTAAAATAGAGTTTAAAATTTAAGTGATGAATTTGGTCAAAGTATTGGTAAGTCAATAAGATTCAAAGAAGAATCCTGACAAGTTATAAAGATCTAGAGTTACCTAACTCTGATAATAAAGATGAACAGTAGTAATAAATAGATAGAGACTAAAAGACTAAAAGTATAAAGGGAAAGGAGATCGTAAAACAAAGCGATCATAACATAGAAAAGAATCATAATATAATACGATTATAATAAGAGATCAGAACGTGATCTGATAAGGTCATAGCAGGAGGAAGATCAATCAAATGATTGAAAACATTATAGCAGAATTGCCGTACGAAAATGGTACTATGAAATAGTACGAGTTAAACTCAAAAGAGTTGAAAAGGATGATGAGATACGGATTAAATAAAATTCATTTCAAGTAAAGAAAGAACTAGGAATATGTGGGATTTCAATTGAGGACTCATGTTAGCAGCTAAGTTGTATGATTCCTTGTATGGGTGGAAATTTATGCTTGGTTTTAGGACCACTTAGCTTCCTATATTGATTAATGGCTGAGTTGACCAATTCCTTGTATGGGCAGGGGATTGTGTTTGGTTCGACAACCACTTAGCTTGTTATATTGATAATCATTGAAATGTTGGTGTCGCGTTATTCACTATATGTATGTTGAGAAGGTGATTCTTTTCTCATGTGTATAACGGATAGGTAGAAAATATAAGAATAGGTGCGAGTTCTTTAAACTCACATTTATGGTAAGTTCGTGACTCATAATCGTATGATGGAACCCCTCAGCGAATGGACGACTTTAGTCTGACTAGGATAAGTTCCTAAACCCATATGATTGTGAAAATTTCCTGAACTCATAACGTATGGCATAGTTGATGAACTGTACTGGGATATAGAATAGTGTGAATGGGAAATTGAGGATTATAGGAATAGATAGATTTATTAAGAAATGGATCGGCATAGAAAGTGAAGTTGTTGGTGGAAGCATAGGTATTCCAAATCTTCTAGCTATGCTAGACTTCGAAATTTTTGACACCAAGCTAAATTCGCACTAATGTGCCTTTAAAAGTATAAATAAATTTTTGTTATCAGCAACACATGGTTACAATTGTGTAGAAGTGGACTTCGTACCACTAACATATCGTTACCTGTTGCGGTATAATAACACCAAAAAATTAAAGTTTTGTTATCCTCAAAACATGGTGACAAATGTGTATGTATGGATGGGAGCTGTCGTTTACACTCCTAAATTAACCTCACTTTCACTTCACGAATTTAAATAATTAGCAGAGTAGTAAGCAAGGATCGATCCCATAGAGAGTAAGTTTGTTTTAGATTTATTCTACAATTTTAACAAAAAATAAAGATGGGGGATTTTTGAAATTGTTTTAAACTAAGAGAAACAGAATTTAAATAAAGAGATTAACCAAATATGTAAAAACTTCAGTTCTGTAGTTCAGTTTCACCAAGCACAGCAATCAATTAATCAAGTTATTATTCTTTACCCTTCAATGAAACTATTAACCCTAGATAACAATAAGCTCTGTTATCCGAAATTCTCCTTAGATATTCACTGTATGAAACAAGCTCTTCACCAGATTCAACTAGCATATAACCTAGAACAAGCTCTCTAGATTTAATATGATAGAAGTATTAAGAAATAGAGAATTATGCTAATCCAAGCAACAAACACATAAGCTCGATTTGTTTAACTGTAGTGTTCGGCTCATGAATGCCTTGAACATATCCTCCATAGATGTCCCAAAATTGACAGGTACTTCTTGGTTTTCTGTGTGGTACTGAGGTTGAGACTACTGAAGATCTTGCTGCATACTTGAAAGGACAGGTTGCATTGGTGGCCTAGTACCTTCATAGCTCAAGTCGGGATGATCTCTCCATCCGGAATTGTGAGTTTCTGCCCAAGGATCACATTGATATGGATTTTGTCCGAAGAATGTCCCCACGGCATTAACTTGATGAACAATTACATCCTCTTGCACTATGGGACAATCATTTGTTGTATGCCCTGATTTTGAGTAAATTCCACATACTTTTGCAACCGGTACGTTTCCTGTTGTTAATTGTTGCACCAAAGAAGTTAAGTTAGAAATCTGTTGTGCCAATTCACTCATGCTTACCTCACTTACCCTTTATGGAGCATGATCGTATTGTTGTGAGTTAGCGGCCATGTTTGCAATCAAATTTCTTGCAGCCTCCAGTGTCTTGTCTACTAATGCTCCTCCACTAGCCGCATTGATCATACTTCTTTCCGTTGGTATCAGTCCCTCGTAGAAGTACTGAATCAAGTGTTGCTCATCAATTTGGTGGGGAGGGCAGCTGGAACACAACTTCTTGAACCTTTCCCAATACTCGTAGAGAGTTTCTCCATTGAACTGACTGATTCCACATATCTCCTTCCTTGAATCGGCAACTCTTGATGCAGGAAAATACTTCTCCAAGAATAGCCTTTGCATATCAGTCCATGATCGTATCGATCCTGAAGGAAGATAGTATAACCAATCTTTAGCCAAATCTGCTAATGAGAAAGGAAAAAGTCTAAGTTTGATCTGCTCCTCTGACACTCCTTGTGATTTCATCGTGGAACACACCATATGGAACTCCTTTAGATGCGTATATGGATTTTCACCTGTTAGACCACGAAAAATAGGCAAAAAGCGAATTAGTCCGTAGTTAAGTTCAAAAGTAACATCTAAGGTAGTATATTTAATACACAGGGATGGTTGATCAAGGTCTGGAGTAGCCAGTTCTTTTAAAGTCCGGTTGTTGTTCGGCACCACCATCTTTTCCTTTTTAAGTATTGGAACAAGAGCTACTTTTGTATCTGCAATTTTCTCTATCTCTTGATCAAAATTAGAGTGAAAGGATTGAGTCATAAAACAAAAAGAAAAAAAATAAATAATAAAAATAAAATAATAAAAATAAACGAAAACAAAGAATAAACAAAAACAAATAACACTCCCTGGCAACGGCGCCAAAATTTGGGAGCTGTCATTTACACTCCTAAATTAACCTCACTTTCACTTCACGAATTTAAATAATTAGCACAGTAGTAAGCAAGGATCGATCCCACAGAGAGTAAGTTTGTTTTAGATTTATTCTACTATTTTAACAGAAAATAAAGATGGGAGATTTTTGAAATTGTTTTAAACTAAGAAAAACAGAATTTAAATAAAGAGATTAACCAAATATGTAAAAACTTCAGTTCTGTAGTTCAGTTTCACCAAGCACAGTAATCAATTAATCAAGTTATTATTCTTTACCCTTCAATGAAACTATTAACCCTAGATAACAATAAGCTCTGCTATCCGAAATTCTCCTTAGATATTTACTGTATGAAACAAGCTCTTCACTAGATTCAACTAGCATATAACCTAGAACAAGCTCTCTAGATTTAATATGATAGAAGCATTAAGAAATAGAGAATTAGGCTAATCCAAGCAACAATCACATAAGCTCGATTTGTTTAACTTATTTTCTGATAATCTTAGCAATACACAAAAGCTTGTCCACAATTAGTATCACTAATTTACTACTTGTGATGAAGACAGATATCAATTACACGTAATACCAATCTTAATCTAGTATATGATAATGATTAAATTAACTCAATTGGCCATATCAAATTAATTAGATCTATTAGCATGCAATCAATGAAAACAGATTATCAGAAGAAATTTCATACAAGAAGGAATAAATAATAATACTCAATTAATTAATTACTTGTAATAAGGTTCCACCTCCCTTTAGAACTGAATAAAGAAACTAGCTTGACATGCTCCAAGTCTGCACTTCAATGAGGTATGATAGTTGGTAGAAGATTGAATGAATAAAACCTTAACTATCATCCTCTATTTATAGTGCTAGACAAGGGCCTAAATCCTATAAGAATTAGGAATCCAAATCCTAAAAGGAATTACAATTATAACTAGTCTCCATAAAGAAATAGAATCTAATAAGGAAATAAAATCTCAGTCCAAAGAAGTCCTAATTCTAATAGTAATATCAATCCAATTCCATGTAGGAATCTCCAAATATTGAGAAAGTCAACTGCTGGTCAAACTCCTCTTCAATTCAACTCCAAATCAACTTGTTTCCATCCTTTTAGCTTTAATTCACCTGAAAATAATAAACAACTTATTAAGCTCATATACACATGAAACATGTAATAAAACCAAATGTAAAGGAATAAAAAATCATGAATATTGTGTACTTATCAATGGACTTCGGGATCCTAACACATCATTACCTGTTGAGGTATAATAAAACTAATTTTCAAAGATTTTTGAACTGTTTAAAAGTAAAGTCTATGCTAATTGTTTTGGCTCGACAAAAAATTACTTGAAATATCAAAACGTATTTTTTTTTATCATCAATGCATCATGGAACCTGGTGCAAGGATGATAAAAACTATGGAGTCATTAATGCAGTATTGCCTAGTGTTGGATGTGATCTAAAGATCGTCAGCCCACTATGGTATATTGTTGTATGACAAAGTCACAAAATGACAGACTCTTCAACGGACTGTAAATACAGTGCGGTATAATGACGTCATAAAATGATTTTCAGAATTTTAAAAAAAAGTCAAGTGTCAATTAAATTTGGCCATACACATGTTTCGATTGATTGGTATATGTTTAAGCTAATTAATTCAGCTAGATAAATGTTTATGAAAATTCAAGTATCTCTTTGATAAATTATCCCGAACCATATTGTTGTGATTCGGATTCCAAGCTGAGTATGAACAACCCGTAATGGGAAAATTATTTTTATGCCCAAGGCGAGCAGAGTGAACGTATTTATCGTTCAATTAGATAGTATTTGATCAATACAGGACATAACAGGGCTAATCACCCTACATGTCCGTAAAACCAGAGTGGTTTACAGATGAATTTCTATTTAAACCTTTTTAAAATTAAAAAATGAAAGTTCATACCCACTCAGCATTTTATGAAAAGTTTTTATCTCCATTGAGAGAAGTCTGGGTAGAAAGTGATGAAAGAATAGTTTCTCATAGAAGAAAGGTATATGTATTCATGAAATAGATAAAGATTAAATTGAAACCCTAATTTTGGTGAATAAAAGAAGTAGGGATTAGTAGGCTATAATTTCGAGGATAAAATTCTTAGAAGAAGGGGTGAATATGACAACCCAAGAATTTATAAGATTAATAAAATCTTAAATGATTAAATAAAGGTTATAATAATAAGACCTAGACTGGGAATAAAGTTATGGATTTAAAATTTTTTGTGAAAGACTAATATAATTATGTGATTTTATGTGTGTACAGTATGTGGTTAAGGGTTAAGTATGAATCAGATAAAAGGTAATATGGGAAAACCCTAATGTTATATTAAGAACTTTAATATTCAGAGAAGAAACCCTAACTATTGGTTTGAAACCCTAGTTTAGTTGATGAAAACACTAACCCCAATTAGGAATAGGGATTTGATAGTTATTACAATTATTATAATTGTATCTATGATTGTGTGTTTGTATAGTAAGCTATTAATGATCAAAAGTTGACCAGATAAGGTAATATGGGAAAACCATAATGCTATATCAAGAACTTTAATATTCAGATAAGAAACCCTAACTATTGGTTTGAAACCCAAGTTTAGTTGATGAAAACCCTAACCCCAATTAGGAATAGGGATTTAAAAGTAATACAATTATTATAATTGTATCTATAACTGTGTGTTTGTATAGTAAGGTATTAATGATCAAATGTTGATCAGATAAGGTATAACCTTAGTAAACCCTAATGTTAGATTAGAAATCCTAATCTGCAGTTAGAAACCCTAATTCCAACTTTGGAAACCCTAAACCCTAATTTTTAAACCCTATTGGTGATTTGCAAACCCTAATATTATTTATCAAACCTTAAGGGTTAAATTTTTAAGGAAAACATAGGAAATGACCGAACTACCCTTGTGGAAATTATTAGAATACCCTTTTGGAGGCGAAATAAACGAACTACACTTAAAATTGTGTGGGAAATTATTAAATACCCTTTTGGTGGCGAAATGACCAAATTACCCTTAAAATTATATGTGAAATGACCAAAATACCCTCCAATCCATGTGAACTTAAATCAACCAATTAGAGAAGAGATGATGCAAGCATGACATCATCCTTAAAGAAACACAGATGATGCAAGCATGACATCAGCATTAAAAAAACATAAAAGGTGATATCATCATGATGATGTCATTATGATGTCACTGAGGGACTAAAGTGCAATTAATGAGGTACTAAAGTGTAATTAACCAGGGTACCAAACTATAATAAGCTGGGGCAAACTGTAAAAAGTCGAGCCCCTAACGTGCAATTATTGAAACTATGTTTTCCTATAAATAGGAGCCATTTCTCTTCATTTTTTTCAAAACCAAAAATATGGGTAGAGAGAGAGGAGAATTTCGGTAATGAAAGAGAGAGGAATGTTTTTGGTGAGTTTCAAGATTTCAAATGATAAGTTAAAGCTTGCAACTCCAAGAGGTATTTACTCTTGTGGTTATTATGTTCATTATTCTTTATATATTTAGTAAAAAATATACTTTTATAAGCAGTTATAATGTCCGATTTATTTCTCTTATAAAGTAGAAAATATACTTTTATAAGCAGTTGCTATGTCCGATTTTCTTCAAGTATTTAGTAAGAATACTCTTGTTATAAGCAGTTATAATGCTGAAATTATCTTAAATAGAATAGTAGAATATTCATTTTATAAAGCAGTTATAATGCTCAATTTATTTCAAATATAGTACACGAATATTCATTTTTACAAGCATTTATAATGCTCAAATTATTTAAATATTAACGATATTAAATTTATTTAATAATTATATTAAATAAATTACTTTAAAATGATTTTAATATTTTAAAAATCATTTAAAATGATATTAAAGTATTAGAAAATATTTTAAGTTATATTGAATAACTTTTAATATTTTTGGGATGGAATTTCATTAATAAATTAATATTAATGATAATAAATTTATTTAATAATTATATTAAATAAATTATGTAAAAATAGTTTTAATGTTTTAAAAATCATTTAAAAGTATTATTAAGGTAATAAAAATACTATGAGTTATAATAAATAACTTTTAATATTATGACATGTACTTCATTAATATGTGAACTTAATTAAATATTAATGATGATGAAATTATTTGGTATTTAAATCATTTAAATATGATATTAATGATTGAAAAATTATTATAAATGATAATAATTATCTAAAAAATGTTATGACTGATAAGTAAATTATCTAAAATAATATTGAAGCGTTTAAGCAAAGTTTTATTTAAAATAGACTCGATAATTATCTGATAAGGCAATCGGGACGTCGGAATAGTACCAAAATTAAACCGGACTGAAATAGTTTGACTTGATACCGGGTCTTATGTGTTTTACTGACTGTTAGAGATATGTGATAAGTGTTTAAGTTATACTATTACTGTATATAGCAGTGATATATGTTATGATATTATTCTAATTGAGAGATCGATATTATTAATCATAGGACTTTCAACTGAAGCTTAATTAGATTGTGTAGCAGTAATCGACGGTACAGGCAAGTTCCTGAACTATACTTTTTTTAAGCAAGTTCTTATTCTCTTTTATTGAAAAATTTTCCTAACTCGAACTTGAGTTGTTATTGTAAAGCATGTCTGTGATTAATCATTGTTGATTACACCACATCTTTGATTATTGATTCGCACGTTGTGCATGTTTCATATGTTCATCAGGTATGAAAGGCTGATAACCTTCCTTACCATTTGGTTCAGTTAAATTTGTCCGTGTTCATTGTTGGCCATTCATCATTATTGTCTCGGTCTTTCAGTTATGTAAATTAATTTATGTTCTTTCACAATTATTACATTGTTGAAAGCTTGTTAGATTATTATTCTTTTCCATCATGATATATCTTCATTTGAACTTAAATTTGCTGGGCAAACTTATTGCTCACCCTTGCTATATCATGATAAAACTTTCAGATTAAGACGAAACTTCGGATACAGGCAAAGACAAAGATAAATTACAGAATTAGATTGTGTTGCAGTTAAAATTGTAATAGTATTGGTGGTAGATGACATTGTAAGTCATGTAGAATATGAATATGTGTATTAAGTTAAGGTTACTGACCTTGGGATTATGTTTTAAAAGTTATTATATAAAAAATTTATGTTTATATCTTCCGCAATAGTTATAGAAATGATGTATCGTAACGTACCAGGTCCGAGGTTCTGGGAACCCGAATTTGGGGGCGTCGCAGTTGGTATCAAATCTGTAGGTTATAAACCTTAGGTAGGGTTACCTTAGGCTATAACCGCAGGGATAAGGATGCGGAATAAACTAAAATAGAGTTTGAAATTTAAGCGATGAATTTGGGCAAAGTATTGGTAAGTCAATAAGATTCAAAGAAGAATCCTGACAAGTTATAAAGATCTAGAGTTACCTAACTCTGATAATAAAGATGAATAGTAGAAATAAATAGATAGAGACTAAAAGACTAAATGTATAAAGGGAAAAGAGATCGTAAAACAAAACGATCATAACATAGAGAAGAATCATAATATAATACGATTATAATATGAGATCAGAACGTGGTCTGATAAGGTCATAGCAGGAGGAAGATCAATCAAATGATTGAAAACATTATAGCAGAATTGCCATACGAAAATGGTACTATGAAATAGTACGAGTTAAACTCAAAAGAGTTGAAAAGGATGATGAGATACGGATTAAATAAAATTCATTTCAAGTAAAGAAAGAACTAGGAATATGTGGGATTTCAATTGAGGACTTATGTTAGCAGCTAAGTTGTATGATTCCTTGTATGGGTGGAAATTTATGCTTAGTTTTAGGACCACTTAGCTTCCTATATTGATTAGTGGCTGAGTTGACCAATTCCTTGTATGGGCAGGGGATTGTGTTTGGTTCGACAACCACTTAGCTTGTTATATTGATAATCATTAAAATATTGGTGTCGCGTTATTCGCTATATGTATGTTGAGAAGGTGATTCTTTTCTGATGTGCATAATGGATAGGAAGAAAATATAAGAATAGGTGCGAGTTCTTTAAACTCACACTTATGGTAAGTTCGTGACTCATAATCATATGATGGAACCCCTCAGCGAATGGACGACTTTGGTCTGACTAGGATAAGTTCCTAAACCCATATGATTATGAAAAGTTCCTGAACTCATAACGTATGGCATGTTTGATGAACTGTACTGGGATATAGAATAGTGTAAATGGGAAATTGAGGATCATAGGAATAGATAGATTTATTAAGAAATGGATCGGTATAGAAAGTGAAGTTGTTGGTGGAAGTATAGGTATTCCAAATCTTCTAGTTATGCTAGACTTTGAAATTTTTGACATCAAGCTAAATTCGTACTAATGTGCCTTTAAAAGTATAAATGAATTTTTGTTATCAGCAACACATGGTTACAATTGTGTAGAAGTGGGCTTCGTACCACTAACATATCATTACCTGTTGCAGTATGATAACACCAAAAAAATAAAGTTTTGTTATCCTCAAAACATGGTGACAAGTGTGTATGTATGGACTTCGGGATCCTAACACATCATTACCTGTTGAGGTATAATAAAACTAATTTTCAAAGATTTTTGAACTGTTTAAAAGTAAAGTCTATGCTAATTATTTCGGCTTGACAAAAAATTACTTGAAATATCAAAACGTATTTTTTTTATCATCGATGCATCATGGAACCTGGTGCAAGGATGATAAAAACTATGGAGTCATTAATACAGTATTGCCTAGTGTTGGATGTGATCTAAAGATCGTCAGCCCACTATGGTATATTGTTGTATGACAAAGTCACAAAATGACAGACTCTTCAACGGACTGTAAATACAGTGCGGTATAATGACGTCATAAAATGATTTTCAGAATTTTAAAAAAAAGTCAAGTGTCAATTAAATTTGGCCATACACATGTTTCGATTGATTGGTATATGTCTAAGCTAATTAATCAGCTAGATAAATGTTTATGAAAATTTAAGTATCTCTTTGATAAATTATCCCGAACCATATTGTTGTGATTCGGAATCCAAGCTGAGTATGAATAACCCGTAATGGGAAAATTATTTTTGTGCCCAAGGCGAACAGAGTGAACGTATTTATCTTTCAAACAGATAGTATTTAATCAATAGAGGACATAACGGGGCTGATCACCCTACATGTCCGTAAGACCAGAGCGATTTATAGATGAATTTCTGTTTAAACCTTTTTAAAATTGAAAAATGAAAGTTCATACCCACTCAGCATTTTATGAAAAGTTTTTATCTCCTTAGAGAGAAATCTAGGTAGAAAGTGATGAAAGAATAGTTCCTCATAGAAAGAAGGCATATGTATTCATGAAATCAGATAAAGGTTAAATTGAAAACCTAGTTTTGGTGAATAAAAGAAGTAGGGATTAGTAGGCTATAATTTCGGGGACAAAATTCTTAGAAGAATGGGTGAATGTGACAACCCGAGAATTTATAAGATTAATAAAATCTTAAATGATTAAATATAGGTTATAATAACAAGACCTAGACTAGGAATAGAGTTATGGATTTAAAAATTTTGTGAAAGACTAATATAATTGTGTGATTTTATGTGTGTATAGTATGTGGTTAAGGGTTAAGTATGAATCAGATAAAGGGTAATATGGGAAAACCCTAATGTTATATTAAGAACTTTAATATTCAGATAAGAAACCCTAACTATTGGTTTGAAACCCTAGTTTAGTTGATGAAAACCCTAACCCCAATTAGGAATATGGATTTAATAGTTAATACAGTTATTATAATTGTATATATGAAAGTGTGTTTGTATAGTAAGGTATTAATGATCAAAAGTTGATCAAATAAGGTATAACCTTAATAAACCCTAATGGTAGATTAGAAACCCTAATCTGCAGTTAGAAATCCTAATTCAAACTTTGGAAACTCTAAACCCTAATTTATAAACCCTAATGGTGATTAGCAAACCCTAATGTTATTTATCAAACCCTAAGAGTTAAATTTTTAAGGGAAACATAGGAAATGACTGAACTACCCTTAACATTGTGTGAAAAAATTTTAGAATACCCTTTTGGAGACGAAATGACCGAACTATCTTTAAAATTGTGTAGGAAATTTTTAGAATATCCTTTTGTAGGCGAAATGACCAAATTACCTTTAAAATTATATGTGAAATGACCAAAATACCCTCCAATCCATGTGAACTTAAATCAACCAATTAGAGAAGAGATGATGCAAACATGATGCAAGCATGATGCAAACATGATGCAAGCATGATCAAGCATTACATCATCTTTAAAGAAACACAGATGATGCAAGCATGACATCAATATTAAAGAAACACAAAAGGTGATGTCATCATGATGTCACCGAGGGACTAAAGTGTAATTAATGAGATACTAAAGTGTAATTAACCAGGGTACCAAACTGTAATAAGCTAGGGGCAAACTGTAAAAAGTCGAGCCCCTAGCGTGCAATTATTGAAACAATGTTTTCCTATAAATAGGAGTCATTTCTCTTCATTTTTTTCAAAACCAAAAATATGGGTAGAAAGAGAGGAGAATTTCGGTAGAGAGAGAGAGAGAAAAGTTTTTGGTGAGTTTCAAGATTTCAAAGGATAAGTTAAAGCTTGCAACTCCAAGATGTATTTACTCTTGTGGTTATTATGTTCGTTATTCTTTATATATTTAGTAAAAAATATATACTTTTATAAGCAGTTATAATGTCCGATTTATTTCTCTTATAAAGTAGAAAATATACTTTTATAAGCAGTTTCTATGTCCGATTTTCTTCAAGTATTTAGTAAGAATACTCATGTTATAAGCAGTTATAATGCTGAAATTATCTCAAATAGAATAGTAGAATATTCATTTTATAAAGCAGTTATAATGCTCGATTTATTTCAAATATAATACACGAATATTCATTTTTACAAGCATTTATAATGCTCAATTTATTTAAATATTCATGATATTAAATTTATTTAATAATTGTATTAAATAAATTACTTAAAAATAATTTTAATATTTTAAAAATTATTTAAAATGATATTAAAGTATTAGAAAATATTTTAAGTTATATTGAATAACTTTTAATATTTTGGGATGGAATTTCATTAATAAATTAATATTAATGATAATAAATTTATTTAATAATTATATTAAATAAATTATGTAAAAATAGTTTTAATATTTTAAAAATTATTTAAAAGTGTTATTAAGGTATTAAAAATACTCTGAGTTATAATAAATAACTTTTAATATTGTGACATGTACTTAATTAATATGTGAACTTAATTAAATATTAATGATGATGGAATTATTTGGTATTTAAATCATTTAAAAATGATATTAATGATTGAAAAATCATTATAAATGATAATAATTATCTGAAAAATGTTATGATTGATAAGTAAATTATCTAAAATAATATTGAAGCGTTTAAGCAGAGTTTTATTTAAAATAGACTCGATAATTATCTGATAAGGCAATCGAGACGTCGGAATAGTACCAAAATCAAATTAGACTGAAATAGTTTGACTTGATACTGGGTCTTATGTGTTTTAGTTACTGTTAGGGATATGTGATAAGTGTTTAAGTTATACTTTGACTGTATTTAGCAGTGATATATGTTATGATATTATTCTAATTGAGAGATCGATATTATTAATCATAAGTCTTTCAACTGAAGCTTAATTAGATTGTGTAGCAGTAATCGACGATACGGGCAAGTTCTTGAACTATACTTTTATTACGCAAGTTCCTATACTCTTTTATTGAGAAATTTTCCTAATTCGAACTCGAGTTGTTATTGTAAAGCATGTCCGTAGTTAATCATTGTTGATTACACCACATCTTTGATTATTGATTCGCACGTTGTGCATGTTTCATATGTTCATCAAGTATGAAAGGCTGATCACCTTCCTTATCATTTGGTTCAGTTAAATTTGTCCATTTGGCCATTCATCATTATTGTCTCGGTCATTCAGTTATGTAAATTGATTCATGTTCTTTCACAATTATTACATTGTTGAAAGCTTGTTAGCTTATTATTCTTTTCCATCATGATATGTCTTCATTTGAACTTAAACTTGCTGGGAAAACTTGTTACTCACCCTTGCTATATCGTGATAAAACTTTCAGATTAAGACGAAACTTTGGATACAGGCAAAGACAAAGATAAATTGCAGAATTAGATTGTGTTGTAGTTAAAATTGTAATTGTATTGGTGGCAGATGACATTGTAAGTCATATTGAATATGAATATGTGTAATAAGTTAAGGTTACCGACCTTGGGATTATATTATAAAGTTATTGTATAAATAATTTATGTTTATATCTTCCGCAATAGTTATAGAAATGATGTATCGTAACGTACCAAGTTCGAGGTTCTGGGAATTCGGATTTGGGGGCGTCACAAACCCACTAAGTTTTAAGGACCAATTAAAGTAGTCCACATACTATAATAAAATTTGACCGAAACACAAGAAAAGTACAATTAAAATATTTAAACAAAAACTTTAAAATATCATTTATTTATTTAATTATTTTACGGGTATTACATCACCTACCCCTTAAAAAGGATTCCGTCCCCAGAATCAAAAGAAAAGAACAAACCTAATTATCAAATAAAACAGAAGCATCACGACTACCAACTAAAAGAGTGCCAAAAGCAGTACCTGGCGCACCTACCACCTGATTATGTGCCAAGGCAAACACTCGACCACCTTGACGCTGACCCCCATTGCCACCATTATCACCACCTCCACCATATCTACGTGGCCCGGTACAATCTCTAGCCACATGACCCATCTGTCCACACAAGAAGTATGCACCGGTAACTCTATAACACTGTCTCCCTAGATGATTAGCTCCACAAGTAGCACAAGGAACTATCAGAAAAAGATTTGGGTTACCCCGACCAGCTGGTCCCAGATATCGACCTTGATTCTGCCCATGCTGACTCGAAGCTTGACCCTGCTGGTCATCTCTGTCCCTCTTTTGACTCCTTTCTGGTTTAGAAGACCGAAAGTCCTGTCAGTCCATCTCAATGTTCTTAGCCGCATTAGCCACAGCTGATACATCCATAAACTTGGTGTTAATGAGATGTTGGCAATACCTATAATGAATCCGCCACTAGACCTTTTCTGCCTGCTCTGCTGCAGTCCCTGCAGAGGTTCCAGCAAAACCTGTCAACCTGGTGAACCTCGTCATAAAATCTGTGATGGACTCATCATCTTTCTGCCGAATAGACAGATACTCTCTGGCATAGACCTCTTTCTCAGTAGCTGGAAAGTACTGCTGATAAAAGACCTCACAAAACTCTGCCCAGCTAAGTGTCTTCACGTACCCATCACCCTTTGTTGTTTTCATCGCTTTCCACCACCTCTGTGCATCCCCTTCTAGCTTGTAAGCCGCAAGCAACACCCTCTGGTTATCTGAACACCCCAACACATCAAAGATCTTCTCTAAGTGACAAATCCAATTCTCTACATTGATTGGAGTCGGAGCTGAACTGAATGACTGCGGCTTCTGCTTTTGAAACCTTTCCAACCATACATACATTGGAACCTTCTGCTGATCAAGACCATCTACATTCCCTTCCTCTTCGTTTGCATGTGGACCATTATTTCTCGAGTTCCCCTGCTCAGGAATTTCTGGCGGCTGCTGCATTGCCTGTACAACCTGCGCCACCAGCTGCGGTAAAGCCTGATTAACCGCCTGATTCACCAAGATAGCCAACTGAGCATTAATCTGGTCATTAGGTTGCTCATTGGGCTGACCATCACGTCTTCCCCTATTGTTACCTCGCCTCCCAGCAACTCTAGCGGATCTAAGAAAGAGATCAACGAGTATAAGCAAAACAGATTAAAGACAGATTCGAATATAGCTGAACAGAAAATCAAACTGAACAAAACCTAACCCAGAAGTCTACCCATAACTCACAGGTCAAACCTAAATAGGTTTTCTACAAGAAAGAACCTGAGCTCTGATACCAACTCTGTAACACCCCCTTTTCGAAATAGAAAGGGAGGTTACTCAAAACACAACAAGAATGAAGAAATATTAATAAGGCTCTAAACCATAAAAGAATAATCCAATAAATATCAAAAGGTTAACCATAATAAATGCCACACTGGCCCAAACCACAATCCAAGGTATTTATTACAACTTCAAATAAATCAATCTATCAAGCTTAAACAGAATATCCAAATCATTGGATCGAATGGAGCTCTCATCACACTTTCCCTTGATCCCCCTGATTACCTGCCTGAAGGAAAACACAGCATGAGCCAAATGCCCAGTACGGATATAGAATACAAAAATAATGAAATGAAATAACTAACTCAATTAAATGAACCTGAACTGAACTGAAACGAACAAAACTAATACCATAAAATAATAGGCGGAATCAAATGGCTGGTCGTTTTTGCTAACTGAGCTCAAAATATACCTTGCCACACAGGCAAGTCAAATAATGCCACACAGGCAAGTCACACACATTGGACCACGAATCCAAATGTATGTAAAATTAGAAGGCGTGTTTGGCATAAACATCGCCACCCCACAAAACAGAATAGAAAACTAGGATCGACCCATACGCCTCCTACAACAAAACACCAAATGGTCAACTCCCACCAGAGCATAAAACGGAGACGCCGTGGATTGATCACACCGCCACGAAAGGTGTCATGCCTCGGTGCCAAGAGGACATGCCTGTGGTACCCCCACAGGTGATTATAGCTCAGGTATACCCTACGGTATATTCAAACAAAATACTATGTCACCACACATGCGACACAATATTAGCACAAGGATTCTAGCATGTACATGTTGAACCAAATCAAATCATAATCACAATGTCTCAAAAAGGAAAGTAACAACATGTACTGCTCTACAATTATCAAAAGAAATAATAAATATGATAATCTAATTCAAAGAGTACAAACTCGAGTCATATGAATCAACTCCAGAATGAGACTATTATATTAATTTCAAAAGAAACAATTATATGAAAGAATAACGAAATTCGAAACAAGGAACAGAACGAACAAATCAAATTTAACAAGATTGTCACTGAAAGAGTACGGAATCCGTACCTGAAGTAAGCAATGTAATACCCAAAATTATATTCCAAAAGTTATTCGTTAAACACTTTCAATCCGATCTAATTTAAACAAATAAAGTTTATATAAGTATTATTATATACAAACTATCCCATCTAAAAAGAATTCATCAAAGTTCATGAATTAAAAATTATTTAACGTGTACTAATAAAAGTGATCATGTATACAAAATAAGTTTAACAAAACTGACTAATTATTTTCCTTTTTAAACAATGTCTTGATAAGGGCCATTCACGAATTTCAAAAAAAAAGTCTTCGGTTCCTTTTCAAATTCTTAGTATATATATCTATATACTGTAACCTACTCTTTTATATATATATATGCCGCACCTCCGTTTTTCTTTATATATATATATATATATATATATATACTTCCGTTTTCTTCTTTTTCCACAGATAGTGAATTCCAACATATTGATATATGCGTGTGAACTAAAGCTATGGATGTACTATATATATATATATATTACCCGTTTAATCTCTCCTCTCCCTTTCAGTTTTTCTATAGCAGCGGCTGGGTTTCTTTTTGATGCTCCCCAATTCGTATCAGATGTAATGTAATAGTTAGGTTTTCCTTATTATTAATATATCTTATTCACTCTCCAAATTTTAATAGTATTTTAATATTACACAATATAAATTAGACCCACTAAGTTTTAAGACCCAATTAATGTAGTCCACATACTTAAATACAATTTGACCCAAACACAAGAAAAGTCCAATTAAAATATTTAAATAAAAACTTTAAAATATCATTTATTTAATTAATTATTTTCTGGGTAGTACAAGTCCATAGTTGATGAACGTTCTAAATTTGAGAACTGTTATTGAGCTTATCCAAACAAAACTTCATTTGGTGCGGACTTTGATGTCAAACTGAGTTGAACAACCTTTTTATAGGGGATTATTTACGCTTTAGCGTAGAGATATTGTGTACAGTATGGTACTAAGTGCTGATCCCACTAAGTACGAGTAGTGAGTCCATATAGTCTTATAATTATTAAAGGTTTAAAGTAGAAATACTTAACAACCTGGGGCATAATTCAAAGTCTTATGACCCTCAGATGTTCTTTTGATTCTTGCTATTCATTCTTGATTCAAAAGCCGAGTTTTCTTTATTCAGAATTCTTGATTCACTCGCATGTTATTATTATCATTATATTGTTATACTTGTAGGAAATCATGCTCACTCTTGCATAATAACATTACAGTTAAGAACGAATGGTCCGACGAGCCTTCCACTAGCAAAGGCAAGGGCAAAGTCAACAAGTGATGAAGACTTGTTGTTTATGTTTATTTGATAATATTTGTCTAAGACTTATGTTGTGAAGTTGAAGAATTATTTAATTGTTTACGTTTTCGCATTTGAGATTTAAGGTTAGTATGACCTGAGATTTAATTATGTATTTATTATTCAGATGTTGTAACCCTATAAGGGGATATGATAGAGATGTTTTCATCTATTTCATGGTTTACATTTATTATGGGTAGATAGATATATGATATTTGTACAGTCAACACCAAATCCCATGGAAATTAAAGTACCCGAATTTGGGGGTGTCATAAGTTGGTATCAAAGCTGTAGGTTATGAACCTTAGGTGGGGGAAAAACCTTAGGGTAGTAGCCTTCGATAATATAGTAATGATAACTCTTATCGAGTTCTAAGAAAGATAATAACTTCCCTTATGTGCTATGTTTTTATATTTATATACTTGCGCGTGTATCGATTAGCATCACGTAATAACTAAAGACTTAAAATTTTGATTGTCAGGATGTCGGGTGTTGAAGGATCCAGTCAGCCTAGGGAGGTTGTACCTCGAGTGGCTATTGAGGAGGAGCCCCTAGACATTCATACAGTCTGAGAACAGTTGGTTCGTAGAGAGCCATCTCTTTTGATCACTGTTGTTGGTAGGGAGCATGAGCTAGTGTTTGACTCAGAGAAGGACTCTGAGGTGATTGATGTTGATGCTGAGGCAGTTGAGGAGGAGGATGAAGACCCTGATTAGTTCCCACCAAACTCTATCAGTGTTGAGATGTACGACGAACTGTATGACCGTAACATCGAGTTACAGGATACTGTTCGAGAGTTGAAGGAACAGACAGTTACTCAACAGACTACCATCGAGCAGAAGGATGGTGAGGTCAAGACTCTGTATACATGTCTTGGAGACGTGGATTGGGAGTTGGTCCATGAAAAGGGCCGAGGTGAAGAAAAGTAAGCTGAGATAGAGAAGCTAAAGAATGATTTGCATGAGGAATCAGTGAAGCTTGCCATAGCAGAAGATGCTTGGATAAGGGCTTCACGTCGTGCAGAGATTGCCGAGGATAATGACCGGGCAAAGAAGGCTAAGATCGAGGAGACAGACCATACGTTTCAGACTGCGATTGATAAGGCCCAGGTTCGGGTTATGTGCAATCTAGTTCAGTTCTAGGATCTACCTTGGTATATGCTGGATCGCAGGACGATGTTCCGCGTTATGGAGGAAGAGTGCATCAAAGTTGTTCGACGCCTTAGTAGGACGTGATAAGAACAACATGACTATGTGAATACTTATTTGGTAGTTAATAATGTAAATTCCGATGTGATTATAAACAAAGGAATATTTTGATGATTTAAATCCTGAAGATTCTTTATCTCCAGATAGTTGATGTAAATAGCAGTGATGCTATTTTCGTATGTCTAAAACTTTTAATTGAATAAAATATCAGAGTTTATTTGAGATGTTATGTGTTAAGTGTTACTTTAAAATGTTTAAGTTAAGTCTTAAATATTTAAAGGATTGAATAAAGATCTAATCAGCGTATATCTTAACAGAAATATGCCGCCGAGAAGATGCCCTAACCGTCAACTAGCCCAAGAAGGGTCAACTAATAACGACGACGCCAATGCTAACCCTAACCCCGTTCAGCAGTTGGTGAATCTTTTGACTAGAGCTCTGAACAACCAGGCGCAAGCTCCACCGAACACATCATTCAAAGAATTCAAGGCTGTGGGACCGCCAAAGTTCAAGGGATCCATGAACCCGATTGAAGCACAGACTTGGGTCATGGAAATGGAGAAAGTTTTTGATGTCGCTAGGGTCGGTGAAGATCAGAAGACCGTGTATGCGACATTCATTCTGAAATCAAAAGCCAGCTATTGGTTGCAAGCAAACAAGGTTAGGGGAGGAGAGGGTGTGATAACTTGGGAGAGGTTCAAGGAGATGTTCTTCGAAATGTACTTCCCGAAAAGCTCACAGAACCAGATGGAGGTTTAGTTTCTAGAGCTCAAAAAGGGCAACATATTTGTGCCAGGCTATGCTGCGAGATTTAATGAGTTGGTTAGGTTCGCCACATACCAAGTGCATACTGACGAGAGGAGGCAAGAAGGTTTGAACAGGGACTAAAGCCCTGGTTGTATAGCAAGGTGTCGATGTTCCAACTGAACACCTTTGCTGGGGTATTGGAGAAGGCTATCCTCGCTGAAGGTGGGAGCGATGAGATGACCAAATACAACCAAAAGCTGAAGAAAAATAAGAGTGAAGGAGAAGGTAACAACAAGGCTAGTGGTAGTAACACTGGAGGAAATAACAGCCAGAAGAGAAGGTAGAATGACAACACATCAACTAGGAATCAGCAAGGAAGCCAGAAGAAGAGGGTGGAAGCATGTCCGAACTGCGGGAAGAATCACTTGGGGGTCTGTATGAAAGGAAAGCGGGTATGCTACAATTGTGGTCAGGAAGGCCACAAAGCACCTAACTTCCCTAACCCTAAGAAGGGCGCCTGCTTCACATGCTGATCAAAGGACCACCTGGCTAGGAATTACCCTAAGAAGGTATCTGGAGGGACAGGATCAGGTGGAAATAGAGGAGGCAGCGGTGGAAAAGCTCTAACAATTACAGGACCATCCGCAACAAATCGACCTACTGCCAAGACATTTAACATGACAGTACAGGTTATTGTGCAGTCTCGCGATATAGTGTCAGGTATCATTTCGATCAATAAAGTCAATGCTTATGTATTATTTGATTCGGGTGCTACTTGTTCATTTTTATCCGATGACTTTGCTAAGAACTTAGAATTACCTAAGGACGAGTTAGAATACCCTATGAACATAGAGATTGCGAATAGGGAAGTGATCCCTTTTAAGTATGTACACAAGAACTGTAGGGTGGATATTAAGGGTAATGTGATGAACGTAGACCTTATTCCGATTAGACATGGAGAGTTTGACATTATTCTGGGAATGGATTGGCTATTCAATTATGGAGCGATAATTAATTGCCAGAGGAAATGTATAATCCATATGACCCCATCAAAGATTGTGTTTTATGGCAGCAAGTCGCCTAGACAAGCGAGTTATCTGACGATGATGCAGGCTAGAAAGTTGTTGCGACAAGGTTGTGTAGGATATTTAGCCTACATAGTCAACAGTCGTAAAGAGAGTCCAAAGTTAGAGGAGATACCAGTCGTGAGAGACTTCGTGGACGTATTTTTGGATGATTTGCCAGGACTTCCGCCAGATATGGAAGTAGAGTTTGTGATCGATTTGGCGCCAGGAACCGCTCCAATATCAAAGGCACCATACCGAATGGCTCTGGTAGAGATGAAGGAATTGATGGTGCAGCTGCAAGAGCTTTTGGACAAGAAATACATTTAACCGAGCGTATCACCGTGGGGAGCGCCGGTGTGATATGTTTAGAAGAAGGATGGGACGAAGCGGCTCTACATTAATTATAAAGAGCTGAACAAGGTCACAATTAAGAATAAATATCTGTTGCCTAGGATTGATGACTTGTTTGATCAGTTAAAGGGAGCGAGATACTTCTCGAAGATAAACCTGAGAAGTGGTTACCATTAGTGGAAGGTGAGGATAAAGGACGTTTCGAAAACAGCGTCCAGGACTCAATATGGTCACTACAAATTTTTGGTGATGTCATTTGGTCTAACGAAAGCTCCTGCAGCATTTATGGACCTAATGAAGATAGTATTCAAACCATTTCTGGACAAATTTGTGGTGGTATTTATTGATGACATTTTGGTGTATTCAAAGACCAAGGAGGAACACATTGAACACCTGAAGGTGACATTATAAGTGTTGAGAAGAGAGAAGTTGTACGCCAAATTTTCAAAATGCAAATTTTGGAATGAGCGGGTGCAATTTCTTGGACATATAATTGATAAGAATCGAATTTCGATAGAACCCTCCGAGGTCGAAGCTGTAATGAATTGGGATCAGCCGAAGATACTGTCGGAAGTGAGAAGTTTTCTTAGATTGGCAGGATATTATAAAAGATTCATTCAAAACTTTTCCAAGATCGTAACTCCGCTAACGAATTTGACTAGGAAATCGGTGAAATTCGTTTGGACGGAGAAGTGTGAGGAAAGTTTCCAAGAGCTGAAGAAAAGGTTGAGGACAGCACCTATGTCAACTCTTCCGGATAGCATAGGAAATTTTGTGGTTTATAGTGATGCGTCGCATAAAGGACTGGGCTGTGTGCTTATACAAAACAGCAAAGTCATTGCGTATGCGTCACGACAGCTGAAGGATTACGAGAAGGGGTATCCGACCCATGGGCTACGGTGGTATTTGCCTTGAAGATCTAGAGACATTATCTCTATGGTGAGAAGTGTGAAATATATACAGACCACAAAAGTCTGAAATATATTTTTACACAGAAGGATTTGAATATGCGCCAGAGAAGATGGTTGGAATTGATAAAGGATTATGATTGCAAGATCTTATACCATCCTGGTAAAGCGAATGTGGTTGCCGACGCCTTAAGCAAAAAGGGTCGGGAAAAGTTGATGATGTTGACTGCCCAGGAGGAGTTAATTTCAGCAATGAAGAAACTGGAATTAGAAGTGAGATATCCTATAGAGTATGATGAAAAGCTGTTCCAGTTGGGAACTGGTACAACTTTGCTAGATAAGGTTAAGGAAGCACAACTTCAGGATGAAGACTGTGAGAAGATAAGGAAGAAGATATCTGAAGGGGATGAACAGAAATTCAAGATGGAGAGTGAGGGACTGTTAAGATTTGAGAGCAGAGTTTGGGTACTGCCAGTGTCAGATATTAAGGAAGACATTTTAAGCGAGGCTCATAGCTCACGGTATTCGATTCACCTCGGGAGTACCAAGATGTACCAAGATCTTCGACAACATTTCTAGTGGCCGAATATGAAAAGAGATGTTGCCAATTATGTTGCCAAGTGCCTGACGTGTCAGAAAGTGAAGGTAGAACATCAGACGCCGAGTGGTTTGCTACAACCTCTAGAGATCCCAGAATATAAATGGGAACACATTACGATGGATTTCGTGGTGGGCCTTCCGACAACTCAGAAAGGCTATGATGCAGTATGGGTTATCGGTGACCGACTGACGAAATCAGCACACTTCCTACCGGTTAAGATCAGATTCAACTTAGACCAGTTGGCAAAACTGTATATGAGAGAAATTATTTCAAGGCGTGGAGTTCCAGTGTCGATTATTTTTGACCGAGATCCCCGCTTCACATCAAATTTCTGGAAGCGACTGCAGGAATGAATGGGGACACAGTTGAGAATGAGTATGGCATATCACCCTCAGACAAATGGGTAGAGTGAAAGAACAATCCAGATATTGGAGGATATGTTGAGAGCGTGCATCATGTATTTCAAAGGAAATTAGGATGATCACTTACAGCTCGTTAAATTCGGTTACAACAACAGTTACCACATAAGTATTGGCATGCCGTCTTACAAAGCGTTGTACAACAGAAAGTGGAGGACTCCACTGTACTGGGATGAAGTTGGCAAAAGACAATTGCTAGGTCCAGAACTGGTACAATAGACAGCAGAGATCATCAAGGTGATCCAGACAAGATTGGTAGCTGCTCAGGATAGGCAGAAGAAATACGCCGACCCATATCGCAAGAATGTAGAATTTGAATTGGGTAGCTTAGTTTTTTTAAAAGTCCCTCCCTGGAAGGGTAAGATCAAATTTGGAAAAAAGAGGAAATTGAGCCCGAGGTTCATTGGACCCTTTGAGGTGCTATGAATAATCAGAGAAGTGGCGTATGAGGTAGCCTTACCTCCAGCGCTAGAGTATATCCACAACGTCTTTCATGTTTCAGTCTTACGACCATACAAACCCGATTACAAGCACGTGATTGAATATGAACCCCTGCAATTTGAGAAAGACTTATCCTATGAAGAAGTTCCTGTTCAGATTGTTGACAGAAAAGAACAAATTCTCAGAAATAAAGTAATACCTTCTGTTAAGGTAATAAGAGGAACCACAACGCTGAAGAAGCTACGTGGAAACTTGAAGAACATATGATGAAGACTTACCCACATTTATTTTGCTTAATTTAGGTATAAGCGATTCTGGGGACAGAATCTTTGTAAGGGGGGGGGAGAATGTAACGGGACGAATTTAATTGAACCATGATTCTGAGGACAGAATCCTTTTAAGGGGGAAAAATGTGACGAACGAGAATTTTGTACTTTAATTCAAATATTTATTGAATTAAATAAATATTTTTGATGATTTATTTATTTAGTTATCAATATTTTAATTATTGAGTTAAATAATTATGTGATGGAATTATGATAGAATAATTTAATTATATGTACATGTTACATTGATTAAATTAATGTGGAGAATTTTTATAGTTCAAAGGGTGATTTTAATTGAGTTTAGTTAATTAAATGAATTATTTAATAAGCATAATGTTAGTCTAATTAATTTAATAATTAATTAGAGATTTAATAATTTGACATAATTAATAAATGAGAATTTTAATTATGTGATAATGTGATTTAATGAAGATTATTATATTTTATTTAATTGAAATTAAATAACATTATTTGAAGTGTGACAAATGTACTATATACTAAATAAGTTAATTAAAATAATGGGAAAGGAGGAATAAAAGAGGACAAACAAATAAGGCCTTAGGGAGTGGAGTAGTTAATTACATGGTGGGAATTAACTGACAACCCATGACTTCTAAGGTTAATTGTTATACGTATATTATATATCAGACCTTATATACTTACTCTATATTCATATATCATATACATATCAAAGAACTAGAGAGAATTTAGAGAGAAATTTTGAGAGAGAGATTAAAGGTTGGAGAAAACAAAGAGAGAATCCTAGCAATTTGAACAAAGAAGCAAAGGGTAATTCCCTTATCTGAGTTTTTAAATTCATATTTTTAGATTTCTCCATTAAAGCATGTTTAGAGTTCTCTATGACTAAAGTTATCAATGATTAGTGATTATGTATGTGTATACATGTTAGTATATGATCATAACATGTTTTCTATCACGTATTCATGTTTTAAAACAATCAATTTCATGTAGTTATGCTTTAATCAAAGTTTCAGGAGTTACAAAGTATGAAAAGTATGAAGAACACGTATATGACCATTATGTACAAAATATCATGCTTGAATTGTTCATTAAACTCTAAATTGATAGTTGATTATGATTATGCATGTTTAAACGAACAAAACAAAATTTAAACGAACAGATTTAGAGTTATAACAAATCTGTAACGTTGAATTTCATGATTTCTCTCAAAACCTTGCAAAACACCAAAAACAGTGAATTTAAGTGTTTTAATTTGAGTAATTACGTGATCTAAAGTGTTAAAAGCATGTTAGAATCATTATATGATGTTCCTATGAAGTTTATTCTTCATGAAATCACTTTATTAGCTTAATTTGGATTTATTTGGCCTTCTCTGCAATTTTTTGCGAATTATAACTAAACCAGCCGAGGCCACCCTCCCCAGCAGGCTCCAGACCCGCCCCAGCGGGCCCCCTATTGAACCCATGCCTGCCCCAGCAGGCTTAACCCCGCCCCAACGGGGGGATGCAAAGTAAAATAATTTTTTTTGAACTTTTGTGTATTTTTAAGCCATAACATGATGAGGTAACCTAACCTAATGAACATGATAACATGATGAACATGTAATACAATACTATAACATGGTGTTGACATGTATAATATAATTTGAAGTTTCATGTTAATAAACTATGTGTGAACTTGGATATTGATGTCGTAAGACTTGATTACGATTGTCTAAGAGTTCATATTATGTGGTATGCATGTTGTGTTTCAAACTCACATTATGTGGTTAGTTAACAAGTTAAGATTTGTGAATTAAGTTATTAAGTTGAACCTTAAGTGAGAAGTTCAACGGTTAAACGCAGTGGTAATGGAACTAATCAATGTTGTAAACATAATGTAATGTGTAGGACGTTGAGGAAGTGAATTATAATTATAGTTGTAGCTTGTGCACGAGGCAAGTTTCCTTACCCTAACTCGATTTTGATTACGCAAGTTTACTAATCCTTATTTTTATGTTAAGAAAGTTTCTAAACCTTACTTTTATGCTACGTAAGTGTTCTAAACTCAAACCTTTATTGAGTAAGCTTTCTAAATTCAAAGTTATTCACTGAGTAAGTTCTATACTTATGTTTCTATATCAATCAAGTTCTTATCCTTGTTTATTCAAGTTAAGATTTCGTATGAGATATTATAATCATTGTAAAGTATTACTTCAGTATACAATCTTTATTCAAATTATATACCCTCGAGATTCATTATTTCAATTTGATTATCAATTTATGTTGAACCTTGTAAGGCTAGCGAACCTTTATTGATTCGACTAGTCCATAGTTGATGAACGTTCTAAATTTGAGAACTGTTATTGAGCATATCCAAACCAAACTTCCTTTGGTGTAGACTCTGATGTCAAACTGAATTGAACAACCCATTTATAGGGGATTATTTACGCTTTAGAGTTGAGATATTGTGCACAGTATAGTACTAAGGGCTGATCCCCCTAAGTACGAGTAGTAGAGTCCTTATAGTCTTATGAGTATTAAAGGTTTAAAGTAGAAATACTTAACATCCTGAGACATAGTTCAAGGTCTTATGACCCTCAGATGTTCTTTTGATTCTTGCTATTCATTCTTGATTCAAAAGCCGAGTTTTCTTTATTCAGAATTCTTGATTCACTCGCATGTTATTATTATCATTATATTATTATACTTGTGGGCAATTGTGCTCACTCTTGTATAATAACATTGCAGTTAAGAACGAAAGGTCCGACGAGCCTTCCACTAGCAAAGGCAAGGGCAAAGTCAACAAGTGATGAAGACTTGTTGTTTATTTGATAATATTTGTCTAAGACTTATGTTGTGATGTTTAAGACTTATTTAATTATTTATGTTTCCGCATTTGAGATTTAAGGTTAATATGACCTGGGATTTAATTATGTATTTATTATTCAGATGTTGTAACCCCATAAGGGGAGATGATGGAGATGTTTTCATCTATTTCATGGTTTGCATTTATTATGGGTAGATAGATATATGATATTTGTACAGTAAACACTAAATCCAGTGAAAATTGAAGTACCCAGATTTAGGGGTATCACAATCTTCATACATATTCTATAAACTAATGTGAAATATATAGACATAAATTATTTATTTCACATGATTCTATAACATTTTCCAAGGTCTATTAACCTTAACTAAATACATACCTTAAGTAACTTAAAAGGTTTACAACATTATTTGCCTATGATAACTAGATACTTATGAATGCATAATAATCTATTATTGGAATTTGCCTTTGCCTCTGTCTTTCTTCGAGCCTTCGTCTTAATCTAAAATTTTGTTATCATGATATAGCAAGGGTGAGCAACTACTTTGCCCAGCAAGTTTAAATACAATAAAGATATATCATGATTGAAAGAAAGAATAAGCTTTCAATTTTCAATAATATAATAATTGTGAAAAAAGCATGAATCATAATATCAATAATTGAATGACTGAATCAATAATGTTTAATGTCAACAAGGACCATGAACAACTTTAACTGAAACTTATGGTAATGAAGGTAATCAACCTTTCATACCTGATGAACATATGAAACATGCACTAAGTGCGAATCAATAATCAATATAGACGTGAATAATCAACAATAATTATTCACTAACATGCTTTGAAAAAAACTAACTCAAGTTTGAGTTAGAGAACTTGCCTGTACCGTCGATTACTGCTACGTAATCTAATTTAATATCTTTATTGAAAAGACCTATCAATTATAAGATTGATCTTTCAATTAGCATAACATACTTTATATCACAATACTATTACTTTATAAGTAAATTATATAACATTTAACCACATAGTCAAATATTAAATAACACCTTAACATCATACGTATTCA
This sequence comes from Panax stipuleanatus, assembly GCA_020205555.1. Lineage (NCBI taxonomy): Eukaryota > Viridiplantae > Streptophyta > Magnoliopsida > Apiales > Araliaceae > Panax > Panax stipuleanatus. The sequence goes on along the minus strand of CM035120.1, from coordinate 82,373,006 downwards.
CAATTCTAAACCTAGCACACATCGAGTCTTTAATAGTGTTCAATACAATATACTGAGTGGTTTCCCACAAACAACCAACAAACTAGTTTTCCGTCTTGTCTACACTGTATTTCACAGCGAGTTAGATCGGTTGCTAGTTCGTATATACCTTCACTCCCTTAAGGAATCGTTTAACCCGGATACTATACATCAACTATTAAAGATTATGAATGTACCACTACTTTATCATATAACTTGTGAATTAACAATTAATCTATCATTTTATAAGTTCTTCTTTATAATCCAGTAAGCCGAATACCTAATTCATCAAACTAGATTCAATTAACTAAATTTTAATTTAGTAAACTATTTTCCAATTCAACTGACTAGATTCAACTGACCTCCAATATAGCAAGTTTGGATTCAAACTGACATCCAATCCAGCAAGCCTTGATTCAAATTGTCTTACAATCTAGTAACCTGGATTCACTAATTCTGCAATCAAGCAACCTGGATTCACTAATCCTTCAATCCAGAAACCTAGCTTCACTAATCCTTCAATCCAGCAACCTAGATTCATTAATCTTACAATCCATCATATTATACATTCAATATGGCCTATTGAATGTCCAATCAATAACTTAACTCTTCTTTTAAACTCTCATTTAATATTATTAATTATTTAATAATATTCAAATCATTTATTAAGACTTTAAATCAATGATTTAATAATACTTTAATCTAAATGCTATCAATCACTTAATAATATCTTAATATAATATTATTAATCTTTTAATAATATTTTAATCTTTTATTAAACTTATAAATAATTTATTTTAATTATTTAATCTTTACTAATTTATTTATTTAACAACCATTTAGGGCCATAAACATAATATCTCATCAACGCTGACCAAAACACCCTTCAAAAATTTGCATATAGCATATCTAGGGTTTTCAAGCAATAAAATCTCATCATCTATACTTTTAACATTACACAATTAATTTAACTCATTTATTCATAACTAAATTGTTTCTATGAAAAATATCAAATCATATTATTATTTTTTATCTTTTGGCCACACATATATACATATATTCCATACACAAAAATAATTTTTTCTAGAATTTTTCAATTTCCTTTAGTATTTTTCAAAAGTCCGTATTTAGTTCGTAACTTAAGAAAATTAGCTATATCATGCTCAACTCCAACAATTCCCAACTCTTGGAAGAATTTTACACGTATTAACATGAACTTTCAGTTTAAATTTCATGGTTATCGGAGTTATAGAACTTTAGTTATAGCAATTTTCGTCGAAAAAACTCAAATATTGAAATGACCATAACTCGGTCGATTTAAGTCGAAATAAGCTCATATTTGGATAGGAGATACTTTATATCATATATTTTTATTTCCCAAAAGGTTTGAATTTATTGCATTCATTAAGTTACCGAAACTTCCCCTGGAATGTTTTGGGCATATTGCTTTTTGGTTTTTTCTAGATTTTTCCTACTTTGCTAAAAATAGTCCATACGAAAATATACAACTCCTTTTTCAGTGATTCTACTTGGATCTGTTAGAAGACTCATAGATCTAACTTCAGAAACTAATCACAGTCAAAAATTCAGAATAGACTGAGAGATATGATTGTTTGAATTTCTTGTTTCGTTTTCTCAAAAATTTAATTTTCTAACCTTTGTGTATTGTAAGAAAACTTTCATGATCTCTAGATTAATCAAACATTAACCAACATAATATATCCTAATACCTCTTATACTCATGGATCTACTATAATCCATGATCTATTTCATCAAACCCTAACCATAACCAAGAAAAACACAATCTAAACCAAGAAATTACAAAGCTAGATTAGAAAACTTTTAAACCTTCTATGCTTGGATGATGGATGATCTTCCTTGGTAGTTTGCCTTGCTAGATCTTCTCCTTCTTAGCCTCTTCCAAACCGTGGCCTCCCTCTTCCATTCCCTCTCAAGCTCTCAAGTTTTTCTTTAAGGTTTTGGCTAAAGTTCTAGAGAAACCCATGATTTCTTCTTTCTCTTCTTTCCTCTTCTTTCTTTTTCCTCTCTCCTCTTTTTTTCCCTCTCTCTAATGGCTTCCATGGCCTCCACTTTCTCTCTCTTCTCCTCTTGGTGGACGGATGAGGGGTGGAAATGAAGAGGAAAATGATCCTTTCCTCTTTCATTCCCTTTAGTTTAATGAAATTGGAAATTAAAGAAAGAGAGAGTGGTTGGGATTAGATGGGAGTAGGTGGGAGTGGTTGGGAATTGTTGGGGGAGTTGGTGGCTGCCCATGTGCTGAATTTCTAGCAAATTTTGGTCAAAATGGGTCACACTTTTATTTTCTCAATTTGCGTGCTTAATCCCATCTTTGACTTTTGGACCCGATAAATCAAATTTTTGAGTTTATAGTCGATTCCTACTAAATTCGACGCTCCCAACGTCATGGGCATATCCATTTCTTCAAATTCATCTATGAATTTCAAGTTTGACCTTTCTCCATAAAAGTCAACTGTTGAGTTTGACCAAAAAGTCAACCTCGTCACATTTTGTGTTCACAATCTATTCTTACTAATTTTGACGTTCCGAATTCAAATATCCAGCCAGCGTCTCAAGATTCCACTCCTAACTCTGATTTTGACTTTTCTTCATAAAAGTCAACTGTTAAGTTTAACCAAAAAGTCAACCCCGACACATTTTGTGTTTACGATCTTTTCTGACTAAACTTGACGTTTCGGACGCAACCGAGCAGTCCGTGCTTCAAAATTCTATTCCTAACTCAAACTTTGAGTTTTAATTTGATTCCCTTTTTATTATTATTCATATTAGCTAGTCACTTATTGATTATTATTCATTTTATTTGCTATACTAGGCTAATAATCAAGCTATGTTAATTCATAACATAGTTTTATCTTGATTCTCATAGCCTCAACTTAATTCATCATATTAATTTATCTTTTTTTCTTTTAGTTATTACACTCTTCCGTTCTTACAAGGATCCCAAGGCGAAATCACTATTCCTGAAACGTTCTAGTTTAGTTTACTACTAAACTCTTACGCAATTTCTCTTATTGATAAAATTTATCGAATTACCTTAACATAGGTATTACTTTACTACCTCTTTCATTTATCTTTTTCCATCCAATTCATGGACCACAATCTATTCTTAGCCCAAGTCTTATCTGACTTGCCTATAACTACCTACTTATTCTCAGGTATTAACACCTTTATCAACATCTCTCATATCTCAAACAAAAATTCTATTCTTTAACATTCTTTTATTATTGTCAGTTTGACATAATTCATTCTTTTAGTATCAAAACTTTATGCTACTATCTTCTCACTTCTTATTCTTCAAAATTTCTATCATTCACATTTAATTCTCTTTACATTCTTCCAAATATCAAACCATATATGTTTTTCTTAAAATTTTTAATTAATCCTCAAATTTTCATCTAGATTTTATTCTTTAACCTTTATTTTAATCATTTAAAATCTTATAAATTTTTGGATTGTCATAGCTACTAGTTGTTTACGTATCAACTTAACCACGCCTGCCGTTTGTTGTACCATCTTAGGTCCCAACATACGACGTTCCCCTACTTCATCCCAGTACAGTGGCGTTCTGCACTTTCTTTCGTATAACGCTTCGTAAGGCTGCATGACTATACTTACGCGATAACTGTTATTGTAAGTGAACTCTACTAAAGGTAGATGTTTATCTCAACTCCCCTTAAAATTAATAACGCAAGATCTTAGCATATCTTCTAGCGTTTGAATTGTTCTTTCACTTTATCCATCGATTTGAGGATGGTACGATGTACTCAACCTCAACTGCATTCCCATTTGCTCTTGCAAACTCCTCCAGAAATTCAAAGTGAATCGTGGATCACAATCTGACACGATCGAAATGGTACTACATGCCTTGAAACAATTTCCTTGACATACAATTTAGTTAACCTTTCTAGGTTAAACCTAACTCTTATCGGCAGAAAGTGAGCCGACTTCGTCAAAAGATCCACTATCACCCAGATAGTGTCGTATCCCTTTTGTGTAATTGGAAATCGCATCACAAAATCCATCGTGATATGCTCCCACTTCCATTCCAGAATCTCTAATGATTGTAGCAAACCACTGGGTCGTTGATGTTCAGCCTTAACTTTCTGACAAGTTAAGCACTTATTTGTTAGGTTTGCACGTAACGCGATTACGAAATCAAATTGCGTAAATAAAGCGGAAGCGCAATAAAAGAAAATTTTAAAATTTTATGCAAACCTTCACCATGATCATGCTATATGCTTAGTTAGCAATACATACAAGAAGGAGAAGAAGATGAGATTCATACCCTTGTAGATCGAGCTTCCACAAGTACGTGTTCTACTCCAACTTGAATTCATGAGATTGATTCTTTCCTTTGATCAATGCAAGCCACCCAAGCCTTTGGCCTCTAGAGGTGATCCACCAAGGAAGAAGAAGAATTAAGAAGGTGGGTGTTTGGCTAAACCCTAATTCTATCTCTATAGAATCTCTGTGTTCTCCCAATACTAGGATGAGTGTGTAACCCTATTTTATAATAAGACTTTCTTATTTATAAATGTAGGCAACCCTCCTAAACTCTTTAGGATTAGGGTTTCATATTAATTAATTAAACCCTTTTAATTAATTAGATTTCCCAATCCTATTAGGAATAATTAAACTCCTTTAATTATCTAGCCTCCTAATCTTTTTAGTAATATATATGGGAGAGAGAGTATCTTATTAATTAATTCTCAAACTCTCTAGGAATTAAATAATAATAATAATAATAATAATAATAATAATAATAATAATAATCCTCTTATTAATTTATATTTAATATTTTTAAAATATTAAATAATAAATATTAAGCTATTTAATTTATTCTATCACCATAGATTAAATTAAATATACTTAACTTATTATTGCGATTATGCCATTAGCTTCTTTAATAAATATTCTTCCTTTTATGGTGTGATCCTTTAGGTTCTATATATTAAACCGGTTGTGAATAAATCAATTAGAACAATTCTAATCTCATTTAAATAAATAAATTAAACTAATAATTTATTTAAATAAATAACATTTATTTTACAATAAGGGTAAGCCCCCTTAGCGATCAACGACTTTCCAGATAATATAGATTTCAACATTAATCATAAAAGAACCTGTGAGTAAATAGTTACCGTACAATTCATTCCTTCCACCATACAATGTCCCAATTCAATATAAGACATAGATTTACTATCAAGTCTTACTTTATTTAATTATATGTATTTCGATTCTAAAATGCACAACACCAAATAATACAAATTAGAAACTACTTTCTAATTTCATTCTGCATTGGCCAATGACTACTGGGTTGTCATTTATCGAATCACATAGGGCATTTTCTTCTTTTACTAGAAGTGGTAGATCCTTTATTGATCATTCATTATCTCCATGTATAAATCATTATACCCAATCATACCCTTTGATATACCTTTAGGGTCTTAAGGAACATGTCAAAGTATAACTCATCATACACAAGATACTACGATGATCTCAAGTCTAAGGATTATTTGTCCTACTATCACTTAAGGAATTTCTATTGATAAGCAAGTAAAACTCCATTAGGTATTCCTCAGTGAGCCACGTTTAGTGTACTTATTCTCCAATAAGCACCTACATACTTGCTTTAGTGTCTCCACACAAATGATTATGAGATCGATCATCTTCATCCAATGAACAAGCAACGTATGTAACAATATATTCGAATTCACTAATTCCTTTTTTAGTAATCCAATGATTGAGAACTATTTTAGTTTTTAGCTATCTAAGAATTTAGATCTCATTAATATGATCATTGTAAGGACCCATAATTTTATATGATTATAATTTTATGAATATTTTTTTTATATTATTATCATTATTGTTATCAGTAATATTTTGAGCATGCGAGATATGAATTTAGCAAGTTAGTCAATTTATTTATTGACTAAGAAATATCAATGAGGTAAAGGTGAATAGCGGATCAAAACCCTAATTTGAATAGGACTTTGTATATTAATACAATTACTATTATAATTGTATTTAAGATTATGTGTATTTACATTATGTGATTAATGTTAAGGACTGATTAGATGGAATGCAATTATGTAAACCTAATTAGAAAACCCTAATGTGCAGTTAGAATCCCTAATGTTCATTTAGAAACTCTAATTTAAGATTTGAAAATCCTAACCTAATTTGAAACCCTAATGCTAATTAGCAAATCTAAAGGGTTACAAATTAAGGAAAATATATGAAATGACTAAATTACCCTTAAAATTATTTATGAAATGACTAAAATGTCCTTTTATGTGTGAAATGACCAAAATACTCTTTTCTATTCTTTTAATAAGCTCAATTTAGTAATTAAAATAAAACTAATTCATGTGAACTTAAATCGACCAATCAGAGAAGAGATGATGCAAGCATGATGTAAGCATGACATCATCCTTAAAGAAACACCACTACAAGAAATCACACATTTTATGACGAATTTTTTTGCCACGCACAAAATTTTGTCACAATTTGTTAATTAATAATTACGGAATTCATAATCATCACTAAAACGTTTGCTTTTGTGATGACCTTTAATTTTGTTACTATTAATCATTTATATTGTCACTAATTTACACATTTGATGACGATTAACAAAATTTCGTCACAATTTATTTTGGAGGTAGAATTTCGTACAAAAATTTTGGAGGAAAACCATTTAATGACATGTTTGTAATAATTGATGACAATATTTATTATTGTAACACCCCCTTCCCGAAATAGAAAGGGAGGTTACTCAAAACACAACAAAATCGAGCGAAAACTCTATGCCACGAAAGAATAATATTTCACCAATAAATATCAAAAGGTCAAACCAAAATAAATACCAACAGACTCAAACTCAAATCTAGAGTATTTATTACAACTCAAAATAAAATCGATCTATCAAGCCTAAACAGAATATCTAAATCATTGGATCGAATGGAGCTCTCATCACACTTGCCCTTGATACCCCTGATTACCTGCCGGAAGAAAAATACAGCATGAGCCAAACGCCCAGTACGGATATAGAATACAAGAATGATGAAACGAAATAACTAACTCAATAAATGAACTGAACTGAACTGAAACAACCAAAACTAACACAATAAAATAATAGGCTGAATCAAATGGCTGGGTGTTATTTCATACCGAGCTCAAAATAAAACAGAAATATACCTTGCCACACAGGCAAGGTCAAATAATGCCACACAGGCAAGTCACACACATTGGACCGCGAATCCAAATGTATGTAAAATCGAAAGGCATGTTTGGCACAAACATCGCCACTCCGCAGAACAGAACAGAACAGAAAACTAGGGTCGACCCATACGCCTCCCACAACGAAACACCAAATGGCCAACTCCCACCGGAGTACAAAACGGAGACGCCGTGGACTGATCACACCGCCACGGAAAGTGTCATGCCTCTCGTGCCAAGACGACATGCCTGTGGTACCCCCACAGGTGGTTATAGCTCAGGTATACCCTACGGTATAATCTAATAATAATATCATATCACAACACATGCGACACAATATTAAAACAAGGGGTTCTAGTATGTACATGTAACAACGAAATAAATATAAATACGAAACTCCAAATATACGTTAACATGTACATCTCTAAAAGATTAAAATAAACACTAAATATGTTAACCCAATTCAAGAGTACAAACATGAGTTCTAAGTATCAATACCAAGACGAAACTAATATATTAATTTCACAAGGAACAATTATGTGAAATAATAACGAAATTAGAAACGAGTAACAAAACGAACTAATTAAATTTAACAAGAGTATCGCTGAAAGAGTACGGAATCCGTACCTGGATTAAGTAATGTAATACCCGAAATTATTCGTTAAACTCCTTCCGTCCGAACTAATTACATAATTTAACAAACAAAATATAAATTACTAACTGTAAGTTAAATTACTAATTACTAATTACAAATTACAAATTACAAATTTACTTATTATTATTATTATTATTATTATTATACTAGTAATGATTTAAGAATGCAGATTACTTATCTAGACCCATAGCCATATGTCTAAATTGAATCAAATATAATATTATACTAAATAAATCGAATCATGTCCTGATAATTCCACTCATAAGTTCCAGTATCAGGGAATACATAAGTGTTATTTTTTATTTTATTTTTTATTATTATTATTACTATACATACAAACAATAATAAGATGCAAACAGTCAAGGTTTCATTGTATTGGATCAGTGGTGTTGAGGATATGCGCACATGCTGTCAAATTTTTTTTTTTTTTTTTTTTTTTTACCAATGACCCATTCGTCACTCACCAATCAAGAGATAATTTGAAACAACTCATTATTAATAGGAATAATACATTACCTTTTTGAATCTTGTTCCTTCTTCCGCCGCTCTATCTCCTTCTCTTCTCTCGGCTGTTATGAGATGTATTGTAGTACAATTAGGTTTTATTTGTTAACATGTTTTTATTAATTCTCATAATTATAAAAGGATTTTTGTATTACCCACAAATATAAATTAAAATCCAATTGATTTAAGGCCCAAATAATTTAATGGTCCAAATTAATGTAGTCCACATACTTAAATATAATTTGACCCAAACACAAGAAAAGTCCAATTAAAATATTTAAACAAAAACTTAAAATATTATTTATTTATTAAAATATCCGGGTATTACATCACCTACCCCTTAAAAAGGATTCCGTCCCCGGAATCAAAAGAATGAAACGTACCTAATTGTCAAAAAGATGCGGATACTCTGCTCGAATAGACTCCTCCATCTCCCATGTAGCTTCTCGCTCCGAATGGTTTCTCCACAAAACCTTAACAAACGGAATTGTCTTCCTCCTCATAACCCGTTCTTGACGATCCAAAATCGCCTCGGCTTGCTCCACACAAGTAAGATCATCACTAATATTATCGAATGGATATTGCACCACATGCAACGGATGATATTTATAACTTCTCAGCACCGACACATGGAACACATTGTGCACAGCTAGCTGTGGAGGCAAAGCTAACCGGTATGCAACCTCACCAACCCTCTCCAGAATCTCGAATGGGCCAATATAACGCGGACTAAGCTTCCCTTTCAGACCAAATCGCCGAATACCCTTCCAAGGAGAAACTTTTAGGAACACATGCTCACCTGGTTCAAACTCTAAGGTCCTCCTATGCTTATCAGCATAACTCTTCTGCCGTGATCGAGCCGACTTCAATTTCTCCTTAGCCACCGCTACCTTCTCCGTAGTGATTTGAACTAACTCAGGCCCTTCTATAGCTCTCTCGCCAACCTCATCCCAACAAGTTGGTGCCCGACACTTCCTACCATACAACGCCTCAAACGGAGCCATCCCAATACTTGCATGCCAACTATTGTTATAAGCAAACTCAACTAAGCTCAAGTAATCATCCCAATTACCCGACCACTCAAGTGCACAAGACCTTAACATGTCCTCCAACGTTTGAATGGTCCGTTCGGATTGCCCATCAGTCTGCGGATGGAAAGCAGTACTAAAGTTGAGCCGAGTACCCCAAGCTCGTTGAAACCCTTTCCAGAACCGTGAAGTGAATCGTGGGTCCCGATCCGAAATAATAGACACCGGAGTACCATGAAGTCTAACAATCTCCTGTTGAAATATCTGTGCCAACCTATCCACCGAGTAGCCCTCGTGGATGGCCAAAAAGTGTGCCGATTTAGTCAACCGGTCCACCACAACCCAAATGGCATCATTCTTCCTGAAAGTCTTCGGCAAACCAGTCACAAAATCCATCGTGATATCCTCCCATTTCCACACTGGAATGTCTAATTGTTGCAGCAACCCACTAGCTCGTTGATGTTCTATCTTCACTTGTTGACAAGTGAAGCACTTCCCAACATATTCAGCCACATCTCGCTTCATCCCATTCCACCAAAAATTTTCCTTCAAATCCCTGTACATCTTTGTAGAACCTGGATGAATAGAAAATGGCGAACTATGAGCCTCCGCCAAAATCGCCTCCCGAATGATTGGATCCGACGGTACACACAACCGCTCACCCAACCAAATCACACCATGGTCATCAATACGAAAGTCAGGCTGCTTGCCCTCCTCCATATTCTGTGTCATACTCCACAATTCCCCATCTTCCTTTTGAGCTTCTTTAACCCTTGAAATAAGAGAGGGCTCCACTCGCATACCTGCCAAATGCCCATCTGAACCTTGGATATACAACTCCAACTCTAGTCGCTCCATATCCGAACTAAGCTGAGGTTGTGTAATAAGAGCTGCTACCCTTCCTGAACTTTTTCGACTAAGAGCATCTGCAACCACATTTGCCTTCCCCGGGTGATACTGAATCCTCGCATCATAATCTTTTAGAAGCTCCAACCAACGCCTCTGCCTCATGTTAAGCTCTTTTTGAGTGAAAATATATTTAAGACTTTTGTGATCGGTGAAGATATCACAAGTCTCTCCATACAAATAGTGCCTCCAAATCTTTAGAGCAAAGATCACCGCTGCCAACTCCAAATCATGAGTGGGGTAGTTCACCTCGTAAGGTTTAAGCTGCCTAGAAGCATAAGCAATAACCTTACCGTGTTGCATCAAAACACATCCCAAGCCCTTCTTAGAAGCATCACTATAAATCTGGAAACCTCCTGTCCCCGACGGTAATGTAAGTATAGGAGCTGTCACAAGTCGTTTCTTCAACTCCTCGAAACTCTTCTCGCGCTCCTCATTCCACACAAACTTCGAGCCCTTTTTCATCAACTGAGTTAATGGCAAAGCAAGCAAAGAGAATTCTTCCACAAATCTCCTATAATACCCTGCTAAACCCAAGAAACTTCTAATCTCTGTCACAGTAGTAGGTCTCGGCCATTTAGTGATAGCCTCAACCTTTCCAGGATCCACCTTAATGCCTTCAGCAGAAACAACGTGGCCCAAAAATGCAATCTGCTCCAACCAAAACTCACATTTAGAGAATTTAGCATACAATTTCTCTTTCTGCAAAATTCCCAACACTGTTCGAAGATGTTCTTCATGCTCCTCCCTAGACTTGGAGTAAACCAAAATGTCATCAATAAAGACAATAACATATTGGTCCAAGTACTCCTTGAACACCCGGTTCATCAAATCCATAAACACTGCCGGAGCGTTAGTCAACCCAAATGGCATCACCAGAAACTCATAATGCCCATAGCGAGTACGAAAAGCTGTCTTAGAGACATCCTCATCTCTCACCCTCAACTGATGATAACCCGACCTCAAGTCTATCTTTGAAAAATACTTCGCCCCCTGAAGTTGGTCAAACAAGTCTTCAATCCTCGGCAATGGATACCGATTCCTGATAGTAATCTTGTTCAACTCTCTGTAGTCTATGCACAACCTCATAGACCCATCTTTCTTCTTCACAAACAAAACTGGAGCACCCCACGGCGAGACACTCGGCCGAATCACACCACGATCTAACAGTTCCTGCAACTGCTCCTTCAACTCCTGCAACTCCAATGGTGCCATTCGATACAGCGCTTTAGAAATAGGTCCCGTACCAGGAACGAGCTCAATAGTAAACTCAACTTCCCGTTGCGGTGGTAACCCTGACAACTCCTCAGGAAACACATCGAGAAAGTCACGAACCACTGAAATATCCTCAATACGAGACTCGCCCTTAGAGGTATCCTTCACAAATGCCAAATACCCCTCACAACCCTTTGCCACTAACTTCCCAGCCTTCAAAGCTGAAATCAACTTCATCACTCTACTCGGCTGTGAACCCTGAAACACGAATTCTGGAGACTTCACATCTCCAAATATAACCTTCTTCGCCTGACAATCGATAGTGGCCTGGTGCTTATCCAACCAGTCCATCCCGAGAATAACATCAAAATCGTGCATACACATTGGAAGAAGATTAGCACTACGAATCTTATCCCCAAAACTGATCGGACACCCTCGATATAAATCAGAAATAATAACAGAAGTCCCCATCGGGGTAGCAATAGACATAACAGAATCTAAAGACAGAGATGGCACACCCAGGTGCCGAACAAAAGACCGAGCCACAACAGAATGAGTAGAACCAGTATCAAATAAAATAGAAGCCTCACGACTACCAACTAAAAGAGTGCCAGAAACAGTACCTGGCGCACCTGCCGCCTGATTATGTGTCAAGGCAAACACTCGACCACCTTGACGCTGACCACCATTGCCACCATGATCACCGCCTCCACCATTACCACGTGGCCCGGTACAATCTCTAGCCATATGACCCATCTGTCCACATAAGAAGCATGCACCATTAACTCTATGACACTGTCTCCCCGGATGATTAGCCCCACACATGGCACAAGGAACTATCGGAATAAGATTTGGGTTACCCCCACCAGCTGGTCCCGGATAACGACCCTGATTCTGCCCCTGCTGACGATTCTGCCCTCGCTGTGGATTCTGTCCATACCAAGGTAGCTGAAGCTGACGATTCTGTCCTTGCTGAGGCATCTGCTGATTACCCCTGTTCTGATTTTGACCACGCCACTGCCCTTGCTGGACACCACGGTTTCTATTCCACTGACCACCTTGATTTCTCCCAGGCTGACCCGAGGCTTGACCCTGCTGGTCATCTCTGTCCCTTTTCCGATTCCCTTCCGGTTTAGAAGACCGAAAGTCCTGTCGCTCCATCTCAATGTTCTTGGCCGCATTAGCCACAGCCGATACATCTGCAAACTTGGTGTTAATGAGATGTTGCCGATACCTATAATGAATCCGCCACTTGAACTTCTCCGCCTGTTCCGCTGCAGTCCCTGCAGAGGTTCCCGCAAAACCTGCCAACCTGGTGAACCTCGTCATAAAATCTGTGATGGACTCTTCATCTTTCTGCCGAATAGACAGATAGTCTCTAGCATAGGCCTCTTTATCAGCAGCTGGAAAGTACTGCTGATAAAAGACCTCACAAAACTCTGCCCACCGAAGTGTTTCCACGTACCCATCACCCTTGGTTGTTTTCAGCGCTTTCCACCACCTCTGTGCATCCCCCTCCAGTTTGTAAGCAGCAAGCAACACTCTCTGATTATCTGAGCAACCCAACACATCAAAAATCTTCTCTAGGTGTGCAATCCAATTTTCCGCATCAATTGGAGTTGGAGCCGAACTGAAAGACTGTGGCTTCTGCTTCTGAAACCTCTCCAACCATACGTACATTGGAACCACCTGCTGATCAAGACCATCCACATTCCCTTCCTCTTCGTTTGCTTGTGGACCATTATTTCCCGAGTTCCCCTGCTCAGGAATTTCTGGCGGCTGTTGCATTGCCTGTACCACCTGTGCCACCAACTGCGGTAAAGCCTGATTAACCGCCCGATTCACCAAGGCAGCCAATTGAGCATTAATCTGGTCATTAGGTTGCTCATCGGGCTGACCATCACCTCTTCCCCTATTGTTACCTCGCCTCCCAGCAACTCTAGCGGATCTACGAGCCATCTAATAACAGATCAACGAATATCAGCAAAACAGATTAAGGACAGATTCGAATATAGCCGAACAGAAAATCAAACTGAACAAAAACCTAACCCAGAAGTCTACCCATAACTCACAGGTCAAACCTAAATAGGTTTTCTACAAGAAAGAACCTAAGCTTTGATACCAACTCTGTAACACCCCCTTCCCGAAATAGAAAGGGAGGTTACTCAAAACACAACAAAATCGAGCGAAAACTCTATGCCACGAAAGAATAATATTTCACCAATAAATATCAAAAGGTCAAACCAAAATAAATACCAACAGACTCAAACTCAAATCTAGAGTATTTATTACAACTCAAAATAAAATCGATCTATCAAGCCTAAACAGAATATCTAAATCATTGGATCGAATGGAGCTCTCATCACACTTGCCCTTGATACCCCTGATTACCTGCCGGAAGAAAAACACAGCATGAGCCAAACGCCCAGTACGGATATAGAATACAAGAATGATGAAACGAAATAACTAACTCAATAAATGAACTGAACTGAACTGAAACAACCAAAACTAACACAATAAAATAATAGGCTGAATCAAATGGCTGGGTGTTATTTCATACCGAGCTCAAAATAAAACAGAAATATACCTTGCCACACAGGCAAGGTCAAATAATGCCACACAGGCAAGTCACACACATTGGACCGCGAATCCAAATGTATGTAAAATCGAAAGGCATGTTTGGCACAAACATCGCCACTCCGCAGAACAGAACAGAACAGAAAACTAGGGTCGACCCATACGCCTCCCACAACGAAACACCAAATGGCCAACTCCCACCGGAGTACAAAACGGAGACGCCGTGGACTGATCACACCGCCACGGAAAGTGTCATGCCTCTCGTGCCAAGACGACATGCCTGTGGTACCCCCACAGGTGGTTATAGCTCAGGTATACCCTACGGTATAATGTAATAATAATATCATATCACAACACATGCGACACAATATTAAAACAAGGGGTTCTAGTATGTACATGTAACAACGAAATAAATATAAATACGAAACTCCAAATATACGTTAACATGTACATCTCTAAAAGATTAAAATAAACACTAAATATGTTAACCCAATTCAAGAGTACAAACATGAGTTCTAAGTATCAATACCAAGACGAAACTAATATATTAATTTCACAAGGAACAATTATGTGAAATAATAACGAAATTAGAAACGAGTAACAAAACGAACTAATTAAATTTAACAAGAGTATCGCTGAAAGAGTACGGAATCCGTACCTGGATTAAGTAATGTAATACCCGAAATTATTCGTTAAACTCCTTCCGTCCGAACTAATTACATAATTTAACAAACAAAATATAAATTACTAACTGTAAGTTAAATTACTAATTACTAATTACAAATTACAAATTACAAATTTACTTATTATTATTATTATTATTATTATTATACTAGTAATGATTTAAGAATGCAGATTACTTATCTAGACCCATAGCCATATGTCTAAATTGAATCAAATATAATATTATACTAAATAAATCGAATCATGTCCTGATAATTCCACTCATAAGTTCCAGTATCAGGGAATACATAAGTGTTATTTTTTATTTTTTTTTTATTATTATTATTACTATACATACAAACAATAATAAGATGCAAACAGTCAAGGTTTCATTGTATTGGATAAGTGGTGTTGAGGATATGCGCACATGCTGTCAAATATTTTTTTTTTTTTTTTTTTTTTTTACCAATGACCCATTCGTCACTCACCAATCAAGAGATAATTTGAAACAACTCATTATTAATAGGAATAATACATTACCTTTTTGAATCTTGTTCCTTCTTCCGCCGCTCTATCTCCTTCTCTTCTCTCGGCTGTTATGAGATGTATTGTAGTACAATTAGGTTTTATTTGTTAACATGTTTTTATTAATTCTCATAATTATAAAAGGATTTTTGTATTACCCACAAATATAAATTAAAATCCAATTGATTTAAGGCCCAAATAATTTAATGGTCCAAATTAATGTAGTCCACATACTTAAATATAATTTGACCCAAACACAAGAAAAGTCCAATTAAAATATTTAAACAAAAACTTAAAATATTATTTATTTATTAAAATATCCGGGTATTACAATTATCATGCAATATTTCTTTATATTACGGGATAATAGTTCGTCACTAATTAGATAAGTGGATAAATGACAAAAATATTGCGTCATAAAATATATATATTTAGTGACAAAGTACGTAATATCGTCACAATTTTATTTGGAGACAAAAAAAATTTAAGAAATTTGGGAGGCAAATTTTGTAAAGACGAAAAATTAATAATTTATGACAATTTTTATTGTCACGCAATATTTCTTTATATGACGGGATAATAGTTCGTCACTAATTAGATGAGTGGATAAATGACAAAAATATTTCGTCATAAAATCTTATATTTAGTGACAAAGTACATGATATTCTCCCAAATTTATTTGGAGGCAAAAAAAAATTAAGAAATTTTGTAGTCAAATTTTGTGAAGATGAAAAATTAATAATTTATGATAATTTTTATTGTCATAAATACCAATTTTATATGATGAGATAATAGTTCGTCACTAATTAGATGAGTGGATAAGTGACAAAAATATTTCATCATAAAATCTTATATTTAGTGACAAAGTACATAATATCGTCCCAATTTTATTTGGAGGCAAAAAGTTTTTAATAAATTTTGGAGGCAAATTTTGTAAAAACGAAAAATTAATAATTTATAATAATTTTTATTGTCATAAATACCAATTTTATATGACGAGATAATAGTTCGTCACTAATTAGATGAGTAGATGAGTGACAAAAATGTTTCGTCATAGATTCTTATATTTAGTGACAAAGTACGTAATATCGTCACAATTTTATTTGGAGGCAAAAAATAACTTCAAAATTTTGGAGGCAAATTTTGTAAAGACGAAAAATTAATAATTTATGACAATTTTTATTGTCACAAATTTCAATTTTATAGGACGAGATAATAGTTCATCACTAAACGCCAAAATTTTTTAAAAATAATTTCTAAAGCCACTAAACGTCCAAATTTCATTTAAAAAAATAAAAAGAAAAGATAATAATAAAACTTACTATTTTACTAAGGACCATTTTATAAATATATTTAAGTAAGTATTTTTATGTATGCTATATGTAAAATTGAATTTTAAACTATTAATATATAACTTAAGAGTTAACTCTCTATTTTAGAATTGAGCCAATTAATGAGTTCTAACACGAGCTTAGTTTATTTGTCAGACAAACTTCATTACTATAGATAATTGAGTTGTTATTAGGTTGAGTTTTGAATAATTTATAAGTGGTATTGGTTTGACTCATTTGCAACACTAGGGGTAAGTGGTGCTGGTTTCAGAAGCACGCTGATAACTCAAGAGGGCTACCTCATGATTTGTAAGGTTTTAATTGGTGTGGTTTGTGCAATTTTTTGTGCGATTTCGATTTCAATTTGGTTCCTTGCTCAGCCCTATGCTGTTCTATCTAACTAGAGCTACATATAATCAATAAAAAATTTATTTCAATGTTCACTACAAGAAATTAGGGATGTAGCGAAGGAAATTTTGTGAAGGAATTTATTCCTTCACATGAGGAGTTTTCTAGCGAATGAACAGTGAAAGAAAAAAATATAGTGATAATATAGTTATTAGCGAAAGAAACATCCTTCGCAATTTATATTTTTGTTCTCGCAAAATTGAGGCGATAGAAATATTTTTGGTGCCAATTTATGATAAAAATTTGCGAGGAAAAAATCTATTAGTGAAATAATTATTACTTGTTATATATTATTGTTCAGCAGTTTGTTACGAGAGATAAAATTGGTCGCTATTTTGTTCTAAATAATGTTTTTATAATTAATTGTGGTGAATAAAATTTGTAATATAAATACATTAATTTTTTTTAATAGTAAATTTACTTTTAATAACACTTTTTAAGTAACTTACAATATCAACTATTTATTTTAATAAACTATAAAGTAAATAACTTTAATAAACTATTTATTTTAATTGTGATATTATATTGCATGTGATACCGAATATGTAAATATGTGTAATGGAATGCATATGTGAACATGTGATAAATATATGAATATATATTTATTGTGAAAATTGTTAACATGTAATTTTTCACAAAAGAAATAATTAGTTTTATAATAATTTCTAATATTTAAGTTATTAGAAATTATACTTTAAGCAAGGAATATTAAAATAATTTTTAATATAGAATTATTTTGATACAGAGAAATATTATATGGAATATAATATTTAATAAATTTCATGGGAGAATGTAGGTGATACATTTTTATGTATATATGGAATATATATAAAAATAAAATTGCATATGTGTGGGTTAGATTAGTAACTCAATTCAGTTAGTAAAACAAAATAAATGAAATTTAAATAAGGAAACAAATGAAATTTAGATAAGTAAGATCTTAAGCAAAGAAATAAAAGGAGCAGCCAAACATTGCATAAGACTGCCTAAACAAGCCCTAGATTAATAAACCAAACCAAATATAGCGAAAGGGAATCGGATCTGCCGAATTAAGAAGGAGAAGAGAAGGCTGGTGCTGGCATGATGCTATTCTTATCCGTGAAGGCTAAGAAATTTGTTTGCTGTGGGGATCAAATAATTAGCAGTGTAGGCCAAGCAAACAAGCCTATAAAAACCAGTCTTCCTCCCGGCCAAATCCCCCAGCCCAACTCTTCTTCCCGATCTCCCCTGTCCTCCCCATTGTTCGGCCGAAACCACCTCCCCTCTGCCCTATTCGGTTAAACCAAGCTTGGGGAAAATCAAGGGCTAAATCAAACATCCGAAGAAGCAAAGGTATAATATGTAAGCAATCTAATAATTTCAGATTATAATTTAGTTAAAATTGCAAATGAATTAAAGATTTGATAACTGAATTATGTTTTGGATGAGAATAACGAATATAAGGAATTATCAGTGTTGAACTGGGTTTATGTTATACTGTGATTGGGAATTTCTTGTGCTAGAGTTCCAAGTTTGAACTAATATTAATTGAGTCAATTAATATATTGGGAATTAGAAATCAGTACATATTACTTGTTTTTGTAAGGAAGTGAAGATGTTATGATTATTTATGAGGTAAGGTTGTTTTTCAAAAACAGTTGGTTTGTTAATTTGCAAAACAGATGAAAAATTAGGAAGTGTTATCAGTGTAGGTTGGTCTGTGATTGAGATTGGCAGAGTTTGTTACATAAGGTTATGTTGCTTGGGTTTGGTTTGATATTATATGTTAAGAAAGTACATTGTAGTAGGTTAAAATTGGTTTTGATTCTCCGCTCATTACAAAGAATCTTTTTACTCTCGGTTTAAAAAATAAAGCCTCCGCACAACTACTGTGGGTAGGTTCACTGCCTTTATTTTTTCTCCTCCTTATCCTCTTATCTTCACTTTCCTGCTCATTTATAGATTATCAAGTTCTTAAACCTATCCACTAAATTTTTCTCAATACATAATCCTAGATTCAATCAGACTTTCCATATGCTTCAGGGGAATTGTTCACAAGACCATATCAGCCCTGGATATATATCCCCCTCCTCGGCAATATTAAAACCTTAACCTTTACACACTCTGTAATAAATTGAATTTTCAGATCAATATTAAAATAAAAATTTAATAAATAAATTTTTTATTTTGATATAATTTATTTTGCATGTGTATAATGTGCAATGTGATATGAATGCTTGCGATAAGCTAAGTATATAATATATATTTACGGTGATTGAGCAAATTGTTCAAAAGGAAATTTGAGTAAAGAAGGTAAATAAATAGATGAGTATACAAAAATTTATTGTATACATTAAAAGATATTAAGATAATTTCCAAAGCTAAATTATTTTAATATAAGGAAATGGTGGTATTTTGTATATTATCTTATTTTAATTGTAGGTAAGGTAATATAAATGGGAAATATTAGAATACTTTCATATAAAGGAAATTGTAGCACTAAATATTATTTATAATGTAATAAGTTTTGTATTATGGAATCATATTAAGTAGAGATATGGGTGTTAGTATTTGGGTTATGTTGTATATAATATATATAGTAAAGAAAGTCAGGAAATTAAATATTGAGGCAAGCAAGAGCTGTGGGAAGGGGTAACCTGCAAGGAAAATTAGCATGAGGTGTACGGTTAAGTAACCTTCAAGTTGCTTAATCTGAAACATAGCAAGACCTGACACAAGGAGGTGTATATAGCCTATCCTAATCAGCGGCAGGGGTTAGCCAAGGTAATGTTGCGCGGTGCAAGTACAAGGCTTCTATATTATTGAGCCATCTATTCCATTTTCATTCCTTCTTTACCCAACTGCAATCGGTTCTCTTCCTTTCCATTTCTGCCCGCCAACTCATTTCCCCAAAAATTTTAGTTCCTTCAATTCGGCTAGAGCAGAGAAGAAGCACAAGCATCATGCTTTGAGTGATGTAGCTAGAATTAGGAGTAAGGGATAGCAAGGAACTCATAAACAAGCTAGCTAGAGGTACTATAATACATCCATGCTATGTTTTTTTTGAGAATACTATTTATGAATGAAGTTAGTTAATATGGAATTAGCTAGTAATTTGATCAAGACCATGTGTAATTGGTTGGGTAAAGCAGTGTAATCACCAAGTACTATGTATGTAAATAATGAAGTTGATATGTTGGTATTCATATGAGAATTTTATACGAGTCATGTTTAAAATATAAGACATGGAGGGTAAGCTATCTAAATTCTTATATATGTATGGGTTAGTAAGTAAACTTATAGTCATCCGAATTTTGATTGTGAAATGAACTGTTAGGGACTGAATTATAGCAAAGAAGATAGGTTGGTTGTGTGGAGATATAAGGAAAAGCTAAATTGGGTTAGTAACACAAACAAATAGCTATGAAAATGGCATTTTAACACGGCGCATGCTATTTGTTCGATAAAAAGCCTATATGAACTGTTTTGGTTAAAAACCAAATATTAGGCGAAGCTAAAGCTTGAGTTAGATATATATATCCTATATGATGTTAAACAAGGAGTTTGGACATATCAAATTAGTACGAAAAGCGATTCTAAGCCAAAACAAAAAATTTAAAAGTTAGTATGTCGGTCTACTTTTGGCTAACTGTTTCGGCTAGTTAGACTTGCTGGAAAATTTTAAGTTTCTGGGATCTTGTAGTGTGAAATCCCAGCTAGCCATAGCCTCCAGAACGGACTCGTTCCGAGTTTGGACGATCGAGTTATGACGTGCCAAAGTGGGTGCTGGAAAATCGATTCAGACCAGTCTTTTCTACGAATTTTCTGGAATTTTGTGCTTGGAATTTGAAGATGGTCCAGGAACGAAAGTTGTAGCCCCGGAAGTTAGCTTCACGTGGGCGCAAGAATAGCTTAAAAATGTTTTGAAACGAAAAAGTTATGACTATTTTAGCGAGAGAGGGTAAAGATGAAAATGAATTGGAAACTGTTATGAACGTCCACTTTTAGCGCAATGTTTTGGACTGCCTAAGATATCCGAAATGGGTGGTTCGTATTTTTTAAAAATAGTCTACTAGTGTCTATAACATACTAAAAATATGTTACGATTGAATAAGTAGATTGCAGGATATTAAGCCGCGAAGTGGGTGTCAGAGATGAGGGGTTGTTGCCTTGTGGCAGCAGCAAGTAGCAGCAATTTGCTGCAGTTGAGCCAAGCAGCTGTAGCCGGCTGGGCCAGGCTTTGCTCAGCTGGTGCGCTGCTTGGTGTTGCAATAAATATTACTCGTTTGAACATTAAAACGTGGGGAAATGAAATAAAAACAAAGGTATAATGTGCTATAATGCGATATAAAATGTAAAACTTGTTCTAAATATAAAAAGAACAAGAAAAGCAATAAAAGTGATATGTAAACGTAAATTTACATATGCGTAGCCTATTCATGCAATGGAGTATAAAAAGAATTATATATTAAAATGAAATGCTTGATGTCGTGACATGTATTTCAATGTTACGACACGGATTTCAAGGTTTTTGATAGTTAAGCGTATTTTGAAGCACCGAGATGGATATAAAACGAAGTCTAGCAACCATGTAACATGTATATCCGTTCGGACTATACTAGAAGCAATAAAAACAATATGTAAACATAGGTTTACATCTATAAGGATAAATCATCCGTATATTGGGAATACGTGAATAATGTGAATGAGCTATTTTAAAAGCTATACCTCGGAAATAAATTGTTTTCAAAATGCAAAGCAAGAATTGTGCATATGGAGTTGAAAACTCATTATTGACATATATAAGCTATGTATATACATAAAATATACAAATAACTTATATTTACCTACGAGCTAAGCAAACAAGATATGAATTCGCATTACGGTTAAGGTATATATGCAAAAGCATATATATACTAAAAGTATACGTTAAAAGTGAAAAATACTGTTATATAAACACATTAAACATGGAAATATATTATACATGCAAAATGGAGTCTAAGTTAGTCACGAAATCAAAGTTAAGCTACAAACACACAAAGGAAGTCACAGATGCACTATGTAACTATTAGTTTACATATAGATGCATATCAAGCTTGTAAATGCAATGTAAAAAGTTTATAAATTGTAAATGCAATATATTGGTGTTTTAAAAGTTGTATGGAAACTTTTTACGAGATTATGGCTATATTAAGCCGAAACCTAAAATGTTCTAAAGGAATATGAAAGTTTCTTGGAAATGAGAATATCAGTGTTGACGTATGTAAATGCATAATATCTATACAGGTTAGGTGACATGAATATGTGGCTAACATGAGCATGCATGTGAACATAACTATGTAGGATTCGTGAAGTGAAGTTAAACTAAAGTTTATATCGATAGTCACCGAGCGAGGCAAGTTTTCTCAGTCTATTTCTGTGTTTACTTGTCTTATGTTTACAAGTATGTGAGCATTTATGATTTGTTAAATGATACTTTGTGAATGATTAGAGTCAATATATGACTAAGGTGATTTGAGTTATGAAACTCAATTTGTTTAACGCATGTGATATGCAGACGATGATAAGTTGAGAATGTTTAAAGTATGATTTGAATATGAAGCTATGTGCTACGTGATGCATGATAGACTGTTAAATTTGCTGAGCTGTTGAGCTCAATCTTGCAAAAATATAAATTTTGCAGGTACAAGATTCAATGCTATAATGATTAATATCTGAATGATATGGATAAGAAGATGAGCAAAGGAATACTGTTCCCTTTAGTTGAAACTTAGATGGTACTATGATAATGTTATACAAGACACAGATGTTTAAATTTATGAGATATTCAATAAATGTACAATATTTGTTTGAAGTATGTTGTGATGATTGCTTTATAAAGAGAAGCAATGTGGTAATAGTATTATACAAGAAAAAATGGTGTAAGAAGAATGAGTTTGTATTTACTCTGGTAAAGGAATCATTAAATGGAATTGATTCCGCAATATATGTAATCGTTAATGTTGCAATTCAATGAGCGAAGGAAAGAAAGAAAGAAAGAAAGAAAGAAAGAAAAGTTTTTAATTATTCGCATTTTCAGCTGTTATTTTATTAAATTATGATGTAAAGCTGAAACAAGATAGTATTTAACGCACAAGATCGGGAAGGGAAAATAGTCTCGATTTTGGGGGCGTTACACACTCTACAATTCTAAATATTATGCACCAAAAGTAGGAGAATATGATCATTTCAACGAATGACAACAAGCATAGTCGAGATGTATATATGTTTTGCAGAACCTCAGAACTGGTCATGGGTTCAAATCGTATAGAGTTGGAGACACTTGCAAAATAGGAGATAAGCAAAAATACCAATTGAAAGAATAAGTTATATTGAATGTTTTGCTTCGAGGCCAGGGGTTCGCCAAGTCACTCACAAAGAGAGTGGCTGTGAGTAAAAAATTGGTTATTAGGTTTGGTTTGGTTTATTTTTTAAAC
The DNA here is from genome assembly GCA_020205555.1 of Panax stipuleanatus. Taxonomy (NCBI): domain Eukaryota; kingdom Viridiplantae; phylum Streptophyta; class Magnoliopsida; order Apiales; family Araliaceae; genus Panax; species Panax stipuleanatus. The sequence goes on along the minus strand of CM035120.1, from coordinate 82,349,464 downwards.
CGAGAGTAAAAAGTACATTGTAGTAGTTTAAAATTGGTTAAAATTTCCTAAAACTGTTAAACATTCTTAGAGCTTTTATTTCTCCGCTCTTTATATCCCTCAATCTCCTCCTAAGTATCTGTGTTGAACCAAATCAGAACACATTAATATCATAATAATTGTTTGTTTGTTGCTAGGTACAGCCCTATATACACAAAATAAAACAAAATGTGCCTACAGTGATACAAGCAGTTATCTATACGTGAACCGAGTATATTCCAACACATAAGACGCCCATATCATACATTGCCCTATATTAACATGCAAGAGGAAACTAAAGATAGTATGTGCCCCTTTCACGAGGCCAAGTGACATAAAAATTGAAATTAGTGAAAGTACTTTCATTGTTATTTTCCTAGGTCTTTTTTTGGCTATGTTTCTCTGTTACATGCAATTTTTAAGCTAATGTATTGTTAATTATAGGTATCCCATAGGACCCATACTTGCTAATTTACTATTGGTTAGGAAGCTGTAATTGCATAATGTTTTCATATCATAAGGAATTATTGAACTAACAATTGTTGAGTAGGAAGTCTGGAAATAAAATTTTGATTTGTGCGGTTTATTTAAGGAGAATAGTCTTGTAAAAAGGTACCATACCTTCTGGGAGAGGATTGTTTGCAAGGTGAGGAAACTTGCACAACTGCCTAGGTCTTGACTAGCAAACAAGAAATGTCCGGGTTACACATGGTTCAAAAGTACAGTATCAACCTCCATGCAGTCTAATTTTTGTTGGTATTAGACTAATTAGAGGATTTATACTGATGTAATAGTTAGAACCTAGAGGGCTTTAAAGAATCTGTAAATATTTTAGATAAACGTTGAACAATAAGAATAAGAACAGCTCTATTACATATACTCTCCTGATATAGATATATCCTGAACCTGACTAGTGGAATGTTTGTAAGTACTTTATCCCATCAAAATATGCATAAATGTTTCGCTGACAATAAAAAGATGTATTGAACTTGCGTAGTAGCGGTTGATATAGCAAATTGTTGGTACCATTCTCTAGCAACTTCAGCTTTTAGCGCAATTGGTTAATAGCATATTGGTTATGCTATTAGGCAGTGGCTTGCTCATTCTTTCTTTGTCACTTTGTTCTGCAATAATATGATGTTACAGGGGCAAATTTCTTAAGTCATACTTATATACTATGTTACAGAATCTGTAATATAATTATGATGGCAAAAATGAGGATATTGTGTCATTTTATACTACCTATAGAAAACAAAGCTTTTTTGTTGGAAAAAGAATATTAGTAAATGCGACTCTATATGTGGAAAATTATGTAATAGTGTCTATATACTTGCATATTTGAATTTGTTACACTTTTCTGTTAATTGGCAATTAGCAGGTCTCTTACGTTTTACACAGAAGACTTCTTGATTCGTACGAAAAGGAGAAGTTCGCATCAGAATGCCTCATGTGATGACCAGGCAAATCCTTCGAATGGTTGTTCAGCTAGAGTACAACGGTTTCACAGATTGTTAGAATATTTTTAGACGAGTTATGATTATGCATTTGTGCTTGATCAGATGACTTGTAATGCCGTTTATGTTTTCTAATTTACATCAGCATCAGTTGCAATTTTTTCTTCTTTGGTCACTACTAAGGAAAGGATCTCGGTAAGATTTTGTTACTTACTCATTTTTAAGTGTCAGTTGTTATATCATACTGCTGCTATTCTTTTAGTATGGTCATGTATTACTTTTTGATTTATTTACCTTGTGGCGTATAGTCTGCTACGGCGTGTTGCGGGCATTGCCATCTTGATGTGGTTAAGACAATTGTCAACCAAACTAACCGCTTATTGACAATTGTCCCCATGTTGGTGGGATTCATGACTCGCGAACTGTGTAGAGAAAAAGTCAATTTGGCTTATTTCTTCGCACTAAATTCTGATTTTAACTAACACAATGTATATAAAATTTTATAAAAACATAATCTTCAACTTCTGACACGTTTTTAATATACATAAACACCACAACACATAATCAAAACCTTTAATTTTATGATTTTGAAGAAAACATCATTGTTAAGCGTTTTTGAAGAAAATTAACACTATGAGTTCGTTTTTAAACCAAATCATATTAATTTTGTTTCTTGACATATTATCATAATTTATGATCAATTTATATAATAAAGCATCATCTAACACAAATTTTGACAATTAAAGACTATTTTTCAAAGTAAGTTCACTGTAAATTGCTATGAACAGAATTTCTTCGTGTTCATCATATTTACATAAATTAAACTACTTAAATACTCATATAAATCATCTATGATAGTTTATATATACAATTAAACATATATAAGCCATACTTACATAAAATACCATAGAAATCAAATTACAGAGAAGCTCTAAAGATATATTTTCATGAAAACAATGGAAGAACATAATTGAAAATTAGTTATACCTTTGTTGATTAGAAGAAGATAAAGATGGTGCGACTTAATTTTCTCAAAGCTTCTTCCTCTCTTCTTCTCTCTTTTCTCTCTAGTTTTCTTACTCTGTTCCTCTTCTAATTCTGACTAACTCTAACTAATGTATAATATAAACTTAAACTATAGATATAATTACATATAATTATAAAATATAACCTGACAATACTTAATACCCTATTAAATATTTATCAGTTATGTTTTTGTTTGAAAATCAATAGTCATAAGGCTTTGTTCGGCAAAAACCATTTATTTTTTAAAAACAGATTTCTAGGTCTAAGGCCTTGTTTGGTAAAACTGAATTTAAACTCTTTTAATTTATTTTACTAACTCCTTAACACATAGTTTCCAATGTCACACTTTATCTAATTAAATCTTACTATCCCAATTTAATTAAATTAAAGATAACATCAATTAACTAAATAAAATTGCCATATAATACTAAATTGCTACACAATTGTAATTCACTTATTTTCCATGTAACAAATTAGTAAATCTCTAATTTAATTATTTAAATTAATTTAGACATTACTATAACTATTTATTGAATCATTATTTAACAAATCACCACATAACAAACTCATCTAATTTAATTATCTCAATTAAATTAAAATTTTACCACAAAATTACTTAAACATCAATTTAATTAATGTATTGCACTTATTTAAATTACTCCAATACATTAATATAATTCTCTTTATACCAAATCGCACATTTCTGAATATAACACAAATACACATACTCGTACTCGAAACATCTCAAAATAAGAATAAATTCTCATTTATTAATTCTTGAAAATCCAGGTTGTCACAGGGTTCACCGGGGGTAACAAATTTGCAACCATCCCCTCATTGATCCGCATTTGGAGGATTTCTTTCATCGGCTGATTAAAATTAATGCAATTCCTCTGGAATGCGAATTCCCTATCAACTTGGAACTTCTCCTCCTTGGCCATCTTGTCGGCCCAGGGTTTGCGTTTGTGAAATCTGTGACACCCCCAAATTCGGGTACTTCGTTTCCACATGATTTGGTGTTCACTTTCTAATATAACATACATCTACCCAATGAATAATGTAAAATAAACTACAACTTAAATTAGAATAGATAAATCTCCCTTAAAACAAGGGTTACAACCTTTTCAAGATAATCCCGGTTTACTCTAACCCTGACATGAATATAATAAAGTGCGGAAACAAAAACATAACATTCAAGTCTTATTACAATCATTCTCAATATAATAAAAAAAAATAAGTCTTCACTTGCTTTGCTTTCCCTTGCCCTTACTCGTAGACGGAGCATCAGCGTTATCAACCTTAACTGAAATTGTTATTTAATGCAAGAGTGAGCAAACCACAGCTCACTAGAGTTTAACAATAACATAGACATGAAAGGATATATTTAAAAGAATCTGAACAACTTAGCTTGCTTCAATAATAAAGATTTGAATAATAATTCTCTATCAACATTAAAATTCGAATATAGAATTTATCTGAGGGTTATAAGACCTTTGAACTCTTATCCTAGGTTATAAATATTTCTATTTAAACCTTTAACAGTCAATAAGACTATGGACCTTAACTCGTACTTAGGGGGATCAGCCCTTTGTACCATGTATTGTGCACAAACATCTTAACGCTATGCGTAGTAGCCTCCCCTAGTAAATAGGGTTGTTCAACTTAGTAATTTGAATTCGAGTCCGCACCAAAGAAAGTTTGGTTTGGATAAGCTTACAAGGGTAATTTAGAATTCACGTTCATCAACTAAGGATTAGTTGAATCGACTTTCAATAATTCATAAATAAAAGAATTATGAATTAACATATGCTTTAAAAGTAAATTTAAAGCAATTAAAATAATAACTGGATCTTACTTGAACAATAAGCTAAAATCATTTCAATTAAATAAACAATTGTCCAATACAGAAATGAAAAGGACATTCTTAACAAGAATATATGAACTCAAGAAATTATACAAGGTTAGGGTTTAGAAAACTTGCATAAAATTAACGAGTTTAGGGTTTAAAAGACTTGCATAAAATTAACGAGTTTAGGGTTTAGAAGACTTGCCTCAAGCGCAAGCTACTTAACACAATTCACGTACTTTAATACTTCCTACACATATATATTCAATCACAATAACCTAAATTAGTTAACACGTAACTAATTCACATAAGTGGTTAACCCTCATGGTTAACTCACTCTAATAATAATAATCAACTATCACATAGTTAATTAAATCAATTATGTATTTAACTAAATTATAATTAAACAATTATAATTCAAACACTTAATCAAATTATAATTACTTAAATTATAATTACCATTTAAATTATAAATAATTATAATCAATTAAACCACATCATGCATTTAATTACACAAATTATAATTAATCATGAAATTATCAATTTATAATCCATAATTAAACATGCATAAATTATAATTTAATTTAACATCTAATTGATTAAAATAAATCAACTTCTATACATTATAATTTCACAAAAATTATAATTTAAATTAAACATTTACTCTTAATTATAATTAATAAAATTATAATTAGTAACTTATTGTACAATTAAACAATTATAGTTTATAATTTAAATACCATATTAGTTTTTCAAAACTTCCTTTTTCTCAAATTATAACACATGTTATAGCAGCTAGATACACGCTCCTTGTCATAGAATAATTAAACTAAGCTTAGAATTAACACTGCACAAAAACTAAAGTCACTGCCACTGCTCGGGACACGGCGCAGCTGCGCCGCCTTTAGCCTTGACACCGGCGCAGCTGCGCAGGGGCCAAACCTGCGAAAACCCAGCGGCGCCGCTGCGCCGCTTCTACCCTTACTGCCTGCGCAGCTGCGCCTGGCAGCGGACAGAAATAGAGCAGCTTCGCGAATAGTGCAGAGAAAAGCCAATTTGGCTTAATTCTCTACAATGAATTCTCAATTCAGCCAATAATTTTCATATAAAACTTTACAGAAACAAAGTGCAAAGCTTCTAACATGTTTTGAGCACACTAATACATCAATTAGCAAAATTACAACGCTTAATTTTTACAAAAATTTAAAAAAAATACCAATGTCAGTGTTCTAGATGAAATTGAACACTGCGAATTTGTTTTAAAACCAATTCTCACAATTCCAATCCCAATCAACTAATTTCTAAACATAATAACATATTCCACAATTAATTTATACAAAATCAACAATCAACATATATTTTGATTTCTATGAGAAACTTTATTTTTCCCAGACACTTCACTGTGACTTTTGAAAAATATAAATTCTCCATTATATCATATATATATATATATATATATATATATATTCACGAATTAAACAACTAATTAAGCATATCATCACATATAGACATGATATGAACACAATTACATATGAAAACCTATGAACATCATATATACATAGTCACAATTATACAATTTCATGAAAACTCAACTTTTGACAGAGAATAAAATACATGAAACATATGAATTGAGTTCTATAATAATTAGAGATTATAGATAATACCTTTTGTTAATAGATTGAAAGAGAAAGCGATGTGAGTTCAATTCTAACAATTCTTCTTCCTCTTTTCTCTTCTCTGCTCTTCCTTTTCTCTGCTCTTTTTTCTTCTTAGTTCTTAGTTTAGACTTAGGAAAAACTAACGTAGTTTAGATATATTATAACTGATATAATATACGTATACTAATGATATATATGTAACTGCTAATTACTTAATATATATAATAAATACATTTATTATGTAAGTTACAAAATTCAAAAGCCAACTTGGCTTGTTTGGCTACAAGAAAATTAGAAACTAGTTTTACTTACTTAGGCATGGTTTAGATAAATTAGGTTTAAGTTAGTGCAAGGGCCCTGTTTGGCAACAATTTTTAAAACAAAAGCAAGAGCCTTGTTTGGTAAAAATCATTTAAAATTCTTTTCCTTTTTATTTTAACAAATCATTTAATACATACTTAAATGTCATATTTTAATCAATTAAATATTAATCAACTAATTTAATCAATTAAAATCTAACATCAATTAATCACATAAAATTTGCCACATAATTATAATTACTCGCTAATTATAATTCATGTAACACTTCATCACATCTAATTTAATTCTCTCAATTAAATTAGAACTAAAAATAAAATTAATATACATTAATTAAATTAAATATTGCACATTCATTTAATTAATATATACCCTTAATTAAATAACTCCATAAATCACATAATTTATTTATTTAACTCAATAAATAAATCACATAAAATATTTATTTAATTCAATAAATATTTAAAATTAAATATAAAATCTCAATCGTTACAATCTTCCCTCCTTAAAAGGATTCTGTCCCCAGAATCACACACAAAAAAAAAAATCTCGTCTATTACATTACATTCTTCCCCCCTTAAAAGGATTCTGTCCCTAGAATTAGTATATAAGGGTTACACATAACTAAACAAATAAATGCGGATAAGATTTTATCATAACATCTTCGAGTTCCCACGTAGCTTCTTCAGCACTGTGGTTCCTCCAGATTACCTTAACAGAAGGCATCACTTTATTCCTAAGTACTTGTTCCTTTCTATCAACTATTGGAACAGGCACTTCTTCATATGATAAGTCTTTATCAAATAGCAAAGGTTCATATTCTATTACATGTTTATAATCGTGCTTGTAAGGTCTTAATACAGAAATATGAAAGACATTATGTATATTCTCGAGCTCCGGAGGTAATGCAATCTCGTAAGCTACCTCGCCCACCTTTCGTAATACTTCAAAAGGTCCAATAAATCTGGGACTCAGCTTCCCCTTCTTACCGAATCGAATTTTCCCTTTCCAAGGAGATACCTTCAGAAAAATGAAACTTCCTGGTAAGAATTCTCGGTTCTGTCGATGTAAATCGGCATACTTCTTCTGTCTGTCTTGAGCAGCAACTAATCTCGTTTTGATCAGCTTCACAATTTCAGCGGTTTGTTGTACCAATTCTGGTCCCAACAATTGACGTTCACCAACTTCATCCCAGCACAAAGGAATTCTGCATTTCTGCTGTATAATGTTTCGTAAGGCGGCATGCCAATACTCGCATGATGACTATTATTGTAGCCGAACTCCACCAACGGTAGATGATCCTCCCAGCTTCCTTTGAAGTCTATCACACAAGCTCTCAGCATATCCTCAAGCGTCTGAATCGTTCTCTCGCTCTGTCCATCAGTCTGAGGATGATACGCTGTACTCATTCGCAATTGCGTTCCCATACATTCTTGCAATCGCTTCTAGAAATTAGACGTAAAACGTGGATCTCTGTCGGACACAATCGACACCGGAACACCATGTCGAGAAATAATTTCCTTCACGTAGAGCTTCGCTAGTTTATCCAGGTTGTACTTGACCCTGATCGGCAGAAAGTGGGCTGACTTTGTCAGTCGATCCACTATAACCCATATCGCATCATATCCCTTCTGAGTCGTTGGAAGTCCTACCACAAAATCCATCGTGATGTGCTCCCACTTCCACTCTGGAATTTCTAACGGTTGCAGCAAACCACTTGGTCTCTGGTGTTCTGCTTTGACTTTCTGACACGTTAAGCATTTCGCAACGCATTCAGCCACGTCCCTCTTCATATTCAGCCACCAGAATTGATGCCTGAGATCCTGGTACATCTTCGTACTCCCAGGGTGAATAGAATATCTAGAACTATGAGCTTCGCTCAAAATCTCCTCTTTGACCTCTGGTACTGGCGGTACCCAGATTCTACCTTCAAATCGTAACAGTCCTTCATTATCGACCTTGAACTTGAACTCTTCGCCATCAGTTAACCTCGTCCGAATCTTTTCACATTCTTCATCATGAAGTTGTGCTTCTTTCACTTTGTCTATTAAAGTAGAACCAGTGGTTACTTGAAACAACATCTCATCCGATTCTTTTGGAAACTTCACTTCCAACTCCAATCTAGCCATCTGTTCTATTAACCGATCCTGATCAGTTAATACGTTCAGCTTCTCCCGACCTTTTCTGCTCAATGCGTCGGCAACAACGTTAGCTTTACCCTGATGGTAAAGTATCTCGCAATCGTAGTCTTTAATCAGTTCCAACCACCTTCTTTGGCGCATGTTCAAATCCTTCTGGGTAAATATATACTTCAGACTCTTGTGATCTGTGTATATTTCACACTTTTCTCCATATAAGTAGTGCCTCCAAATCTTTAGGGCAAACACTACTGCCGCCAATTCTAGGTCATGGGTCGGATACCCCTTCTCGTAATCCTTCAGTTGACGTGATGCATAGGCAATGACTTTGCCGCTCTGCATCAATACACAACCTAATCCTTTATTTGAGGCATCGCTATATACTACGAAATTCCCCGAACTATCCGATAAAGACAATACAGGCGCAGTACTCAACCTCTTCTTTAGCTCTTGAAAACCCTCCTCACACTTCTTCGTCCAAACAACCTTAACTATTTTACGAGTCAATTCGTCAACGGAGTTGCGATTCTAGAAAAGTCTTGAATAAATCTTCCGTAATAACCAGCCAATCCTAAGAAACTTCTCACTTCAGACGGCGTCTTTGGCTGTTCCCAACTAATTACGGCCTCAACTTTCGACGGATCTACCGAAATATCATCCTTGTCGATCACGTGGCCAAGGAATTGCACACGTTCCAACCAAAATTTGCATTTCGAGAATTTAGCGTAAAGCTTCTCTCGTCTCAGTGCTTCTAAGGTTAGTCGTAAGTGTTTAGCATGCTCCTCCTCGGTCTTGGAATAAACCAGGATGTCATCTATGAACACTACCACGAACTTGTCCAGAAATGGCTTGAACACCCTGTTCATTAGGTCCATAAATGCAGCTGGGGCATTCGTGAGACCAAATGACATCACCAAGAACTCGTAATGACCATACCGAGTTCTAAAAGCTATTTTCGGTATATCTTCCTTCCTCACCTTTAATTGATGATACCCGCTTCTCAAATCGATTTTTGAGAAGTATTTCGCACCCTTCAGTTGATCAAATAAGTCATCGATCCTAGGTAAAGGATACCTATTCTTGATCAGTAACTTTATTCAACTTTCTATAATCAATGCAAAAACGCATCGACCCATCCTTTTTCTTCACGAATAAGACAGGCGCTCCCCACGGCGAAACGCTCGGTTGAATATACTTCTTGTCTAGCAGTTCTTGCAGTTGAACCATTAGTTTCTTCATCTCGACTGGAGCCATTCGGTACGGAGCCTTCGAAATCGGAGCAGTTCCCGGCGCTAGATCGATCACGAACTCTGTCCCCCTATCTGGCGGAAGTCCTGGCAATTCACTTGGAAAAACGTCCACAAACTCCTTAACTACCAATATCTCCTCCACCTTCGGGCTTTCCTTACGTGAATCTACTATGTAGGCTAGATATCCTACACAGCCTTGCGTCAGAAGTTTCTTGGCTTGCATAACCGTCAGACAACTCGCTTGCCTAGGCGATTTGCTACCATAGAACACCAACTTCGATGGAGTCGTAAGGTTTATCGACTTCTTCTGACAGTCGATTATCGCCCCATGGTTGAAAAACCAAAAACTAATCCATACCTGGTATGACGTCGAATTTCCCAAGTTTTATCGAAATCAAATCTACTCTAAGCTCCTGACCCTTAATGTACAATCTACAGTTCTTATAAACGCTCCTAACAGGAATAACCACACTATTCGCAATCTCTATGTTCAAAGGGTAAATTAACTCCTCTACAGGTAAGTCTAGGGTTCTAGCAAAATCATCAGATATGAATGAGCAAGTAGCACCCGAATCAAATAATACATATGCATTTATACTATTGACCGGAATAATACCTGACACCACATCTTTTGATTGCACAGCATCCTGAACCGTCATATTGAATGTCCGTGCAGTGGGTCGAACAGCTTGCAATGGTGCAGCGATAGTAACGGTACTGCCGCTTCCATTCCCTCCGCTCCCTGTTGACCCTGCCGTCAGCTTCTTCGGGGAGTTGCGAGCCATTTGATCTTTGGATCCACATGTAAAGCAAGCTCCCTTCTTCGGTTTTGGGCAATTAGGCGCGATGTGGCCTTCCTGACCACAGTTGAAGCACACCCGCTTCCCCTTCATGCACACGCCAGTGTGATTCTTATCGCATGTAGCACATGCTTCGAACTTCCTCTTCTGCTGGCTTCCTTGCTGACACCCAGCAGAGGTATTATCAAACCACTTCCTCTTCTGGTTCACAGTGCTGCTACCCCCAGACTTGGTTTCTACCTCATTCTTCTTCTTCTTATCTTGGTTGAACTTCGTCACCGCTTCGCTTCCTCCCTCAGCAAGTATGGCCTTTTCCAGCACCGCTGCAAAGGTATTCAGCTGGAACATAGAAACCTTGCTGTAGAGCCAGGGCTTTAGTCCCCGCTCAAACCTTCTCGCTTTCCTAACGTCAGTGCTGACCTGGTATGTAGCGAACCTGGCCAACTCGTTAAACTTAGCGGCATACTCAGACACCGTCATCCCTCCTTGTCTAGGAACTGAACCTCCATCTGGTCCTGCGAACTCACTGGAAAATACATCTCGTAGAACATTTCCTTGAAACGTTCCCACGTGATGACTCCCTCTCCCTCTCGAGTCTTGTTAGCCTGCCACCAAAAGCTAGCATCCGACTTCAACATGAAAGCCGTGAACATTGTCTTTTGGTCTTCTCCTACCCTAGCCACGTCAAATACCTTCTCCATTTCCATAACCCATGTCTGAGCTTCGATAGGGTTAGTCGATCCTTTGAACTCAGGCGGTCCTACTGCCTTGAATTCCTTAAAAGTAGTACCCTGCACCTGTGGCTGATTCGCAAGAGCTCCTGTCAACAGATTCACCAACTGCTGAACCGAATTGGGATTCGTTCCCTCGTTATTGTTGTTGTTCGTCGAACCCTCGGGATTTTGACGTGTTACTCTTCTTCTAGGAGGCATTTTCTGTTAAGAAAAATATTATTATTAGACCCTTTATTCAATTATTAAGTACTCCAGTTCATACTTGAACGTTCTAGACAATTCAGTTCACATAGAACACCAAGCACGTTAATAGACTTTTTTTATTCGTTAGTCGTAGTTTAAAAACATCAATCCATTTACATCATCCTTCCTGAACTGTAAAAGTTGCGGGATTATATTATTAACTCATCCCATTCTTATCTCAAATAATGGAATTTACATTATTTAATACAAAAAGCAATACATAAATAAAAACTCTACTACTACTGCTACTGCTACTACTACTATTACTGCTACTGCTGCTACTGCCTAGGCATATTAATACGTCGCACAGCCTCTCTACGTTCCTCTTCCATTACCCGAAATGCCATTCTTCGGTCCACCACATACCACAGTAAACCTTGGAACTGAGCTGGGTAGTAGAAAATACGGTCCTGAGCTATCTCTATCGCTGTATGAAAAGCATATCTTGTTTCCCTCAGCTTGGCTCTCTTGGCTTCAGCTTCACCTTCAGCTCGATCGGCTCGTTGATTAGCCCTCAAGCTTGACTCCTCAGCTCTGGCATGCTTCCTCGACTCCTCCTGGATGTCTTGCTTCAGCTTTGCCAATTCAAAACGAGCAGCATCTCTTTCGACCTCCATATGTATCAGGTTCCACTGTGCATCTCCTAGTGCACTATCCATCTCTTCGATAGTCTCATCATGCTGCTGAATAGTCTCCTCGAGATCTCCTATTCGTCCATGAAGTTCCACATTGCTATCGTAGACTGCCTCGTACATCTCAGCACTAGTAGAGTGAGGTGGGAATTCCTCTTCGGGATCCTCTTCCTCCTCTTCAGACTCGTCCTCGTTCTCATCCTCTAGAATAGGTGTCAGCTCACGCTCCCGACCAGCTACGGTGATCACTGGAGATGGCTCTCTCCTAACCAGCTGCTCCCAGACAACATGTATGTCACCGGGCTCTTCCTCTCTAGGCACCTGAGGTACATCCTCTCTAGCCTGACTAGGTTCTCCCACGTTCGATATCCTGACAAAAGAATTTTAAAGTTCATTATTACGTGATAACGAATCGTCACTCTTCGAATACTATAATGTAAACACATAGGCACATAAGGTAGTTTATTATCTTTACCTAGCATCACTATCTTTTCGATCTTACCATAAGGCTACTACCTAATGTTTTTCCCCACCTAAGGTTTCATAACCTACAGCTTTGATACCAACCTGTGACACCCCCAAATCCGGGTACTTCGTTTCCACATGATTTGGTGTTCACTTTCTAATATAACATACATCTACCCAATGAATAATGTAAAATAAACTACAACTTAAATTAGAATAGATAAATCTCCCTTAAAACAAGGGTTACAACCTTTTCAAGATAATCCCGGTTTACTCTAACCCTGACATGAATATAATAAAGTGCAGAAACAAAAACATAACAATCAAGTCTTATTATAATCAGTCTCAATATAATAAAAAAAAATAAGTCTTCACTTGCTTTGCTTTCCCTTGCCCTTACTCGTAGACGGAGCATCAGCGTTATCAACCTTAACTAAAATTGTTATTTAATGCAAGAGTGAGCAAACCACAGTTCACTAGAGTTTAACAATAACATAGACATGAAAGGATATATTTAAAAGAATCTGAACAACTTAGCTTGCTTCAATAATAAAGAATTGAATAATAATTCTCTATCAACATTAAAATTCGAATATAGAATTTATCTGAGGGTCATAAGACCTTTGAACTCTTATCCTAGGTTATAAATATTTCTATTTAAACCTTTAACAGTCAATAAGACTATGGACCTTAACTCGTACTTAGGGGGATCAGCCCTTTGTACCATGTATTGTGCACAAACATCTTAACGCTATTCGTAGTAGCCTCCCCTAGTAAATAGGGTTGTTCAACTCAGTAATTTGAATTCGAGTCCGCACCAAAGAAAGTTTGGTTTGGATAAGCTTACAAGGATAATTTAGAATTCACGTTCATCAACTAAGGATTAGTTGAATCGACTTTCAATAATTCATAAATAAAAGAATTATGAATTAACATATGCTTAAGAAGTAAATTTAAAGCAATTAAAATAATAACTGGATCTTACTTGAACAATAAGCTAAGATCATTTCAATTAAATAAACAATTGTCCAATACAGAAATGAAAAGGACATTCTTAACAAGAATATATGAACTCAAGAAATTATACAAGGTTAGGGTTTAGAAAACTTGCATAAAATTAACGAGTTTAGGGTTTAGAAGACTTGCATAAAATTAACGAGTTTAGGGTTTAGAAGACTTGCCTCAAGCGCAAGCTACTTAACACAATTCACGTACTTTAATACTTCCTACACATATATATTCAATCACAATAACCTAAATTAGTTAACACGTAACTAATTCACATAAGTGGTTAACCCTCATGGTTAACTCACTTTAATAATAATAATCAACTATCACATAGTTAATTAAATCAATTATGTATTTAACTAAATTATAATTAAACAATTATAATTCAAACACTTAATCAAATTATAATTACTTAAATTATAATTACCATTTAAATTATAAATAATTATAATCAATTAAACCACATCATGCATTTAATTACACAAATTATAATTAATCATGAAATTATCAATTTATAATCCATAATTAAACATGCATAAATTATAATTTAATTTAACATCTAATTGATTAAAATAAATCAACTTCTATACATTATAATTTCACAAAAATTATAATTTAAATTAAACATTTACTCTTAATTATAATTAATAAAATTATAATTAAGTAACTTATTGTACAATTAAACAATTATAGTTTATAATTTAAATACCATATTAGTTTTTCAAAACTTCCTTTTTCTCAAATTATAACACATGTTATAGCAGCTAGATACACGCTCCTTGTCATAGAATAATTAAACTAAGCTTAGAATTAACACTGCACAAAAACTAAAGTCACTGCCACTGCTCGGGACACGGCGCAGCTGCGCCGCCTTTAGCCTTGACACCGGCGCAGCTGCGCAGGGGCCAAACCTGCGAAAACCCAGCGGCGCCGCTGCGCCGCTTCTACCCTTACTGCCTGCGCAGCTGCGCCGGCAGCGGACAGAAATAGAGCAGCTTCGCGAATAGTGCAGAGAAAAGCCAATTTGGCTTAATTCTCTACAATGAATTCTCAATTCAGCCAATAATTTTCATATAAAACTTTACAGAAACAAAGTGCAAAGCTTCTAACATGTTTTGAGCACACTAATACATCAATTAGCAAAATTACAACGCTTAATTTTTACAAAAATTTAAAAAAAATACCAATGTCAGTGTTCTAGATGAAATTGAACACTGCGAATTTGTTTTAAAACCAATTCTCACAATTCCAATCCCAATCAACTAATTTCTAAACATAATAACATATTCCACAATTAATTTATACAAAATCAACAATCAACATATATTTTGATTTCTATAAGAAACTTTATTTTTCCCAGACACTTCACTGTGACTTTTGAAAAACATAAATTCTCTATTATATCATATATATATATATATATATATATATATATATTCATGAATTAAACAACTAATTAAGCATATCATCACATATAGACATGATATGAACACAATTACATATGAAAACCTATGAACATCATATATACATAGTCACAATTATACAACTTCATGAAAACTCAACTTTTGACAGAGAATAAAATACATGAAACATATGAATTGAGTTCTATAATAATTAGAGATTATAGATAATACCTTTTGTTAATAGATTGAAAGAAAAAGCGATGTGAGTTCAATTCTAACAATTCTTCTTCCTCTTTTCTCTTCTCTGCTCTTCCTTTTCTCTGCTCTCTTTTCTTCTTAGTTCTTAGTTTAGACTTAGGAAAAACTAACGTAGTTTAGATATATTATAACTGATATAATATACGTATACTAATGATATATATGTAACTGCTAATTACTTAATATATATAATAAATACATTTATTATGTAAGTTACAAAATTCAAAAGCCAACTTGGCTTGTTTGGCTACAAGTAGAAACTAGTTTTACTTACTTAGGCATGGTTTAGGTAAATTAGGTTTAAGCTAGTGCAAGGGCCCTGTTTGGCAACAATTTTTAAAACAAAAGCAAGAGCCTTGTTTGGTAAAAATTATTTAAAATTCTTTTTCTTTTTATTTTAACAAATCATTTAACACATACTTAAATGTTATATTTTAATCAATTAAATATTAATCAACTAATTTAATCAATTAAAATCTAACATCAATTAATCACATAAAATTTGCCACATAATTATAATTACTCGCTAATTATAATTCATGTAACACTTCATCACATCTAATTTAATTCTCTCAATTAAATTAGAACTAAAAATAAAATTAATATACATTAATTAAATTAAATATTGCACATTCATTTAATTAATATATACCCTTAATTAAATAACTCCATAAATCACATAATTTATTTATTTAACTCAATAAATAAATCACATAAAATATTTATTTAATTCAATAAATATTTAAAATTAAATATAAAATCTCAATCGTTACAAAACCGGTAATGATCCCTCATAGAAATGGGGCTAATTTCCGAGGAGGACTTGATTCATGCTGGTTGGTCTGATTCATCAGCTGCCTGGTTACCCGATGTTGATACACGACCAAATTCGCTAACTGTCCAATTTGTTCCTTAAAGGACTTGATTTCCTGTTCTATCAGGAATAGCCTTTCTGAGAGCTCCCAACTGTCTGGGCTATTGGTACTGGATTGAGTTGACTCTCCAGCATATCGGAGGTATTTGGATCCTTCTCCAGTCCTCGTGATAATCATATTAACACCTTCCTCTTTGTGCTGAGGGAGGGGATTATCCTGCACATGCGGTTGCTTGGGTTTGGTTACCACAATCTCTCCGTTATCTATCAAGTCATGGATTTTTTGCTTGAGAGACCAATAGTCCTATGTATTATGGCCTAGAGATCCGGAATGGTATGCACACTTCTTACTTGGGTCGAAATTCCGTCCACCGGTACTGGTTGGGGGAAGGAGTTGAACAATCTATTTTTGTATTGTCAACAATTTTAGCACATTCTCGAGTGAATCCCCTAAGGGGATGAACGTTCTTCGACATCTGGCCTCCGCAGTTTTCTAAAAATGGAGGATTAGAAGGTTGGGCTGGAGCTTGAAAAGGAGAATAGTTCCTCCTTTTACTGGGCATGATGCTCGAATCGCCCCTCTGATTCTGTCCTTGTAATATTAAGGACACTTCTTCTTCTTTCTTCTTGTATGCTCTCCGGGGATTATTCCCATAACTCCCAGATTGAATGTGCTCGACCACGGCTTCCACGACGGTAAGATCTTTTATCTTCCTAGATTTCAGCCCCATTTTAGCCATTTCTCTGTGCTTGATCATCTCCGAGAATGGTTTTCCTATGCCTGCTAGAACCCTTTCGTAATACTGGAGCTTTTTGAATGTCGATGAAGGTCATGACTATCTCAGACTCAGTCGACGATTTGAACAGTTTACAGAGTCGCCAGTTGGTAGATTTGAAATGGTTGTACCAACTCAATCGAGTTTTGTTTGCAAGTAGGCCCAATTGTTGGACACTGTCGAAACTTGATCTTGAAACCCAAATTCTCAAGTTCAGGGGCTTGGTTAAGTGTGGGGAAGGTGTTAGGCAACCCCCCCAACTCCCGTGAAAACACGGTACCGCATCTTTTTAATATTTCTCTTTTTTATTTGCAATGTGTGTGTGGATGCTGGAAGTAATTGAGCCTACGTTTGTTTGATTTGAAAGTATTATTGTGCTTTGTTGAACCTATATACGAAGGGTTTGATTTGATTTAAAAAAAATCCTTTTTAGACAAGATATAAAAATGATGTTTTGAAAGGTTGGTTTTCAAACCCTTACGCTCTCGTAGGAATTGAAGCATGTTGATACTTCCATTTTATGCTGTTTAGCCTTTGGCCCGATTTGAATGTATATTGTCGGGTTGCAAAGCATCCTCGACCATAAAATATAGACAAGTGTCGGTCTGCTCATGGGCATGACAGCCATCGGAGTGACTCTAGCACGACAAATCTATTATTTCATTATGTTGAGACCTTAAACCCGGATAACCGTTTGAAGGTCTTTCGGATGTACATTTTTACAAAAAAACTGGTAGGGTACATTTGTAATATGGAGTTTGTCCATCATGGGAATCAGATTCTGATCAGTTTAATCATGAATCCCACGATTCCTAGGCTCACAGAAGGAAGCAAGGTAAACCTGCACAACACATATATTCAAAAAGAATGTATATTTACATCTAGACGTCGCAAAAAACAAAGGATTCATCAGCCTTAATAAAATATTAGAAATCCATTAGAGAGTTTTGAAAGACTCAGATTCCCATCTGACTAATCTTTAACCCTCTTGCCTTCTTCTTAGTTATACCATGTTAGGTTTTCTATAATCGAGTCTACTTGTAAGTTACCTTTAGTTATCTGTTTGTAAATCTTTTCATTCAATAAAAGTTTACTTATTTAAACTGTTATTAATTCATATGAACTGCTGTTATCATTTCTTATAGTTATACTATAGTTGTGATTCAGATTTGTATGCGCCACTCTTCTCTTTCTCAATATCTTTTATACTTCCGCCTTTTTGAGATTTTCTATAATCGAGTCTACTTGTAAGTTACCTTTAGTTATCTGTTTGTAAATCTTTTCATTCAATAAAAGTTTACTTATTTAAACTGTTATTAATTCATATGAACTGCTGTTATTATTTCTTATACTTATACTATAGTTGTGATTCAGATTTGTATGCGCCACTCTTCTCTCTCTCAATATCTTTTATACTTCCGCCTTTTTGGTATCAAAGGCATGTGTTGTTTGTTTACTAAGTGTTGATCTTAACCTGCTTTATCAAAGTCATTTTTGAAAATCAAATTTTTTTTTTGATTCTTTGTTCAAGAAATCACCTAAGCTCTTTCTGTAGAACACCGTGTTCGCCCCCGTCTTTTTGCCCTTTGTAAGTCTCAGTGTGGAGCAGTGTCGGGTGTTTGACCTAGGACATAGGTATGCGTCTGCTTAAGGAAAGAAGGGTATGTATGGAAGAACATAGAATTATTAAAAATATTTAATTTTTAAAATGAGTAGATTATTCAGGTCTAGTTCTTCAGTTAGTAATGGATCAGCCTTGCCTCCGGTTCCAGACATAGTCAACCAGGAAGAACATAGTTACGAAAACATTAATCAAACTCTTAGTAATTGGAACATACCTAGTGTGTCTCCTAAAGAGATTTATCAGTCAACCTTTATTGATAATTTTAAAACTGATTATAATGTTAAAACGGTTGAATGTGTCTATGCGATCAACAAAGAATATAAAAATTGTAACCTTCTTTCTTCTGATGTTATTAACAAACATAGAAAGAAATGTTATAATTTTATTCATATTGGTTTAGTTCAGGTCGTAGTCAAGCCTTTATCTATTAAAGAAATAAACTCAAGCATCTTTTTATGTCTTAGAGATGCACGATACCTTAACTATGCTCCTAGCATTATTGGTATCATGGAATCGAGTTTGCATGATGGACCTATCCATTTCAATTGCTTTCCCGATCTCCCTTTGAGTTTAAGTGATGTTAACTTATTAAAAGCATTAACTCTGAATATTAAGACTACAGGTGAGATAACTCATATGATTGAGGGTTCACAACCTATAGCCTTAATTTACAGAATTTATTATAAAGTTATGAAAACCAATTTAAACATTCATGCTCTTAATAAAAGCCCAAAGGATCACACTGTTTTAATTCAAAACAGTACTAGTAATGCTAATACCCAAACTCCAAAGACTATTCTTTGGAAGGATATTACGCTGCCTAGGCAGTGGATTTTACCTCAAGAAATTTCACAAAAACCATTTATTAATATTTTATTGAATTTAGAAAATATTAAACAATTTTCTGATGGTACTGTCAGAGTTAGTTTTGAACGTACCAGAAGACCTTTGATAATACAAGAATTTACTAATTCCTCAGTTCCTTCAGTTATTTCCAGAAGAGATACTGAAGTCTTAAGTGATTTTTCTATTCCTGATATTAAAATGAAAGGAGTTTTGAACCAGGGTCAAACCAGTCATCCTTGTTATACTCTTACTAATCTAGTAGAAGAAGAACAAGATATTTCTCTTACTACTTCTGTAGGACCGATCCATTCGGATTCCGAAGCCCCTATCAATCATCAGTTGAGAGTCATTACTAAAGCATTTAAATTAGATTGGAATAATCTGGTTGCAAATTTTAAGTCCATATCTAATAAAGATAAAAGGCATGCTTTTCGTAATAAATACGATAAGCATGATAGAGATAAAATAGTTAATAAATGGAAAAAATTTATTAAGATTAATCAAGAGAACCTTACATTTTATGATTGGTATAAAAAATATCATTCACAATGTAAAGTTCTTACTAAAAGTTAGTGGACGAAAGAGGATAAATCAAAAATTTTAGCAAGTCATCCTCCTTTAGAAACTGTTCTTTTACATATTAAAAATACTTCTGTTGTTGCCATTCCCTTTAAAGTTGCTGATGGAAAAACTGATGAAAAAAAAATTATTGAACAAAATAATTTTACTAATCAGTATTTGGCTACAATTGAAAAACAGTTAGATAAAATTGAAGAAAAATTTGATCATTCTATGGTTAAAAATCTTGATAAAAAATTAGATCAGCCTTTATTAACTCTCCCAGAAAAAAGAGAAGGAATAGGATTGCCTAATAAAGATTCTGATTTAGTTAAAACTATAGATAAGTTACTTAAAAAGATTGGTTCAAGTTCTGGTGAAGCCAGTGGAACTGTTGCTATCATCGATCAAGTTGAAGATTCTGATGATGAAAGCATTAGTCAATTAGATATTAAATCTGAAACTGCTTCAATCCCAGATCTTAACGAACAGTTAAACAAGTTAACCTTTAATCATGCTAGTATTACAAAAAATTGGTATTCTAGACCCACTCCTCCTGACCTTCAGTACGAGGAAAAGAATATAGATAATCAATTTTTTGTCTCTTCTAATAAAATTTATGAATGGAATATTGATGGTCTTAGTGAACACCAAATACTTACTAAAATGAATCATTTATCTATGGTTGCCAATAGTAATATTACAGCTTTCAGCAGTTTAACACAGCCTGGAATAGTTGAAATATTAACTAATGGTTTCACTGGTGTTCTTCGTTCTTGGAGGGAAAACACCTTGATGAAGATGCAAGGAATTCTATAATTCATGCTCGCCAGTTAGATGACAATGGTCAGCCTATCTTCAGAGAAGATGTTGGTTTTGGTATTCCAGATGGTATTAACACATTAATTTTTACTATAATAAAACATTTTATTGGAACCCCTAGTAATATCACTGAAAGAATTCATGATCAGTTAAGTAATCTCACTTGTCCCACTCTAAGTGATTTTAGATGGTACAAAGATGTTTTTATTTCCCGAGTCATGATGCGTAGTGATAGTAACAAACCTTTCTGGAAAGAGAAATTTGTTAATGGTCTTCCTAATTTGTTTGCTCACAAAGTTAGAGAAGAACTTAGCAAAACTCTTGGATATATTGATTATGATAACCTGATTTATGGTGACATAATTAGCTATATCCAAAAGATTGGTTTAAAAATGTGTATTGATTTCTCTATCGGGATTTTTAAATCTTTCTAATATTAATGTGTTAATACCATCTGGAATACCAAAACCAACATATGAGATTCAATATGAAATAAATTGACTGAAAAAATGGGGACATACTAAGAAAGAGTATGTTGACCAGGGTTAGAGTTACTAGAGGAAGACGAAGCAAAGGGATCAATGGGCCTAGGTGACTGGGCCAAAACTGTATTGTAAGACTTTGGAACAGTACCAAGAACAGTATACCTATTAGCTACATCAATAGGAGTAACAGGGGTAACTGGATGAGGGATTACAGCTCCCTTGGGCTTTTGACTTGGGCTAGGAGGGGTCGAACTTCATCCTCTCACACTCATTTCTCTTGAGTACTTGAATTAATAAATTCTCTTGTAAGAAAATTAGGAACAAAATTTTGACTTCCTTTAATGTATTCAATATCGAAATCAAAAATGCTTAAAAGAGATTGCTATAGAGCAAAAATGTGCTTAGCAGCAATGTTTTTAACATCTTTTTCTAAAATATATTTAGCTGACTTGCAGTCAATTCGAACCAAAAATCTTTGATTTAATAAATCGTTTTGAAATTTACTAATACATAAAACTAAAGCCAAAATCTCTTTTTTAATTGTACTATAATTAACTTGAGCCTGATTCCACGCACCAGAATGAAATCGAACAATTTGTTCAGAGGAAGCAGGAGTTAATTTCTGCTTCAGAATGCCACGAAAACCAATTTTAGAGGCATCAGTTTTAACAATTTTAAACGCAAATTCATTGGAAATGCCAAGGCAAGGCAAAACCTTAACATATTTTTTAACTTGTTGGACGATGGAAGTATGCTCATCAGTCCAAGGAGGAGGGTTTTTCTGTAAACAGAGAAACAAAGGTTTACAGATTTTTTTTAAGATTTTGATAGAATTTACCAACATAATTCAGAGATTCTAAAAACCGCTGAAGTTGAGTTTTGTCAATGATTTTATCTGGGAATTTATCTGCGAATTGAATAACTCGTTGAATAGGACGGACTAGACCACGATGAATATCATGACCTACAAATTTGACTTTTGTTTGGAACAAACTATATTTTGTAGGGGACAAAACCAAACTATTTATTTTGATTGCCTTGAAGAACGAATTCAAATGTTTGAAGTGTTCGTCGATTAACTTGGAAAAAACTAAAATATCATCAATGTAAACAATGATGAAATGACTAAATGGATTCAAAATTTCATTAAGAATATTTTGGAATTCACTAGGGGCATTCTTAAGACCAAAAGCTTGAACAACCCATTCATAATGACCAAAGGGAGTGGTAAAAGTAGTTTTATACCTATCGCTAGGATGAATACTAACTTGCCAAAATCCTGACTTGAGGTCGAATTTACTAAAAATGGTAGCATTACTAAGCCGATTTAGGAGATCTTCTTTGTTAGGTAAAGGATACCTAATCTATTCTAAGACCTTATTAAGGGGCTTGTAATTAATAACTAGTCTGGGAACTCCTCTTTCTTTCTTAGCTCATTATTAACATAAAAGGCTGGGCAAGACCAAGGGGATTTACTATGTTTTATTAAACCTTTTACAAGTAGATCATTAATTTCTTGCTTGCAAACCTCCATTTGTTGATGACTCATCTGAATAGGTCTAGCCTTAGTAGGAATCAAGTGTTCTCTAAATTCCTTAGCATAAGGTAGCTTAACCACATGCTTCCTTCTATGCCAGAAGACATTAGGAGAATCAGCACAGAGGTTTTTAGTCATAAACACTCGAAGTTCTTCGATTTTATCTTGAATCTTTTCAAGAAGAGAAGATCTTCTACCTGTTTATATTTAATTTCTTGTTTTAAGAATTTTAACTGTGAAGTTTTACAGCTTAACAGATTTAACGATTTTGAAATAGATTCATCTTGAATAAATTTCAAATCTCTTTCTTTGGGTTGAGTAATGAATTCAAACACTACTTTCTGACCCAAATGTTCAGTCGTTAAACCATTATTACTAGTAGTGAATGGATATAATAAATATATAAACGAAAGCCCTAAAATAATCTTATCTGTCAAGTTGCGAATTAAAACAAAAGAAGTTTTAAAACACATATTATCTTGGCAAATATGAACTTTAGGAAGTTTATATTTTATTTCCATCATACTACCATTAGCAGAATTTAATCGTTCACTAGTTTTTTTATAGAACTTAGTAGGTATCAAACCTTGTTGAATGCAATTAAGATCCACACCAGTATCAACCAGAGCAGGAAGTTGAATTGCAAAAGTTCCATCAATAACTAGTCGGACAATAATATACCATTTTTGAATGGTAATATCCTTTAACCTTTTCAATGAATTACCCTGAACCATAAGAATTGACTTATCTTCTTTGACATTAGAAGATTCAGCCTCTTCATCATTTTTTGATGAATCAGATATGTGAAGCTCTGAACTTTTAATCGCCAGATTAGCCATTTCTTTGCGTAACTCAGAAATCTCAGTCTTAAGACCTGAAATTTCCTTCTTAAGT
The DNA here is from genome assembly GCA_020205555.1 of Panax stipuleanatus. Taxonomy (NCBI): domain Eukaryota; kingdom Viridiplantae; phylum Streptophyta; class Magnoliopsida; order Apiales; family Araliaceae; genus Panax; species Panax stipuleanatus. The sequence goes on along the minus strand of CM035120.1, from coordinate 82,325,797 downwards.
TTATTGACTTCTTGGTTTAATTCGGGAAGAGTGATTTCTCTAGTTTGGATATTAGCATTACTAGTACTGCTTTGAATTAAAACAGTGTGATCCTTTGGGCTTTTATTAAGAGCATGAATGTTTAAATTGGTTTTCATAACTTTATAATAAATTCTGTAAATTAAGGCTATAGGTTGTGAACCCTCAATCATATGAGTTATCTCACCTGCAGTCTTAATATTAAGAGTTAATGCTTTTAATAAGTTAACATCACTTAAACTCAAAGGGAGATCGGGAAAGCAATTGAAATGGATAGGTCCATCATGCAAACTCGATTCCATGATATATATATATATATATATATATATATATTCTTTTCCTTGTACTGAAGGTCAAGAGGAGTGGGTCTAGAATACCAATTTTTTGTAATACTAGCATGATTAAAGGTTAACTTGTTTAACTGTTCGTTAAGATCTAGGATTGAAGCAGTTTCGAATTTAATATCTGATTGACTAATGCTTTCATCATCAGAATCTTCAACTTGATCGATGATAGCAACAGATATATATATATAAGCGGTAAAAAGGCCACAAATTTCTAATCCAGGCTAAACGAAACTGTAAATATTAATATATACAGTTAGTATATATATATTAAAGCAATAAAGGCCATGAATTAGCAATCCAGGTCAAATGAAGTCAGAAAAATTTATATATATATATATATATATAGTTATATATAAAAGCAGTAACTGCCACAGATTTGCAATTCGGGCTTGACATAATTGAAAATTAGTATATATATGTACTCAGTTATATATATAATAAAGCTAAAAAGGCCACGAATCAGCGATCTAGGCTGAACAAGTTAGTACGTATATATATATATACACATAAAAACGAGTAAAGGCACGATCGGCGATGAATAATTGAAACAGATATTTCATCACAATGAATAAAGAATATATATATATATATATATATATAAAAGCTGTAAGGGGCAACGAATTTCCAATCTCAAGCCCGGACATAAAATGTAAATAAATATATATAAAAGCTGTAAAGGACGACGAATTTCCAATCCCAGGCCCGGACAGAAATATATATATATATATATATATATATATATATTTATAAAAAGATGTAAAAGAGTCACGGAATAATCTAGGCTTGACAGAAAAATAAACAAATAAATAAATGTATATATATATATATATATATATTTATAAAAGCGGTAAAAGAGCCACAAAATAATCCAGGCTTGACTGAATGTAAATATATATATATATATATATATATATATATATATATAGAAGCGGTAAAAAGGCCACGAATTTCTAATCTAGGCCAAACGAAAATATAAATGTTAATATATACAGTTAGTACATATATATTGAAGCAATAAAGGCCATAAATTAGCAATCCAGACCAAACGAAGTCAAAATATATATATATATATATATATATATATATATAGTTATATATAAAAGTAGTAACTGCCACGGATTTGCAATCCGGGCTTGACAGAATTAAAAATTAGTATATATATAGTCGGTTATATATATAATAAATCTAAAAAGGCCACAAATCAGCGATCCAGTCCGAACAAGTTAGTACGTACATATATATATATATATACACACACACACACATAAAAATGAGTAAAGGCAAGGATCGGCGATCCAGGCTGTGCAAATGCAAAAATCGTATATATGTACTAAAATGTACTAAAAAATAAGCAAAAATGGCCACGGAACTGAGTTTCGGGCAAAATCAAAAGATGAAACTTTACGTGCACTTGTATAAATACGTAATGAAGTAGGAAACGAGTTTTGATTGTAAAAATACTTACAATGGACTGCTACACGGACTTTATGCCACTTGGTAGGCTTCAAATGGACATTTTCACCGGTTAATTTTTGGTATGTTATAGAATATATGTATACAAACTTGTTAGAGTAATAAAATCTAAGTTTGGACTACTAGAGGTCGGGCTAGGAAACGAAATGGGTGGAGTTTCAAAGCGTTTTCCTATTTGTTTTCTTTTTTTTTTGGCAAGGGGGTCTTGTATTTAAAGACCCGATGGTTGCAGGTGTAACCGCAATAGCAGTGGGTCTACCTGCAGTTCCCCATGGTGGGGTCCACCTGGTGGGTCCAGTCGTCTCAAAGTACGTGCACTACGAGCAACGTGATGTCAGGTTTGAAACTTTATAACTTTTGATCAGAGCGTCAGTTTGAGGCGTGCTATACCTTTCCGGAAAGACCTTATCGAGAGCGTCACAATGACATGGGACTTAACCTTTTTTGAGTCCAAGAAGATGGGTTTATAACCAGATCTTCGTTTCTTCACAATTTGTCCGTTGAGCTGTATTGTGCTATTTCCACTCGTGATCAATGTTATGGCTCTTCCTGACCTTCATTACATCAATTCGACATGATTTTGACCAAATTGGCTTTAAGTTGATAAAATAACCGTTTTGCCCCTCCAAGGGTTGTCTCCTGTATTGGCACGACATTTGACTAATTTCTCGGGGTTGTCTCCGAGGTTTATTCCCAGCCGACCCTGTTCGTCCTCAAGGTTGTCTCTAGGGATGAGTTGATGCTTCGGGATTGTCTCTGAAGTTGATTTGGCTTCCCAGGGATGTATCTGGGATGATGTGATGCTTCGGGTGTTGGGTTTGTACGAAATCGTGGACGCAATCAAATTACAAAATGAGCGGAAGCATGGTATATCAGAGTTTAAAAACATTATACAAAACTATGTCCCGGATCTTCCTTTATGTAAATTATTAATTTAAAATGATAAATAAGAAGTTATGGAATCATTCACTTGTAGAACGAAGCTTCCACAGGTACGAGTTCAACTCCTTGTACTTCGTGATCTCCTTGAATTTTCGTGTTACATTCCTTCCTTTGATCAACGTTAGCCACCCAAGTGTTTGGCCTCTAGAGGTAATCTACCAATGAAGAGAAATTATCAAGAAGGAGGGTGGTTGGCTAAACCCTTGTTTTCTATCCTCTATAGAAAATGAGTACTCTCCAACAATTAGAATTGCATCAACTGATATCTAACATAAGACTTCTCTTATATAGATATTGGTCAACCCTTCTAATCCTATTAGACATAGGGTTTCATTTAATTAATTAAACTCCTTTAATTAAATAGACTTCTCAATCATATTGGGATTAATTAATTAAACTCCTTTAATTAATTTGTCTCCTAATCTTATGAGGAATATATGAGAGTACTAATATTAAATTAAAATATAATTTGTAAACTCCTTTAGAAATTAAAATAATAACAATTGTAATAATATTAATAAGACTCCTCTTATTAATTTATATTTATTATTCCAAAATATTAAATAATGAACATTAAGCTATTTAATTTATTCTATCACCATAGATTAAATTAATTACACTTAATGCATTATTACAGTTATGCTATTACCTTCTTAAATAATTATTCTTCCTTTTATGGTGTGACCCTTTAGGTTCTTCATATTAAACTGGTTGTGAATAAATCAATTAGAACAATTATAATCTTATTTAAATAAATAAATTAAAGTAATAATCTATTTAAATAAATAATATTTATTCTACAATAGGGATAAGCCTCCCTAGCGATCAACGACTTTCCAGATAATATAGATTTCAACATTAATCATAAAAGAACATGCGAGTAAATAGTTACTGTATAATTCAATCCTTCCACCATATAATGTCCCAATTAAATATAAGACATGAAATTATTGTAAAGTCTTATTTTATTTAATTATATATATTTCGATTAGAAAATGCACAACTCCAAATAATGTAAATTAGAAACTCATTTCTAATTTCATTCTGCATTAGCCAAGGACTACTGGGTTGTCATTTAACGAATCACATATGACATATCTCTTCTTTTACTAGAAGTGGTAGATTCTTTATTGACCATTCCTTATCTCCATATGTAACTTATTACACCCAAGCATACCATTTGATATACCCTAAGGGTCTTAAGGAATAAGTCAAAGTATAATTCATTACACACAAGATACTATGATGATCTCAAGTCCAAGGATCACTTGTACTACTATCACATTAGGGATTCCTATTGACAGGCAAGTAAAACTCCATTAGATATTCCATAGAGAGTCACGTTCAGTGAACTTATTCTCCAATAAGCACCTACATACTTGCTTTAGTGTCTCCACAAAAATGATCATGAGATCAATCATCCTCATCTAATGAGCAAGCAACATATGTACCAATCTATTCGGATTTACTAATTCCCTATTTAGTAATCCAATGATTGGGAACTATTTTAGTTTTAAGCTTTCGAAGAATTTAAATCTTATTATCATGATCAACATCATGATTCTAAAAGCATTGCTTAACACTATGGGTTATTTACATATTATAAAAATAGCATCATGTAGATAATTAAACGCCTTTAATAAGTGAATACTTTTATTAATAAATAAATAAGATTGTCTCCAAAGTATATATTTTATCATCACACATGATAGGCTTGTATGCATACTACTTTCAATCTCCCACTTGCACTAAAGCCAATCGCCATGGTATCTCATACCCTTCTTCTCTAAGTGACGATCAAACTGTTGTTGTGTTAAAGCGTTAGTAAATGGATATGCAATGTTGTCTTGAGAGTTCACTATCTATAGTGATTTCTCCTCTTTCTATGATTTCTTTAATCAAAGTGCCGCAATACATGTTTGGATTCAAGATGAGACTTAGGAACTATTCCTAGTTCTAGTAATGAACTTTTCATCCGAAATATCAACTTGCAACTTCACTTACAGTTATATACTTTGTCTTTGTCACTAAACCAGCAACCTTTTACTGTTTGGAACCTTTTCAATTCACTACACCACCTTTCAAGGTAACAGCTTGCCCTAAAGTGGCTTTGCTGTCGTCTTGGTCAGTTTGAAAATACGAGTCTGTTTAGTCCTCTAGTTTAATTTAGACCCATCATGTGTCATGATGACATCGTTGGTGTCAATTAAGTACTTTGAGATATTTATCACTGTCTTACAGTGATCTTCTACAGAATATGACTGATCAACATCAAGTCTCGTATATTTCATTGCATACATGATAGTAACTCATGCGATCTCTCTTTTATTGGGGACAATTTTAGAGAGATACACTCCAAGGCTCATTATCATGAGACACTTTTGGAGTTTGTCATGCTAAATGCCTTTAGCATCTAATGAATATACGTTCCTTGGGTTAAGTCGAACATCCTTTTAAATCTATCTATACATATTTATATCCCTAATGTAGGATGTTCTACCCAAATGATTCATGGAGGAATGCTTAGACAACTTTATTTTGATCGATTGTAGCATAGGAATGTCATTCATTATCAGTAATATATCATTAATATATAATACAAGGAATGAAACAGCGCTCCCACTAACCTTCTAATACACACATGGTTCATCCTCATTTTTGATAAAATCAAACTCTTTGATTGTTTCATTAAAACGAATGTTCCATCTACGAGAAGCTTGCTTCAATCCATAAAAGGATTGTTGTAGCTCATATACATGAATTGCTTCAACCATTGAAACAAATCCATCTGGCTGTATCATACATACATTCTCCTCTAATATTTTATATTTGAGGAAGGGCGTCTCCACGTCCATTTTGCCAGATCTAGTAATAATAATAAGCTGCAATCGCAAGTAAAATCCAAATGGTCTTGTGCATTAATTCAAAAATCTATTTTAGATTTTATGGTCATCTACCATTTCTTAGAGTCTTAATTACTCATAGCCTGTTCATAATTCAATGGATCATCATCATTCATGACCTCATCGTCATCATCTGTGACGAATCCATACCTTTCAGGTATCTTCGGTACTCTTCTAGATTTACGAATAGGGTGTTGTACAGTAGGTGTCTATACTTGGATAGGTTCATCCAATTGATCTATAGTGGTTTGTGGTTCTTGAATTTCTTCAAGATCTATTTTTCCTCCCACTAGCCCCTTCAAGGATAAACTCCTTTTTCCAAGAAGGCAGCGTATTTCGCAACAACCACCTTTTGCTCAGTCGGATTGTAGAAATAGTATCCCAAACATTCTTTAGGATTTTCCACAAACGTGCACTTATCAGATCTTGTCCCAAGCTTATAATTTTGAAACCTTTTCACATAAGTTGGACATCCCCAAATCTTAACATGCTTAAGACCAGGTTTTCTCCCTGTCCACATCTCATATGAAGACTTGAGGACGGATTTTGAGGGGACCTTATTTAGTATATATGTAGCCGTTTTTAGGGCATGACTCCAGAATGAAATTGAAAGATCGGTAAAACTCATCATGGAACGAACCATGTCCAACAATGTTCGATTTATCCTTTCAGATACTCCATTTAACTGTGGTGTACCCGGTGGAGTCCATTGTGAGATTCTACCATTATCTTTGTGACGATTAAGAAACGCACCGCTTAAGTATTCTCCACCTCGATCTGATCGAAAAATCTTAATACTCTTGCCCGTTTGTTTCTCTACTTCACTTCTGAACTCTTTGAACTTTTTAAATGATTCAGATTTGTATTTCATTAAATACACATATCCAAATCTTGAGTGATCATCAGTGAAAGTAATAAAATAATAATACCTTCCCCGTGCATTCGTTGTCATAGGTCCACAAACGTCTGTGTGAACCAATGCTAATAACTCTGTAACTCTTTCTCCTTTTTCACTAAAAGGAGATTATGTCATTTTTTCCATGAGACAAGATTCACATGTTGGATATGATTTATAATCAGATAGCTCTAAGAGCCCATCCTTATGCAACTTGAATAATCTTATTTCATTGATATGACCGAGTCTACAGTGCCACATATAGGTATAATTAACATAATATCTTTTCCTTTTCTTAGTTTGTTCAATTTGAAAAATATATTTTCATGCAAGTCAAGTATATAAAGTCCATTTCGTAAATTACCAACACCATATAAAATATTGTTATTATAAATTGAACAACTGTTGTTCTTTATTATAATGTCAAATTCATCCATATCTAATACGGAAATAGAAATAATGTTTCTAATGATACTCGAAAAAATAACAATTATTTAAATAAATAGACTTGCCTGTAGGCAGTGCTAAACAATAAGTGCCTACAGCTAATGTAGCAACCTTTGCTCCATTTCTCACTCGTAGGACGACCTCATCCTTATTCAGTTTTCTATTTCTGACCAGTCCCTACACAGTTTTACATATTTGAGAACTTGTAATAACCCAATATTTTCGATACAATTAAATAAGAAATTTTGCATAATTTTTTTTTATGTATTTTGTTTATCAAAATAAAGGTGGAAATATGTGTAAGGTAAAGAATATGTATATATGTGATAAATATATATTTATTTATTGCATGAATGATTTTAAATAAATTTTTCGATAAAGGAATGGTTTATTATTATAAATTATATTCTTATAATAAATTAATTTTGATAGTAAAAATATTTTATTATTTATTTTCCATGAAAATATGATTAATATATTATTTAAATAATATATGAAATGATTCTTAGAAATATAATAATTAATATTTTATTATATGAATTTATCAAGATTAGTTAAGTTAATTATTTTAACTTAATTAATAATGGTATATAAGGTAAAGTGTGACTATAGATCAAAAGCCTAATTTTTGATCTATATTATGGAATTTTATGATTAATACAATTATTGTATAATTATATTTAAAAGAAAAGTATAATTATGTTATGAATAATAAGAAATTATTTTCTTAAGGAATTTAAATATTAAATATGATTATTAACTATATTTGTATTCAAATATATGTAAGTATATTAATACAAGTTATGATTATGAATTTTATATATAATTATGATAATTAGCATAATTATATGAATATATATTAAGAATTTATTTGTTTTTAGAATTTAAATATTAAACATAGTAATCGAATGTGTTTGTATTTAAATGAAAGTATGTATATTATGTGATTAAGGATAATGATTAGGAAACCCTAATTCATAAATTTAGGAACCCTAATAATATCAAGAAACTCTAATTTTTACAAAACCCTAATTTCTATTAAAAATTCTAATTTTTAAATTAGTGTGTTCTAATTATATTTTTATTTAATTTCTAGTTAATTTTCCAAATCCTAAGAATTATTTGGCAAACCCTAAGGGTTAAACCCTAGAAGTATGCCTCATGGACAAGAATGCCCTTAAAATGATTTATTAGTTTACTATAATAACCTTTTTGGTATTATTTTAATGAGATAACTTGTAAATCTTTCCAGTATCTATGACTTAACACAAACACATGTTGCAAATCAAAGTGTATCAGCCGAATTTGGCAGCTAGCTGATTAGATACAATGAATCATATGGATAGGATAGCAAAGAAAGAAAGAAAAATAAACTTACACTCCATGTATTTCTCAAACACAAGCCAAGTCCCTTTCTCTCTCTAGACCACGAATTTTTCTCTCAAACTCAGTCATAAGCAAAGCCCAAAACATCCCATACTCAATCCAAGAACAGATCAAAGGACAGAAATCAAAGATTTTTCAAGAAAGGTATAAAACCCTAACCCTAAGCTAAATCTTGCATGCTTAGAAAAATTTGGTGTTTAGTTGTTTAATTATGTGTTATGTGATGTTATTTAATGATCTGGGTTGTTATATTATGGACCCATAACATCTAAGTGCATGAAAATCAAGATTTATGCAAAACTACCTAAGTATGAAAAACTAGTCTGACAATGAATGTCAGGGCCCATAGATTTGTGTATGTTTATTGTTTATATGTTTTAAATGGTTGTAGTTATAGTTTGCAGTGTTGTTAGTAATCTGGAAGTGTCAGATTGGACATCAGAACAACGGATCGAAAGTTATTAAGGGTCAAAACCCGTTGACCGACGTTGATTGGCCATTTTCTGGATAACCCAGAAACTACCCAGAACGGTCTGACAAGATTTTTCAGGGCTTAGATTTTGCATCTGTTAGGTTATTATCTTGTATAAGTGTATCGCTGATATACTCTGACATATGAACTATAGAATCATGACACTAGAACACCTAAATCATCAACAGGATCAAAGTTACGGATGGTCAAACTGGGTTGACCAAGCACGAAAACTGGTTTCTGGAATTTCCAGAAAATTCCCAGAACAGTTTCTGACATCATTTTGACTGGCCTAGATCTTGCAGTTGTGATGTGGTTAAGCTACCTAAGTGTATTAATTTTATACCTTGACATACATACTACATCAGTATAACACTTTAACACTTTAACAAATCCCAGAATCCAAGTTATTAAAGCCCAAAAGTGAACCCTCACACTGTTTTCATTTTCTGGAAATTTCAGAAAATGAAGAACAGCTCTGACAGCCGGTTTGATTTCCTATATCTTCTTCATATGATATAGTTAGACCCAGAATACACTTATAGTATTACATTAGTAGAACACCATTGAAGCACTCTCATGCCCAGAAACATCCTCAGATCAAAATTATTAATGGTCAAACTAGCCCCCAGGGCATTGACCAACGCTATTATTCGTTGGTGAAGAACACCTATCGCGACAGATTTCGTCATTAAAGCTCTTTAGCGACGGTTTTAATAAAAATTAATTAAAATAAATAGAAATTAATTATTAAAAATTCATAAAATTATTTTAATTTATAAAAATTAACTTTTAATATTTTATCATAAATTTCATTAATATTTTAATTTATTTAAATAGTAATGATATTTATTTTATTTAATAACTATATTAAATAAATTAGTTAAAAATGGTTTTAATTATTTAAAAATGATATTAAAGTTTTAAAAAGTATTTTAAGTTATAATAAATAACTTTTAATATTTTGATAAGAATTTTATTAATATTTTAATATTAATGATAATAAATTTATTTAATAATTATATTAAATAAATTATTTAAAAATGATTTTAATATTTTATAAATCATTTAAAGGTAAAATAAATGTTTTAAAAATATTTTAAGTTATAATAAATAACTTTTAATATTTTGGTATGAATAAAATTAATATTTTAATATTAATGGTAATTATTTAAAAATAATTTTAATATCTTAAAAATTATTTAAAGGTAATATTAAGGTTTTAAAAATATTTTCAGGTTATAATAAATAACTTTTAATGTGTTGACATGAAGTTTATTAATATTTTAAAGTATTTAAATATTAATGATAATGAAATTATTTAACAATTTAATCATTAAAAATGATATAAGTGTTTGAAAAATCATTATAAATGATTATAATGTTTGGAAAAATATTATAAATGATAATTAAATTATCTAATATAATATTTAAGTTCTTGAACAAAGTTTTATTAAAAATAAATTCGTTAATTATTCGATAATGCAATCGGGATGCCGAAACGGTACCGAACTCAAACCTAATCGACATAGTTTGACTAGGTATACGTTCGTATGTGTTGCAATGGACTGACATGAATATGTGACAACATATTTAAGCAGTATTATGTGTTAAGTTATATTATTCTAATTAAAAAAATAATTTTATTGATGATAGGGTTTTATATTAAAGATAAAAGCGTAAGCTATACTACGTAGCAGTAATTAGCTATCAAGGCAAGTATCTTAACTATTGCAATTACTTTATGCAATGAATCTTTGTAAGAAAGTTTCTTTACTCAAATTCTTATTGATATTCATGCAAACAGATATATATATTATGCTAGTTTTCAACTCAACATAAGTTTATCAAATACAAAGCATGTTCATGAATAATTATTGTCAATTGTTCATATCTGTAATGATATCCATGATTCGTTTATTTCTTATTAATATCACATTATTGTCTATTATCATACAAGAGTCCCCACTTGTATGAGCTATTGTATTCATGCAATTGAACTAGAAATTATTTGATATGACAAATCCTGTTACATACTATTAAATTTCGGTATGCGTTTATGGTTTAAAGGATGTCTAAGCTATTTGACTCGGCTAGACATAGTTTGAATTGTATTGTTGAATAGTATTGGTTATGATAAAGTCGTCCAATTGAATTGTTTACTTAGGACTCCAAACTGAGTATGAACAACCCGTAATGGAAAAATTGTTTATGTGCCCAAGGCGAACAGACTGAACGAATTTATCGTTCAAACAGATAGTATTGATCAATACAGGACATAACGGAGCTGATCACTCTACATGTCCGTAAGACCAAGCGGTTTGCAGATGAATTTCTGTTTAAACCTTTTCGAAAATGAAAAATAAAAGTTCATGGTCCGGTGACCGCTCAGCATTTATAGTCACTACGTCGTTTCAAAATTTTAAACGATTTGATATGTTATTAAGATATGTTTCGAAAGACTTCACAACTATTGATTCGTTGTAGAAGTATACTTCAAAGAAAACATTTACTTCTTTCAGCTAAAGTTTATTAACTGTTATTACTTGCTGGGCAATTGAATGCTCATTCTTGCTTTAAATTAAATGTTTTCAGCTAAGCGTGATCAACCAGAAGGCTCTGGAAAAAACAAAGGGAAAGGAAAGCTGTAAGAATAAGTTTTATGGTATATTGTGTAATATTTAGACTTTATTAAGACGATAATGTTTATTATCTATCATGTAATAAAATTCTTTAAAGGTCGTGTAACTGGGATTAGACAACTCTGATATGTATATTAATTTGTTAAATTATATTATTCCGCTCAAAGAAATGATATCGTGTAGCACCAAGTTCGGGTTTCAAGTACCTGGATTTAGGGGCGTCACAAAACTACAACTGATATCCACTACCCAAGTAGAATTTTGACTTTCTGAAAAATTAATTTCAATCATGAACAAACCTTGATTGGAAGTCAAAGCTTCTCCAAACTTCTTCTCATGCCAAAAACTTCTTGCAGTTCCTCTTCCAATGACCCGACTCGTTGCAATAGAAGTACATTCCTTTGCTAGCTGGATCAGGTTTCTTTTGTTCCTTCATGTTCACCTTACCCTTAGCCTTCTTAGATTTCTTCTTTTCAGAAGATACCTTGGGCCTCTTCCTTTTCTTGGAAGAATCTACCATTAAGACATGGTTCTTCTTGGATGGTAAGTGACCTTCTGTAGTTTTCAACATGTTAAGTAATTTAGGCAAGCTGATATCTAACTTAATCATGTGGAAATTAACAACGAACTATGAGAATGTCTCAAGGAGTGACTGCAAGACCAAGTCTTGACTCAACTCCTCATCCATGATGAACCCAAGTTATCCAAGGCTTTCAATCAGATTGATCACCCTTAGGATATGAGTCTCTACGGTAGTGCCCTCGGTCATCCGAGATCGAAAGAGCTTCTTAGATATCTCATATCTAGCAGTCCTACTTTGTTCACCATACAACTCCTTGAGGTGAAGCAACATAGTAGGACCATCCATGTTTTTATGCTAACACTGAAGCTCGTTATTCATGGATGCGAGCATGATGCATTGACCCACAGATGCATCATCTTGCCACTTTACAATAGTGGCAATCTCTTCCTCAGAGGTTGATTTTGGAACAGTTCTAGGGACAGGTGAATTTAGGACATAAGAAATCTTTTTAGCAAGTGAGAACTATTCTCAGATTCCTTAACCATTCCGTGTAATTCGGCCCGATTAGTTTGTTAGCATCAAGTATGCTACGCAGTAAAATTAGTGATTTTGACATTTTTAAATTTCTGTATGTGAAAAGACAATATTTTAGCAAACATTCATTTAATTAATTTTATATGCCTGTCGACGCTGGGAAAAAAATCTTTGGACTTTTCTCTTTGATTTTGATTTCCGTCTTTCCTTTGTTTGAGCTTATCTACCCTTTTCCATTTGTTATGTCTATGAATTTTATTGAAGGGTGATATTTTAGAAAAAGCAGTACCGACATAAGTGTCAACGACTTTGAAAAGATTGATTTAATTTTGATGATTGGATGGAATGAGACAAAGTCGCCAGTTGGTATGATTTAAATGGATATACTAACTCATCTGACTTTTCATAGTTTTTTGCAATATGGTCCAATGCATGACTCCAAAAGATTGGTATTGAAATACGAGATTCGTGGAATCCATGGGCTAGGTTAAGCGGGGGGAAGGTGTTAGGCACCCCCCGACTCCTGTGAAAATACGGTACCGCATCTTATTAATTTTCTGTGAATAAAATGTGTGTGTGTGTGTGAGTGTTTTATTTTGAAAGCTTTATTCATTTTTATTCTATGTCTTTATTTTAGGTGATTTGAAAGTAGTGTTGCTCCTCTTTTGCGCCTAGGTACGAAGGATTTGATTTGACAAAAAGTTTATTTTTAACAAGATGTATTAATTGAAATGATGTTTTGTAAAGCAAGGTTTTCAAATCCTTTGCCCGACTAGGAATCGAGGACTTCGATACTTCCTTTTATTTATCTTTACGTTCATAAGGTGATCTACCCCGAATCGTTTTATTATGATTGAAAACTCTTTGTGGTTTTATTAGAAATCATTTTGATGATATGCATGTAAACATCAAAAAGGGTCGGATCATCATCGGGCATGAAAGTCATCTCGATGAAATCGAGCACCCACAATTAAAGTTTTCACTATCAGGGGATCTTGAATCCGACCACTCGGGACTAACCCCTCGAGCTCGTCTTCAAAATCCAAATATTACATATACAATGATATTTAAGCTATTTAAACATTACATCATCATAATCGGTCCATCGTGGGAATCAAGTCGGGATCCATTCGGGGATCTCAACATTGGAATTCTAGGCTCACATTATTTATACAGGAATACATATATACAAGGTCCTAGACTTGATATTCGACGATTTCATCAGTGGAAATCACCATGTCGAGCAATTTCGGACCCCTTTCACCTCTAGATATAGATCTAGGGTTATACGAGGTAACCGGGATCGTTTAGCACAATAAATACATAGATCTACCATGGATCTAAACCGATCTAGCACACGGGTTAAAGCTTCATGCTTAATAACCTCTCAAAGGCTAGATTCGACTTAGATCTAAGTAGATCTAGCCTCCGTACTCGGTTTACAACACAATAAGCATAATATAACTGATGGAACCTTAAAATCTATCAACTATTACACAATATGCTTATAAACAACAAGATTAACTAGATTTAAACAAGATATATCATCAATCTAGTATTTTGAACAATGTTTACAAAGAACAAAGCTAGAAAGTGCATTTTTTCACCTTGGGGGACATGTGAACAAGCGTTTTAACTCCCGTGGTCAACGTAGAACACAATCGGGGCTTTAAGTAGGTGCTAAATGAGATGAATAAGCTTCAAGTTTTTGATTACAAGTTCCACCCAAGCCCTTCTCTCTCTAGAATATCTTTCTCTCTCTAAAACTATATCTCTTTCTTCTAAATGAACTAGTGTGGGAGATTTAAGCTGGACGAGCCAGCCACATACATGTGTGCGGCTAGCAGTATATATGTATGCGGCTAGGCTAGGTGGGGCCTATCGTCTCGAAGTGTGCTCCTGTGGTCCCGGTTCGGAGGAATTTGACCTGCACAGACCGAGCTTTTGGGAAGTCTGTGTGGAATGCAGCAAAATCCAATCGAGTCTGACTGAGTCGGGGTCCGGGAAGATGATGCTAATAGCGAAGAAGTATCTTCTGGTTCCCAAAGGTAGTTAGCTAGTTTATCGTCGATGGCATACATTTCGAGGTAGCTGAGTTGGTTTCCGGCGAACACTGTCTCAGCTTGGCGATCCTTATTCGATTCACGATATATTTGGGCGTCATTGGTCCTTTGAATCTTTCACGGGGTCATCTCCGTGATGACCTGGCTCTTTTGCCCTACCTCGAGGTTGTCTCTAAAGTAAAATTATGCTTATACCCTTCTGCAAGGTTAGTACAAAGAAGAAAATTTTTTGAGTATCTACAGATGCCCCTCTTTGTCATGTTTATGCAATATAATAGAATGAACACGACAAAGATTACTAGACACAGAGAATGCATGACAAGGTATATCTGATGATGTAATATCATCTATAACATATGTAAGGATATGTGAGATTAGAAAAGGGTTACTCCTCCTAGCTGGGGAACCTAAAGACTATGTCGTCGGGGTTAAGCTGACGCCCACATTGGGTTATAGCCAATGGATTACCTTATCGGGGCTGAGCCGACCTGTGTTGGGTTGTAGTTAACGAATTACACCATCGGGGTTTTGCCGATCTGCATTGGGTTGTTGCCAGTGGATTACATCATTAGGATTTTGTCGATCTGCGTTGGGTTATTGCCAACGGATTACACCATCGGGGTTTTGCCGATCTGCGTTGGGTTGTTGCTAACATATTACATCATCGGGGTTTTACCGATCTGCGTTGGGTTATTGCCAACGGATTACATCATCAGGGTTTTGTCGATCTGCGTTGGGTTATTGCCAAAGGATTACATCATTGGAGTTTTACCGATTTGCGTTGGGTTGTTGCCAACGGATTACATCATCGAGGCTTTGCCGATCTGCATTGGGTTATTGCCAACGGATTACACCATCGAGATTTTATCGATCTACGTTGGGTTGTTGCCAACGGATTACACCATCGGGGTTTTATTGATCTGCATTGGGTTGTTGCCAACAGATTACATCATCGGGGTTTTGCCAAACTGCGTTGGGTTGTTGCTAACGGATTACACCATCGGGGTTTTGCCGATCTGCGTTGGGTTGTTGCCAATAGATTACACCATCGGGGTTTTGCCGATATACGTTGGGTTATTGCCAACGGATTACACCATCGGGGTTTTGCCGATCTGCGTTGGGTTGTTGCTAACATATTACATCATCGGGGTTTTATTGATCTGCGTTGGGTTATTGCCAACGGATTACATCATCAGGGTTTTGTCGATCTGCGTTGGGTTATTGCCAACGGATTACATCATTGGAGTTTTGCCGATTTGCGTTGGGTTGTTGCCAACGGATTACATCATCGAGGCTTTGCCGATCTGCATTGGGTTATTGCCAACGGATTACACCATCAAGATTTTGTCGATCTGCGTTGGGTTGTTGCTAACGGATTACACCATCGGGGTTTTATCGATCTGCATTGGGTTGTTGCCAACAGATTACATCATCGGGGTTTTGCCAAACTGCGTTGGGTTGTTGCTAACGGATTACACCATCGGGGTTTTGCCGATCTGCATTGGGTTGTTGCCAATAGATTACACCATCGGGGTTTTGCCGATATACGTTGGGTTGTTGCCAATGGATTACATCATCGGGGTTTTGCCGATCTGCGTTGGGTTGTTGTCAACGGATTACACCATCGGGGTTTTACCGACACCTTCACTGGTTCGTTGTCGGTGGATTCTATCATCAGGGGTCTAGCCGATGCCTTCACTGGTTCTTTTTCGGTGGATTCTATCTTCAGGGGTCAAGCTGACGCCTTCACTGGTTCAATGCCGGTGGATTCTATCGCCAGGGGTCGAGTCGACGCCTTTACTGGTTCATTGCTGATGGATTCTACATCAGGGGTCGAGCCGACACCTTCATTGGTTCGTTGCTAGTGGATTACATTGTCAGGGATCGAGCCAACGCCTTCACTGGTTTGTTGCCAGTGGATTACATCATCGGCGATCGAGCCGATGCCTTCACTGGTTCGTTATCGGTGGATTCTATCTACAGGGGTTGAGCCGACGCCTTCACTTATTCGTTACCGGTGGATTCTATCGTCATGGGTTGAGCCGACGCCTTCAGTGGTTCGTTGTCGGTGGATTCTAAGATGGAGTATTGATTTTGATTTACTTTCTGATCTTCCAAGGTTCAACGTCGGGATTTTTGATCTTTATCGATTTTTTGCTTTTCGGAGGGGTTTTTAGGGTTTTCGGGGTTTAAAACTGACCCAAAAAGGTACCATTTCAAATAACATGACCATTCTGAACCCAAAATAACACGTTTTGGACTGTACTTTACCAATCGGGAAGTTACGGGACCCACCTATGGCAGCCGTATATGTGTATGCGGCTAGAGCATACATGTGTGAGGCTGCCCGTGATCAAGTTTATACCCTTGGGATCGCTCATTTTCATTCATTTGACTTGAGTTCTCTCGTATTCCCTCTGAAAAATCCGAGCCTCTCTTCCAATCTACGCTATTCCGGCTTGATTTGGAGTGATCCGACCTCGTACATCTCTTTTACAGTACCACGGGTAACGTATAGACTCCATTTTTTAATGTTTTCATTGGTGAAAACCCATTTTTCTTTCCTTAAACGCATTATATCTAACATGTATGCATGGATAGCTTGATGAACATGTTTATAATGCAATGTATGCTTACGTATCATCTTATAGACTGTATAGATGCGATATATTATCATTTATCAGTTAATCTAGACATGCATTATAGCTATGTGTTAGAATAACAGTTTAAATTGATAATTAAATGCTTGGTTGTGATGGAATACCCTCATAGGGTGATTAAATGCATGCTTCAAGCATGTGGATAGTCCATTTTATAGGGGAGACTCTGGCAAAAAAATTTCATGAATCAGAGGTCAGGGTCCTAGATGTATATATAGATATGCTAGGATGTGAGTTAAAATGATGTACACATATAATGGCACATATAGGACATGCATGATGTGATGACCTAAATTATATTTCATGAATTAAATTTGAAATTTGAAAAGGACATGAATATACCTGACTTCGCTTTGATTCCTACGAACTCATTATTCAGATATGGATTCCGCAGAGCCTAGTAGTTCTTCATCCCAGCGAGTTTCATCTGGAGTTCGCCGACGGAGAGCTCCCTCTGATGTTCCCATTCCACGGATTAGCAGACGGGTCCAGCGATTGACAGTGTCAGTTCTGCGTCCACTGGTGGAGGACCATCCTTATTTGGATGAGGAGGACATCCCTGAGCCTGAGGTTCAGCCTCAACCCATTGCTGCGACACGATTTCTTCCCGACATTGAGGTAGCTGTCCCTAATTTTCTGGGTACGGATCTGAGCCGCCATCCCTCTATTCATTTGCAGGTGAACGAGGTATATAATATTTAAATTAATTTTTATTCCTTTCTCTTCTCTGTCAACAACCGGTTTTCTCAACCTTAAGGTCGTGTAGGTTCCAGAGTTTACCCAGCCCAGGGGTAACTGGTTCAACATATAGTCTTTGTATCATTCACTTACATCCAGAGTACCGGGCGGTCGTAGATTCTTAGGGATTTGAGGCCTTCTTCACCATTGTTCCCCGTCGCTGCCCTTGGGGCTATTTGAGAGCTTTGTCCGAGCGATGGTTTCATCAGAGTAGGTCTCTCCATCTACTGGACTACAAGGTTGTGATGACTCCCATGGATTAGAGGTATATCACGGGCCTGGAGTTTATTGGAGCCAGAGTGCCGTTGGAGACGGGCATCACTTCGACCACAGTGCGCACCCTTTTAAGGTTTTCTTCTCAGGAGCGGGCCTTTAAGGCTCGCAGTATTTGGTCGGGATGCTTGAGCAGTCGATGCTGCTCGAGGGACTCTACAGCAGTCAGTTGCCTGCCTATTTGAGGGATATGGATCGCATCTTATGGCGTTTATTCTTGACCATCATGAGGGGCTGTTTCATTGCGAATAACTCCTCCACCGTTCCCTTTATCTTGGTAGGGACAGTTCGTGATGTAGACCGCATTGGGGAGTATGATTGGGGATCTTTTACATTTGCTCTCTTCCTTTACGGGATGCTCCTGCGATCCGAGGGAGTTACCAATGCCTGGGTCAGATTCTACCCGTTTCTTCTAGTGAGTCATTCTACCTGAATTTCATTTGTTTGACTTTTAATTGGCTTATCTTTTCCCAAAATTAATTTAGGGTTCTTTGCATTGACAGTTCTGGGCTTACGAGAGGCTCCCTTGTCTTCGCCCTATTTCTGTCTTAGGCTTGGACACTTATCCTCGGGGACGTAGACTGGCATCAGTCTACTCTGTCGGAGGTCCCGGTTATAAAGGGCTTTACCCATGCCCGTCTTCAGTTAGAGACATTGACGACCTTTGATATAGTGTGGGTCCCTTATTCGGTAGAGCACTTGTCTGAGGGATTTGAGGATGGTTTCCCGGTATGGCCGGAGTATCATCTATCTACTCGCCAGATTTCTTTCCTATTTGATGGGCTCTATCTCGGGGAACGCGCCTTTTGATGCATCATTAGGCAATTCGCCTTTCTTTTCTTCCTCCAGCTCAGCGATTCTGGACCCTATCTCAGTCAGAGGTAGCGATTCCCACTGCTGGGTATGATGGGTTTCATTTGTCGGATGGTCCTATCACGTCTAAGGACTTTTCCACTTGGTGGGGCCCACGCACAATAGGATCTCAGACCCGGGCTACCCAATTCCTAGGAAATATAGTTCCAGGTCTTTTATGATGAAGGACTGGGTATTATGCTTCGAGGAACCTTCTCATTAGACTCAGATAGCTGACTCGAGACTTCAATTGGAGTAGCTATCGACGTATTGTCGTCATATGGGTGTGGACCCATCCTTAGCTAGTACTTTCACTGCTCATGATCACGAGGCTGGACCATCAGGCACTGGTGGTTCCCATGGGGCTCAGGTGTTGGTTGTTCTTAGGATGGAGGTGATCCATTTACTTGTCACCCGGATATGCAGGAGACACCTTATCGCCCAGATAAGCAGGATGTGCCCACCCCAGGTGACTTACCCCAGGTCGATTAATTCGATGATTCTAACACCTTCCTGGATGACTTCGACATTGTGATGATTCCCTAGGTCTTTTGTTAGTCCTTGGGCATTTGGGCCCCAGTATCTTATATTTTTTATTTCTTAGTTCTCACATGTATCATAGGTATGACAGTGATGTATATAAAACTGATGTATTTGACAGATATCTATGTATGAGGTTTTCTATTTATTCATCGCACATGCTATATTATCACTTATTATGATGTATGCTTTATATATATTTAAATGATTGGATAGAGGTTGACCCCTGTATGGTCTTATTGACACAGTTTTTACAGATGGCCTCCTCTGCTGTTGTGCGCTTGGATCACCTTCCGCCTAGTCATATAGCTACCAATTTGAGGGGTTGGTATGACTAGTTGCCATATGCTGACTATATCGCAGTCAGTCGCATGCTAGGACATTCCCTATCTCTGCTGTCCATTTCGGGTATCAGAGGGGTTTATTGACGGGATGCTTAGTTATTGGATTCCTTGAGCGCCACGTTTTCCTATTTGGCTTGGACTAGTTGACTCCTACTCTGGAGGAGTACGGTCGCATCTCTGGACTGTCGATGGAAGGGCCATGTGCTCTGATGGCATTGGGCTATATGCGTCGCCAGTTTATGACGGTGATCAGACTGAGGAGGGCAGTTATACTGGCCGAGGTGGGTGGCAGCCACATTATTTCCATGGACTTCATGATAGGTCACTTTGGATCTGCTAATAGCTTTGCCGTCTATCATGGAGATTTTTCCATTTTAGAGGAAAGATGGCATACTGCCCGAGTGGATGCCCTGGTCATGTGCCTCGTAGCATATCTATATATGCCATTCTATGCTGACCATCTAGATGTGGCGATGTCGATGGCTGTCAGGGCTCTTAGAGATGACTTCACCATTTCTCCCCTTATCTTGGCAGAGACATTGATATCAGCTTCTATCTGTCGTACTGTTAGGGATCAGGAGTTCAGAGGTAGCCCCGTGCTCCTATATATCTGGTTTATGACGCAACTCAGATTGATCGGTTGGCTTCATCATCATTGGTTCTGCTTTAGACATGGCTTGTCGCAGGTCTATTCATACCGCCCAGCTTCTTGCATCGATGGGGCGTTATGGACTTCATTTCTAGGTGCCATGGAGGATCCTTTCGCTATAGTTATGTACTCTGGTTACTGCTCCTTTTTGAGTTTCACCACCTATATAGACGACCTGGATTTCCTCCCGTTGGCTGGTTTGAGGTGCGTGAGTCATCCTCTGGCGGTGATGGGCCAGCTTGATCAGTATCAAGAGGTTCATGGATTTGAGGGGACTGAGGATTATCGCCTCCCCGTCTGCTCAGTTACCAAGGTTGATCTAGCTCGGGTTTATGGATTTTGGGGGCATTGACAGACAGTGGAGTTTAGAGACTAGCCATCCGGGCCGATCTGCAGAGTACTCAGATTGGTTGGAGTCGGATTTGGCACCAGACGATGCGGACCAGGTTGATACATAATTTTTATCCGGGGATGATGGTGGGTCTACTGATGTTGAGGAGCCCATGGAGGATCCTATATCTCTGATTGAGGATGCTCTGTTTGCAGAGTTAACAGCTTCTCTTATTAACATTGTCCCGCATTCATCCTTAGTTTCCATGGAGGCGATGGACAGACAGCTTAACCTGGTGACTTTTGAGTGGGATCAGGCTTGAGCTCTGATGTATACCACCGTAGCTGGTCGGGATGCTGCTATTGATGAGAGAGACGCATCCCTTGTTTCCAGAGACCATACCCCTCATTGATAGAGATATGACCCAGACTTTCGCAGACGGACTCATTGGTTACGTACAAGGCGTAGTGCAGAGTCAGGAGGAGGTTTATCACATGACAGCAGAGATGCTGAGACATGTCGAGATACTGGAGCATGAGCTCAGAGATGCTCCTCAGACCGCAGAGACTGCTGGATATTTGACTATGTTGGCTCGTCTCACCGCCGATTTATAGCCTTATTTTATTTTCCTGTACAGACTTTGTTATTATCTCTTATCATAAGTTAGAATCAACTTTTATATTATAAACATTTGTATATATAAAAAGAAACAAGTTCAGTTCACCTCCATTGTTTGAGCATGTCTAGCCTTGTACACGGTTACCGTTCTTGCTTCATGATTAATTATATTGACATAGAACTAGTTTTGACATACTTGTGCTAGATTCGGCAGGGTGATGCTAAGATGTCGCTAGGTCCTCTCCGCATGAACCGTCGATTAGGAGGGTTTATGTTTTATTTCAGTTTCGGTATAGGTTAATGTTTTGGTTATAAGGTGACAATGCTTGGATTCTTTCAAAAGTTAGACCACAACATAAATGGTTGCCTACGTACTCCCGCAGATGGGAGATCAGGTCTTTTGTAGTTCAGGCTTGGCCTGAATAGTTGAAAAGGGTTTATTTGGGTTTGAGTTTGGTTTGATGGAATTTTGAATTTTTTTTGTTCGATTTGATAAGGTTTTGATTTTTTTTTCAAGGGTTAGACCGTACCATAAATGGCTATCTACGTACTCCCACAGATGGGAGATCAGGTCTTTCGTAGTTCAGGCTCAGACCTGAAAACTAGACTTGATATTTTATTTTTTTATTTTTTTTTCTCTATCTTTTTTTTTATTTTTTTCTTTTTTTTTCTTTTATCAAGACAAAGTATTCCAGTTTGAAATGAAAGGGGTCTCAGATATAATATCGTTTCACCGAATTAGAATTGATCAATTTTGGGAATTCCTCACCGTCCATGTCCTCCAATTTCAAGGCTCCGCCTGATAGGATTGCTGCATCCTGGCCTGGAATGATCTTCTTTAGTACCAAATCATGCTCTTTAAATTATCGAGGTCGCACTTTCTTGTTATAAGATCGAGACATTCGCTGCTGATATAGTTGGCCATGGAAGATAGCAACAGCCCTCCTTTCATCTATCAGGGATAACTGATCGTATCGATCTTGTATCCATTGGCTCTCCTCTATCTGGGAATCTAGCATCACTCTTAGTGATTCCATCTCCACTTTGACAGGAAGTATGGCCTCCATGCCATAAACTAAGGAGTATGGTGTTGCCCCTGTCGAGGTTCGAGTTAACGTTCGGTATGCAAGTATGGTTAATGGCAACAGATCAGGCCATCCCCAGTGATTTGCCGACATCTTCATCATTATCTTCTTGATGTTCTTGTTAGCAGCTTCCACCGCGCCGTTCATTTTTGGACGATAAATAACCGAATTGAGATGTTTGATATTGAACTTACTGTACAGTTCTCTCATTATCTCGTTATTCAGATTCTTTGCGTTGTTCGATATGATAACCTCAGGTTGTCCATACCGATAAATGACGTTGTTTCTAATAAAACCAATGATAACCTGCTTGGTGACCTTGGGGAAGGAAGCTTCTTCAACCCACTTGGTAAAGTAGTTAATCATAGTGAAGATGAATCGGTGATCGTTACTAGCTTTAGGCTCAACTGGTCTAATCACGTCCATTTCCCACATGGAAAAAGGCCATGGTGATGTCATGCAATGTGGTTGATTCGGGGGTGCATGAATAATGTTGGCATGGATCTGGTATTGATTGTGACACCCCCAAATCCGGGTACTTCAATTCCACAGGATTTGGTGTTCACTATCTAAATAAAACATAACTGCTGTCCATAAATAAGGAATGCAAAATAAATTATAACCTTAATAATTAAATAAAAAATCTTCCTCCTGAAAGGATTACAACCTTGTCCAAAATATTCCCAAGGTTATCTAACCTTAACGTCAATAAATGCGAAAAAACAAAACATCATAACATAATTAAAGTCTTATTACACATCATAATCAATAATATAAACAAGTCTTCACTTGTTCATCTTGCTCTTGCCTTTACTAGTTGAAGGTGCGTCAACGCTTTCAACTTTAGCTGCAAGGGTTATATATGCAAGAGTGAGCAAACAAAAGCTCACTTGGATAACAATCAATAGTGATGACCTAAACTGAATAACTTCAACTGATTCAAATAACATTTTTTTCATCAATAATAAAGAGTTGAGTATGGAATATAGAATTCATCTGAGGGTCGTAAGACCTTGAACTATGTCCTAGGTTATAAACATTTCTATTTAAAACATTTAACAGTTGTTAGACTATATGGACTCTTAACTCGTACTTAGGGGGATTAGCCCTTCGTACCATGTATTGTGCACAAACATCTTAACGCTTTTGCATGGTAATACTCTATTAAATAGGGTTGTTCATCTCAGTATTTAAGAACAAGTCCGCACCAAAGAAAGTTTGGTTTGGATAAGCTTCAAGGGTAATTTAGAGTTCAACTATCATCAACTAAGGAGTAGTTGAATCAACTTTTAATAATTCAAAAATAAAGAATTTCAAAATAACTTATGCTTTAGAATTAACGTAAAGCATTTGAAAGATAACATAGACCTTGGTTGAACAATTAATTTAAGGTCACATTAATTAAATCATGAACTTCGATAAGACATTTATTCAATATAGAACTTATAGAGAATACAATAACTTGCATAAACGTAATCAAGAAAGGATAGAACAACTTTTCTCGAGAGCAAGCTATCAATTATTAGCACGTTCCTCAATTAATCCTACGTACACATAATTAACAATAGTAATCGAAATCAGTTACTATATAACTAATTCACATAACTAGTTAACCCATCTAGGTTAACTCATTCCTCCCTAAATATTAGGTTAAATCACTTATTATCATATAATAGGATCAACCACATATTCACATCAAATTTAATAATCAATCAACTTATAATTCAATTTATACATTTACCTTAATTAAATTATAATTATACATTTTATATTTATACCTATAATTCATTACTGTCCATTTAGCATTTAATTTATTAACATACTTTTATAATTATTACATCATAAATCATAAAGTTATACACTTAGAAATAACTTTCTGCACAATCTGCATGGTAGGCGCGGTCGCGCTCCAAGTAATCCTTGCAACGGCGCGGCATCGCTGCCTAGAGCGGGCGCTCTCCTCATAAGCCTTGGAGCGGCGCGGCCACTCCACTGCGCAAACCATTCTGATAGTTCGCGACTTTGTGCAGGAAAAAGCCAATTTGGCTTATTTCCTAGCACCAAAGTCAGAAATTAGCATATATAATTCATATAAAGTTTTGTAAAAACATCAGTTTATACTTTTAACATTTTTTAATACATCTAAACATCAAAATACAAAATTATAAAACTCAAATTTTGTAATTTTGAATAAAAAGCCATTGTTCAATGTTCTTGATGAAAACGAACACTTTGAGTTTGTTTTTAACTAATTCACATAATTTAAATCATATTGATTTCTTTTTCTAAGCATATCATCATAATCTATAATCAATTTATACAATATATTACAATCAAACACAAATTTGACTTTTAAAGAAACCAATTTTCAAAATACGATCACTGCAAATTGCTATGAACATGATTTCTTCATGTTTATCATATTTACATGAATTTAACCACTTAAATTATCATACAAATCATATATAATGGTTTATACATACAATTTAACACATATAAACTATATTAACATGAATTCTCATAAAAATCATATTACAAAGAAGTAAAACAATAAAGAACATAAAACATAATCTTAATAATCATAGAGTTAGAATTATACCCTTTCTAGTTTTCAAAGAAGATGATGATGGTGTTTTGTTCTTGATTTCTCAAGTCTTTCTCCTTCCTCTTCTTCTTCTTCTTCTTCTTCTCTCTTTTCTTACACTGATAAACACTCTGTTCTTTCTTTGTTTTTCTTATTCTTTTAACTAACGTATAGTGTAATATGTATAACTGATATACATATAATAAATATAACATATAATTACATATATTGTAACTGATACACTTAATACTCCTAATTAAATATTTATCAGTTATGTTTATTTTGAAAATCAAAAGTCATAAGGCTCGTTTGGCAAAAACCATTTATTTTAAAAACAGATTTTTTGTAGTTAAGGCCCTGTTTGATAAAACAGGATTAAAACAGATCTAAGGGTCCTTGTTTGGCAAAATAAATTAAAAAGGGTTTAAGGGCCTTGTTTGGTAGAACTAATTTAAAACCCTTTTCATTTATTTTAACAACCCTTTAACACATAGTTTCTAATGTCACACTTTATTTAATTAAATCCTAACATTCTACTTTAATTAAACACAAGCTAACATCAATTAACTAAATAAAATTGCCACATAACTTAAATTGTCACACAATTATAATTACTCGCTAATCAAAATCTAACGTAACAAATACCACATAATATTCATCTAATTTAATTATCTCAATTAAATTAGAACTACACAACAAATTACTTACACATCGATTTAATATTAAATATTTATTTAATTAACATATTGCACTTAATTAAATTACTTCACAACAATCACATAAATTATTTATTTAACTCAAGAAATAAATCAATTAAAATATTTATTTAATTCAATAAATATTTAAAACTAATATACAAAATCTCATTTGTTACATTGATAACAATGCTTGACATGATCATCGCAATCTTCTTTGAGGGATATCCAGTAATGTCCCGTCCTCAAAATTTTCTTGGCAAGCAGGGGTCCACTCATATGGGCTCCACACACCCCACCATGTACTTCATTCATAAGTCGTTGGGCTTGATCTCGGTCTAGACATCTCAGAAGGCCTACACCTGTGTCTCTCTTGTAGAGAGCTTCTCCACTTAGGTAAAAATTCATGGCCATTTTCTGTATTCGCTTCTTTGCGGCCTGACTCATTCCTTCAGGGGTTGATTGATCTCGTAAATATTTTTTAATGTTGTGGTACCAAGGTGGTCCAGTAGGTACTATCTTATCCGATATCTCCCCTACATTGTTTCCATATGACGGTGCATTATGTAAAGTGAAAGTGATGACATGCATTCCCTTCTTTGCTGACAGGTTCACCAATGAAGCTAATGTAGCCAATGCATCGTCGAAATCATTTTAGTTCTGGGGAATATACATGAAGGCAATGTCTTTAAACTCTCCTTCCAATCTAATAATATACTGATGGTAAGGCAGTAGATGCAATTCCTTTGTGGTGTAGGCCCCGGTGGACTGTCTGATGACTAGCTCCGAATCTCCAAACACCGCTAATCGTTTAACTCCCAGGGACTGAGCCAGTTTTAATCCCACAATGCATCCTTCGTATTCTGCGGTATTGTTGGAGTTATTAAAATGCAACTTGGTTTTCACAGGGTATTGATCTCTTATGATGGATACCAGAATTGGCCCGGCTCCTGCGCCTTCAGTGTTTGATGCTCCTTACTGGTCAGTTAAATAGTCATAACTTCCTC
Source organism: Panax stipuleanatus (assembly GCA_020205555.1). Taxonomy (NCBI): domain Eukaryota; kingdom Viridiplantae; phylum Streptophyta; class Magnoliopsida; order Apiales; family Araliaceae; genus Panax; species Panax stipuleanatus. Next base: position 82,298,776 of record CM035120.1, on the reverse strand, counting down.
TACTGGGAAATAGGTCTCCAATGGTTCAAAACCTATTGCTGGTGCGGCCGACAGGTGATCTGCAATCCCTTGCCCTTTAATGGACTTTTGGGTCACATAGATGATGTCGAACTATTGAAGGATCAACTGCCACTTGGATAAACGATAATTCAACATTGGCTTGCTGAAGATGTATTTCAAAGGATCCATCTTAGAGATGAGATAAGTCATATGGCCGTGTAGGTAATGATGTAACCTCATGGCTGCCCAAGCTAACGCACAGCAGGTTCTTTCTATCAGGGTGTATTTCTGCTCTTTGCAACTGAAATGTTTACTGAGATAATAAATCACCCTTTCTTTCCCCATATCATCCTTTTGCCCCAGTAAGCAACCTATAGCATTGGAATTGACTGAGATATATATGAATAGCGAAATTCCATCCCTTAGGGGTACCAAGATAGGTGCTTCAATCAACCTCTTCTTGAAGGTGCGAAAAGCTTTCCGGTAGTCTTCATTCCATTTTCCCGAAGAGTTCTTTCTTAACAATTTGAAAATAGGTTCACAGGTTGCTGTCAAATGCGATATGAACCGGCTGATGAAGTTTATTCTTCCCAGGAAGCCTCAGATTTCCTTCTCGGTCTGTGGCTCGGGCATATCTGTGATGGCTTTGATCTTGGCAGGATCCAACTGAATGCCCCGGTTGCTCACAAGAAATCCCAGGAGTTTACCGAACTTCACACCAAAAGCACACTTCATTGGATTTAACTTCAAATTGAATTTGCAGAGTCGTTCAAATAACTTCTGAAGATGGGTGCAATGGTCATCGGCCTCTCTGGATTTCACGATGATATCATCCACATACACTTCGATCTCTTTATGCATCATATCGTGAAATAAGGTCATCATGGCCCTCTGATAGGTAGCACCAGCATTGGTAAGGCCAAAAGCTAGTCTTCGATAACAGAATGTTCCCCAAGGGGTAATGAAGGCAGTCATTTCCCTGTCTTCTTCAGCAACCATGATCTGATGATATCCGGCAAAGCAATCGGTGAAAGAATATATTTTGAACTGTGTTGTATTGTCAATTAACACGTGGATGAACGGTACTGGGAAGTCATCTTTAAGGCAGACCTTGTTAAGATCTCTATAATCTACACATACTCACACCTTTCCCCCATATTTTGGCACTGGGACTACATTGGACAACCACTCAGGGTATGTTGATACTGTGACACCCCCAAATTCGGATACTTCGTTTCCACAAGATTTGGTGTTCACTTTCTAAATAAAACATGCATCTACCCCATAATAAATAATTGCAAAGTAGATTACAACCTTCATAATTACTTAAATAAAAATCATCTTCCTTATAAAAGGAATACAACCTTGTCCAAAATAAATCTCAGGGTTATCTAACCTTAACATAACAAATAAGTGAGGAAATAAAATATTATGAACTAAGTCTTATTACAATTAAAATTTAAGACAACAAGTCTTCACTTGCTCATCTTTCCTTTCCCTTTATTTGTTGACGGTACGTCAACATTCTCGGCTTTAACTGCAAGGGGTTATAAAATATGCAAGAGTGATCAAACAAAAGCTCACTTGAAATATAACAATGATATGACACAACTGAATAACTTCAAAAAGGGTTTGAATAACTTTACTTTCATCAAAATAAAGAATTGAATAATAATTCTTTCATTATATTTAAAATTCGGATATAGAATTTATCTGAGGGTCATACGACCTTGAACTATGTCCTAGGTTATAAATATTTTTATTTAAAACCTTTAACAGTTATTGAGACTATGGACCTTTAACTCGTACCTAGGGGGATCAGCCCTTCGTACCATGTATTGTGCACAAACATTCAACGCTTTCGCGCTGTAACCTCCCCTAATAAATAGGGTTGTTCATTTCAGTATTTGAATACAAGTCTACAGCAAAGAAAGTTTGGTTTGGATAAGCTTAAAGGAAATTTGGAGTTTCAACTATTATCATCTAAGGAGTAGTTGAATCGACTCATAATACTTTATCAGTTCTATAATATAAGAACTATGAACCAATTATAAGATGTAACAATAGGCTTCATAATAAGTAGGCATGCTTTAGAAATAACTTAAAGCAATTGAAAGATTAAGTAGATCTTGCTTGAACAATTAAGTCAAGATCACAATACTTCAATAATACTTCAATACTTGTGCATTATGAATATTAGAATACAACATGACTTGTACAATATATAACAAGTTAAGAATCGAAAATAAATTTGCATGATATAATGAGCAAGGGTTAGAGAGCTTGGACAATGAAAAATTTCAATGAGAAAGATCGCATAAACGTAAAAGAAAGGTCTTAGAAAACTTGCTTAATGTAAAAGAATAAGGATTAGAAAACTTGCCTCAAGCGCATGTTACTACTTTATAATTATAAACCACTTCCACAATTACCCTACATATTATATTATTTTTATAATATCAATTAGTACACGATTGTTACGTTAACATCGTTGAACTTCTTACTTAAGTTCAACTCACAACGTGGTTTACAACATAAGTTGCTAACTAGCCACATAAGTGAGTCTATACTCACAACATACACTTTACAAGCTTATAACGCTTTAAACTATCAGGCGTACCTTATGAAAGTAATACACATGTACACATATAATATATTCATATAAGACTTCAAGTCATCTTAAACATATCAAAAGTATGTTATCTCATTGTCTATTACACTTAACAAGTCATCAATATACGTTAGCTAAACAAACACTGCACAAAAACTCAACGAAGCACAAAATAAAAACCCAGACAGCAGGTTGCCCTGCTGGGGCGGATCCTCTCAGGCTAAAAGCCTCGCTGGGGTGGGGCCCACTACTGGTGGGTTCCCCCAGCTCACGAATGGCAGAGAAATAAGCCAATTTGGCTTATTTCTTCACACCAAAGTTCGATTTTTCTCAACATGATGTACATGAAACTTAATGAAAACAAAGTTTTAGACTCTTAACATGATTATAACATACAAAATCATTACAACACATAATTAAAACACAGTTTTCATGATTTTTGAAGAAAATGACATTCTTAAGCGTTCTTGACAAAAATTGCTACTGTGAATTCATTTTTAAATCAAATCATGAAATTTCAATTGTGTTAACTCTATTTCTTAACATATTAACATAATCCATGATCAATTTAAATAACAATTGACAAACACATACCAATTTTGATGATTTAAAGACTATTTTCAAAATAAGCTCACAGTAAATTACTATGAACATGATTTCTTCATGTTCATCGTAATTACGTGGACTGAATTGCTAAAATAACTATATAACTCATATATAAGCATATATATATATATATACATCACATACATACATCATGATCAAGTAATTTACACAAAAAAGAAAAAGATTATTACAGAGAAGTTCTTTTATGAAAAATATGGAATACGTAAAACACAATATAGAAAAGATTTAACATAAAGATTATACCCTTTCTAGCTTGGATTAGGAGGAAAGATGAAGATGATGGTGTGTAGCTTCCTTTTGTTTTCTCAAGGCCTTCTTCTTCTACTCTCTTCTTCCTTTCCTCTATATCTTTTCTCTGTTTTTTCTTTTCTCACTGTTTTGTTCTTTATTTCTCTAACAGACTAACTTTTCTAAACTAACGTATATTATAGATATATAATACACATATAACATATATAACATATATGTAACTTATAATATTAATGTAGCTAATAAGTATTATACTAATTACATATACTAACTACTACTTAATTATATAAGATACAAAATTTTGAATTTAAAAAGCCCTAAGGCCATGTTTAGCAAAACGACATTATTTTTAAAACAGATTAATAGTAACTAAGGCCATGTTTGGTAAAACGGGTTTAAAACAAAAATAAGGGTCTTGTTTGGTAAAATTATTTTAAAACCCTTTTTAATTCTTTTAATAAATTTTTTACCTCATAGTTTAAATGCTACACTTTATTTAATTAAATTGAAACCTTTTAATTTAATTAAATACAAGCTAACATTTATTAATTAATTAAAATTGCACATAATACTAAATTGCTACACAATTGTAATTCCCTTATTAATCATAATTCATGTAACAAATTAGTAAATCATTATAAACACTTAGCACAGAATATTGCTCTAATTTAATTATTCTTAATTAAATTAGAATTATGCTACACCATTACTTACACATAAATTTAATTAATTCTATTGCACTTAATTAAATTACTCCACAACAACCACATAATTTATTTATTTAGCTCAATAAATAAGTTAAATTAAATATTTATTTAACTCAATAAATATTTATAATTAATATATAAAATTCTCATTCGTTACAGATACCATAATGATTCCCGCTTTGTTTGATAATTTCTTCTTTGACCTTCAGGCTCCATTCGGGTTTCAACCGTCTTAATTTCTGCTTGACCTGTTTGAAGCCTTCTTTGATTGGTAGTCGATGGACAACTATATCGGTGGATAGACCTATCATGTCTTCATGAGACAAGGCAAAAACATCCTTGAATTGGGTTAGGAGTTTGATTAATTCTTTTTCTTGGTAAGAGGGGAGGTTGGTTCCGATCTGTATCTCTTGGAGCTTGTCAGGGGTTCTGATATTTATGGTTGTGGTTTGATCAAGGTTGGGTTTAGGTTTATTTTCGACCCATGCTTTGATTTCTTCGGTTACCTCGTCATTATCCACTCCCTCTTACTTGATCCCCATCAATTCAAAGTCTAATTCTGTATCGAAATCGTAATCATTACTCAAGTTTGGCAAGTCATGGACATGGATAGAAATACTCAAATTTGGAAACCTGAGACAAAAAACTTGATTGCTAAATATATATAAATGGTTGTCAATTACAAAAAGATTCAGCAGTTGATATGACAACAGGAAATAGCAAGTTGTAGATAAAATAAAACAGTCATAAATATATAAAGGTAAAGCTCCCTGTCAACGAATCACTTCCTGGTCTTACCCTTTTCGGACGATCTGAGAGTTGACCGTCCAATTACTGGTTGTCAGATCCTGGGGAATAGTTGAGATAGATGTGTTATTGGATTTATCGGCGTCTTCCATGATGATTATAACGGATTTGGAAACGGTCCCTGAATCTTCCTTTGGGATGTTCGCACTTCCCCAGTTAAGGACCAGGAGGATGGGTTGATCATACGACAGGTCTGCCCCATTGGACTTCTTCAGGTCCTCTTCAGAATGGCAAAAATTGCTCACAAATTGTAACTGAATTTCCTCCAGAAACTTCTTATCTTTAGCCATCCGAGCAGCGTCTTTGAGAGGCTTTCATCCCCAACCTCCTAAGATCCGTCCTGATTTACTTTAGAGATTAGAAGGTTTGAGATAATAATGGGGACCTTCTTCAATGGCTCCCTAAATTTGGCTTCACTGAGGTCTGGCTTGAGGTGAATCAGATGGTTAACTGGCATATGCTTGTGAGGATTATGATGTTTGGATCCACCAGAGTATCCTAATCCAGCCTTTCCCAACTGCGTGGGTATGTGGATCGAGTTCTTGATTCCTTGGCCATTTCTCCCCAATCCTTGGCTTAGTCGATGTCCTCTGGAAAGCATCTCTTGGCCAACTGCCATCACTTTTGGAAATATCTGGGGAGTTAATGCTGGTGCACCCACAGAGTGGTATCGTGGATTGCTTACTTCAAAGGCTTGAAAACTGGCGGGTTCAATACCCTCTTTCACGTTGATCAAGGGCATATCTCCCAGATTATGGATAGGATAATCAGGTTCTGCACTGACAGTGACCATATGGTCGTTGATGATGTACTTTAATTGTTGATGAAGAGTTGAAGGAACAGCCCTAGCCATATGGATCCATGGTCGTCCCAACAATAGATTATATCCGGTAATTATCTTCAGGATTTGAAAAGGTATATTGAAAGTGAACGGGTCAATCTCTACAGGAAGTTTAATTTCCCCAGCTGTATCCCTTCTCGATCCGTCGAATGCTCGTACCACTACATGGCTCTCTCGAATCCAATTTGGGTTAATCTTCATCCTATCTAGAGTATCTTGTGGACAGATGTTCAAGGATGATCCGCCATCGATTAACACGCCTCCTACCATGCATCTAAATAACATGACAGCGATATGCAATGGTTTACGATGCCCAGTTCCCTCGGCCGGTATATTGTCATCAGTAAATGATATCACATTACTATCCAATACATGACTGATCAAGTGCTAAAATTTCTCAGTATCAATGCTTTCAGGCAAGTGTGCCTCCTTCAATACTTGGATTAGAATTTGTCAATGGTATCGATCATCAGAAGCCAATACTAAATCTAGAATGGAGATTTGATGCGGTTCTATTTCCAACTGCTTCACCATTCTTGCTTCGTCGTGCCCCATCTTAAGAAAGAATTCTACTATCTTTCTCGTTGACACTTTCCCCAATACTTTGGTTGTCGGTTTCAATAAACGCCACGGGAGGTAAAATGGATTCTCCTTAGGTACAATAGCTGTACAATCGAGTGCTATTTTTATGCCTTCTACGTAATTCCACGGTACCTTCTTCAGGCTAAGAATTGGGAGTTGTGGCTAAAGAGCCAACATCAGTGGTTTAGGCACCGGTATATCGAGAGTCGTCTTGTTTCTCTGCTCAGATAATCCTTTTATGGTTACGGGTCCGCCAAACTCTTATTCCATGCAAAAGGATAACAGCTACCATTCCCTCCAAATTCCTTACCCCGCGAGGGTAGATTATCTCTTCCTCAGAAAAGATCTCAGCTTTATTCGTAAGTTCTAGCCCTCCTGATTCGATTAGATTCTGAATTAAGTGTCACGGGGCCCAACATTCCTCCGTGGCATGTCCAGGAGCATTTGAATGGTAGAGGCAGGATCTTGAAAGATCAAAACACTTTGATCGCGGATCCGGTGGTGGCAAAAATTTCGTGATATTTCCTTCTTTGATCAAGGTGCACAGAATTTCCTCTCTGGACTGCCCCTAGGGGGCAAATTTTCCGTTTGGTAGTAAACTCTCGTCGGCTCTAAAGTTTAGCTTCCCTGGCCATCTTTTCTATCCATTTGTTCTGCTCTTGACAGCGAATTCAATCCCTTCTTGAGGTTGGGACATCTTGGACGGATATAGTGTCGGTTGGCCTTGGTAGGACTTGGTCTATTAGATGTGGGGTCAACTGATGTTGGTATACGACCAAATCTGCCAACTGAATTAACTCGCGCTTTAATCGAGGCTAAGTCTTGCTCCACCCCATACTTCTCATCGGGGTATCCCTATATTGTAGGGTCATGTGCAGAGGGTGCCTCTCCCATCTTCCTTAAGTATTTTTGGTTTTCCCTACTTCTGGCACTGATCGTGTTGATTCCTTCCTCGGTATACTGGGGCAAAAGGTTATTGTTGACATTCGGCTGCTCTGGTGCTTTGACTATAATCTCCCCGTTGTTAATCCAGTTCTGAATCTTATGTTTTAAAGTCCAACATTCCTGAGTATCATGCCCCGGTGAATTGGAATGGTAAGCGCATTTCTTGCTGGGATCAAAATGCCTTCCGTTTGGATCAGAAGGTGGAGCTAGCTCAACGATCTTCTTCTGGGCGATCAATAGTGCTAATATATTCTCCAAAGAGTCCCCTAAAGGAGTGAATATCTTTTTTCACTTGTTCTCCCCAACCTTCAATGCTGTAGGATTTTGGGAATTCACAGGATGAGAGTTTTGCTTCTGGATAGACGGGTTAGGGCTCTTGTTGGTAACTTATCCTTGCAATATCAAAGAGACATCTTCTTCCTTCCTTTTTGATGCACCTTTGGGGGCGCTCACATAGTTTCCCGACTGTATGTGCTCAGCTATGGCTTCCAAGGCAGTGAGATCCTTAAATTTTCTTGACTTCAAACCCATTTTCGCCATTTCCCCGTGTTTGATCATTTCGAAAAATGATTTTCCTAACCCGGTGAGGACTCTCTCATAGAAAGGGTCTTCTTGTATGTCAATAAAAGTTGTCACCATCTCACTTTCATCCATTGGTGGGTTAACTTGGGCCGCCATTCGCCTCCACTACTGTGCATATTCTCTGAACGACTCATTGCTCAGTTTCTTGACTTTGGTAACCTTATAATGTGATTGGAAACAATACTAGTTGAGGAACGCATGACCCAAATCTTCCCAAGCTCTAACTTTGGAGTTATCTATTCAAGCGTACCATGTTTGAGCTTCACCGGTAAGGCTTTTCTAGAATAGTTGCATCTTGAGGTTTTCATCCTCGGCGTAAGTTCCCAGTTCACCTATGTAGACCTTTAAGTGAGTGTAGTGATCCCTTAATCCATTGTATTTCTTGAACTCTGGGATTTGGAACTTATCCGGGTATCTCGCTTTCGGGAAAATACACAGATTCGAATAATGCACGCTCCCGTGGGATCCTGTACCTTTCATATACCAGATGGCGTCCTCTATCTGCCAACCCTTCCTCCTGATATCTCTAGTTTCTTCGTCCTCCCAGAGGTCTATAATTTCCCGTGTCGTCATCTTGATCGGGGCCTCCTTGGATACTTCAACATTAAGGGGAGAGATAGGTGTGGACATCTGGGTATCACCGTTCTTTTTTGAAATTTTCATATCTCCTTACATAGAGGGTTCAGTCTGACTCTTATTCTTAGGTTCTTGAGATACTTTGCACTATTCTCTTAACAGGGCCGTCATCTCAACCATCTGTTTCTTAAACTCCTTGAATTCATCTCGAGATACAGGGATGGGTTCAGATGAGCTTCCTTCAGCCATCTTGAACGGTGGTGAACGGGCCTTTTTGGCTCAAAATCGAGTTCTAGGATCAATCTGCACAAAACCGATATCTAGTTTAGACTAGATATTGGTGGACAGAGATGCATGATATTCTATGCATCAGTTTAATGATTTTTTAATCTTTTCCTATAATACAACAGGTTAGTCGAATTGTTGACATGATAAGAAAGATGTATAAATGATAGTTTCAAATGATTGCCATTTATATACGCGAAAGAGTAAATAGGGCATGAAGAAGCACACCGCAGAGGCTGACCTATCTTATGGTTACTCTCAAGGGCTATTTGTTCCCAGATCTTCGCAATTTACTTAATGAAAACATCCATTTTTCAATTGGAGCGGATCTGAGTGGTGCCTTTCTTGAGTCTCACAATGGAAACACCCAGAGGAGTCCAGTAATAAACAACCGACGGGATTGCCTCCTAATGGAGGTACCACATAACATACATTCATAGACATTCACGTCCTCATCATATGTAATATGATGACATTGTGTGAAGCACTAATATATTATGCGAGGCACTAATACAAAAATGCGAAAAGATCGAGACAATTATCACACACAAAGATCATTCACACAAGATGCACATGCGGAATGAAAATCAAAAAGTTTGATCGCGGCTTAAGCCCTCTTTAATCCCCAGCAGAGTCGCCACCTGTCGACGCCGGGAAAAAAATCTTTTGGTCTTTTCTCTTTGGTTTTGATTTTCGTCTTTCCTTTATTTGAGCTTATCTACCCTTTTCCGTTCGCTATGTCTATGGATTTTATTAAAGGGTTATATTTTAAAAAAAGCGGTACCGACATAAGTGTCGACGACTTTGAAAAGATTGATTTAATTTTGATGATTGGACCGAATGAGACAGAGTTGGTATGATTTAAATGGATGTACTAACTCATCGAGTTTTAATAGTTTTTCACAATATGGTCCGATGCTGTGACTCAGAAAGATTGGTCTTAAAACACGAGATTCATGGAATCTAGGGGCTAGGTTAAGCGGGGGAAAGGTGTTAGGCACCCCCCGACTCCCGTGAAAACTGATGATTGGGCTTTATACCTATGAATCGGACACCTCTTAGGCTTAATTCTTTGTTAACTCTAAGTATTTTTAGTGTTATTTTACTTATTTTTGTGTTTGTGTTGTAGGAAATGGCTTCGGAGGGTCAAAACATGAAAAATAGAGGTTAATGGCATTTTTGTAATTTCAGAGATTGTACACCCGCTGGGGCGGCCATTCACAAGGCAAAAAGCCCGCCGGGGCGGGCCTGTCTAGAAAAAAAGTGCTGATTTTTAGAAGTTGATTCGGAAAAGAATTTTGAGTGTTGATTTGAAGAAGGATCATAAGAGGGATATAAAAGGTGAAGAATACACAAGGATTAGGGAGGGAGATTCCATTAGATTAGTTTAGATTAGATTTTAATTAAATTAGTTACAAACCCTAGTTGGATTTGGATTGGAGATTGAAGCAACTTGGAGACCATTGAAGATCAAGAGCAGGAGCAAGAGGGAGCATGAGAGTTGCTGACAACAGATTCTATTTTCTTCTCTATTCTTATTTTTATCTTTTAATGTTTATTCTATTGTGGATTCTTGGGTTTGATTCAATAATAATGAACTAAATCTCTTGTTTAAGATTACAATGGATCTTATTGTATAGCTTATTTTAATACGCTTCTCTATTAATTATTATGATCAATCATGGGAATTGTCTATTGTGATTTGGACTTAATTGTTTAATTGTCTAGCTAGCAATTACTGTGATAATCTTAGTGATTCTTGATTAACAATCCGAGATAATTAATTTGATTTAATGGGAAGTGTGTTGATTTAAACGAAATAATAGGTGAAATTATAGTCTCAAGTCTTCATATTCTATTTTATTTTAGGGGTTGTTAGAATTAGTTTAATTATTTATTATTAATTCAAAATACTAATTCATTCGTTTCAATAAGATTGAGTTGGTTACGGGTTAGTACTTGGTAATAGTTATTAAATAATTCCTCGTGAGAACGATACTTTACTTTCACTTTATTACTTGTTGACCACGTATACTTGCATGTTGTGCGTAACTAGATTTTACCCAATAAGTTTTTGGCGCCAGTTGCCGGGAAATTATTTTAATAATTATTTGCCAATATTAATTTCAATCAAATTAGTCTTAATTTCAATCAAATTAGTCTTAATTTAAACATTTTTTCTTTTTATTTAATTCTTTTCCTATTTTACTTACTTCTCATGTACCATGGCTGGATTCAATTATCAATGGTCGTATTCGAGTATGAATCAACCAAGGGAAATAAGGATTGATGGACTTAATGCACTTTCTGCATTGTCAGCACAGCTTGAGACACTTTCGAGGAGGTTTGATGTTATTGCAGCCCAACGTATTCGAAAGGTAGCAGTAGTTTGTAACTATTGTGCTGGCAACCATCCGAGTCATCAATGCACTGTCAATTTTGGACCGGGACAGTGTGGTGGTGATTGCCTCAACAACTATGCTTATCCCAATTATCATCAAGATTGGGGGTATCACCCGAATTCTTCATGGAGCTACAATTATGAAAATTAAGTCTATGCTCCAAGTCCAACATATCCACCGGGATTCTCATGTCCACCTCTAATGCCGCAGGAAGGAAATTCAAAATTTGAGGAATTTATGTCTAAGATTATAGCAGACCAAGAGGAGAGGATGATTAGTCAAGAGTTATCAAGCCAAAATCTTAATAATTAGATGGAACAACTCATCAATGCCTCAAACGAGGAGAGGAGAGATTGGAGGAATTGTTGTCCAAGTTCATAGCGTCAAACGAGGAGAGGAGAAATAATCAAGTGATGTCAATTCAAAATCTTGAGAACCAGATAGCACAAATGTTCAAAGCCGTAAACAATTGTCCTCAAAACACTTGGCCACAACACACTTGGCTTTATGATATGGATTTCAAAACTGATGGAGAGCCCAAACCAAATCTACAACTGGATGAGCCACAAGATATCGAAAGAGAGGAGACAAATGGGGATAAGGAAAAGGAGGTCAGCAAATATCTAAATGGGAATTCTAAAGAAAATGAGCCAATTTTGTTAGTACCCCGAGAGCCTTCTCCACCAAAGTTCGAGTCTCTAGTTAGATTTGTGAAACCATGCCCGCTTGGTAGTCATGTCGTCGACAAAGCTCCTTGTGACAAAAGAGTTACTATAATTTTGAAGCCATGATGGGACGAGAAAGAGAAGATAGATGAAGAACTCATTGTGTTTGACAAACTTCCATGCCCAAATACGATCACAGACACAATGGAGATAGCAGCTAGTTATTTTCCACTCTTAATGGAGATTATACCTAATCAAAGCATGTTAGGTGACTTTAATTCACTGTCCATTACTTGTGGGAAACTCCCAAAGGATAATTTGGTACTGATGGATGGAGGGTTTCTCAATTATCGAAGAGGAATTGGATAGCGTTGACCAGACAAAGTCAGGCTGAAAGACTATAAATCAAGCACTAACTGGGAGGCAACCCATGAATTTTTATATTTATTTGCTTTATAGATAGGGAATAAAGTTATTATATTTGGCGGGTTCGACTAATGGCTACTACGACTATCCAGTCGGGGGGCTCACTCTCCGGTGAACGAGCGGCTGCCCAGCTCGCCTGTGAACTGGAGGGGGTTGCAAGGGGGAAGCGCCCCCTGAAAGCCAAGTACTTATGAGCTTAACTATAGAATGTTCATTTGTCAAATTCTCAAATTTTTAACTAATTAGTGCTTTTAGTATGTTAATTTTTAGGAGTTATTTGCTTTATAAGTTCTGTCATGATCCAACGTGCTACTCTAATCCATTTTGTCTTTCATCATTACAGGCATTGGGGGTTCAATGTGTAGATAACAAAGTACGGGAAGGTACCTAAGTGAGGCAGGATTGCAAGAAAAAGCTGGATTTTTTTTATAACAGGCCATAGCTTGCCCTGACGGCATTCCCAAGGAAAAAAATGCCCACTCGCCTCCATTCACACCTTTCTCAGTCGAACTCAGTACACCCAAATTCACAAATACTACCATGTACCCAACAAGCTCTAACTCTTATCTTTCTATTGGACGAAACCACATACATAAAACATGCTCACATTCACATAGTGGTTGTCCAAGTAATTACGCGGAGTCATGAAATTGGGTATATTGGGCAAAAATTTCTCCATTCACTCCACGAATTGCACGAATTTGTTATGCCGCTCCAAATCAGTCCCGAGCCTTAGCCGTTGTCGGTTTATCCACCACTAGACATCAATGATGCGGAGGTCGAGCACTAAGCTTGACCATTCAAGGAAGTTCTCAGTTTTAATTCTTTCTATTTTAACAATGAGGACATTGTTCACTTTGTGTTTTGGGGTGGATCATATTACATTACATAATTTCTTTAGTTCACATACATTGCATTGATTAGTTAATTTAGCATATTGTAGGCATATTTTAGTTAAAAAAGCATAAAATTTTTAAAAAAAATCACAAAAATATTTTCTTTTTGCATTTAGTATTTGCATATAGAGTGTTTGCATGAATCTAAGCACTGGATTGATATGAATTTAGCTCGACCTATGATAAGATTAGTATTGCTTGATTAACTTTAACAATGTGATGATTGATGATGAGTTTGAATTTTAATCATGAGGAAAATCTGAGCTTGTCTGAAACTTAAGTAACTGGTCATCACTTAAGGTTTAACTGTTTTAATCAATTTGGTTCAAGGGTTTCATAATTTTTTCTAGAGGAAAATTCTTGGTTAAAAGTTGTGGATAGCAGTGAACTGGTAGTAGAAGTTAAAATTAAGGCAAAAGCTTGAGTTTGGGGGAATCTATGAGGTATATGAAAAATATTGATGAAAAAGAAAAAAATATATATATAAAAAAAAGAAGAAAAAATATGAATAATTACATTGACTAGTTTAGTTCTGTGGCCTTTGTTACTTGAACAAGTAAGCCCTAGGGGATGTCTTTACACCTAGCGTCCTAAAACCATCTGGTTTGGGAGTTGTTGGTCGAAAGTTCGCTACATGGGTAACATTGAAAAGACTAAGAGAATCAGACATTGCACAGTCAGTTGTACACGCTGGATGGAGCGTAAAATGCACTCGTTGTGGAAGAATAAAAGTAGGAATAAGCCTCAATAGGGACTCCTGAACTTGGTAGTTGCTTAGTTTTAACCGAAATTGTCATGTTTATAGATTAATTGAATTGGAACTAAAATTTTCCTTATAAGAAGTTTGTTATGAGATTATCTTGAACTGTGGTTGGTTAGAATGGTTAACGAGCACACACGCACAACATGGGTGATGACAGGTTTGGATTGACTGATTGGTTAAGTTATGGACTTTGACTTGATTAGATATATTATTTGAGTATCATATTGGTATCTTTGAGGCATGTTGCTAGAAATCATACTGATATATTGCTGGGTTTGTAGACATATTAGGAAGTAGATCATGCATATGCATTCATGTAGTTAGGTTATTTTGTTTATTTTTAGTTCTTGTGTGTTTTTGATTGAGAACAAGCAAAGTCTTGAGTTTGGGGGTATTTGATGAGTGGGTTTTATACCTATGAATCGGACACCTCTAAGGCTTAATTTTTTGCTAACTTTTAAGTATTTTTAGTGTTATTTTACTTGTTTTTGTGTTTGTGTTGTAGGAAACGGCTTCGGAGGATCAAAACATGAAAAATGGAGGTTAATGGCATTTTTGTAATTTCAGAGATTGTATCCCCCGCCGGGGCGGGCATTCACAAGGAAAAAAGCCTGCCGGGGAGGGCCTGTCGAGAAAAAAGTGCTGATTTTTAGAAGTTGATTCGAAAAAGGATTCTGAGCGTTAATTTGAAGAAGGATCATAAGAGGGATATAAAAGGTGAAGAATACACAAGGATTTGGGAGGGAGATGATAGTAGTGTGCATACAAGCCAATCATGTATGATGATAAAGCACGTACTTTGTAAACAATCTTATTTATTTATTAATGAAATATTCATTTATTACAGGCATTTAATTATCTACATGTTGCTGTTTTTATAATATGTAAATAACCCATAGTTTTAAGCAATGCTTTTAGAATCATGATGATGATCATGCTAATGAGATCTAAATTCTTAGAAAGTTTTAAAACTTAAATAGTTCCCAATCGTGGGATTACTAAAAAGGGGATTAGTAAATCCGGATAGATTGGTACATATGTTGCTTGCTCATTGGATGAGGATGATTGATCTCATGATCATTTGTGTGGAGACACTAAAGCAAGTATGTAGGTGCTTATTGAAGAATAAGTTCACTGAACGTGATTCGCTATGGAATACCTAATGGAGTTTTACTCGCATGTCAATAGGAATTCCTAATGTGATAGTAGTACAAGTGATCCTTGGACTTGAGATCATCATAGTATCTTGTATGTAACAAATTATACTTTGACTTATTCCTTAAGACCTTTTAAGGCATATATAGGGTATGCTTGGGTATAATGAGTTACATATGGAGATAATGAATGATCAATAAAGAATCTACCACCTCTAGTAAAAGAGGAGATATGTTCCATGTGATTCGTTAAATGACAACCCAGGAATCCTTGGCCAAGGTGAAATGAAATTAGAAAGGAGTTTTTAATTTGCATTATTTGGAGTTGTGCATTTTCTAATCGAAATACATATAATTAAATAAAATAAGACTTGACAGTAAATCCATGTCTTATATTTAATTGGGACATTGTATGGTGGAAGGATTGAATTGTACGGTAACTATTTACTCACAGGTTCTTTTTGATTAATGTTGAAATCTATATTATCTGGAAAGTCGTTGATCGCTAGGGAGGCTTATCCCTATTGTAGAATAAATATTATTTATTTAAATAAATTATTAGTTTAATTTATTTATTTAAATAAGATTAAAATTGTTTTAATTGATTTATTCACAACCGGTTTAATATGGAGAACCTAAAGGGTCACACCATAAAAGGAAGAATAATTATTTAAGAAGGTAATGGCATAATCGTAATAATGCATTAAGTATAATTAATTTAATCTATGGTGATAGAATAAATTAAATAGCTTAATGTTTATTATTTAATATTTTGGAAATATTAAATATAAATTAATAAGAGGAGTCTTATTAATATTATTACAATTATTATTATTTTAATTTCTAAAGGAGTTTAGTAATTAATTTAATATTTAGTACTCTCATTTATTCCTAATAAGATTAGGAGATAAATTAATTAAATGAATTTAATTAATTATTCCCATGTGGTGAGAAGCCTAAATTAATTAAAGGAGTTTAATTAATTAAAAGAAATCCCATGTCTAATAGGATTAGAAGGGTTGACCAATGTCTATATAAGAGAAGTCTTATAATAGATATTAGATTGATGCAATTCCAATTGTTGGAGAGTACTCCTTTTCTATAGAGGATAGAAAACTAAGGTTAAGCCAAACACCCTCCTTCTTGATAATTCATCTTCCTTGGTGGATCACCTCTAGAGGCCAAACACTTGGGTGGCTAACGTTGATCAAAGGAAGGAATCTAACCCGGAAATTCAAGGAGATCACGAAGAACAAGGAGTTGAACTAGTACCTGTGGAAGCTTCGTTCTACAAGGGTATGATTCCATAACTTCTTATTTATCGTTTTAAATTAATAATTTGCATAAAGGATGATCCGGGTAATGGTTTTGTAGAAATTTTTTAATCTCTGATATACCATGCTTCCGCTAATTTTTGCAATTTGATTGCGTCACGATTTCGTACAAAGCCAACAGTGGCATCAGAGCCAAATCTTTATGCAATTATTAATTTATTTTTGATTTCATATACATATGGGTATGTATTTAAAATAATTTATTGGGCATAATTTTATTGTATAAAATTATATTTTTTAAGGAAAAAAAAAAGACTTTTTTTGGGAAGAATCACAATTTTTTTTTTTGCTAATCTTGAATTCTGCAAAGAAAAGGTGTTGTCTCTTTCTTACTCCAAAAAGAAGGTGACCCATCAGGAAAGGACTTTTTTAATAAACCTGCAGGACTCTTTTAATAAAAGAAGGTGATTTTTTTTTTTTAAAATAAAAAAATAAATATGATATATTTATATATTATATTCTAAATAATTTTATAATTAAAATAAAGAGTTTATTTTAATCTTGAAATTGGATTTCATGCAATTTAAAATTGCCCATTAAATGATACTCATATATATATAGAATGTTTTAATTCATGAGATGAATATTTATTTATTGATATATATGGTGATATGTATGAAAATAAATGGGGATTGATTATGGACTATTTGACCAATGTGATTGGATTTTATTTTAGTTGAATGCTTGAATGAATGGGTTTTATTAAATGGGGTCTGCGTACCTCGTCTTCTCTAATTTTTTTTTTCTTGATGTAAAATTCTATCTCCCTCCTATGTACTTCCCCTTGACTGTTGATCAAGGTTTCTATTTAAATTAAATAGTTTAATGTAATAGAAATAGTTAGAATTATCTTTAAAAATTAGAGACCAAGGAGCAAGGAGCGCGTGAAGACCCGTTTGTATGGAGCCCGGGTTTAAATGTAATAGTTACGTTTAAATTTAAATTCTTGCACCCCTAGGTTTGACCTTTTGGTTCACTTGGTGGCTCTAGTGAACCAAACTAGAATAAAAGTCCATAATCAATCCGGGTAGAATATAGTATTCTATATTGCATGCTAAATATTATATATATTATATTTTATGCAAACATGCTTCGCATGTTTAATAAAATAACGCGTATTTTATATATATATGTGCATGCGCGCTAAACAAAGATGAGACTAATAATAACAAACCCCTCAAAGAAATAATATTAAGTCCGAAGTGTTCAAATGATATTTGGAATATCGAACGTCGCCTTCTAGCATGATAAATTAATAGAGTATTAGATATTTAATATGAGCTTGTTGTGCTATCCACAAGGCGAGTATTGCGTATTTAAGATGTTAATTAATCACATTTGATGCTTATCAAGAAAATTGAACGATCTAGTCTTGTTGTGCTATCCACAAGGACGAACATTTTTCTTTTTTGAATTTATGAAAGTGCTAGGCTGGACTTAACTTAAATTATTTTAGTTCGGATGTGCACACACTTGACCATTATGATTTAAGAGGCAAAATAAAAGGAATTACATGGTGATGTAATTGACAAGAGTTGTCTACCTATTTATTTGTATATCGCTTGTTGTGCTATCCACAAGGTTATATACATTTGAAATGGGATCCTTATTCTCACTAGCAATTTTTTAATTAGATGTTGCCGAACTATATAAGTGAGGGTAATATAGTTTGATAAAAATAGTGGGAGATACCAATTTAAAATAAAGACCTAAATTTATTTTGGTATGCAAAATTAATAAAATGAATGTTTGCTAAAATGTTGTTTTTCACATGCAGAATTTTAAAAATGTCAAAATCACTAATTTCACTGCGAAGCATACTTGATGCTAATAAGCTTACCGGGCCGAATTATACGGACTGGCTAAGAAATCTGAGAATAGTTCTCACTGCTGAAAAGATTTCTTATGTCCTAAACTCACATGTCCCTGGAACTGTTCCAGAAACAACCTCTGAGGAAGAGATTGCCACCATTGTAAAGTGGCAAGATGATGCATCTGTAGCTCAATGCATCATGCTCGCATCCATGAATAACGAGCTTCAGCGTCAGCAAGAAAACATGGATGCTCCTACTATGTTGATTCACCTCAAGGAGTTGTATGGTGAACAAAGTAGGACTGCTAGATATGAGATATCTAAGGAGCTCTTCCGATCTCGGATGACCAAGGGCAAGGTGAACATAAAGGAACAAAAGAAATCTGATCCAGCTAGCAAAGGAATGTGCTTCCATTGCAACGAGCCGGGTCATTGGAAGAAAAACTGCAAGAAGTTTCTGGCAGACAAGAAGCTTGGAGAAGCTTCGACTTCCAATCAAGGTTTGTTCATGATTGAAATTAATTTTTCAGAAAGTCAAAATTCTACTTGGGTATTGGATACCGGCTGTGGTTCTCACATATGTAATAATGTGAAGGGACTGGTCAGAAGTAGAAAGCTGAACAATGATGAGGTGATCCTACGTGTAGGGAATGGAGCAAAGGTTGCTGCATTAGCTGTAGGAACTTATTATTTAGCAATGCCTTCGGGCAAGTCCATTTATCTTAATAATTGTTATTATGTTCCGAATATTATTAAAAAACATTATTTCAATTTCTGTATTGGATATGGAAGGATTTAACGTTGTTATAAAGAACAATAGTTGTTCTATTTATAAAGACGATGTTTTATATGGTATTGGAAATTTGCGAAATGGACTTTATACACTTGACTTACAAGAAAATATATTTCAAATTGAACAAAATAAGAAAAGGAAAAGAGATGATATTAATTATACCTACATGTGGCACTGTAGACTCGGTCATATCAATGAAACAAGATTATCCAAGTTGCATAAAGATGGGCTCCTCGAGCTATCCGATTATGAATCATATCCAACTTGTGAATCTTGTCTCATGGGTAAAATGACTAAATCTCCTTTTAGTGGAAGAGGAGAAAGAGTTACAGAGTTGTTGACATTGATTCACACAGACGTTTGTGGGCCTATGACAACAAGTGCACGGGGTGGGTATTCTTATTTTATTACTTTCACTGATGATCACTCAAGATTTGGATATGTGTATTTAATGAAATACAAGTCAGAATCATTTGAAAAGTTCAAAGAGTTCAGAAGTGAAGTAGAGAAACAAACGGGCAAGAGTATAAAGATACTTCGATCAGATCGAGGCGGAGAATACTTAAGCGGTGAGTTTCTCAATTGTCTCAAAGAAAATGGTATAATCTCACAATGGACTCCTCCAGGTACACCACAGTTAAATGGAGTATCTGAAAGGAGAAATCGAACACTGTTAGACATGGTTCGATCCATGATGAGTTTTACCGACCTTCCAATTTCCTTCTGGGGATATGCCCTAGAAACGACTGCATACCTACTTAACAAGGTACCTACCAAATCCGCCCCAAAGACTCCATATGAGATGTGGAAGGGGAGGAAACCAAATCTTAAGCATGTTAAGACTTGGGGTTGTCCAGCTTATGTCAAAAAGTTTGAACATGATAAGCTACAAACTAAATCCGAAAAGTGTAGATTTGTGGGATACCCTAAAGAAACTGTAGGGTATTATTTCTATCATCCAACTGATCAAAAGGTGTTTGTTGCGAAACATGCTGCCTTCTTGGAAAAGGAGTTTATCCATGAAGGGGTCAGTAGGAGTAAGATATATCTTGAAGAAGCTCAAGAACCACAAATTACCACGGATCAAAGTCAGGTACCTGACCAAGTAGAAGAACCTACTATACCACACCCTGTTCGTAAATCTGGAAGAGTACCGAAGATACCTGAGAGGTATGGATTCGTTGTAGAGGATGACGATGAGGTACGCATCATGAATGATGATGATCCATTGAATTACGAACAGGCCATGAGTAATAAAGACTCAGGGAAATGGCTTGAAGCCATGAAATCCGAAATGGACTCCATGTATGAAAACAAAGTATGGACTTTGGTTTCACCACCTGAAGGCATTAAGCCTATTGGGTGTAAATGGGTCATTAAAAGAAAGACTGGAGCGGATGGCAAGGTGGAGACCTATAAGGCCCGACTGGTTGCAAAAGGTTTCAAACAAAGACAAGGAGTTGATTATGATGAAACCTTTTCACCAGTAGCTATGCTCAAGTCCATTCGGATTTTGCTTGCAATTGCAGCTTATAACGACTATGAGATCTGGCAGATGGACGTGAAAACGGCCTTCCTCAATGGAAAACTTGAGGAGGATGTGTATATGACACAGCCAGAGGGATTTGTTTCAAAGGTTGGAATAAATCAAGTCTGTAAGCTGCAACGATCCATTTATGGATTGAAGCAAGCTTCTCGTAGATGGAACATTCGTTTTGATGAGACAATCAAAGAGTTTGATTATATCAAAAATGACGATGAACCATGTGTGTACAAGAAGGTTAGTGGGAGCGTAATTTCATTCCTTGTATTATATGTTGATGATATATTACTGATAGGGAATGACATTCCTATGCTACAATCAATTAAAATCTGGTTATCTAAACACTTCTCCATGAAGGACTTGGGAGAAGCATCCTATATTTTGGGGATAAAGATCTATAGAGATAGATCTAAAAGGATGCTTGGTTTATCCCAAGGAACGTACATTGATACGATGCTAAATAGGTTTAGCATGGAAGATTCCAAAAGAGGTCTCATGCCGATGAGCCATGGAATACATCTCTCCAAGAAACAGGCCCCAAAGACACCTGAGGAGAGAGACCGTATGAGTAAGATCCCTTATGCTTCTGCAATAGGATCTATCATGTACGGTATGATATGTACTAGACCGGATGTTGCTCATGCACTTAGTGTAACGAGCAGATACCAGTCGAATCCTGGAGAAGAGCACTGGAAGGCAGTGAAGAATATCCTAAAGTACTTGAGAAGGACTAAAGATATTTTTCTTATCTACGGTGGGTCTGAATTAAAACTCGAGGGCTTCACAGACTCAAGTTTTCAAACGGACCAAGATGACAGTAAATCTGTTTCGGGGTATGTTTTTACCTTGAACGGAGGCGCAGTGAGTTGGAAGAGTTCCAAGCAGCAAACAGTTGCTGATTCAGTGATAGAGGCAGAGTATATAGCTGCAAGTGAAGCTGCAAAGGAAGCTGTTTGGATGAAGAAGTTCATAACTGAACTTGGTGTGGTTCCTAGCATTGGAGAAGCAGTTCCCGTTTACTGTGACAACACAGGAGCAGTTGCACAGGCTAAGGAACCCAGGTCTCATCAGAAATCTAAACACGTGTTGCGGCGATTTCATTTGATCAGGGAGATCATTGAAAGAGGAGACGTCACCTTGGAGCGTGTAGACTCTCAAGACAACATTGCAGATCCATTTACTAAAGCTTTAACACAACAGCAGTTTGATCGTCACTTAGAGAAGATGGGTATGAGATACCATGGCGATTGGCTTTAGTGCAAGTGGGAGATTGATAGTAGTGTGCATACAAGCCAATCATGTATGATGATAAAGCACGTACTTTGTAAACAATCTTATTTATTTATTAATGAAATATTCATTTATTACAGGCATTTAATTATCTACATGTTGCTGTTTTTATAATATGTAAATAACCCATAGTTTTAAGCAATGCTTTTAGAATCATGATGATGATCATGCTAATGAGATCTAAATTCTTAGAAAGTTTTAAAACTTAAATAGTTCCCAATCGTGGGATTACTAAAAAGGGGATTAGTAAATCCGGATAGATTGGTACATATGTTGCTTGCTCATTGGATGAGGATGATTGATCTCATGATCATTTGTGTGGAGACACTAAAGCAAGTATGTAGGTGCTTATTGAAGAATAAGTTCACTGAACGTGATTCGCTATGGAATACCTAATGGAGTTTTACTCGCATGTCAATAGGAATTCCTAATGTGATAGTAGTACAAGTGATCCTTGGACTTGAGATCATCATAGTATCTTGTATGTAACAAATTATACTTTGACTTATTCCTTAAGACCTTTTAAGGCATATATAGGGTATGCTTGGGTATAATGAGTTACATATGGAGATAATGAATGATCAATAAAGAATCTACCACCTCTAGTAAAAGAGGAGATATGTCCCATGTGATTCGTTAAATGACAACCCAGGAATCCTTGGCCAAGGTGAAATAAAATTAGAAAGGAGTTTTTAATTTGCATTATTTGGAGTTGTGCATTTTCTAATCGAAATACATATAATTAAATAAAATAAGACTTGACAGTAAATCCATGTCTTATATTTAATTGGGACATTGTATGGTGGAAGGATTGAATTGTACGGTAACTATTTACTCACAGGTTCTTTTTGATTAATGTTGAAATCTATATTATCTGGAAAGTCGTTGATCGCTAGGGAGGCTTATCCCTATTGTAGAATAAATATTATTTATTTAAATAAATTATTAGTTTAATTTATTTATTTAAATAAGATTAAAATTGTTTTAATTGATTTATTCACAACCGGTTTAATATGGAGAACCTAAAGGGTCACACCATAAAAGGAAGAATAATTATTTAAGAAGGTAATGGCATAATCGTAATAATGCATTAAGTATAATTAATTTAATCTATGGTGATAGAATAAATTAAATAGCTTAATGTTTATTATTTAATATTTTGGAAATATTAAATATAAATTAATAAGAGGAGTCTTATTAATATTATTACAATTATTATTATTTTAATTTCTAAAGGAGTTTAGTAATTAATTTAATATTTAGTACTCTCATTTATTCCTAATAAGATTAGGAGATAAATTAATTAAATGAATTTAATTAATTATTCCCATGTGGTGGGAAGCCTAAATTAATTAAAGGAGTTTAATTAATTAAAAGAAATCCCATGTCTAATAGGATTAGAAGGGTTGACCAATGTCTATATAAGAGAAGTCTTATAATAGATATTAGATTGATGCAATTCCAATTGTTGGAGAGTACTCCTTTTCTATAGAGGATAGAAAACTAAGGTTAAGCCAAACACCCTCCTTCTTGATAATTCATCTTCCTTGGTGGATCACCTCTAGAGGCCAAACACTTGGGTGGCTAACGTTGATCAAAGGAAGGAATCTAACCCGGAAATTCAAGGAGATCACGAAGAACAAGGAGTTGAACTAGTACCTGTGGAAGCTTCGTTCTACAAGGGTATGATTCCATAACTTCTTATTTATCGTTTTAAATTAATAATTTGCATAAAGGATGATCCGGGTAATGGTTTTGTAGAAATTTTTTAATCTCTGATATACCATGCTTCCGCTAATTTTTGCAATTTGATTGCGTCACGATTTCGTACAAACCCAACAGGAGATTCCATTAGATTAGTTTAGATTAGATTTCAATTAAATTAGTTACAAACCCTAGTTAGAATTGGATTGGAGATTGAAGCAACTTGGAGACCATTGAAGAACAAGAGCAGGAGCAAGAGGGAGTATGAGATTTGCTGACAATAGATTCTATTTTCTTCTCTATTCTTATTTTTATCTTTTAATATTTATTTAATTATGGATTCTTGGGTTTGATTCATTAATAATGAACTAAATCTCTTGTTTAAGATTACAATGAATCTTATTGTATAGCTGTGACGGCCCCAAATTCAGGTACTTGAAACCCGAACTTGGTGCTACACGATATCATTTCTTTGAGCGGAATAATATAAATAACAAACTTAATATACATATCAGAGTTATCTAATCCCAGGTACATGACCTTTAAAGCATTTCATTACATAATAGATAATAAATAATATCATCTTAATAAAGTCTAACTATTACATAAGATACCATAAAACTTATTCTGTCAGCTTTCCCTTTCCTTTGTCCATGTCAGAACCTTCAGGCCGATCACGCTTAGCTGAAAATATTTAATTTTAAAGCAAGAATGAGCATTCAATTGCTCAGCAAGTAATAGCAGTTAATAAACTTTAGTTGAAAGAAGTAAATATTTTCTTTGAGGTATGCTTCTACAACGAATCAATAATTGTTAAGTCTTTCGAAACATATCTTAATAACATATCAAATCGTTTAAAATTTTGAAACGACATAGTGACTATAAATGCTGAGCGGTCAATGGATCATGAACTTTTATTTTTCATTTTCAAAAAGGTTTAAACATAAATTCATCTGCAAACCGCTCTAGTCTTACAGACATGTAGGGTGATCAGCCCCTTGATGTCCTGTATTGATCAATACTATCTATTTAAACGATAAATTCGTTCACTCTGTTCGCCTTAGGCACATAAATAATTTCCCTATTACGGGTTGTTCATACTCAGTTTGGAGTTCTAACTAAACAATTCAGTTGAACGAACTTATCATAACCAATACTATTCAACAGTACAATTCAAACTATGTCTAGCCGAGTCAAATAGCTTAGACAGTCTTTAAACTATAAACACATACCGAAGTTTAATAGTATGTAACAGGATTTGTCATATCAAAGGATTTCTAGTTCAAGAATTCTTGCATGAATACAACAATTTATACAAGTGTGGACACTTGTATAATAAAAGACAATAATGAGATATTAATATAATAATCGAATTGAATAAAATTTCACAATATGAGAATAATTTCATAAACGAATCATGGATATTATTACGGATATGAATAATTAACAATAATTATTCATGAACATGCTTTGTATTTTGATAAACTTATGTTAAGTAGAAAACTAGCATATTATATATCCATGTTTGCACGAATATCAATAAGAATTTGAGTAAAAAAACTTGCTTACAAAGATTCATTGCATAAAGAAATTTCAATAGTTAGGATACTTGCACAATATAAATTTGAGTAAGGTTAGGGAACTTGCCTTGATAGCTGATTACTGCTACGTAGTATAGCTTACGCTTTTATCTTTAATATGAAGTCCTATCATCAATAGAATTATTCTTTTAATTAGAATAATACAACTTAAGACATAATACTACTTAAACATGTTGTCATATATTCATGTCCGTCATTACAACACATAAGAACGTATACCTAGTCAAACTATGTCGGTTTGGTTTGAGTTCGGTATTGTTTCGGTATTCCGATTGCATTATCGGATAATTAAAGAATTTATTTTTAATGAAACTTTGTTCAAGAACTTAAATATTATAATAGATAATTTACTTATCATTTATAATATTTTTCCAAACATTAAAATTATTTATAATGATTTTTCAAACACTTGTATCATTTTTAATGATTTAATTGCTAAATAATTTTATTATCATTAATATTTAAATAATTTAAAATATTAATAAAGTACATGTCAACACTTTAAAAGTTATTTATTATAACTTAAAAACATTTTTAAAACCTTAATATTACCTTTAAATAATTTTTAAGATATCAAAATTATTTTTAAATAATTATCATTAATATTAAAATATTAATGTTATTCATATCAAAATATTAAAAGTTATTTATTATAACTTAAAATATTTTAAAAACATTTATTTCACCTTTAAATGATTTATAAAACATCTA
This sequence comes from Panax stipuleanatus, assembly GCA_020205555.1. Classification (NCBI taxonomy): domain Eukaryota; kingdom Viridiplantae; phylum Streptophyta; class Magnoliopsida; order Apiales; family Araliaceae; genus Panax; species Panax stipuleanatus. The sequence goes on along the minus strand of CM035120.1, from coordinate 82,272,869 downwards.
AATCATTTTTAAATAATTTATTTAATATAATTATTAAATAAATTTATTATCATTAATATTAAAATATTAATGAAATTCTTATTAAAATATTATAAGTTATTTATTATAACTTAAAATACTTTTTAAAACTTTAATGTCATTTTTAAAATATTAAAACCATTTTTAACTAATTTATTTAATATATTTATTAAATAAATTTATTATCACTAATATTTAATTAATAATGAAATTTATCTCAAAATATTAAAAGTCATTTATTATAACTTAAAATATTTTTTAATACTTTAATATCATTTAAAATGATTTTTAATATATTAAAATCTTTTTTAACTAATTTATTTAATCTAATTATTAAATAAATTAAATATCATTAATATTTAATTAAATTAAAATATTTCTGAAATTTATGTCAAAATATTAAAAGTTAATTTTTATAACTTAAAATAATTTTTAAAATTATTTTATGAATTTTTAATAATTAATTTTTATTTATTTAATTAATTTTTATTAAAAATCGCCGCTAAAGGTTTTTAGTGACGAAATCTGTCGCCTTAGGTGTTCTTGAGATTTAAAGTCAGTGTTCAAGGTACCTAGTTTGACCAGGGATAAATCCTTGATCATTATGTTTCAAGGTACCTAGTATTGATGTAATACTACAACCCCAGATAAGTTTCATAGCTAAAACACATCACAACAGAAAGATATAGCCCATCAAACAGCTTGTCAGACCTGTTCTTCATTTTCTGGGTTACCTAGAAATGAAGAATAGTTCAAGGGTCTTACTTTGTGCCTTTAAATCTTTGATTCCTAGGCTTGGTCAGTGTGTTTAAATGGTTCAATTCTATAATAGAGATGTCAAAGAACAAAAGTATTACACTTTTATAGCATTACAACATCACACATGAAAGATCTAATCCGGTCAAAGTGATGTCAGAAGCTGTTCTTGAAGGTTTCTGGGTTTTCTAGAATCTTCATCCTGCAGATGGTCAACCCTACTTTGACTACTCATAACTTTGATCCTGTGTAAGATCTAGGTGTTCGAATAGCATGAATGTATAGTCCATATGTCAGACTACAAATCCTATACATCAACATAACCTAACTACTTAACAGTTGCAAGATCAAAGGCCTTTAAAAGTGCTGTCAGAAATTCTAGGTTTCTGGGGATTTTCTGGGTTGCCCAGAAATCAGTTTTCATGGTCGGTCAGCCATGTTTGACCACTTATATCTTGAGATCTAGACATGGTATGGACTTGATTCCACTTCCAGTCTACTCTCCTCATGGCAGAGAACAAGTCTATAACATCTAACACACATAACATCTAACACACAGAGATCTAGAGGCCTTGACATATGGCTGTCAGGCCTTAAAATTAGGGTTCTAAGTCAGTTCTTAAAATCCCATTTTCTTGCATCTAGATGTTATGGATCTATGATGTAACATCATAGATCACTATATAACATCCTTAAACACTGTTCTAAACAACAGATAACAACATTAACATAAATCTTAAGGATTTACAAAAATTAGGGTTTATACCTCTTTAATGCACAAATTTTAATTCTGATCCTTATGATCTGATCTTGTTAAGCTAAGAGGTGTTCTTGGCTTTGTATATCACACACTTTCCCTCAAAAATTTTGGATGAGGGAGAGGGAGAGAGAGAGAAGGATTGGCTATGTTGAAAAGTAAAGTGAGTTACTTTTCTTAACTTTTAATATATATTCTTTGATTCATTGAACCATCTATTGCTAGGTGTCACATATTGGCTGATATGAAATATATATAGCACATGGAAGATTTTTAGTTGGTGAACCACCCATATTTTGGCAAGATTCTCACACTTCCTAATTCAAGAATGCTAAAAGGGCACTTTGGTCATTTAGCTTACAATTTTAATGGCATACTTGTCATTTGACCTTATCCTTAGGTTTCAACCCTTAGGTTTTAACCCTTAAGTTTTGCAAATTAATTTCTTGAATTTTCTAATTAGGGTTTTAAATAGAAAATTAAGCTTTCTAAATTAGAAATTAAGGTTTCCTAATTAAATTAGGATTTCTTGATATTATTAGGGTTTCCAAAGTATGAATTTAGGGTTTCCTAATCATTATCATATATCACATAATATACACACTTTCATTTAAATATAACATAATTAATTATTATGTTTAATATTTAAACAAAATAAATAAATAAATTCGTAACATATATTCATATAATTATGTTAATTATCATAATTATATATAAAATTCATAATCATATCTTGTATTAATATACTTACATATATTTGAATACAAATATAATTAATAATCACATTTAATATTCAAATTTCTTAAAAAAATAATTTCTTATTATTCATAATATAATATACTTTCCTTTTAAATACAATTATACAATAATTGTATTAATTCATGAAATTTCATAACATAGATCAACATTAGGGTTTTGATCTATAATCACACATTACCTTATATACCATTATTAATCAAGTTAAAATAATTAACTTAATTAATCTTGATAAATTCATATAATAAAATAATTATTATAATAATTCTAAGAATTACTTCATATATTATTTAAATAATATATTAATTATATTTTCATGAAAAATAAATAATAAAATATTTTTACTATAAAATTACTTTATTATAAGAATAAAGTTTATAATAATTAACAATTCCTTTATCAAACAAATTTATTTACAATCATTTATGCAATAAATAAATATATATTTATCACATATATACATATTCTTTACCTTGCACGTATTCCCACCCTTATTTTGATAGAAATAATATTAAAAAAAATTATACGAAAAATTTCTTATTTAATTATATAAAAATATTGGGTTATTACAATAGCTTATTTTAATATGCTTTTCTATTAATTATTATGATCTATCGTGAGAATTGCCTATTGTGATTTGGACTTAATTGTTTAATTGTCTAACTAGCAATTACTGTGATAATCTATATGAAATTGAGAGACGGATTATAGATTTAGATTTGATCAAAATAGCATGTGATTGTGTTTTCTGCATGGCGTTGGAATTCATGATTTGTGTTTAGGATATAGATATACATTTACACCACATGTAATCTGATAAGAACTTGTGCTTAAACTCTCTTTAATTATAATTCACATAGAGATATAGTGGATTAGTTAATTAGGGTGTTCATCTTAATTCTATCATTTGTGGATTTAAGTTGATATGGGTATGGTGCATCGAGAGATGGTCATATTTTAACTTAGTGATTCTTGATTAACAATCCAAGATAATTAATTTGATTTAGTGGGAAGTGTATTGATTTAAACGAAATAATAGGTGAAATTATAGTCTCAAGTCTTCATATTCTATTTTATTCTAGGGATAGTTAGAATTAGTTTAATTATATATTGTTAATTTGAAATACTAATTCATTCGTTTAAATAAGATAGAGTTGGTTACGGGTTAGTACTTGGTAATAGTTAGTAAATAATTTCTCGTGGGAACGATATTTGACTTACACTTTATTACTTGTTGACCACGTATATTTGCGTGTTGTGCGTAACTAAATTTTATCCAACAAAAACACGGTACCACATCTTATTGATTTTCTGTGCATAAAAGGTGTGTGTGTGTGAGTGTTGGTGTGTGTGTGTGTGTGTGTGTGTTTTATTTTGAAAGCTTTATTCATTTTTATTCTAAGTCTTTATTTTGGGTGATTTGAAAGTATTGTTGTATCTCTTTTGCGCCTAGGTACGAAGGATTTGATTTGACAAAATGTTCATTTTAACAAGATGTTTAAATTGAAATTATGTTTTGGAAAGCAAGGTTTTCAAATCCTTCGCCCGACTAAGAATCGAGGACTTCGATACTTCCTTTTATTTATCTTTACATTCATAAGGTGATCTACCCCGAATCTCTTTATTATGATTGAAAAATCTTTGTGGTTTTATTAGAAATTATTTTGATGATATGCATGTAAACATCAAAAAGGGTCGGATCATCATCGGACATGAAAGCCATCTCGATGAAATCGAGCACCCACAATTAAAGTTTTCACTATCATGGGATCTTGAATCCGACCTCTCGGGACTAACCCCTCGAGCTCGTCTTCAAGATCCAAATATTATATATACAATGACATTTACGCTATTTAAACATTACATCATCATAATCGGTCCATCGTCGAAATCAAGTCGGGATCCATTCGGGGATCTCAACACCGGGATTCCTAGGCTCACATTATTTATACGGGAATACATATATACAAGGTCCTAGACTTTATATTCGACGATTTCATCGGTTGAAATCACTATTTCGAGCTATTTCGGACCCCTTTCACCTTTAGATATAGATCTAGGGTTATATGGGGTAATCGGGACCGTTTAAAGCAATAAATACGTAGATCTACCATGGATCTAAATCGATCTAGCACACAGGTTAAAGCTTCATTCTTAATAACCTCTTAAAGGCTAGATTCGGCTTAGATCTAGGTAGATCTAGCCTCCGTACTTGGTGTACAACACAATAAGCATAGTATAACAGATAGAACCTTAAAATCTATCAACTATTACACTATATGCTTATAAACAACAAGATTAACTAGAGTTAAAAAAGATATATCATCAATCTAGTATTTTGAACAACGTTTACAAAGAACGAAGCTAGAAAGTGCATTTTTTCACATTGGGGGACGCGTGAACAAGCGTTTTAACTCCCGTGGTCAACGTAGAACACTCCCGGGGCTTCAAGTAGGTGCTAAATGAGATGAATAAGCTTCAAGTTGGTGATTACAAGTTCCACCCGAGCCCTTCTCTCTCTAGAATGTCTTTCTCTCTCTAAAACTATATCTCTCTCTTGTAAATGAACTAGTGTGGGAGATTTAAACTGGACGAGCCAGCCGCATACATGTGTGCGGCTAGCTGCATATATGTATGCGGCTAGGCTAGGTGGGGCCTGTCGTCTCGAAGTGTGCTCCTATGGTCCCAGTTCGGAGGAATTTGACTTGGGTAGACCGAGCCTTCGGGAAGTCTGTGCGGAATACAGCGGAATCCAATCGAGTCTGACTGAGTCAGGGTCCGGGAAGATGATGCTGATAGCAGAGAAGTATCTTCTGGTTCCCGACGGTAGTTAGCTGGTTTATCGTTGATGGCACGAATTTTGAGGTTTGTTGAGTTCGTTTTCGGCGGACACTGTCCCAGCTTGGCGATCCTTGTTCAGTTTACGACATGTTCGGACTGCATTGGTCCTTTTAATCTTTCACGGGTCGTCTCCGGGATGACCTGACTCTTTTGCCCTACCTCGGGGTTGTCTCTGAAGTAAAATTATGATTTTGCCCTTCTGCAAGGTTAGTACAAAGAAAGCAAAATTTCAAGTGTCTACAATGCCAAAATAAATTAGGTCTTATTTTAAATTGGTATCTCCCACTATTTTCTTCAAACTATATTATCCTCACTTCGCCAACATCTAATTAAAGACTTGCTAGTGAGAATAAGGATCTCATTTCAAATATATATAACCTTGTGTGTGCACAATAAATGATATATAAATAAATAGGTAGACAACTCTTATCAATTACATCGACATGTAACTCCTTGTATTATGCCTCTTAGAACATAATGGTCAAGTATGTGCACATCCGAACTAAAATGATTTAAGTTAGTCCAACGGAGCACTCCATATATTCAAAAAAGAAAAATATTATCCTTGTGTGAGTACAACAAAATAATATTGTTCAATTAACTTTATAAGCATCAAATGTGATTATATTAATATCATAAATACTTAAAACTTGCCTTATGTGTGCACAACAAACTCATATTAAATATTTAATACTCTATTAATTTATCATGCTTAGAAGGCGACGTTCAATATTCCAAATATCATTGAACACTTTGGACTTAATATGATTGTCTTGAGGTTTTTTTTTATTTATCTTATCTTGTTTAGCGCGTATGCACACACACACACACACACACACACACACACACACACACACACACACATATATATATATATATATATATATATATATATATATATATTATGCGTCATTTTAGTAAAACATGCGAAGCATGTTTGGATAAATTATAATATATATAATACTTAGCATGCACATATAGAATACTATATTCTATCCGGATTGATTATGGACTTTTATTCTAGTTTGGTTCACTAAAGCCACCAAGTGAACCAAAAGATCAAACTTAGGAGTGCAAGAATTTAAATTTAAACGTAACTATTACATTTAAACCCGAGCTCCACACAAACGGGTCTTCACGCGCTCCTTGATCATTGGTCTCCAATTTCTTCAAGATAATTCTAACTATCTCTATTACATTAAACTATTTAAATTAAATAGAAACCTTCATCAGCAATTAAGGGGAAGTACATAGGAGGTAGATAGAGTTTACATCAAGAATAAATTAGGAAAGACGAGTTACACAGACCCTATTTAATAAAACACTTTTTCATTCAAGCATTCAACTAAAATAAATTTCAATCACATTGGTCAATAGTCCCATAATCAATCCCATTTATTATCATACATATCATCATATGCATCAATAAATAAAATTCATCTCATGAATAAAATCATTCCATATATATATATGAGTATCATTTAATGGGCAATTTTAAATTGCATGAAATTTAATTTCAAGATTAAAATAAACTCTTTATTTTAATTATAAAATTATTAAGAATATAATATATATATATATACGATTCGGATCTAAGGCTCACCCAACTAAAAGCTCACCCAAGCTCACCCCACTTTAGCGACGGACCGGGCGACGGTTTGGTCCGTCGCTATATATACAATTGTCGTCTTAGCTTTTAGCGACGGACAACATATAGACGACATTTGTATATATAGCAACGGACCAAAACGTCGTCCGGTCCGTCGCGAAAGGGGGGTGAGTTGGGTGAGCTTTTAGTTGGGTGAGCCTAAGATCCTTATCGTATATATATATATATATATATATATATATATATATATATATGATAAGTGGTATTTATATCGCGAATCAGATTCTCTAAAGCTCAAGACGCTGCTTGTTTTCTGTTATTTGTTGTGCTTTTGTATATATTTTGTTGTTGTTATGCTTTTCCTGTATGATGCAGGGCTGTTTTGGTCATTTCCATCTTGCAGGGGCAAAGTTGTCATTTTCTACATTCTGGCGCCGCAGCGCCAGAGCCTATTCTAAAGCCCACGTCGCAGCGCCAACTCATGGTCCTGGCTAAATTCATTTGGCGCTGCAGCGGCCCGGTCCTTCTTATTCTCGCGCTGCAGCGTTAGTGGCGCCGCAGCGCCGCCAAGCAGTTATAGGCTCCGCGCCGCAGCGTCACCTCCGGTGCCTAGCTATTGGTTCGCATTTAATGACCTAAAAAGAAGAAAAAGAACAGCGAGAGAACGACGGAAGGATATCGGAGATAGAGAGAAAATACAGAGAATATTTTTGGGGATTCTAGAACAGAAAGAAGCTGTGTTTTAGGGGAGAATAGTTATTGCATCATATACAGCTCAGGAGTTACACGGAGAAGAGAAGATCGTGGAGACAGAAAACCTTAGCTCAGGAGTTTTCTTATTCTAAATCTCTCGGTTGTTTGTGTATTACTGATCAATGTTGAATGTGATAGAAATGTGTATTAGCACCATGGTTATGAACTAATTCCTTTTTAGGATTGCAATGTAACCTAGTGTTTAGCCTAATTAACTTTCTCTCCTATTTATACTAATGAATCATTTTGGCAATGGGTTGTTGTGTTTCTTGCTTATTGACTAAATGCTTGACAGAGTTTTTGGCAGTGATATTAATGGATATTGACTAATGGACATTATTATCTAGCTTTTAAAATACAACAACACTTGTTATGCCCTTGCCTAAAGGAATGTGTGCATAAACTGCTTAATAGGATAGACATATCTCTATTTGCCTTGTGTAGCCTTGAGACTGAGCTTAATGACCCTAGCCTAGTTATTTTCATCGATAGATATATTGTGATTCATCTAGCTAGAGATGTGCATTTGGCCTTCGACAGAAGCATATGCATAGTTCTATTCTCGGCTGACCATTCCTTGATTTGTTTGTATTGTGGAGAGTTAGGAGATTAGGCGACGCGTTAGGGGAATTGCAATCCTAGCTTGTCTCCCTATTACATCTATTTCTCCCGCTTCCTTTAGTTGTAATCGCATAGTTTAAAATACCACCTCCAATCAATTGTTTAGATAAGACAGTAAAGAACTTACATTAGTATTTGATTTGCATTTAAGACTTCGTCCTCGTGGGTACGACATCCTACTTATCTTATATTACTTGTTGACCGCGTATACTTGCGCGTTAATTGTGTTGGGTTTGTACGAAATCGTGACGCAATCAAATTGCAAAAATTAGCGGAAGCATGGTATATCAGAGTTTAAAAAAATTTCTACAAAACCATTACCCGGATCATCCTTTATGCAAATTATTAATTTAAAACGATAAATAAGAAGTTATGGAATCATACCCTTGTAGAACGAAGCTTCCACAGGTACTAGTTCAACTCCTTGTTCTTCGTGATCTCCTTGAATTTTCAGGTTAGATTCCTTTCTTTGATCAACGTTAGCCACCCAAGTGTTTGGCCTCTAGAGGTGATCCACCAAGGAAGATGAATTATCAAGAAGGAGGGTGTTTGGCTTAACCTTAGTTTTCTATCCTCTATAGAAAAGGAGTACTCTCCAACAATTGGAATTACATCAATCTAATATCTATTATAAGACTTCTCTTATATAGACATTGGTCAACCCTTCTAATCCTATTAGACATGGGATTTCTTTTAATTAATTAAACTCCTTTAATTAATTTAGGCTTCCCACCACATGGGAATAATTAATTAAATTCATTTAATTAATTTGTCTCCTAATCTTATTAGGAATAAATGAGAGTACTAAATATTAAATTAATTACTAAACTCCTTTAGAAATTAAAATAATAATAATTGTAATAATATTAATAAGACTCCTCTTATTAATTTATATTTAATATTTCCAAAATATTAAATAATAAACATTAAGCTATTTAATTTATTCTATCACCATAGATTAAATTAATTATACTTAATGCATTATTACGATTATGCCATTACCTTCTTAAATAATTATTCTTCCTTTTATGGTGTGACCCTTTAGGTTCTCCATATTAAACCGGTTGTGAATAAATCAATTAAAACAATTTTAATCTTATTTAAATAAATAAATTAAACTAATAATTTATTTAAATAAATAATATTTATTCTACAATAGGGATAAGCCTCCCTAGCGATCAACGACTTTCCAGATAATATAGATTTCAACATTAATCAAAAAGAACCTGTGAGTAAATAGTTACCGTACAATTCAATCCTTCCACCATACAATGTCCCAATTAAATATAAGACATGGATTTACTGTCAAGTCTTATTTTATTTAATTATATGTATTTCGATTAGAAAATGCACAACTCCAAATAATGCAAATTAGAAACTCCTTTCTAATTTCATTTCACCTTGGCCAAGGATTCCTGGGTTGTCATTTAACGAATCACATAGGACATATCTCCTCTTTTACTAGAGGTGGTAGATTCTTTATTGATCATTCATTATCTCCATATGTAACTCATTATACCCAAGCATACCCTATATATGCCTTAAAAGGTCTTAAGGAATAAGTCAAAGTATAATTTGTTACATACAAGATACTATGATGATCTCAAGTCCAAGGATTACTTGTACTACTATCACATTAGGAATTCCTATTGACAGGCGAGTAAATCTCCATTAGGTATTCCATAGCGAATCACGTTCAGTGAACTTATTCTCCAATAAGCACCTACATACTTGCTTTAGTGTCTCCACACAAATGATCATGAGATCAATCATCCTCATCCAATGAGCAAGCAACATATGTACCAATCTATCCGGATTTACTAATCCCCTTTTTAGTAATCCCACGATTGGGAACTATTTTAGTTTTAAAACTTTCTAAGAATTTAGATCTCATTAGCATGATCATCATCATGATTCTAAAAGCATTGCTTAAAACTATGGGTTATTTACATATTATAAAAACAGCAACATGTAGATAATTAAATGCCTTTAATAAATGAATATTTTATTAATAAATAAATAAGATTGTTTACAAAGTACGTGCTTTATCATCATACATGATTGGCTTGTATGCACACTACTATCAATCTCCCACTTGCACTAAAGCCAATCGCCATGGTATCTCATACACATCTTCTCTAAGTGACGATCAAACTGCTGTTGTGTTAAAGCTTTAGTAAATGGATCTGCAATGTTATCTTGAGAGTCTACACGCTCCAAGGTGACGTCTCCTCTTTCAATGATCTCCCTGATCAAGTGAAATCGCCGCAACACGTGTTTAGATTTCTGATGAGACCTGGGTTCCTTAGCCTGTGCAACTGCTCCTGTGTTGTCACAGTAAACGGGAACTGCTTCTCCAATGCTAGGAACCACACCAAGTTCAGTTATGAACTTCTTCATCCAAACAGCTTCCTTTGCAGCTTCACTTGCAGCTATATACTCTGCCTCTGTCACTGAATCAGCAACTGTTTGCTGCTTGGAACTCTTCCAACTCACTGCGCCTCCGTTCAAGGTAAAACATACCCCGAAACAGATTTACTGTCATCTTGGTCCGTTTGAAAACTTGAGTCTGTGAAGCCCTCGAGTTTTAATTCAGACCCACCGTAGACAAGAAAAATATCTTTAGTCCTTCTCAAGTACTTTAGGATATTTTTCACTGCCTTCTAGTGCTCTTCTCCAGGATTCGACTGGTATCTGCTCGTTACACTAAGTGCATGAGCAACATCCGGTCTAGTACATATCATACCGTACATGATAAATCCTATTGCAGAAGCATAAGGGATCTTACTCATACGGTCTCTCTCCTCAGGTGTCTTTGGGGCCTGTTTCTTGGAGAGATGTATTCCATGGCTCATCGGCATGAGACCTCTTTTGGAATCTTCCATGCTAAACCTCTTTAGCATCGTATCAATGTACGTTCCTTGGGATAAACCAAGCATCCTTTTAGATCTATCTCTATAGATCTTTATCCCCAAAATATAGGATGCTTCTCCCAAGTCCTTCATGGAGAAGTGTTTAGATAACCAGATTTTAATTGATTGTAGCATAGGAATGTCATTCCCTATCAGTAATATATCATCAACATATAATACAAGGAATGAAATTACGCTCCCACTAACCTTCTTGTACACACATGGTTCATCGTCATTTTTGATAAAATCAAACTCTTTGATTGTCTCATCAAAACGAATGTTCCATCTACGAGAAGCTTGCTTCAATCCATAAATGGATCGTTGCAGCTTACAGACTTGATTTATTCCAACCTTTGAAACAAATCCCTCTGGCTGTGTCATATACACATCCTCCTCAAGTTTTCCATTGAGGAAGGCCGTTTTCACGTCCATCTGCCAGATCTCATAGTCGTTATAAGCTGCAATTGCAAGCAAAATCCGAATGGACTTGAGCATAGCTACTGGTGAAAAGGTTTCATCATAATCAACTCCTTGTCTTTGTTTGAAACCTTTTGCAACCAGTCGGGCCTTATAGGTCTCCACCTTGCCGTCCGCTCCAGTCTTTCTTTTAAAGACCCATTTACACCCAATAGGCTTAATGCCTTCAGGTGGTGAAACCAAAGTCCATACTTTGTTTTCATACATGGAGTCCATTTCGAATTTCATGGCTTCAAGCCATTTCCCTGAGTCTTTATTACTCATGGCCTGTTCGTAATTCAATGGATCATCATCATTCATGATGTGTACCTCATCGTCATCCTCTATAACGAATCCATACCTCTCAGGTATCTTCGGTACTTTCCAAGATTTACGAACAGGGTGTGGTATAGTAGGTTCTTCTACTTGGTCAGGTACCTGACTTTGATCCGTGGTAATTTGTGGTTCTTGAACTTCTTCAAGATATATCTTACTCCCACTGACCCCTTCATGGATAAACTCCTTTTCCAAGAAGGCAGCATGTTTCGCAACAAACACCTTTTGATCAGTTAGATGATAGAAATAATACCCTACAGTTTCTTTAGGGTATCCCACAAATCTACACTTTTCGGATTTAGTCTGTAGCTTATCATGTTCAAACTTTTTGACATAAGCTGGACAACCCCAAGTCTTAACATGCTTAAGATTTGGTTTCCTCCCCTTCCACATCTCATATGGAGTCTTTGGGACGGATTTGGTAGGTACCTTGTTAAGTAGGTATGCAGCCGTTTCTAGGGCATATCCCCAGAAGGAAATTGGAAGGTCGGTAAAACTCATCATGGATCGAACCATGTCTAACAGTGTTCGATTTCTCCTTTCAGATACTCCATTTAACTGTGGTGTACCTGGAGGAGTCCATTGTGAGATTATACCATTTTCTTTGAGACAATTGAGAAACTCACCGCTTAAGTATTCTCCGCCTCGATCTGATCGAAGTATCTTTATACTCTTGCCCGTTTGTTTCTCTACTTCATTTCTGAACTCTTTGAACTTTTCAAATGATTCTGACTTGTATTTCATTAAATACACATATCCAAATCTTGAGTGATCATCAGTGAAAGTAATAAATAAGAATACCCACCCCGTGCACTTGTTGTCATAGGCCCACAAACGTCTGTGTGAATCAATGCCAACAACTCTGTAACTCTTTCTCCTCTTCCACTAAAAGGAGATTTAGTCATTTTACCCATGAGACAAGATTCACAAGTTGGATATGATTCATAATCAGATAGCTCGAGGAGCCCATCTTTATGCAACTTGGATAATCTTGTTTCATTGATATGACCGAGTCTACAGTGCCACATGTAGGTATAATTAATATCATCTCTTTTTCTTTTCTTAGTTTGTTCAATTTGAAATATATTTTCTTGTAAGTCAAGTGTATAAAGTCCATTTCGCAAATTTCCAATACCATATAAAACATCGTCTTTATAAATAGAACAACTATTGTTCTTTATAACAACGTTAAATCCTTCCATATCCAATACAGAAATTGAAATAATGTTTTTAATAATATTCGGAACATAATAACAATTATTAAGATAAATGGACTTGCCCGAAGGCATTGCTAAATAATAAGTTCCTACAGCTAATGCAGCAACCTTTGCTCCATTCCCCACTCGTAGGATCACCTCATCATTGTTCAGCTTTCTACTTCTGACCAGTCCCTGCACAGTATTACATATGTGAGAACCACAGCCGGTATCCAATACCCAAGTAGAATTATGACTTTCAGAAAAATTAATTTCAATCATAAACAAACCTTGATTGGAAGTCGAAGCTTCTCCAAGCTTCTTCTCTGCTAGATACTTCTTGCAGTTCCTTTTCCAATGTCCCGGCTTGTTGCAATGAAAGCACATTCCTTTAGCTGGTTCAGGTTTCTTTTGTTCCTTTTCTTTCCCCTTTCCCTTAGCCTTCTTAGATTTCTTCTTTTCAGAAGATACCTTAGGTCTCTTCCTTTTATTGGAAGAATCCACCATCAAGATATGGTTCTTCTTGGATGGGAAGTGACCTTCTGCAGTTTTCAGCATGTTAAGCAGCTCAGGCAAGCTGACATCTAGCTTATTCATGTGAAAATTAACCACAAACTGCGAGAAGGTCTCAGGGAGTGACTGCAAGACCAAGTCTTGACTCAACTCCCCATCCATGACGAACCCAAGCTGTCCAAGGCGTTCAATCAAATTGATCACTTTCAGGACATGAGTCTCGACGGCAGTACCCTCGGTCATCCGAGATCGGAAGAGCTCCTTAGATATCTCATATCTAGCAGTCCTACTCTGTTCACCATACAACTCCTTGAGGTGAAGCAGCATAGCAGGAGCATCCATTTTTTCGTGCTGACGCTGAAGCTCGTTATTCATGGATGCGAGCATGATGCATTGAGCCACATATGCATCATCTTGCCACTTATTGAAAGTGGCAATCTCTTCCTCAGAGGCTGTTTCTGAAACAGATTCAGGGACAGTTGAATTTAGGACATAAGAAATCTTTTCAGCAGTGAGAACAATTCTCAGATTTCTTAGCCAGTCCTCATAATTCGGCCCGGTAAGCTTGTTTGCATCAAGTATGCTTCGTAGTGAGATTAGTGATTTAGACATTTTTAAAATTCTGCATGTGAAAAATAACATTTTAGCAAACATTCATTTTATTAATTTTGCATACCAAAATAAATTTAGGTCTTTATTTTAAATTGGTATCTCCCACTATTTTCATCAAACTATATTACCCTCACTTATATAGTTCGGCAACATCTAATTAAAGATTTGATAGTGAGAATAAGGATCCCATTTCAAATGTATATAACCTTGTGGATAGCACAACAAGCGATATACAAATAAATAGGTAGACAACTCTTGTCAATTACAACACTATATAACTCCTTTTATTTTGCCTCTTAAATCATAATGGTCAAGCGTGTGCACATCCGAACTAAAATGATTTAAGTTAAGTCCAGCCTAGCACTTCCATAAATTCAAAAAAGAAAAATGTTCGTCCTTGTGGATAGCACAACAAGACTAGATCGTTCAATTTTCTTGATAAGCATCAAATGTGATTAATTAACATCTTAAATACGCAATACTCGCCTTGTGGATAGCACAACAAGCTCATATTAAATATTTAATACTCTATTAATTTATCATGCTAGAAGGCGACGTTCGATATTCCAAATATCATTGAACGCTTCAGACTTAATATTATTTCTTTGAGGGGTTTGTTATTATTTGTCTCATCTTGTTTAGCGCGCATGCACATATATATATAAAATACGCGTCATTTTATTAAACATGCGAAGCATGTTTGCATAAAATATAATATATATAATATTTAGCATGCAATATAGAATATTATATTCTACCCGGATTGATTATGGACTTTTATTCTAGTTTGGTTCACTAGAGCCACCAAGTGAACCAAAAGGTCAAACCTAGGAGTGCAAGAATTTAAATTTAAATATAACTATTACATTTAAACTCGGGCTCCATACAAACGGGTCTTCACGCGCTCCTTGCTCCTTGGTCTCCAATTTCTTCAAGATAATTATAACTATTCTTATTACATTAAACTATTTAATTTAAATAGAAACCTTGATCAACAGTCAAGGGGAAGTACATAGGAAGGAGATAGAATTTTACATCAAGAAAAAAAAAATTAGAGAAGACGAGGTACGCAGACCCCATTTAATAAAACCCATTCATTCAAGCATTCAACTAAAATAAAATCCAATTACATTGGTCAAATAGTCCATAATCAATCCCCATTTATTTTCATACATATCACCATATATATCAATAAATAAATATTCATCTCATGAATTAAAACATTCCATATATATATGAGTATCATTTAATGGGCAATTTTAAATTGCATGAAATCCAATTTCAAGATTAAAATAAACTCTTTATTTTAATTATAAAATTATTTAAAATATAATATATAAATATATCATATTTATTTTTTAAAAAGAAGTCACCTTCTTTTATTAAAAGAGTCCTGCAGGTTTATTAAAAAAGTCCTTTCATGATGGGTCACCTTCTTTTTGGAGTAAGAAAGAGACAACACATTTTCTTTGCAGAATTCAAGATTAGCACCAAAAAAAAATTGTGATTCGTCCCAAAAAAAGTCTTCTTCTTTTTTTTCTTTTTTTTTTTTAAAAAATATAATTTTATACAATAAAATTATGCCCAATAAATTATTTTAAATACATACCCATATGTATATGAAATCAAAAATAAATTAATAATTGCATAAAGATTTGGCTCTGATGCCACTGTTGGGTTTGTACGAAATCGTGACGCAATCAAATTGCAAAAATTAGCGGAAGCATGATATATCAGAGTTTAAAAAAATTTCTACAAAACCATTACCCGGATCATCCTTTATGCAAATTATTAATTTAAAACGATAAATAAGAAGTTATGGAATCATACCCTTGTAGAACGAAGCTTCCACAGGTACTAGTTCAACTCCTTGTTCTTCGTGATCTCCTTGAATTTTCAGGTTAGATTCCTTTCTTTGATCAACGTTAGCCACCCAAGTGTTTGGCCTCTAGAGGTGATCCACCAAAGAAGATGAATTATCAAGAAGGAGGGTGTTTGGCTTAACCTTAGTTTTCTATCCTCTATAGAAAAGGAGTACTCTCCAACAATTGGAATTACATCAATCTAATATCTATTATAAGACTTCTCTTATATAGACATTGGTCAACCCTTCTAATCCTATTAGACATGGGATTTCTTTTAATTAATTAAACTCCTTTAATTAATTTAGGCTTCCCACCACATGGGAATAATTAATTAAATTCATTTAATTAATTTGTCTCCTAATCTTATTAGGAATAAATGAGAGTACTAAATATTAAATTAATTACTAAACTCCTTTAGAAATTAAAATAATAATAATTGTAATAATATTAATAAGACTCCTCTTATTAATTTATATTTAATATTTCCAAAATATTAAATAATAAACATTAAGCTATTTAATTTATTCTATCACCATAGATTAAATTAATTATACTTAATGCATTATTACGATTATGCCATTACCTTCTTAAATAATTATTCTTCCTTTTATGGTGTGACCCTTTAGGTTCTCCATATTAAACCGGTTGTGAATAAATCAATTAAAACAATTTTAATCTTATTTAAATAAATAAATTAAACTAATAATTTATTTAAATAAATAATATTTATTCTACAATAGGGATAAGCCTCCCTAGCGATCAACGACTTTCCAGATAATATAGATTTCAACATTAATCAAAAAGAACCTGTGAGTAAATAGTTACCGTACAATTCAATCCTTCCACCATACAATGTCCCAATTAAATATAAGACATGGATTTACTGTCAAGTCTTATTTTATTTAATTATATGTATTTCGATTAGAAAATGCACAACTCCAAATAATGCAAATTAGAAACTCCTTTCTAATTTCATTTCACATTGGCCAAGGATTCCTGGGTTGTCATTTAACGAATCACATAGGACATATCTCCTCTTTTACTAGAGGTGGTAGATTCTTTATTGATCATTCATTATCTCCATATGTAACTCATTATACCCAAGCATACCCTATATATGCCTTAAAAGGTCTTAAGGAATAAGTCAAAGTATAATTTGTTACATACAAGATACTATGATGATCTCAAGTCCAAGGATTACTTGTACTACTATCACATTAGGAATTCCTATTGACAGGCGAGTAAATCTCCATTAGGTATTCCATAGCGAATCACGTTCAGTGAACTTATTCTCCAATAAGCACCTACATACTTGCTTTAGTGTCTCC
Organism: Panax stipuleanatus; assembly: GCA_020205555.1. NCBI lineage: Eukaryota > Viridiplantae > Streptophyta > Magnoliopsida > Apiales > Araliaceae > Panax > Panax stipuleanatus. The sequence continues at coordinate 82,255,540 of CM035120.1, read as the reverse complement.
ACACAAATGATCATGAGATCAATCATCCTCATCCAATGAGCAAGCAACATATGTACCAATCTATCCGGATTTACTAATCCCCTTTTTAGTAATCCCACGATTGGGAACTATTTTAGTTTTAAAACTTTCTAAGAATTTAGATCTCATTAGCATGATCATCATCATGATTCTAAAAGCATTGCTTAAAACTATGGGTTATTTACATATTATAAAAACAGCAACATGTAGATAATTAAATGCCTTTAATAAATGAATATTTTATTAATAAATAAATAAGATTGTTTACAAAGTACGTGCTTTACCATCATACATGATTGGCTTGTATGCACACTACTATCAAATTGTCGTTACATAAATCGGACAACAATATATATATATATATATATATGTATATTATATATATATATATATATATATATATATATATATATATATATATATATATGAAAAACCTCCTACATCACTTTTGAAATCCTTTTCAAGTCACTTTTGAAATAAGGTACTTTTGAAATACATGTTTCCTGCATGATTCGCGTTATATATATATATATATATATATATATATATATATATATATATATATATATATATATATATATATATATATATATGGGCTATATGTAGCTACACAGCTGTGTAGCTACACAGTAGGCTATAGCGACGGTTTTCTAAGGCTATAGTGAGGGTTTGTCTGTCGCCATAGATATTCTGTCTATAGCGACAGACAAACCATCGCTATAGCCCTGAAAAACCGTCGCTATAGCCTACTGTGCAGTACACAGCTGTGTACTTATATTTTTCCCTATATATATATAATGTTAATCTGACTTGAATGAAGACTTAATAACCTTTTTGAAATCCTTTTCTAATGAATCTCCTGAATTCCTTTTAAAAGGTGATCCATGTGATTCAAAATCACCTTCCTTTTAAAAAACATCCTGCGGGTTATCATATATATATATATATAATATATATAATACTTCACTTTTAAAAAACATCCTGCGGATTATCTTATATATATAATACTTCACTTTCACCCTTCACGAAATCACCTTTAGGAAAAAACAATAGTTTCGCGATTTCGATTTTGTTTTTTTTTCTTTTTTCTTTTTTTTAAAAAAATAATAATTTTATACAAATAATTATGCCCAATAAATTATTCTAAATACATACCTATATATATATGAAATTAAAATAATTAATAATTGCATAATGGTTTGGCTCTGATGCCACTGTTGGATTTGTACAAAATCATGGGCGCAATCAAATTGCAAAATTAGCGAAAGCATTGTATATCAAAGTTTAAAAAATTTCTAGAAAATCATTACCCGGATCAGTCTTTATGCAAATTTTTAATTTAAAACGATAAATAAGAAGTTATGGAATCATACCCTTGTAGAACGAAGCTTCCACGAGTACGAGTTCAACTCCTTGTACTTCGTGATCTCCTTGAATTTCTGGGTTAGATTCCTTCCTTTGATCAACGTTAGCCACCCAAGTGTTTGGCCTCTAGAGGTGATCCACCAAGGAAGAGGAATTATCAAGAAAGAAGGTGGTTGGCTAAACCCTAATTTTCTATCCTCTATAGAAAAGGAGTACTATCCAACAATTGGAATTGCATCAACTAATATCTAACATAAGACTCCTCTTATATAGATATTGGTAAACCCTTCTAATCCTATTAGACATAAAGTTTTATTTAATTAATTAAACTTCTTTAATTAAATAGGCTTCTCAATTATATTGGGATTAATTAATTAAACTCCTTTAATTAATTTGCGTCCTAATCTTATTAGGAATATATGAGAGTACTAATATTAAATTAATTCCTAAACTCCTTTAGAAATTAAAATAATAATAATTGTAATAATATTAATAAGACTCCTCTTATTAATTTATATTTAATATTTCCAAAATATTAAATAATAAACATTAAGCTATTTAATTTATTCTATCATCATAGATTAAATTAATTACACTTAATGCATTATTACGATTATTCCATTACCTTCTTAAATAATTATTATTCCTTTTATGGTGTAACCCTTTAGGTTCTCCATATTAAACCGATTGTGAATAAATCAATTAGAACAATTCTAATCTTATTTAAATAAATAAATTAAACTAATAATCTATTTTATAAATAATATTTATTCTACAATAGGGATAAACCTCCCTAGCGATTAACGACTTTTCAGATAATATAGATTTCAACATTAATCATAAAAGAACTTGTGAGTAAATAGTTACCGTACAATTCAATCATTCCACCATACAATGTCCCAATTAAATATAAGACATATAATTACTGTCAAGTCTTATTTTATTTAATTATATGTATTTCGATTAGAAAATGCACAACTCCAAATAATGCAAATTAGAAACTCCTTTCTAATTTCATTTTGCCTTGGCCAAGGACTACTGGGTTGTCATTTAACGAATCACATAGGACATATCTCTTCTTTTACTAGAAGTGGTAGATTCTTTATTGACCATTCATTATCTCCATATGTAACTTATTATACCCAACCATACCATTTTATATACCTTAAGAGTCTTATAGAATAAGTCAAAGTATAATTCATTACACACAAGATACTATGATGATCTCAAGTCCAAGGATCACTTATACTATTATCAAATTAGGAATTCCTATTGACAGGTAAGTAAAACTCTATTAGGTATTCCATAGAGAGTCACGTTCAGTGAACTTATTCTGCAATAAGCACCTACATACTTGCTTTAGTGTCTCTACACAAATGATCATGAGATCATTAATCCTCATCTAATGAGCAAGCAACATATGTACCAATCTATCCGGATTTACTAATCCCTTATTTAGTAATCCAACGATTGGGAACTATTTTAGTTTTAAGCTTTCTAAGAATTTATATCTCATTAGCATGATCAACATCATGATTCTAAAAGCATTGCTTAAAATGATGGGTTATTTACATATTATAAAAACAACATTATGTAGATAATTAAACGCCTTTAATAAGTGAATACTTTTATTAATAAATAAATAAGATTGTCTCCAAAGTATATGCTTTATCATCATATATGATTGGCTTGTATGCATACTACTTTCATCGGTGTTGTCTCCGAAGGTTGAATTGACATCACAGGGTTGTCGTCGAGGCTGCTTGACATTCCGGTATTGTTGCCAGGGTTTCACTTGACATCCCATTGTTGCCAGGGTTTGACTTAACATCCTGGTATAGTGACCGGGGTTGAGCTTGACATCCCGGAGTTGTCGTCGGGGCTGCTTGAAATCCCGGTATTGTCGCTGTTGGGTTTGTACGAAATCGTGATGCAATCAAATTGCAAAAATTAGCGGAAGCATGGTATATCAGAGTTTAAAAAATTTCTACAAAACCGTTACCCGGATCATCCTTTATGCAAATTATTAATTTAAAACGATAAATAAGAAGTTATGAAATCATACCCTTGTAGAACGAAGCTTCCACAGGTACTAGTTCAACTCCTTGTTCTTCGTGATCTCCTTGAATTTTCGGGTTAGATTCCTTTATTTTGATCAACGTTAGCCACCCAAGTGTTTGGCCTCTAGAGGTGATCCACCAAGGAATGTGAATTATCAAGAAGGAGGGTGGTTGGCTTAGTTTTCTATTCTCTATAGAAAAGGAGTACTCTCCAACAATTGGAATTGCATCAACTGATATCTATTATAAGACTTCTCTTATATAGATATTGGTCAACCCTTCTAATCCTATTAGACATGGGATTTCTTTTAATTAATTAAACTCCTGTAATTAATTTAGGCTTCCCACCACATGGGAATAATTAATTAAATTCATTTAATTAATTTGTCTCCTAATCTTATTAGGAATAAATGAGAGTACTAAATATTAAATTAATTACTAAACTCCTTTAGAAATTAAGATAATAATAATTATAATAATATTAATAAGACTCCTCTTATTAATTTATATTTAATATTTCCAAAATATTAAATAATAAACATTAAGCTATTTAATTTATTCTATCACTATAGATTAAATTAATTATACTTAATGCATTATTACGATTATGCCATTACCTTCTTAAATAATTATTCTTCCTTTTATGGTGTGACCCTTTAGGTTCTCCATATTAAACCGGTTGTGAATAAATCAATTAAAATAATTTTAATCTTATTTAAATAAATAAATTAAACTAATAATCTATTTAAATAAATAATATTTATTCTACAATAGGGATAAGCCTCCCTAGCGATCAACGACTTTCCAGATAATATAGATTTCAACATTAATCAAAAAGAACCTGTGAGTAAATAGTTACCATACAATTCAATCCTTCCACCATACAATGTCCCAATTAAATATAAGACATGGATTTACTGTCAAGTCTTATTTTATTTAATTATATGTATTTCGATTAAAAAATGCACAACTCCAAATAATGCAAATTAGAAACTCCTTTCTAATTTCATTTCACCTTGGCCAAGGATTCCTGGGTTGTCATTTAACGAATCACATAGGACATATCTCCTCTTTTACTAGAGGTGGTAGATTCTTTATTGATCATTCATTATCTCCATATGTAACTCATTATACCCAAGCATACCCTATATATGCCTTAAAAGGTCTTAAGGAATAAGTCAAAGTATAATTTGTTACATACAAGATACTATGATGATCTCAAGTCCAAGGATTACTTGTACTACTATCACATTAGGAATTCCTATTGACAGGCGAGTAAATCTCCATTAGGTATTCCATAGCGAATCACGTTCAGTGAACTTATTCTCCAATAAGCACCTACATACTTGCTTTAGTGTCTCCACACAAATGATCATAAGATCAATCATCCTCATCCAATGAGCAAGCAACATATGTACCAATCTAACCGGATTTACTAATCCCCTTTTTAGTAATCCCACGATTGGGAACTATTTTAGTTTTAAAACTTTCTAAGAATTTAGATCTCATTAGCATGATCATCATCATGATTCTAAAAGCATTGCTTAAAACTATGGGTTATTTACATATTATAAAAACAGCAACATGTAGATAATTAAATGCCTTTAATAAATGAATATTTCATTAATAAATAAATAAGATTGTTTACAAAGTACGTGCTTTAGCATCATACATGATTGGCTTATATGCACACTACTATCAATCTCCCACTTGCACTAAAGCCAATCGCCATGGTATCTCATACCCATCTTCTCTAAGTGACGATCAAACTGCTGTTGTGTTAAAGCTTTAGTAAATGGATCTGCAATGTTGTCTTGAGAGTCTACAAGCTCCAAGGTGACGTCTCCTCTTTCAATGATTTCCCTTATCAAATGAAATCGCCGCAACATGTGTTTAGATTTCTGATGAGACCTCGGTTCCTTAGCCATTGCAACTGCTCCTGTGTTGTCACAGTAAACGGGAACTGCTTCTCCAATGCTAGGAACCACACCAAGTTCAGTTATGAACTTCTTCATCCAAACAGCTTCCTTTGCAGCTTCACTTGCAGCTATATACTCTGCCTCTGTCACTGAATCAGCAACTGTTTGCTGCTTGGAACTCTTCCAACTCACTGCGCCTCCGTTCAAGGTAAAAACATACCCCGAAACAGATTTACTGTCATCTTGGTCCGTTTGAAAACTTGAGTCTGTGAAGCCCTCGAGTTTTAATTCAGACCCACCGTAGACAAGAAAAATATCCTAAGTCCTTCTCAAGTATTTTAGGATATTCTTCACTGCCTTCCAGTGCTCTTCTCCTGGATTCGACTGGTATCTGCTCGTTACACTAAGTGAATGAGCAACATCCGGTCTAGTACATATCATACCGTACATGATAGATCCTATTGCAGAAGCATAAGGGATCTTACTCATACGGTCTCTCTCCTCAGGTGTCTTTGGGGCCTGTTTCTTGGAGAGATGTATTCCATGGCTCATCGGCATGAGACCTCTTTTGGAATCTTCCATGCTAAATCTCTTTAGCATTGCATCAATGTACGTTCCTTGGGATAAACCAAGCATCCTTTTAGATCTATCTCTATAGATCTTTATCCCCAAAATATAGGATGCTTCTCCCAAGTCCTTCATGGAGAAGTGTTTAGATAACCAGATTTTAATCGATTGTAGCATAGGAATGTCATTCCCTATCAGTAATATATCATCAACATATAATACAAGGAATGAAACTGCGCTCCCACTAACCTTCTTGTACACACATGGTTCATCGTCATTTTTGATAAAATCAAACTCTTTGATTGTCTCATCAAAACGAATGTTCCATCTACGAGAAGCTTGCTTCAATCCATAAATGGATCGTTGCAGCTTACAGACTTGATTTATTCCAACCTTTGAAACAAATCCCTCTGGCTGTGTCATATACACATCCTCCTCAAGTTTCCCATTGAGGAAGGCCGTTTTCACGTCCATCTGCCAGATCTCATAGTCTTTATAAGCTGCAATCGCAAGCAAAATCCGAATGGACTTGAGCATAGCTACTGGTGAAAAGGTTTCATCATAATCAACTCCTTGTCTTTGTTTGAAACCTTTTGCAACCAGTCGGGCCTTATAGGTCTCCACCTTGCCGTCCGCTCCAGTCTTTCTTTTAAAGACCCATTTACACCCAATAGGCTTAATGCCTTCAGGTGGTGAAACCAAAGTCCATACTTTGTTTTCATGCATGGAGTCCATTTCGGATTTCATGGCTTCAAGCCATTTCCCTGAGTCTTTATTACTCATGGCCTGTTCGTAATTCAATGGATCATCATCATTCATGATGTGTACCTCATCGTCATCCTCTATAACGAATCCATACCTCTCAGGTATCTTCGGTACTCTCCCAGATTTACGAACAGGGTGTGGTATAGTAGGTTCTTCTACTTGGTCAGGTACCTGACTTTGATCCGTGGTAATTTGTGGTTCTTGAACTTCTTCAAGATATATCTTACTCCCACTGACCCCTTCATGGATAAACTCCTTTTCCAAGAAGGCAGCATGTTTCGCAACAAACACCTTTTGAATAGTTAGATGATAGAAATAATACCCTACAGTTTCTTTAGGGTATCCCACAAATCTACACTTTTCGGATTTAGTCTGTAGCTTATCATGTTCAAACTTTTTGACATAAGCTGGACAACCCCAAGTCTTAACATGCTTAAGATTTGGTTTCCTCCCCTTCCACATCTCATATGGAGTCTTTGGGGAGGATTTGGTAGGTACCTTGTTAAGTAGGTATGCAGCCGTTTCTAGGGCATATCCCCAGAAGGAAATTGGAAGGTCGGTAAAACTCATCATGGATCGAACAATGTCTAACAGTGTTCGATTTCTCCTTTCAGATACTCCATTTAACTGTGGTGTACCTGGAGGAGTCCATTGTGAGATTATACCATTTTCTTTGAGACAATTTAGAAACTCACCGCTTAAGTATTCTCCCCCTCGATCTGATCGAAGTATCTTTATACTCTTGCCCGTTTGTTTCTCTACTTCACTTCTGAACTCTTTGAACTTTTCAAATGATTCTGACTTGTATTTCATTAAATACACATATCCAAATCTTGAGTGATCATCAGTGAAAGTAATAAAATAAGAATACCCACCCCGTGCACTTGTTGTCATAGGCCCACAAACGTCTGTGTGAATCAATGCCAACAACTCTGTAACTCTTTCTCCTTTTCCACTAAAAGGAGATTTAGTCATTTTACCCATGAGACAAGATTCACAAGTTGGATATGATTCATAATCGGATAGCTCGAGGAGCCCATCTTTATGCAACTTGGATAATCTTGTTTCATTGATATGACCGAGTCTACAGTGCCACATGTAGGTATAATTAATATCATCTCTTTTTCTTTTCTTAGTTTGTTCAATTTGAAATATATTTTCTTGTAAGTCAAGTGTATAAAGTCCATTTCGTAAATTTCCAATACCATATAAAACATCGTCTTTATAAATAGAACAACTATTGTTCTTTATAACAACGTTAAATCCTTCCATATCCAATACAGAAATTGAAATAATGTTTTTAATAATATTCGGAACATAATAACAATTATTAAGATAAATGGACTTGCCCGAAGACATTGCTAAATAATAAGTTCCTACAGCTAATGCAGCAACCTTTGCTCCATTCCCCACTCGTAGGATCACTTCATCATTGTTCAGCTTTCTACTTCTGACCAGTCCCTGCACAGTATTACATATGTGAGAACCACAGCCGGTATCCAATACCCAAGTAGAATTATGACTTTCAGAAAAATTAATTTCAATCATAAACAAACCTTGATTGGAAGTCGAAGCTTCTCCAAGCTTCTTCTCTGCTAGATACTTCTTGCAGTTCCTTTTCCAATGTCCCGGCTTGTTGCAATGAAAGCACATTCCTTTAGCTGGTTCAGGTTTCTTTTGTTCCTTTTCTTTCCCCTTTCCCTTAGCCTTCTTAGATTTCTTCTTTTCAGAAGATACCTTGGGCCTCTTCCTTTTATTGGAAGAATCCACCATCAAGACATGGTTCTTCTTGGATGGGAAGTGACCTTCTGCAGTTTTCAGCATGTTAAGCAGCTCAGGCAAGCTGACATCTAGCTTATTCATGTGAAAATTAACCACAAACTGCGAGAAGGTCTCAGGGAGTGACTGCAAGACCAAGTCTTGACTCAACTCCCCATCCATGACGAACCCAAGCTGTCCAAGGCGTTCAATCAAATTGATCACTTTCAGGACATGAGTCTCGACGGCAGTACCCTCGGTCATCCGAGATCGGAAGAGCTCCTTAGATATCTCATATCTAGCAGTCCTACTCTGTTCACCATACAACTCCTTGAGGTGAAGCAGCATAGCAGGAGCATCCATATTTACGTGCTGACGCTGAAGCTCGTTATTCATGGATGCGAGCATGATGCATTGAGCCACAGATGCATCATCTTGCCACTTATTGAAAGTGACAATCTCTTCCTCAGAGGCTGTTTCTGAAACAGATTCAGGGACAGTTGAATTTAGGACATAAGAAATCTTTTCAGCAGTGAGAACAATTCTCAGATTTCTTAGCCAGTCCTCATAATTCGGCCCGGTAAGCTTGTTTGCATCAAGTATGCTTCGTAGTGAGATTAGTGATTTAGACATTTTTAAAATTCTGCATGTGAAAGAAAACAACATTTTATCAAACATTCATTTTATTAACTTTGCATACCAAAATAAATTTAGGTCTTTATTTTAAATTGGTATCTCCCACTATTTTCATCAAACTATATTACCCTCACTTATATAGTTCGGCAACATCTAATTAAAGATTTGCTAGTGAGAATAAGGATCTCATTTCAAATGTATATAACCTTGTGGATAGCACAACAAGCGATATACAAATAAATAGGTAGACAACTCTTGTCAATTACATCACCATGTAATTCCTTTTATTTTGCCTCTTAAATCATAATGGTCAAGTGTGTGCACATCCGAACTAAAATAATTTAAGTTAAGTCCAGCCTAGCACTTCCATAAATTCAAAAAAGAAAAATGTTCGTCCTTGTGGATAGCACAACAAGACTAGATCGTTCAATTTTCTTGATAAGCATCAAATGTGATTAATTAACATCTTAAATACTCAATACTCGCCTTGTGGATAGCACAACAAACTCATATTAAATATTTAATACTCTATTAATTAATCATGCTAGAAGGCGACGTTCGATATTCCAAATATCATTTGAACGCTTCAGACTTAATATTATTTCTTTGAGGGGTTTGTTATTATTTGTCTCATCTTGTTTAGCGCGCATGCACATATATATATAAAATACGCGTCATTTTATTAAACATGCGAAGCATGTTTGTATAAAATATAATATATAATATTTAGCATGCAATATAGAATACTATATTCTACCCGGATTGATTATGGACTTTTATTCTAGTTTGGTTCACTAGAGCCACCAAGTGAACCAAAAGGTCAAACCTAGGAGTGCAAGAATTTAAATTTAAACGTAACTATTACATTTAAACCCGGGCTCCATACAAACGGGTCTTCACGCGCTCCTTGCTCCTTAGTCTCCAATTTCTTCAAGATAATTCTAAATATTTCTATTACATTAAACTATTTAATTTAAATAGAAACCTTGATCAGCAGTCAAGGGGAAGTACATAGGAGGGAGATAGAATTTTACATCAAGAAAAAAAATTTAGAGAAGACGAGGTACGCAGACCCCATTTAATAAAACCCATTAATTCAAGCATTCAACTAAAATAAAATCCAATCACATTGGTCAAATAATCCATAATCAATCCCTATTTATTATCATACATATCACCATATATATCAATAAATAAATATCCATCTCATGAATTAAAACATTCCATATATATATGAGTATCATTTAATGGGCAATTTTAAATTGCATGAAATCCAATTTCAAGATTAAAATAAACTCTTTATTTTAATTATAAAATTATTTAGAAATATTATATATAAATATATAATATATCGTTTATATATATATATTTATGATATATAATTCTTATTAGATCACTTTTTGAAAAACTTTCATTATTCACTTCCTACAGAAGCAATTCGTGGTTACCCACGTTATATATATATATGATATTAGTTTTTTTAAAACCTGATGGGTCACCTTATTGCTTTCAAAAACTTTTGAATCACTTGATTCATATAATAACGTGATTCACCAGAAAAACATGTTTCGCGATTTTGAAATAACGCGACTTCAAAAAGAAAAAGATGCTTTCCGTTTTTTTTTTCTTTCTCAAAAAAAATTAATTTTATACAATAAAATTATGCCCAATAAATTATTTTAAATACATACCCATACATATATGGAATAAAAATAAATTAATAATTGCATAAAGGTTTGGCTCTGATGCCACTGTTGGGTTTGTACGAAATCGTGATGCAATCAAATTGCAAAAATTAGCGGAAGCATGGTATATCAGAGTTTAAAAAATTTCTACAAAACCTTTACCCGGATCATCCTTTATGCAAATTATTAATTTAAAACGATAAATAAGAAGTTATGAAATCATACCCTTGTAGAACGAAGCTTCCACAGGTACTAGTTCAACTCCTTGTTCTTCGTGATCTCCTTGAATTTCCGGGTTAGATTCCTTCCTTTGATCAACGTTAGCCACCCAAGTGTTTGGCCTCTAGAGGTGATCCACCAAGGAATGTGAATTATCAAGAAGGAGGGTGGTTGGCTTAGTTTTCTATTCTCTATAGAAAAGGAGTACTCTCCAACAATTGGAATTGCATCAACTGATATCTATTATAAGACTTCTCTTATATAGATATTGGTCAACCCTTCTAATCCTATTAGACATGGGATTTCTTTTAATTAATTAAACTCCTTTAATTAATTTAGGCTTCCCACCACATGGGAATAATTAATTAAATTCATTTAATTAATTTGTCTCCTAATCTTATTAGGAATAAATGAGAGTACTAAATATTAAATTAATTACTAAACTCCTTTAGAAATTAAGATAATAATAATTATAATAATATTAATAAGACTCCTCTTATTAATTTATATTTAATATTTCCAAAATATTAAATAATAAACATTAAGCTATTTAATTTATTCTATCACTATAGATTAAATTAATTATACTTAATGCATTATTACGATTATGTCATTACCTTCTTAAATAATTATTCTTCCTTTTATGGTGTGACCCTTTAGGTTCTCCATATTAAACCGGTTGTGAATAAATCAATTAAAATAATTTTAATCTTATTTAAATAAATAAATTAAACTAATAATCTATTTAAATAAATAATATTTATTCTACAATAGGGATAAGCCTCCCTAGCGATCAACGACTTTCCAGATAATATAGATTTCAACATTAATCAAAAAGAACCTGTGAGTAAATAGTTACCATACAATTCAATCCTTCCACCATACAATGTCCCAATTAAATATAAGACATGGATTTACTGTCAAGTCTTATTTTATTTAATTATATGTATTTCGATTAGAAAATGCACAACTCCAAATAATGCAAATTAGAAACTCCTTTCTAATTTCATTTCACCTTGGCCAAGGATTCCTGGGTTGTCATTTAACGAATCACATAGGACATATCTCCTCTTTTACTAGAGGTGGTAGATTCTTTATTGATCATTCATTATCTCCATATGTAACTCATTATACCCAAGCATACCCTATATATGCCTTAAAAGGTCTTAAGGAATAAGTCAAAGTATAATTTGTTACATACAAGATACTATGATGATCTCAAGTCCAAGGATTACTTGTACTACTATCACATTAGGAATTCCTATTGGCAGGCGAGTAAATCTCCATTAGGTATTCCATAGCGAATCACGTTCAGTGAACTTATTCTCCAATAAGCACCTACATACTTGCTTTAGTGTCTCCACACAAATGATCATGAGATCAATCATCCTCATCCAATGAGCAAGCAACATATGTACCAATCTAACCGGATTTACTAATCCCCTTTTTAGTAATCCCACGATTGGGAACTATTTTAGTTTTAAAACTTTCTAAGAATTTAGATCTCATTAGCATGATCATCATCATGATTCTAAAAGCATTGCTTAAAACTATGGGTTATTTACATATTATAAAAATAGCAACATGCAGATAATTAAATGCCTTTAATAAATGAATATTTCATTAATAAATAAATAAGATTGTTTACAAAGTACGTGCTTTATCATCATACATGATTGGCTTGTATGCACACTACTATCAGTCGCCGGTGTTTAAGTTGACATCCCGGTGTTACCGGAGTTTAACTTGACATTCCGGTATAGTGACCGGAGTTGAGCTTGACATCCCGGGGTTGTCGCATGGGTTGCTGACATCCCGGTATTGTCGCCGGGGTTGCACTTGACATCCTGGTATAGTGATCGGGGCTGAGCTTAACATCCTGGGGTTGTCGCTGGGGTTGTTTGACATCCCGATATTGTTGCCGGGGTTTCACTTGACATCCCGGTGTTGCCAAGGTTTGACTTGACATTCCGGTATAGTGACCGGGGTTGAGCTTGACATCCCGGGATTGTCGTCGGGGCTGCTTGACATCCCGAGGTTGTGACCGGAAGGAAAAAGACAGTTTTACCCTCCTGCAGGGTTAGTAACAGAAATGTAAAATTTCGAGTGTCTACAAATATTTTAGCAAACATTCATTTAATTAATTACCAAAATAAATTAGGTCTTTATTTAAATTGGTATCTCCTACTATTTTCTTCAAACTTTATTACCCTCAAAATATATAGTTCGGCAAATCTAATTATAGAGTTGCTAGTGAGAATAAAGATCATATTTTAAATGTATATAGCCTTGTGGTGACACAACAAACTATATATAAATAAATAGGTAGACTACTCTTGTCAATTACATCATCATGTAACTCCTTTTGCTTCTTAGATTATTTTGATATAGTGGTGACACATCCGAATCAAAATTATTCAAGTTTAGTCCAATCTAGCACTTTCATATATTCAAATAGAAAAATATCATCCTTGTGGCGACACAACAAAATAGTATTGTTCAATTTTTTTTATAAGTATCAAATGTGATAAATCAATATCTTAAATATTTAATACTCGCCTTGTGGTGACACAACAAACTCATATTAAATATTTAATACTCTATTAATTTATCATACTAGAAGGCGTCGTTCGATATTCCAAATATATTTGAACGCTTAGGACTTAATATAAATTTCTTGAGGGGTTTGTTTTTATTTGTCTCATCTTGTTTAGTGCGCATGCACACACACACACACACACACACACACACACACACACACATATATATATATATATATATATATATATATATATAATACGCGTCATATTAATTAACATGCAAAGCATGTTGCATAATATATAATATATATTTATTGTATAAGCATGTATATAGAATACTATATTCTACCCGAATTGATTATGGACTTTATTCTAATTTGGTTCACTAGTGCCACCAAGTGAACCAAAAGATCAAATCTAGGGGTGCAAGAATAAATTTAAATATAACTATTACATTTAATTCCCGGGCTCCATTACAAACGGGTCTTTAAGCGCTCTTTGCTATTGGTCTTCAATTCTACAAGATAATTTTAACTAGTCTTATTATATAAACTATTTAATTTAAATAGAAACCTTGATCAGCAGTCAAGGGGAAGTACAAAGGAGGGAGATAGAATTTTACATCAAGAAAAATTAGAAAAGACGAGGTACGCAGACCCCATTTAATAAAACTCATACATTCAAGCATCTAACTAAAATAAATCCAATCACATTAGTCAATAGTCCATAATCAACCCATTTATTATCATACATATCATACATATGCATCAATAAATAACATTCATCTCATGAATAATAAATCTATTCCATATATGCATCAATATCAATTAATGGGCAAAAGTTTTGCTAATATTTAGTTTTGAGACAAAATAAACTTTTATTTTAATCAAAAACCAAATCCAAATTAAGCTCCTTTAATTTTTATAGGAATCTGAAATCATATTTCAAATAAAATAAACTCCTTTATTTTAAACTTTTATCAATTAAATAAATCATATATTTCAATTGAATAAAAAACAAAAAAAATCAATTCTATCTAGGGGCCGGCAAAGCTGCGCCCAGATTGAACTAGGGCGCGGTGCAGCTGCGGTGCCTTCTGGATAGAACAAAAACTGCAGAACGGCACAGCTGCGCCCAGAATAAACTAGGGCGCAGTGCAGCTGCGCCAGGTCGCAGAACAAGAAAATTTTATTTTGCCCAAAAATTTGATCCAATCGCATATGATACATACATGGAATCGCAAAAATTGATAATTAGCATATAGGTAGGCTCTAATACCACTGTTAAGTTTGCACGTAGCGCGATTACAAAATCAAATTGCTTAAATTAAGCGGAAGCGTAACAAAAGGGAATTTTAAAATATTATGCAAACCTTCACCATGATCATCATATACGATTAGTTATCAATACATACAAGAAGGAGAAGAAGATGAGATTCATACCCTTGTAGATCGAGCTTCCACAGGTACGAGTTCTACTCCAACTTGAATTCACGAGATTGATTCCTTCCTTTGATCAATGTAAGCCACCCAAGCATTTGGACTCTAGAGGTGATCCACCTAGGAAGAAGAAGAACTAATAAGGTGGGTTTTTGGCTAAACCCTAATTCTATCTCTATAGAATCTCTATGTTCTCCCAATACTAGGATAAGTGTGTAACCCTGTTCTATAATAAGACTTTCTTATTTATAGATGTAGGCTACCCTCCTAAACTCTTTAGGATTAGGGTTATATATTAATTAATTAGGCTTCCTTGTGAATAATTAAACTCATTTAATTAATTAGCCTCCTAATCTTATTATGAATATATACGAGAGAGAGAGAGAGAGAGTATCTTATTAATTAATTCACAAACTCCTTTAGGAATTAAATAATAGTAATAATAATAATAATAATAAGACTCCTCTTATTAATTTATATTTAATATTCGTAAAATATTAAATAATAAATATTAAGCTATTTAATTTATTCTATCACCATAGATTAAATTAAACATACTTAACTTATTATTACGATTATGCCATTAGCTTCTCTAATAAATATTCTTCCTTTTATGATGTGACCATTTAGGTTCTCCATATTAAACTAGTTGTGAATAAATCAATTAGAACAATTCTAATCTTATTTAAATAAATAAATTAAAATAATAATTTATTTAAATAAATAACATTTATTCTACAATAAGGGTAAGTCCCCTTAGCGATCAACGACTTTCTAGATAATATAGATTTCAACATTAATCATAAAAGAACTTGTGAGTAAATTTTTATCGTACAATTCATTCCTTCCACCATATAATATTCCAATTAAATATAAGACATGGATTTACTATCAAATCTTAATTTATTTAATTATATGTATTTCGATTCTAAAATGCACAACACCAAATAATGCAAATTAGAAACTACTTTTGAATTTCATTCTACCTTGGCCAAGGACTACTGGGTGGTCATTTATAGAATCACATAGAACATTCTCTTCTTTTACTAGAAGTGGTAGATCCTTTATTGATCATTAATTATCTTCATGTATAAATCATTATACCAAGTCATACCCTTTGATATACCCTTAGGGTTTTAAGGGACATGTCAAAGTATACTCGTCATACACAAGATACTATGATGATCTCAAGTCTAATGATTATTTGTACTACTATCACTTAAGGAATTCCTATTGATAGGCAAGTAAAACTCCATTAGATATTCCTTAGCGAGTCACGTTCAGTGTACTTATTCTCTAATAAGCACCTATATACTTGCTTTAGTGTCTCCACACAAATGATTATGAGACCAATCATCCTCATCCAATGAGCAAACAACGTATGTACCAATCTTTACGGATTCACTAATCCCCTTTTTAGTAATCCAACGATTGGGAATTGTTTTAGTTTTAAGCTATCTAAGAATTTAGATCTCATTAGCATGATCATTATCATGATTCTAAAAGCATTGCTTAAAACTATGGGTTTATCACATATTATAAAAACAGCACCATGTAGATAAATTAAACGCCTTTAATTAAATAATACTTTTATTAATATATGAAAAAAATTACTACAAAATAAATGCTTTATCATCAAACATGATTGGCTTGTATGCATATTACTTTCACTACTCATGTACTCTAATATTTCCTTCTTCATGTTTGGCCACCAAAAATTATGTCGAAGGTCTTGATACATCTTAGTACTACCAAGATGAATGTTGGGTAAAATCTATACGCGTAACACAAAAGTGTACGTGGTCTACAAGTATTACAATGATAAGATCAAGTGTCGTACCCACAGAGATAATAATTCCAATTTAATCAAACAAGTACCAATTTTATATTATTTCAGCTTTATTAAACTAATGATTAACTGATGCTTTTTATAATAAACTACTACTTAGACAAAAATTAACACTAATTCAGGATTTTAACAAGTTTTGGAGAATTAAGCCTATAACTTCACTTATTACTTCACTTCGGATAATATACTTTCCTTCAGTTTAAATCAATTACTCCAGATTATTAACCAAGAACACAAAAGCAGATATAACCATCTCTCAATGCATTACATCCATACTCACTTAAATCCACAAATGATAGAATTAAGCAAGACACCTTAATTAACAAACTCACTATATCTCTATGTGAATTATAATTGAAAAAGGTTTATTATCAAGTTCTCTTTAGATTACGTATGATGCATAGATATCTCTATCCTATACATGAATTATGAATCCTAACAACGGTAGAAATCACAAACATACGTTACTATGGTCAGTTCTAATCCCATATATCATCTCTCGAATTTATATGGGATAACAGATAATTAGTGATCAAACAACTATATAAGTTATGCAAAACACATAGTAAATAACCTGAAAATAATATTCATAAACTAAATTGAAAGCAATTCAATCCTCTCTTACATAGTAAGATCCGTTATAGGCTTAAATAAGAATTTAGTTCATCATGAATGAATAAAAAACCATAATCCACAAAGTATTAAACATTCTGAATATAAGATAAATATGAAGAGAGAAAGTAGAATCTGAAATTCTGTCGTTACTCGTCTCCACGTTCACCTTGCGTTCGTCGTGTTCCGCTTCACTTCAAATCTCATTCTCTGTCAAACTCCCCGATCTAGGGCTTGAACTCTGTCTAAGTATATCTGTAATAGCCTCTCTGATGACCTCATATATTCCCCTAGACGTAAGTCAAAAACAATCTTCATTGCTATAAAATCCTAATCGAAGAAGGAAACTACCAACTTTGTTGTCGTACCCCCGCCCCAGCGGGGGTTTATTCCTTCAGTTAACCCACCCCGGCGGGTAGCCACTTTATGCTACTGATTTTTCTGCACCCCCGCCCTAGCGTGGTATTTGCGCTATGCATGCCCGCCCCAGCAGGTGTACCATCCAAGAAATGCTGACATTCTTCTCTTAAAGTCCTGTTTCCATCCGTTCTGTCTCCTTCAATCAACACTACAGAAATAAAGTAAAATGATACTAAAACTAATTGAAGAAGCCAAGAATCAAGCTATAACGGACATCAATTTGTAGGTATAAAACCAACTCATCAATGAATCGAGTACCTCGAACTATGAGCCTCTTCCATTATTTCTGCTTTTAATTCTGTATTATACGGAACCCAAATTCTTCCTTCAAATCTTAATAACCCTCTGTTATCCAGACTATACTTAATTCCTTCCCCGTCTACAATCCTCTTCTTCATCTGTTCACACTCTTCATCTCTGAGCTATACTTCCTTTACTCTCTCCCAAATTGTAGGTTGAGTCTCCATTGTAAACAATTTCTCCCCTGTTTCACTCTGTAATCTTAACTCTAACTCCATTATTGTCATCTCTGTTATTAACTCATCCTGAGTCGTTAACATTGACAGTTTCTCCTGACCCTTTCTACTTAAGGCGTCGGCCACAACATTCGTCTTCCTTGGATGATATAGGATATCACAATCGTAATCTTTTATCAATTCCAACCATTTTCTTTATCTCATATTCAACTCCTTCTGCATGAAGATATATTTCAGACTTTTATGGTCCGTGTATATCTCACACTTCTCCCTATGTAGGTAGTGCCTCCAAATCTTTAAGGCAAAAACCACTGCTGCCAGTTCTATATCATGAGTAAGATATCTTTCTCATAATCCTTTAGCTATTATAATGCATACGCAATGACCTTACCATGCTGCATGAGCACGCAACCAAGTCCTCTATGCGAAGCATCGCTATAAACTACAAAATTCCATGTATCATCTGGTAATGATAATAAAGGTGCTTCACTTGATCTATTCTTTAGTTCTTCAACAAATTGCCTTCACACTTCTCCGTCCACACATACTTCACGGTCTTTCTTGTCAAATTTTTCAATAGAGCAGCTATCTTAGAAAAGCCTTGGATGAATCTTCGATAGTATCCCGCTAACCCTAAGAAACTCCGCACCTCGGTCGGTGTTTTTGGTTGTTCCCAATTAATAACTACTTCCACCTTTGCAGGGTCCACTAAAATTCCTTCTTTAGCGATAATGTGCCATAGAAACTGCACTCTTTCAAGCAAAAATTCACACTTAGTGAATTTAGCATACAACTTTTCCTGTCTTAGTGTTTCTAACACTAATCTTAAATGTTCAGCATGATCTTCTGGCGTCTTAGAATAGACTAGAATATCATCAATGAATGCTACGATGAACTTGTCCAAGTATTGCTTGAACACTATGTTCATCATATCCATGAATGCGACTGGCGCATTAGTTAACCCAAACAACATCACTAGAAACTCGTAATAACCATAAAGAGTCCTGAATGCCATCTTAGGCACATCCTCCTTGCTTACTTTCAACTGATGATACCCCGTTCACAAATCTATCTTAAAAAAATACTTCGCCTCTTTTAACTGATTAAATAGATCATCGATCCTGGGCAATGGGTATTTATTCTTTATCGTTGTTCTACTCACGATAGTCGATACAAAGTCTTAACGATCCATTCTTTTTCTTTATAAACAATACTGGTGCTCCCCACTGAGAGACACTCG
Organism: Panax stipuleanatus; assembly: GCA_020205555.1. Classification (NCBI taxonomy): domain Eukaryota; kingdom Viridiplantae; phylum Streptophyta; class Magnoliopsida; order Apiales; family Araliaceae; genus Panax; species Panax stipuleanatus. Next base: position 82,235,972 of record CM035120.1, on the reverse strand, counting down.
GTTGAATGTGCTTTTTGTCTATTAATTTTTGTAACTGAATCATTAACTCCTTCATCTCCACCGGCGCTATACGATATGGTGCTCTGGAAACTGGTGTCATCCCAGGCACAACGTCTATAACGAACTCAATCTCCCTATCTGGTGGAAGACCTGGTAATTCGCTCAAAAAGACATCCGAAAATTCTTTGACTATAGGTATTTGTTCCAACGTTGCTCCCACTCGATGGGTATCAACAACATGGCACAGGTATCCTACACATCATTTCTTCAACATCTTTCTGGCTTGTGTCATGGACAGACAACAAGAGCGTCTCGGTGATTTACTATCGTAGAACACTACCTTGGGCTTCTTCACAGTTCGAAGATTTACACTCTTCTTTTGAAAATCGATAATCGCCCCATGCTTAAACAAACAATCCATCCCGAGAAATATATCAAATTCTCCCAACTTTTTCATTATTAAATCTACCGATAATTTGTTACCTCTAATATCTACGCAACAAATCTTATGAATCTATTTAACGGGAATCGTCTCTTCGTCCACTACCTGAATGTTTAAAGGTATTGATAATCTTTCAAGGAGTAATCCTAAACGTCTAGCAAATTCGCATGCTATAAAAGAACAAATAGCACTTGAATCAAACAACACATAAGCATTTGTTTCATTAACCGGGATAATACCTGCCACTACATCCGCTGATGCAACTGCATCTTGGACCGTCATATTAAATATACGGGCCGTTGGTCTACTCGGTGGTGTTGGTCCAGTAATAGTTAATTTCCCACTACTAGTACCCTTACTACCTTTCTAGCCCTTCTTTGGACAATTCCTTTCCATGTGGTTAGTCGACCGATACACGAAACATCATTGGTTCTTCTTCGAGTTAGGACAGTTAGGTAAAATATGCCCATCCTGCCCACAGTTGTAGCAAATTGATTTCCCCTTGAGACAGACTCCTAGTTGAGCCTTCCCACATATCTTACAAGCTTTGATCCTCCTCTTAGGATCTCCTTGTTTCACTCTGGTATTCCCAAAGTTAAAACCTTTCCTCTTTGGCGCCCTTTCACTGCCACTAGCTCCCTCAGTCTTCACTACTCCATCTCCTTTATTCTTATTCTTCTTTTCTCTGTAGTATTGACTTAAAGCCTCGCTACCACCCTCAGCAATTATTACTTTCTCCAAAATGATTCTAAACGAAGAGCTCTGGAATATTGAAATCATGTTGTAAAGTCAGGGCTTCAGTCCCTTCTCAAACCTTCATGCCTTTCTCACCTCAGTATCCACTTGATGTGGAGCGAACCTTGCCAGTTCATTGAACTTGGCCGCATATTTAGGAACCGTCATGTCCCCCTGCTTAAGTTCTAAGAATTTAATTTCCATCCTGCTTTGCATACTAGTAGGAAAGTAGTTCTCGAAGAAAATATTCTTAAATTGTTCCCACGTAATAGCACCTACTCCAGCCCCACTCTAGTTTGCCTCCCACTAGAAGTTGGCTTCTCCCTTCATCATGTAGGTCGCAAAAAAAGGTATTTTGCGCCACTCTGACATTTGCTATTACAAATGCCTTCTCAATCTCTTTTACCCATGTATGGGCCTCGATAGGGTCCGTGGTTCCTTGGAACTCCAGCGGACCTACACTCTTAAAGTCCTTAAAGGTAGTCTCACGTACTACCCTATGAATCACTGGTACATTACCCCCATTTCTATTAAATGCAGTTGTTAATAAATTAACGAACTCCTGCATCGGGTTATCTTGTTGTCCCTCTTAATTATTCTCATTATGAGTCTCAGCTTCTTGATTACATTGTCTTCTTCTTGGCGGTATTTTCTATTTAAATAAATAAAGTTTCATTATTATTTAATTATGTGTTTCACTTGGTTATTATTCATCAAACCATAACACAAAATTAATATCAAGCACATTTAATAAAACCTTGTTATATTAATATGCTTCTTCATAGTCTAAAACTATTTACATTCTTGTTCCATAGCCATAACTAGTTACATTACTTTCCCGCGATTGATTTCCAAAAGTTAGGAATTACAAAATACTACCCTTTGATTATACAAAAGAGGGTTTTACGTCACTACACAGATACACAAAATATTTACATATCTACTCATTCTTTACCATTAACTAACTCTGCCTAACAGCATTCTCATGCTTCTTCTCAAGAATCGCCACAATATCCCTACTGACAGTGTGACGAGTGTTCCCCACCTCAATGGAATAACAAGCAATTTTTAACTTGAAATCCTCATGAGCACTCCTATAAATATAGGACATCCGTTCTATCTTCTGTTTCTTCTCTCCCAACTCTTTACGAAGCTCATAGGCTTTATGTGACACCCCCAAATCCGGGTTCCCTAACCTGGGGTTTGGTGCTCACGATCCATCATACATATGACATCTAACTACCCATTCATTAATGAAATATATCATTTATTACATTACTTAATACAATCTTATAACAATATCCCAGGTTAACTAACCTTGATATAACTTACATGCTCTTATCTATTCAAAAGGTTTACATAAATAATTTACATAATGTAACATAACCATTAAAAGTTGACAATAACTACTCTTGTGCCTTGCCTTTGCCTTTGTCCCTATTAGAACCTTCTGCTACCTTGGCCTTAGCTGAAATATTTTATTTAAGAAAGGGTGAGCAACGAGTTTGCTCAACAAGTTAAAGTATACAATAAAAAAAATATATCATGAATAAAAGAGTCTAGCTTCTATAGAACTTCAACAATAATCAAAGGATTTTGAAGTAGGTGAATAATAATTCAATCTCAATAATAAAACTTTTTTCAAATTTCATGTTGAATAACATATCAAGGATGAAAGAGTAAAATTCTTTCAAAGATTCAATCACATTCAAGTGAATAAGAAGAGTTAACAATACTGCAATAATATTCAATAACGTGGAATATTCCCAAATTTAATGCTGAGTGATCACAAAAGGATCATGAACTAATAGAGAAATCATTAGTTATTAAAACTAAATTACCTCATGAATATAAGTTATAAAAACTAAACTATACTCCTCTGCAAGTACCTAGAGCGGCCAACTCCTTTGTACCCTATATTATGCATAATACTCAATAATAGCGCATAGGTCGTTTTATAACAATAAAGTTTGTTCATCTCAGTCTTACATCATGAGTCCGTACCACAACAATATGGTTTGGATTACTTTTAAAGAAATACTATGATTTCAATATATAATATCAATATTGATCTAGCCGAATCCAATGGCATAGATCTTTCAATAATAAATTAGTTCATAATAAATAGACCGTTTTATGATTAAACAAATATTAGTCTCGCCCAAACAAATAGCTGAGACATAGCTCGTAAATAGTTCAAATAATAGAACCTGAATCAATTACACTATGTGCGAATATTCAATAACAATCTTAGATGTGGAATAATCAACAATAATTATCCACTACCATGCTTGAAAAATAATAACTCAAGTTTGAGTTAGAGAACTTGCCTGATTCGTTGACTACTGCTACACAATTTAAGTTAACTTCTTTTGTAAGACCTATCATTAATAAGATCGATCTCTTAATTAGCATCACATATCTCACTTATAATATTTATCTAACATGTAAACACATAATCAATCATTAGATAACTCCATATAAAAACACAAGTCTAAACCTAGCACACATCGAGTCTTTAATAATATTCAATATAATATACTGAGTGGTTTTCCACAAACAACCAACAAATTAGTTTCCGTCTCGTCTACACTATTTTCACAGTGAGTTAGATCGGTTACTAATTCGTATATACCTCCGCTCACTGAAGGAATTGTTTAGCCCAACTACTATACATCAACCATTAAAGAGTACGACTGTACTACTTTAGACTTAACACTTACTCGTTCATTTATAAGTTCTTATTATAACTTGGTAAACTGTTTACTATTTCAGCAAACCGAATACCTCATTTCAACAAACTGAAATTAAATTGTCTTCCCTTCCTAACCTTTTTAGTTTTCATTTTAGCAAGCTGAAACCAAACTGTCTTCCTAACATTTTCAGTTTCCATTTCAGCACCCTGAATTGTTCATTTCAGGAAGCTGAAATACCCTATTCACGAAAATACCAAATCAACTTATTATTTTTCAATCCTTTGGCCAATCATATATACATATATTCCATACACAAAAAGATTTTTTTTTGGAATTTTTCAACTCCCTTAAATATTTTTCAAAAATCTATTTCTAATTAAAATCTTAAGAAATTAGCTATATCATGCTTAACTTCAGAAATTCCCAACTCTTGGCGGGATCTTAAACGTGTTAACGGGACCTTCCAGTTTAAATTTCGTGGCCATCAGAACTATAGAACTCCGGTTATAGCGGTTTTCGTTGGAAAAACCCAAATATAAAATAGTCATAACTTGGTCAATATAAGTCGGAATGAGCTCATTTTTGGACACAAGCTACTTTATCTCATATATTTTCATGTCCTAAAAGATTGGAATTTATTTCATAATCTAAGTTTCCAAAATAGCCCTTACAATTTTTGGGCAACCTACTTTTAGGCATTTTTTAGTTTTTTGCTTCCTTTACAAAAATCAGTCCATACGAAAATCTACTAGGTATTTTTCAGTGATTCCACTTGAAAACGTTAGAAGACTTATATATCTAACACTTGAAATTGACCACACTCAAAAATTCAACATAGAATGAGAGATATGGTCGTTTCCATTTCATACTTCATTTTTATAAAAATCTGATTTTCAATACTTAATGATTTTTTAGAAATTTTTCCATATTCTCATCCATTCACCAACATAACACATCATCAATCATTATAATACATACTAAAACATCATATATTCATGGATCTATTATGATTCATGATCTATTTTATCAAATAATCACCAAACACAAGATAAACACAATCAAGGCTAAGAAAAATTAGGCTTTCTCACTTTTGAAAAACTTATTTCCTATTTCATACTTTAGATCTAACTTTTGATCATCAAAAGGTTTAGATCTAAACATGAAACACTATTAAATACATAGATCTAAGGTTTTAACCTTAAGATCATAACTTTACCAAAAATTAAAACTCAAATCAAACAAAAAAAAATTAGACTATATAAGTAAGAATTTTTGTTATAACTTAGCTTGTTCCTCCTTCTTCTTCTTCCTAGGCTTGGCTAGGAAACTATGAAATACCAAAATTCTCCCTCTCTCTCCTCTCTTTGAGGTGGCCGAACTCCACCCCCACTTCTCTCTCTTGTTTCTTTTGTTTTCTCTTTCTTTCTTTCTAGTTTAGGAAATGAAATAAAAAAAACAAAATGAGATGAAAAGTTTAATTTACTTAAAATGAAAAGTATAGATATATAATATATATCTATACATTATCTCCAATATCTTGCTTTCCCTTTCTGTCTCCTCATTATGCAAGTGATTGCTTGTAAGAAAGAACAAGTGTAAGACCCCAACTTTTATGAATAAAAATTGAATTTCTTCTATATATTATTTTGATATAATAAGGGGTTGATTTGATAAATTTGATAAGTTATGGGTAATATGCGCAAATATTTTAAAATAAACAAGTAGTTATAAAATATTCATTGTTGTCGGGGAATATTCGTTTGGTCGTGGAATATTCTTGTTGTCGAGGAATATATTTGTACGACGGCGCAGCCATTTGCGTGCCCCATAACGAAAAAGTGTCGGATGAAGAAAATGACAAGAATAATTTTTCTAAAAATAACAGCATAACGGTTATCGTTAAAACTGTTGGAATACCCGGTGGGTAAAATAAAGTAATACGCGTTGTTGAACAGTAGCACACGGTATTGCACAGTATTTTATATTATTGTTGATTCAATAAATGTCACTGCATAGTATTTTACATTATCAAATCAATAATTCATATTATTTGAATAATATTATTAGATAGCATTATTGGCAATGTCTAAGGAAGTTCAGTCTAGAAAATAGGTTAGGTAATTGCGCGCCAATAAGGATAAATCCTTATCGGAAGGCTCCCTCTTTCCTTGGAACGACCTGATTGTCAATATTGTGGTTCTGTAATATTATTTATAAATAATTAATTATTGATAGAAATGATAAGTAAATATTTATTCGATGTGGATATAAATGAAAGAATTTTTAGTGAATGAGTCAATTGTTGAAAATTGATATTTTATCTTTTCTGATAAAAAAATTCATTCAAATATATTATTATATTACATTATAAGTGTATAATGTGATAATATAATAATATAATAATGGTGATACTTTTACAATAAATTCACGATATATGAATAAAATGAGGTGGAAGAGAGAAAATGGAATTGGAATTTTTTTGTAAATATTTTAATATATATATATATACATATATATATATATATATGTATGTGTGTGTGTGTGTGTGCGTATGTGTGTGTGCGTATGTGTGTGTGGAAGAAATGGTGGGGTGAGAAGAAAAAGGGGGAGAGAGAGAGAGAAGAGAGAGAGTTAGTGGGAATTGGTGGGGGGAAAAGGAAAGGAAGAAAGAAAAGAAAAGAGAGGAAGGAAAGAGGAAAGAGAAAAAAGAGGGAAATTAAAATTTCATCCGTATGTAAATTTGGGTCATTTTTTGTTCGAAATTTGGAAAAACTTTCTTCTACAAAGTTGTAGAGAATTAAATTTCATATGGAATGGACATAAGATTCCTATTTTTCTGATAAAAGGGCTATTTATTATAAATTATTGAAGTTCTGAATTAATTTTTGATTAAAATATGCTATGGGCCCCACTGTCCTTTTCTTGGTGTGTTTTTGCTGAGAATGGATTTTCCAAATTTGGTGGGCAATTATGCTGAGGATTTTCAAAGAGAGCATCCATTGGTTAAGTTAGTCAGCTTTTGTGTGCTAAGCATTTTCCTATAAATAGGGTGCTTAGTTAGAATTGAAAATTACACCAGAATCAGAAGTTTCTCTCTCTATAATATCGAGCATATTTTTGAGTATTTCGATATTTTGAGTGTTGTTAAACAGTTCAAGTTTTCTTCAGCATTATATCTGATATTTCAGTCAGAAGTACTATTCTTTTGAGGTAAGAGATGTTATTCTTCTCGTAAGGGATTGTAAGGGATGTTATTTTTTTTCGTAAATGATGTTATTGCTTTCAATATCATTTCATCGAAATATTGGTATGAATTTTATTATGAAATTTTTACCTTTTTCGTCGGGGTTACTATTCACGTATACGACATTATTCACGAATACGGTACTATTCATGAGTACTATTCACGAAGTATAATTTTTCTTATGAAAAATTCTACCTTTTCATGTTGGGGTTACTATTCATGTATACGGTACTATTACGTATACGATACTATTCATTAATACGGTACTATTCATCGAAAAATTAAATTTTCTTTTCTTTGTCTAAGTTGGCTATTATGGTTCCTATCTTTGATTAGATCAAAGTTTTGATCTTCATTCTTGAATTTTGCTCCACAATTGATTATTATGGAGTATTCTTGAACTTGGATAAACTAAATTATGAATTCCTAATTTTTGTCCTTTATCTTAACTGAATTCATTTTTTAAAATATTTTTCATCATCTTAAGTCTTAAATGGTGATACAAAAGAATATCTTTGGCTTGTCGTGCAAAGATGGATGATTATTTGATGAAAATCTTTGGCCTGTAGTACAAAGATGAATGATTACCTGATGAATATATTTGGCCCGTAGTGCAAAGATGGACAAGTGTTGAGATGAACATGACCAACTGGTGATACAAATAAATATCTTTGGTCGCAGTGCAAAGATGAATATTTGATTCAAGATATATATTGATAGATGTTACAGGGATAAAATATTGATTATGGACTTTTAAATCATAGAAGATAGTAGACATTATTTCCTACTTAACTCTTTTGATGCATTGTTAATTCCGCTGTAGTTGTTGATCTAAAACTTGTTGTCCATAATATTTTATCTAATTTGTTGAAGACTAACGATAAATTATTCTGCATTATCTTAGTCATAATATTCTTTACTGGGCTAGTTGAGCTCACCCATTTCATCTATTTGATAGTAGTGTGCATACAAGCCAATTGTGTATGATGATAAAGCACATACTTTGTAAACAATCTTATTTATTTATTAATAAAATATTCATTTAAGGCATTTATTTATCTACATGGTGCTGTTTTTATAATATGTAAATAACACATAGTTTTAAGCAATGATTTTAGAATCATGATGAGATCATGCTAATGAGATCTAAATTCTTAGAAAGCTTAAAAAGCTAAAATAGTTCCCAATCGTGGGATTACTAAAATAGGGAGTAGTAAATCCGGATAGATTGGTACATATGTTGCTTGCTCATTAGATGAGGATGACTGATCTCATGGTCATTTGTGTGGAGACACTAAAGCAAGTATGTAGGTGCTTATTGGAGAATAAGTTTACTGAACGTGACTCACTATGGAATACCTAATGGAGTTTTACTCGTCTGTCAATAGGAATTTCTAATGTGATAGTAGTACAAGTGATCCTTGGACTTGAGATCATCATAGTATCTTGTATGTAACAAATTATACTTTGACTTATTCCTTAAGGCCTTTTAAGGTATATATAGGGTATGCTTGGGTATAATGAGTTACATATGGAGATAATGTATGATCAATAAAGAATCTACCACCTCTAGTAAAAGAGGAGATATGTCCTATGTGATTCGTTAAATGACAACCCAGGAATCCTTGGTCAAGGGGAAATAAAATTAGAAAGAGGTTTCTAATTTGCATTATTTGGAGTTGTGCATTTTCTAATCGAAATACATATGATTAAATAAAATAAGACTTGACAGTAAATCCATGTCTTATATTTAGTTGGGACATTGTATGGTGGAATGATTGAATTGTACGGTAACTATTAACTCACATGTTCTTTTATGATTAATGTTGAAATCTATATTATTTGGAAAGTCGTTGATCGCTAGGGAGACTTATCCCAATTGTAGAATAAATATTTTTTATTTAAATAGATTATTAGTTTAATTTATTTATTTAAATAAGATTAGAATTGTTCTAATTGATTTATTCACAACCGATTTAATATGGAGAACCTAAAGGGTCACACCATAAAAGGAAGAATAATTATTTAAGAAAAAAATGGCATGATAGTAATAATGCATTAAGTGTAATTAATTTAATCTGTGGTGATAGAATAAATTAAATAGCTTAATGTTTATTATTTAATATTTTAAAAATATTAAATATAAATTAATAAGAGTAGTCTTATTAATATTATTATTATTATTATTATTATTATTATTATTATTATTATTATTATTTTAATTCTAAAGGAGTTTAGGAATTAATATAATATCAGTACTCTCTCTCAATCCGAATAAGATTAGGATATAAATTAATTAAATGTGTTTAATTAATTAATTAAATAAAATTCTATTCTAATTGGATTAGGAGGGTTAACCTAATATCTATATAAAAGAGTCTTATATCAGAAATAAGGTATGTGAATATTTTTAAGGGTGGAGAGTACACATATTCTATAGAGATAGAAATAAGGGTTAAACCAATAACCCATCTTCCTGAGTTCTTCATCTTCTTTGGTGGATCACCGTTAGAGGCCAAACATTTGGGTGGCTGACATTGATCAAGGGAAGGAGCCACTACAGAGGAATCAAAGGAATCAAAGGAGTAGAACTTGTACCTGAGGAAGCTTGGATCTTCAAAGGTATAATTCCGTCTTCTCCTTTTATGTATTGACTGATAATTGATGCACAAGAAGGATCATGGTTAGGGGTTGTAAGAAAATTTTAAAATCTAATTTTTCATCCCTTTCGCTGCGTTAATGTAATTTGATTGCATGCTTATGTTTCTAGCAAACCCAACACTATTGTCCTCTTCAGGAAATGAGGGACTAGTCGGGGAATAGAGTGATGGGCAGAGTTAGAGTAGTCGTAGTCCTCACTATTTTTGTATAATAGTGTGAAAATAATTATAACTATTGAGGACTGAATTTGAGTGTTTATATTTCATATTATATACGATTTGTATTGACACTCAAAGCTTGTATGGTCGTCCTGCTCACGACCTTTTGATATAAAAGTTTGTATTTGGATTCTGTACCATGTGTTTGGCGACTCAGAATAGGTTAGGTTGATTGGACCTATTCTGGGGGCGTCACAGTTGGTATCAGAGCTTAGGGATATGGTCTTTGGCGGAGATCTGGGAATAGAACTAGGAGGGGAGAGACGAGTAAATCCTTTGCTAGTGTGTCCTACCTAAGCTTATTTGGTATTTAATTGGTCGGTCGGAACATAGGGTTAATATGTGATATGTTAATTTATTTATTGAACCCTTGTTTTGTGGCAGTATTTAAGAATGACATTTGAAAATCAAGAGATGAACTCATATAGAGTTTTAAGTGATGAGTTGAGAAGATTTATTTTAAGAAGAAATATATGAATATAATATCTTGTTATAACAAAGATGTTTATTGGGGAGTACTAATTAAGTTATTGAACTTGATTGTAGGATGTCAGGCGAAGAAGAAGTTAGAGATATCCATGTGGTGAGTGAAGAATTAATAGTTGCACCCGAGCTAGTCGCAGAGGTAGCAGCTGAGAGTGAGGAAGAAGAGGAACCTGAGGAGAATTTATTAGGAGAAGTTTTATGATCGAAATGTAGAACTGCAAAATCGTATTCATGAGTTAGAAGAGCAGGGTGAAGAACGGCAGGCGGCCGTGGAACAAAGGGATACAGCAATTCAAGATTTTGCTACTCTATATGCGAGGCTTGAATAGAAGCTCTCTCTGGCAGAGCATATGATATTAGAGCTGGAAGCTGAGAATGCAATTGTTGAAATTCTGATGAAAGAAGAAACAACTGAACGAATGAGAATTGAGGATGCATGGGTAAAAGTCGTACGACGCATTGATATTTTAGAAAGAGACGTCCGATCCAAGAAGGGCAAAATAGAAGATATGGATTTTACTTTTTGGACAGCAATTGGGAGAATCTAACATCGAGTTTGGAATTACCATGTGCAAAGCGGCCAACCCCAATTCGATATGGATCGAAGAGTAATGATTCAAATCATGGATCAGGAGTGCGACGAAGTAGTTTAGGGTGGAATGTGCATTATAGCAAAGTTAAGTCCAACTAGGGATGGTGACACCAAAGACTGTCCTAGACAAGTCAAAGTTGGTGGATCTTGAAAAAGCGTTTATCGTGACTACCCAAAATTCGAGGAACCCGAACGAAGTTATTACGGGTAAGTTAATCATAAACTCTTGCGAAGTTTACACCTTGTTAGATACCGGTGCTACCCATTCTTTTATTTCACTTACTTATGCTCAAAATTTGAACTTGACTTCTGAGAAATTAGACTTTGACTTATCTGTTGGAACTCCGTTAAGAGAAATTTTTGTTACATCCACAGTTTATAAATCTTGCTTGATTCAAATTGGTACCCTCACATTACCTGTTGATTTTGTTTCTTTAAAAATACTTGCATTTGATGTGATTTTTGAAATCGACTAGTTAACCACTCATCATGCTAGAATTGATTATTTTCGTAAGGTTGTTAGCTTTCATATTCCTAACCAACCTGTTGTGCGAATTCAAACAACCAAACCACTAAAATCAATTATTGTCATTTCAAGTCATAAAGCTATTCGTTTATTAAAAAATAGATGTCAAGGTTGCTTAGCCCATGTCACTGATTTAAATTAGAATACGTCAGATTTGAATGATATTTCTGTTGTCAATAAGTTTCTTGATGTATTTCCCGAAGAACTTCCCGGTCTAACCCCCAGAACGTGAAGTTGAACTCTTTATTGACCTTGAACCCGGTACAAAACCCATTTCTAAAATCCCATATCGAATGGCTCCTATTGAACTTTAGGAGTTAAAGGTCCAACTACAGGAGTTGTTAGACATCGGTATTATACGTTCTAGTACGTCTCCTTGGGGTGCTTCTATTTTATTCGTAAAGAAGAAAGACGAGAGTATACGACTTGGTATTGACTATCGGGAGTTGAACCATGTCACCATCAAGAATAGGTATCCGTTACCTCGCATTGATGACCTGTTCGACCAGTTGCAAGGTGCACAATTCTTCTCAAAGATCGATCACCGTTCTGGATATCATCAGTTAGAGATTAAAACTGATGACACTCTAAAGACTGCCTTTAGAACTCGATACGCGCATTACGAATTTCTAGCCACATCTTTTGAATTAACCAATGTCCATGCTGCGTTCATGGACATGATGAACCGAATATTTGAGAAATATTTGGATCATTTAGTGGTTGTCATTATTGATGACATCCAAATATTTTTTGTACTTCGAACAAACTCAATATGCGACAACGACGTTGGTTGGAGCTGTTGAAAGATTACGATCGCACCATTCAATATCATCCTGGAAAAGCGAACGTGGTAGCTGACGCGTTAAGTAGAAGATCATATGCAGGAATGAGTGCAATATTGTAAACGTGAAACCCCATTTTGTATGACGTACAAAGGATGGAGATAAAGTTAAAGACTCCAGAGACCCACGAGATGATATACGCATAGAACCAGCTTTAATTGATAAAGTTAAAGCTGCTCAATCTACAGACCTGGAGCTGACGAATATGAAGAAGAAGGTGCAAGAAGATGCTATTCCATAAGAAAGAATCGATGAAGAAGGAATACTTCGAGTCAACTCCAGACTTTGTGATCCTAACGACTTTGATTTGAGGTATAGAATCATGATGGAAGCACACAACACACCATTCGCAATCCATCTTGGAAGTACCAAAATGTATCGTGATCTTCGACATATATTTTGGTGGAGCAATATGAAGAAAGAGATCGTGGAGTTTATCTCGAGGTGTTTAACGTGTAAACATGTCAAGACGAAGCATCAAGAGCCATAAGGTGTAAAGAGCCCCGAGCCTCTCGCTGGTGAATTCTTGTGTGGGATGCACCGAAGCCAGACTCTCCATAGGGGACGCCATTTTTGTGTGGTGGCAAACTGATAGGTACCATTGTGAGGTACTATGGTTGAAGCACCATGAGAGTCACAATTGGAATCGAAGAAATGACCTGGGAGTTAAAATCGGAAATGAAAACGAGGTATCCTCACCTTTTCGACATACCAGGTACGTACGTCAATTTCGAGGACGAAATTTCCTAAGGAGGGGAGGTTGTAAGACCCCAACTTTTATGAATAAAAATTGAATTTCTTCTATATATTATTTTGATATAGTAAGGGGTTGATTTGATAAATTTGATAAGTTATGGGTAATATGCGCAAATATTTCAAAATAAGTAAGTGGTTATAAAATATTCATTGTTGTCGGGGAATATTCGTTTGGTCGTGGAATATTCTTGTTGTCGAAAAATATTCGTACGACGGCGCAGCCATTTGTGGGCCCCATAACGAAAAACTGTCGGATGAAGAAAATGACAAGAATAAGTTTTCTAAAAATAACGGCATAACGGTTACCGTTACAATTGTTGGAATACCCGGTGGGTAAAATAAAGTAATATGCGTTGTTGCACAGTAGCACACGGTATTGCACAGTATTTTATATTATTGTTGATTCAATAATTGTCACTGCATAATATTTTACATTATCAAATCAATAATTCATATTATTTGAATAATATTATTAGATAGCATTATTGGCAATGTCTAAGGAAGTTCTGTCTAGAAAATGGGTTAGGTAATTGCGCGCCAATAAGGAGAAATCCTTATCAGAAGGCCCCCTCTTTCCTGAGAACGACCTGGTTGTCAATATTGTGGTTCTGTAATATTATTTGTTAATAATTAATTATTGATAGAAATGATAAGTAAATATTTATTCGATATGGATATAAATGAAAGAATTTTTAGTGAATGAGTCAATTGTTGAAAATTGATATTTTATCTTTTCTGATAAAATAATTCATTCAAATATATTATTATATTACATTATAAGTGTATAATGTGATACTATAATAATATAATAATGGTGATATTTTTACAATAAATTCAGGATATATGAATAAAATGAAGTGGAAGAGAGAAAATGGAATTGGAATTTTTTTGTAAATATTTTAATATATATATATATATATATATACATATATATATATATTTATATATATATATATATATGTGTGTGTGTGTGTGTGTGTGTGCGTATGTGTGTGTGTGTGTGGAAGAAGTGGTGGGGTGAGAAGAAAAAGGGGGAGAGAGAGAGAGAAGAGAGAGAGAGTTAGTGGGAATTGGTGGGGGGAAAGGAAATGAAGAAAGAAAAGAAAAGAGAGGAAGAAAAGAGGAATGAGAGAGAGGAAAAAAGAAGAGGAAAATTGAAATTTCATCCGTATGTAAATTTGGGTCTTTTTTTGTTCAGAATTTTTTAAAAAAAAATTCTACAAAGATGTAGAGAATTAAATTTCATATGGAATGGACATAAGATTCGTATTTTTTTGATAAATGGGCTATTTATTATGAATTATTGAAGTTCTGAATTAATTTTTGATTAAATTATGATGTGGGCCCCACTGTCCTTTTCTTGGTGTGTTTTTGCTGAGAATGGATTTTTCAAATTTGATGGGCAATTATGCTGAGGATTTTAAAAGAGAGCATCCGTTGGTTAAGTTAGCCAGCTTTTGTGTGCTAAGCATTTTCCTATAAATAGGGTGCTTAGGTTAGAATTGAAAATCACACCAAAATCAGAAGTTTCTCTGTCTATAATATCGAGCATATTTTTGTGAGTATTTTTATACTTTGAGTGTTATTAAATAGTTCAAGTTTTCTTCAGCATTATATCCGATATTCCAGTCAGAAGTATTATTCTTTTGAGGTAAGGGATGTTATTCTTCTCGTAAGGGATTGTAAGGGATGTTATTTTTTTCGTAAATAATGTTATTGCTTTTAATAACATTTCATCGAAATATTGGTATGAATTTTATTAAGAAATTTTTACCTTTTTCGTCGGGGTTACTTTTCACGTATACGACACTATTTACGTATACGGCACTATTGATAAGTGCATATTATTTATTTATTTTTATTCTTTTATATTTAATTTATTACATGTTTTATAGTGTATATAAACTTATTAAGGTATTTATTGATTTCAGAAGGAATTAGAGCTAAGAGGACTGAAATGGTGAAAAAGGGATAAGTTCGTGGGTTTTTAAATTACTTGCAAAATGATTCTAATTACATGAGGAATTAGCCTGCAAAAGGACTCACATGTGGGGGCCACGCACATGCTAAGCAAAATGAAGTAGCCAGCCTTATAAAATCCTAGAAGCTCACAAATTGCCTATTCCTAGTAGGCCACGCCATGCAAAATCCTAGCAAGTCATGGATTCAATAAATATCAAGTTGGAGGATTGTCATTCCTAGTGGGCCACGGCTTGGATAAATCCTATTGGGCTACGGATTTAAGGAGCATAGAATAAGGAAAGTAGCAGCAACGGAATAAGGATTTCCTAAGAATGGCAAGCACGTGGACCAATGATTAAGTAGCAGGTCACACAAGTTGAGTACCTTACATTACATGGGGCCACGTTAATCAGCAGCTTCTAAAAGGAATAGCATATCACGAAATTGAAGTATCCAACTTACCAAAGGAATGCAATTAAAGGAGAACCAAAGTGGGCCAAGCACGTCCAATTAATAAGCACCTCACGTGATATCAAAGTCCAAGCAGCTTACAAATCCAATCATCATTATGTTCCTAGTTTACAAAGGGATTTAAGCAGCTCACGTGAGGAAGAATCCAAGCACCACACGGTTTTTAGCCTGCAATTCCTTAGCCTAGTGGGTCCAAGATTTGAGCAGCTTATGATATCAAAAGGGATTTAATTCATGGGCATGGGCCACTCACGTGCATGCAAGGAGATCAATTAGCAAGCAACAAAGTAATTCCAAAATGGAAAAGAAATGCTAGTGAGTCACGTCCGGAATTCCTAGCACATGCAAAGGGGGCCCACGTTCAGCAGCTTAAATTGTAATACATGGGCACGGTTGGAGAAGCTTACAAAAGGAGAAGAAATAAAGAAATTGAGAAGGCTGGCTTGGATACTGCCTATGGGGCGCGGGCCACGCTAGGCGAGCGACAAGCTGCTGAAGTCCTTTTTTGACACGGATTTGGGCTATCAATTAGGGTAAGATTAGGGCTGCAATATTATAATGTTATAAAAAGGGAGTTAGAGTAACATATGAAGGGGATCCATTCTCTTGTATTTTTATCTTCTTATTTTTCCTCTTTTATATTAGATCTAGGTTTATTTGGAGACATGAACTAATTCTTTCAATTCAGTTCGGAGGGGATGTTGAACCTTATTCATAATTAACGATTTGATCAAGTTTATTTTATTTATTATTTCTTGCATGAGATTTATTCTGATAATCTACTTTAATTTCTCGTATGCTATTCAATTTAGTAACACGATTCTGCAGGATTAAATTAGTGAATTGGTGTCATATGCTAGATCAAGGAATAGTATTACGTGTAATTGATATTATTCATAATCACAAGTAGCAATTAGTAATACCTGATTGTGGACAAGCTTCTGAGTATTGCTATGATTATCAGAAGACAAGTTAAACAATCCGAGCTTATGTGTTTGTTGCTTGGAATAGTCTAATTCCCTAGTTCTTAATGCTGCTGTTATATTAAATCTAGAGAGCTTGTTCTAGGTTATATAATGCTTAGAATCTTGTGAAGAGCTTGTTTCATTGAGTGACAATTCAAGGGGAGTTTCGGGTAACAGAGCTTGTTGTTACCTAGGGCTATTAGTTTCATTGAAGGGTAGATAATGTTAAACTTGATTAATCTATTGTTGTGAAAAGGTGATACTAAACTGAAGAACTGAAGCTTTTTATTCGTTGTTAATTCTTATTAGTTTATTCTTGGTAATTTAGTTTAATCAATTCAAAACCCCATTTAATTGGAAATCATAGGATAAATATAAAATAAATCACTCTCTGTGGGATCGATCCTTGCTTACTACTGTGCTAATTATTTGAATTTGTAAAGTGAAAGTGAGATAAATTTAGGAGTGTAAACGACAGCTCCCAACTATTCATGAATACGGTACTATTCACGAGTACTATTCACGAAGTATAATTTTTCTTATGAAAAATTCTAATTTTTCATATCGAGGTTACTATTCACGTATACGGTACTATTCACGTATACGTCACTATTCATGAATACTGTACTATTCACTGAAAAATTAAATTTTCTTTTCTTTGTCCAAGTTGGCTATTATGGTTCCTATCTTTCATTAGATCAAAGTTTTGATCTTCATTCTTGAATTTTGCTCCACAATTGATTATTATGGAGTATTCTTGAACTTGGATAAACTAAATTACGAATCCCTAATTTTTGTCCTTTATCTTACTGAATTCGTTCTTTAAAATATTTTTCATCATCTTAAGTTTTAAATGGTGATACAAAAGAATATCTTTTGTAAGACCCCAAATTTTATGAAATAAAAGTATTAATTTTTCTATTTAGTAAATGGTTAAATTGATAAAAGTTTAAAGTTATGGGTGAAATGTGCAAACATTTTTAAAATGAGCAAGTGGTTATAAAATATTCTTGTTGTCGGGGAATATTCGTTTGGTCGTGGAATATTCTTGTTGTCGGGGAATATTCGTACGACGGCGCAGCTATTTGTGGGCCCCACAACGGAATAACTGTCGGATATAGAAAGCGACAGAAATAACTTTTTTTACAAGATAACGGCGTGGTTAGTACTGTTAGTACTGTTGAAATACCCGGTGGTTAAAATACAGTGATACACGGTGTTGCATAGTAGCACACGGTATTGCACAGTATTTTAAATTATTGAGTCTTTTGTGAGAAGCCATTACTCAATTATTGTTACAGTAATTACTGTTCAATATTTTATATTATTGACTCAATAATTGCTACGTTGATATTTTATATTATTGACTCAATAATTGCTGCATTGATATTTTATTGACTCAATAATTGCTACGTTGTCATTTTATATGATTGATGCAATAATGGCTACAGTTGATATTTTGTAGTATTGATTCAGTAATTGTCGTTGCACAGTATTTCACGTTATCAACTCAATAATTCATATTATTTGAATAATATTATTAGATAGCATTATTGACAATGTCTAAGGAAGTTCTGTTTAGGAGGGGTTATTTAATTGCGCGCCAGTAAGGAGAAGTCCTTATCGGAAGGCCCCCTCTGTCCTCGGAACGACCTGGTTGTTAATATTGTAGTTCTATAATATTATTTGTGAATAATTAATTATTGATTTATATGATAAGGAAATATTTATTTTGTGGATATTAAAGAAGAAATTGGCGCTGGTGAGTTTTTATCAATATTTTGGTGTGAGAAATCATCTGTTTTTGGATTTCGGATAATTTATGTTTGGAATTTGGAAAAACTTCCTTCTGCAAAGTTGTAGAGAATTAAATTTCCTATGGAAGGACATCGAATTTGTATTTTTCTGACGAAGGGGCTATTTATTATGAATTATTGAAGTTTCAGAAAATAAATATTATTTAATGGGTGGGCCCCACTTTTGTTGAAAATTTGAATTTGAAGAGCAGCCGGCGGCTGGAGTTTTTTTAAAATAATAATATTTTATTATTTTAGTCTCTTTTGGCATCCTAAGCTTTTCCTATAAATAGGGTGCTTAGGTTAGAATTGAAAATCACACCAGAATCAGAAGTTTTCTCTCTCTATAATATCGAGCTATTTTTGTGAGTATTTCAATACTTTGAGTATTAGTATTCAGTGCAAGTTTCTTTCGATATTATATCCGATATTCCAGTCAGAGGTACTATTCTTTTGAGGTAAGGGATGGTAAGGGATGTTATTTCTTTCGTAAATGATGTTATTCTTTTCAATATCATTATACAGAAATATTGTCATGAATTTTGTTATGAAATTCTTATCTTTTCCGTCGGGGTTACTATTCACGTATACGGCACTATTCACGTATACGGCACTATTTACGAAAAAATTAAATTTTCTTCTGTTTGTCCAAGTTAGCTGTTAAGGTTCCTATCTTTGATCGGATCCATATTTTGAACTTTATTCTTGAATTTTACTCCACAATTGGTTATCATGTTGACAATTAGATCGTATTGTTCTTATTCTCATATATAACATTTTTATAATCCTGGTGATGAAATTTCTCTTTGACTTGAGTGTAAAGATGGGTAGATTATTGGTATGATCATGACTATAGATTCTCTTTGGCCAGTAGTGCAAAGATGGATTGTTGACTGGTATGTTCATGACCATTGAATTTACAATTGAATATCTTTAGCTTAAGGGCAAAGGTGAATTGATCAACATGGTTATAATTATTGTTTATATAAATTCTGAAATGGTTAGATATTTTTTGAGATATGAATATCTTTGGCCTGTAGCGCAAAGACGAGCTGTTGATTTGTGAATATCTTTGGCATGTAGTGCAAAGATGACCTGTTTTTTAATATCTTTGGCCTGTAGTGCAAAGATGAGCTGTTGATTTATGAATATCTTTGGCCTGTAGTGCAAAGATGAATGATTAATTATTGAATATCTTTGGCTTGTAATGCAAAGATGAATTGATTAGCATGATTATGAACAGGAACTGTGATTTGGTATAACCATGATCTTTGGTGTTTCAGGTAAAGACAGGTGATGAGAATTATCTTCGTCCGGAGTGCGAAGAGGAATTCATCAAGATAATTATAATCATGAACTTACATGATTGTGGACAGGAATTGTTGATTGATGTTACATGGATAAAATATTATTGGTGGACTTTTAACACGGAGAAGATAATAAACAATATAGTCTATTTGACTCTTCTAATGGATTGCTCGTTCCACCGCAACTATGGTTGAAAAGTTTTATCATCTACCATATGTTATAAATCTCTGATTTATCACTGATGAAGACTATTGATAATTTAATTATCTTTAGTCATGATATTCTTTACTGGGCTATTTGTGCTCACCCTTTTGCTTCACAATTCCTTTCAGGTAATAAGAGTGTAGTTGGGTCGAGCGGGATAACAGGGGAATAGAACGAGGGTCTAGAACTGTTGAAGTTTTCCACCAAACAGTATGAAAATAATTTTATTAAAAATTTTAGATAAGTACGTCGTATTTTATACGTCATTTAACGGTTGATTTTGGTGACCTGACTTAGGTGAGGTGAACCCAACTTTGGAAGGGTGTTTTGTCACTATTATACAAGATGTCTAACCACATACGACTTCATGTTATCATAAGATATGGTTGTGCACATCCACTTGCTGATTATATCCATGAACACTACCTATATAATCTTGGAGTACGGTTAGAATATAATTCTCAGTTTGAGACAACAGAGATAATTATATGGCAAGAGAAGACCCACCATTGGAATGAACAAGATAGTAATCTTCTCGTTTTTCTTTGGGGTCTATTGGGTCAACCAAGGATAATTCTCGAGTCCTACGATATCTATTATAACATGGATGCATGGCCTCCCATGTACGAAGGTTTCCTTGAACATTTTCCAAAGATTTTAATTCCTAAAACAGTTATTGACTGTACCTTTCTGTAACGTATTATTGATTTGGAGTATGGGCACTGTATTTGTATTGAAACTCACAGTTTAATTGTGGTCGTATTTTGTACGACAGTTTAAAAAGTTAGAACTTGAAGATTTGTATTTGAAATTTTTGTTGAGTGTATTTCGTGGCGACCCAGAATGGGTTGGGTGGATTGGACCTATTTTGGGGGCGTTACATCTTTGGCCTGTAGTGCAAAGATGGATGATTATTTGTTGAATATCTTTGGCCTGTAGTGCAAAGATGGATGATTATTTGATGAATATCTTTGGCCTGTAGTGCAAAGAAGAATGATTACCTGATTAATATATTTGGCCCGTAGTGCAAAGATGGACAGGTGTTGAGATGAACATGACCAACTGGTGATACAAATGAATATCTTTGGTCGCAGTTCAAAGATGAATATTTGATTCAAGATATATATTGATTGATGTTACAGGGATAAAATATTGATTATGGACTTTTAAATCATAGAAGATAGTAGACATTATTTTTACTTAACTCTTCTGATGCATTGTTAATTCTGCTACAGTTGTTGATCTAAAACTTGTTGTCCATAATATTTTATCTGATTTGTTGAAGACTAACGATAAATTATTCTGCATTATCTTAGTCATAATATTCTTTACTGGGCTAGTTGAGCTCACCTAATGAGAATGTTGCAGGGACTAGTCGGGGAACAGAGTGATAGGCAGAGTTAGAGCAGTAGTAGTCCTCACTATTTTTGTATAATAGTGTGAAAATAATTGTAACTATTGAGGACTGAATTTGAGTGTTTATATTTCGTATTATATACGATTTGTATTGACACTCACAACTTGTATGGTCGTCTTGCTCACGACCTTTTGAATAAAAGTTTGTATTTGGATTCTGTACCATGTGTTTGGCGACTCAGAATGGGTTGGGTTGATTGGACCTATTCTGGGGGCGTCACAACAAGTGTGGTGTCCAAATAAAAAGCTAACACCTAATAAAGTAAGTTACAAACTAAAGTAAGCATAATCATCACATTCATCTCCCATCTCCCCCTCTCTTCAAACATTCGGCCATGTGGCCTTATCTCCTTCCATTTTGTTTTTATTATAAGCTTATCTAATGACTAGAACACCCCTTCCTCATGTGGGCTTAACTTGGGCTTGTAATTAATTCCTTTTGGGCTTGCACTTTCCTTGTTTAGCTTACTAATTAAAATGAACTTTGGCTTCCACCCATAATTAAATTGTGCCATTATAATACTTGTCCCATACATGATATATTGTGCTAGTTTAATAATGTAAGTGCTCTTAAATCAATTTAGCTATACGTCCAATGCTTAAATAAAAAATTGGGCTACTTATATAATTCTTTGGGCTATAAAATTAACTTAGTTCCATCCTTTTAATTTTATACTCTCCTAATCATTTAGTAGGGTTTCTTTACACACATTTGTAAGTTAATTTCTTACTCATATATCTTTAATTTCATAACCCAATTAGACTTGCTTTACTTAGGTTATAAAATTAATTAATTGGGATGTATAAAATAAATCTCTTAGGGTTAGTATATATTTTTAAATACTATCATTCTCTTATATTATAACCCATTAGGTTTTTAATTACCATACCTAATATATATTAGGTTACATAATTTTATTCTTAATTCTCTTTATATATAGAATAAATATATACACATTGTATAATGTATATTTATTCAATCACGTACATAATTAACATATGTCATAACATATTTTTCTAGTGTATTAACTTAATAGCCCTAATTGGCTTAATAAGTTATAAACACTCACATATTCATATCAATAATTAATTACTTAAAGATTGTAAATCTTTTTAATTTAATAATCAAGACTAACATTCAAGGTATGTTAATTTTTAACATAACTTATATTACTCTTCCTTAACCAAAATGATTAAGTATATATCTTAGTTAATAAATTAACCATCTAGCTTAATTCACATATACACTTATATGGTTCAAATACTTCTTTTTAAAAAAAATTATTCGTAAAAATTACACATATAATCATGTGAAATTTTCGGTCTTTACATTCTCCCCTCCTTATAAGGATTCCATCCCCGGAATCACTATGTCCTTACACTCAAATTATGTCTGTCCTTAGACACTCATTTATTAATCAATTAATTTTATTGAATTACTCTCCTCGTACTTATTATTTTATTTATTCTTTCCTATCCCAATTCAGGGCGAAAAAAATCTTAGCTTACTTCAAGTCTCATTTGACTTGGCATAGCTCATATTTACCTGTTGTATTTAGGTATCAACATTATATTAATAATGGTATTCCTTTAATATATTAAGCAACTTATGCTTTCTCTCACTCTACTATGGAACCTTTAAGGGTTACCATAGACCATATAGATATACTTGTGTTGTAATAACTTTTTAAAGTTGTATCATCAATTCCTTCAAATTTATATACGTGATACAAACCTATAACTCATATATCAACCTGTGACTGGACCCGTAATGGAATATTACCTCGCAGTGACATCTATCAATTGAATCGTATACAGTTATATTATTAGGTTAAATCTTTACCTGTCACCACTTCCTTTGCAGCCACTGCGTCTTGAACCGTCATGTTAAACGTGCGCGCCGTCGGTCTTCCCGGTTGAGCAGGTCCATTGATCGCCAGTGTTCCACTACTGTTTCCTCTATTGTTGCTTCCTCTCTCTACATTCTTCTTTGGATAGTTACGAATTTGATGCTCTAGCGATCCACACGAAAAGCAACATTGTATCTTTTTTGGACTAGGACAATTGGGAGAGGTATGTCCCTCTTGTCCACAGTTGAAACACACTCCTTTTCCCCTCAAACATACTCCTGGATGATTTTTATCGCAATTTGCACATGGCTCACCTGTCTTCCTATTATCTCCTGACTTGTCTCCAGATTGGGTATTGTCCTTCCACTTACGCTTATTAGAGTTACTTCCTCCACTGCTACCTCCTTCATTTGTCTTTTTCTTCTTCTCTTGATGATACCTTGACACAGCTTTACTTCCTCCTTCAGCGATGATTGCTTTTTTCAACAGGGCCGAAAATGTATTAATTTGCAACACAGCTCCCTTTTTATATATCTATGGCTTCAGTCCATTCTCAAACCTTCGCGGTATTTGTACCTCAGTATCCACCTGATGCGGAGCGAATCTCGCTAGTTCATTGAATTTGGCGGCATATTCTGCAACCAACATACTCTCCTACTTCAACTCTAAGAAGTTTACCTACATTCTTGCTTGCATACTTTCTGAGAAATAATTCTCAAAAAATAATTCCTTAAACCTTGTCCAGGTTACTACTGCTGTCCCGGCTCTTGCCTGGTTTGTATCCCACCAGTAAATCGCTTCACCCTTCATCAGATAGGTAGCAAAATCTGTCTTTTTCTTCTCCGCTACTCTAGCAATAACAAAAGCTTTCTCCATCTCCTTTACCCATATCTGGGCTTCTATAGGGTCAGTGGTTCCCTTGAATTCCGGCGGTCCTACAGCCTTCAAATCTTTAAAGTTAGCCAATTGATTGGATGGCCGATTTCTTGCTGCTGGTGCTCTAGTCTGCATAGCTTGAGTTACCATATCTACGAAGTTCTGCATTGGATCTGCTTGATCTCCTTCATTAATCACAGACTGTTCCTCCCTTTGGTTACGGTTTTGTCGTCTTAGCAGCATTATCTGATGAAATAAAGACTTACATTAATATTTTGTCTTTATGCCACATCTTATTAGTAGTATAATAAGAATTTAATACAAAATTTTAAACTTAGACCAATTCAGCTTGCTGGATTTACGAATTCAGCTTACTGAATCTACGAATTCATCAGATAAACATCTTAATATTTTTAATTCTCAAAATTTATTTACTTATTCAAACATATAATCATATCATTGCATTTATATTCATAGTCATGCAAATAGTACATAGTACTTTTCAGTACATAACGCATACTGCTACAAACATTTACTATCCCTTTGTGACAAAAGTCGGGATTCATTACCACAACTTTATACAAAACGTTGACACATACAAAAGTTATCTCGATATTCATACAAAAGCGAATATTATACTCATATGGATATATATATATATATATATATATATTTACATATACCTACTCATCATCTAGGATACTATATTCCTCACATATTATCTTACTGCAAAAGATTCTACTCCTCACACTTAATCTTTCTTCCGTCCACTTCCTTCACCTGTCTTCGTCTTAGGACAATTCTTAACCCTATGACCCATTCCACCACAAGAAAAACACTGTAAGACCCCAACTTTTATGAATAAAGATTTAGTTTTCTTTATATATTATTTCGAAACAGTAAGGTCTTGTTTTGATAAATACGAAAGTTATGGGTGAAATGTGCAAACATTTTTAAAATGTGCAAGTGGTTATAAAATATTCTTGTTGTCGGGGAATATTCGTTTGGTCGTGGAATATTCTTGTTGTCGGGGAATATTCGTACGACGGCGCAGCTATTTGTGGGCCCCCACAACGGAATAACTGTCGGATATAGAAAGCGACAGAAATAATTTTTTACAAAATGACGGTGTGGTTGTTACCGTTAGTACTGTTGAAATACCCGGTGGTTAAAATACAGTGATACACGGTGTTGCATAGTAGCACACGGTATTGCACAGTATTTTGAATTATTGAGTCTTTCGTGAGAAGGAACTTATTCAATTATTGTTACAGTAATTACTGTTCAATATTTTATATTATTGACTCAATAATTGCTACGTTGATATTTTATATTATTGACTCAATAATTGCTGCATTGATATTTTATTGACTCAATAATTGCTACGTTGCCATTTTATATGATTGATTCAATAATGACTACAGTTGATATTTTGTAATATTGATTTAATAATTGTCGTTGCACAGTATTTCACGTTATCAACTCAATAATTCATATTATTTGAATAATATTATTAGATAGCATTATTGACAATGTCTAAGGAAGTTCTGTCTAGGAGGGGTTATTTAATTGCGCGCCAGTAAGGAGAAGTCCTTATCGGAAGGCCCCCTCTTTTCTGGGAACGACCTGGTTGTTAATATTGTAGTTCAATAATATTATTTGTGAATAATTAATTATTGATTTATATGATAAGGAAATATTTATTTTGTGGATATTAAAGAAGGAATTGGCGCTGATGAGTTTTTATCAATATTTTGGTGTGAGAAATCATCTGGTTGTGGATTTCGGATAATTTATGTTTGAAATTTGGAAAAACTTCCTTCTGCAAAGTTGTAGAGAATTAAATTTCCTATGGAAGGACATAAAATTTGTATTTTTCTGACAAAGGGGCTATTTGTTATGAATTATTGAAGTTTCAGAAAATAAATACTATTTAATTGGTGGGACCCACTTTTGTTGAAAAAAATTTGAATTTGAAGAGCAGCCGGCGGCTGGAGTTTTTTTTAAAATAATAATATTTTATTATTTTAGTCTCCTTTGGCATCCTAAGCTTTTCCTATAAATAGGGTGCTTAGGTTAGAATTGAAAATCACACCAGAATCCGAAGTTTTCTCTCTCTATAATATCGAGCGTATTTTTGTGAGTATTTCAATACTTTGAGTATTACTATTGAGTGCAAGTTTTCTTTCGATATTATATCCGATATTCCAGTCAGAGGTACTATTCTTTTGAGGTAAGGGATGGTAAGGGATGTTATTTTCTTTCGTAAATGATGTTATTCTACAGAAATATTGTCATGGATTTTATGTTGAAATTTCTATCTTTTTCATGTCGGGGTTACTATTCACGTATACGGTACTATTCACCGAAAAATTAAATTTTCTTCTGTTTGTCCAAGTTGGCTGTTAAGGTTCCTATCTTTGATCGGATCCATATTTTGAACTTTATTCTTGAATTTTACTCCACAATTGGTTATCATGTTGACAATTGGATCGTATTGTTCTTATTCTCATATATAATATTTTTATAATCCTGATGATGAAATTTCTCTTTGACTTGAGTGTAAAGATGGGTAGATTATTGGTATGATCATGACTATAGATTTCTCTTTGGCCAGTAGTGCAAAGATGAATTGTTGACTGGTATGTTCATGACCATTGAATTTACAATTGAATATCTTTAGCTTAAGTGCAAAGGCGAATTGATCAACATGGTTATAATTATTGTTATATAAATTCTGGAATGATTAGATATTTTTTTGAGATACGAATATCTTTGGCATGTAGTGCAAAGATGACCTGTTGTTGAATATCTTTGGCCCGTAGCACAAAGATGAACTATTGATGAATATCTTTGGCCTGTAGTGCAAAGATGAGCGGTTGATTTCTGAATATCTTTGGCCTGTAGTGCAAAGATGAATGATTAATTGTTGAATATCTTTGGCTTGTAATGCAAAGATGAATTGATTAGCATGATTATGAACAGGAATTGTGATTTGGTATAACCATGATCTTTGGTGTTTCAGGTAAAGACAGGTGATGAGATTTATCTTCGTTCTGAGTGCGAAGAGGAATTCATCAAGATAATTATGATCATGAACTTATATGATTGTGGACAAGAATTGTTGATTGATGTTACAGGGATAAAATATTATTGGTGGACTTTTAACATGGAGAAGATAATAGACATTATAGTCTATTTGACTCTTCTAATGGATTGCTCGTTCCGCTACAACTATGGTTGAAAAGTTTTACCATATGTTTAAATCTTTGATTTATTACTGATGAAAACTATTGATAATATAATTATCTTTAGTCATGATATTCTTTACTGGGCTATTTGTGCTCACCCTTTTGCTTCACAATTCCTTTCAGGTAATTAGAGTGTAGCTGGGTCGAGCGGGATAACAGGGGAATAGAACGAGGGTCTAGAACTGTTGAAGTTTTCCACCAAACAGTATGAAAATAATTTTATTGAAAATTTTAGATAAGTACGTCGTATTTTATACGTCATTTAACGGTTGATTTTGGTGACCTGACTTAGGTGAGGTGAACCCAACTTTGGAAGGGTTTTTTGTCACTATTATACAAGATGTCTAACCACATACGACTTCATGTTATCATAAGATATGGTTGTGCACATCCACTTGCTGATTATATCCATGAACACTACCTATATAATCTTGGAGTACGGTTAGAATATAATTCTCAGTTTGAGACAACAGAGATAATTATATGGCAAGAGAAGACCCACCATTGGAATGAACAAGATAGTAATCTTCTCGTTTTTCTTTGGGGTCTATTGGGTCAACCAAGGATAATTCTCGAGTCCTACGATATCTATTATAACATGGATGCATGGCCTCCCATGTACGAAGGTTTCCTTGAACATTTTCCAAAGATTTTAATTCTTAAAACAGTTATTGACTGTACCTTTATGTAACGTATCATTGATTTGAAGTATGGGCAAAGTATTTATTTTGAAACTCATAGTTTAATTGTGATCGTATTTTGTACGATATTTTAAAAGATAGAATCTGAAGATTTGTATTTGAAATTTTTGTTGAGTATATTTCGTGGCGACCTAGAATAGATTGGGTGGATTGGATCTATTTTGGGGGCGTTACAAACACCCTCCTTTCTTTGGCTTAGGACAATTTGGTGATATATGTCCTCTTTGTCTGCAATTATAACACACATTTTTACCCTTCATACATTCCCCGAAATGCTTCTTTTCGCAGTCAATACATACCTTCTTCCGCGGTAGTGAATTTTCTTGCTGGCCCCTTGAGTCACTGTCGTTTTTCCTTTTCCTTTTATTATTATTTCCCTTCTCCTTCTTACTTACAACTTCAGACGATACATTGCCTTTAGCTCTCATACCATCGATTTATGCCTTCAGATTATTTCGTTCTTCTGTCATCTCGCTTAATGCTTTTATTAACTGGTCATTTAATAATCTTTCTGCATTCCACATTTTCTCTAAGAAAAACACCTTATACCTTAAATCCTGAACTTCCACTTACGCTTGACCTTCTTCGATTACTACTCTGCCTTTTTCTCCATCTTCGATCTTTGTTTCTGGCTCCACCTTAGTTTATTTGGAATATACTTCTTCCTCTTCATTCAGCTCCATCTCAGGATATTCTTCATGATTGCTTGCTAGATTTACCACAGGTTCGTCTCTTAAAACTTCCTCAACTGACTCACTCTGAGCTGGCACCTCGACTAGTGACATTGGTGCAGCTGCTAACATTTCCGTAACTATCTCATCATCTCTTGACATCCTGTGACAACCCAAATTTTCAAAAATTATTATAATAAGAATTTAATAAATAAAATTCTTATTACGAGATGTTTTGAGTTTGGATATGTGTATATATGTGTTATATGTTGTGAAGTATATGATGAGATGTGAATATAGAATATATATATATATATATATATATATATATATATATATATATATATTCATAAGTTGGAAGAATGAGGTTTAATAGTTAATTTAATTTAATTGTTGAAGAAATTAAATAAAAGTATTACGAAAAAGAAATTAACTGAATATTATTAGTTAATTTAATAAAGTTAAATATTATATTATGAAGTAATATAATTTGGTTATTATTCCTTGTGGGCAGTGGAATTATTATGAATTAAATCTCATAAATAATGTGAGTAATTCACTTAATTAAAATAGTGAATTAATATAAATATAATTATTTTAATAAAATATGAAGGTAATATATTACATGTAAGAGTAATACGTTTATGTAATGGCTTAATATATTATATTTAGCTAAGTGTATATAAATGAGTATGAGAATGAGAAGAACCAATATAATTATAAATAAATATTGGTGTTAGATGAATTAAATAGATATTTTAGTTGGAATACTTATGGAATAAGATAAATATTCGATGAAAATTATTATGAAATAATTTATTCAAGTATGATAATATAGAATAAAATTATGGGGAATGATTTTATAATCAGTGCATATTTTATTACGCTAATGGAATAGAAATATTCTAATTTAATTAAATAATTGAATTAGAGCGTTAATAATTTATTAAATAAAATTATAATTATATTAGCTAATTAAATATTGTGTTGGCTAAATAGAGATTATAGTTTAATTTAATAATGGTTGTGACAAATAAACTATATGATAAGGAAGAAATTAAAATAAATTAAAAAGGGGTTTGAAGGGGCTAGCCAAATATGGCCTTGTGGCTTTTGGATTTCTATAACCCTAATTTAATTGTATATTAAGTAATATAATAAGTATTAGTAATATACGTATTATATTATCAGTTATATGAGTTTACGAGTTTTGTTTCTAAGCCTAAACTAAAAGAAGAAAAGAGAAAGGGAGAAACAGAAAAGAGAATGAGAGAAAAGAGAAGAAACTCTCTGTAAGTTAGAGAAAGAAGTCTGAGGAATCATAGAAGAAGAAGAAGATTGATTAAGCAATTTCTATCATTGGTTAAGACTAAAGAAGATTCAAGGTAACAATCAATTCTAAAACCTCAACCTCTATTCTTGAATTTTCTATAGAAGTTATTTGGTTGTATGATTTGATAGGTTGTTGAATAACTATGTTGATGGCTTGGTATAACCTATTCTATATCATCTAAAAGTTATTTTATAGTGATCAAGTTCGTAAGAATGTGTTGAAAGATGAAGTTTAGAGTTTTGGTTGAAATATATATATTTTTATCTACTTAGAGACTAAAATTGATGATAAATTATTGATGGAAATCTGAAATTGATGATGTATTATGATAGTACTCGAAAAAACAAAAACAACCCAAGTTGAACGAGTCAAAACGGAAGTAAAACGAATTCGTAGTGATTGAATTCGCTAAATATGTGTAAAACATAAAAAATTAGCATGGACACTGAATTTTAGCCCTTAAAATGAATTGTTAATATTTTGAAGTGTTATAATTATTATGTAGATGAGTAGTTCAGTGTTTCACGAATCCATAGAGTCGAAAACGGACTCAATTGGATGTGTATAGCTTGATTTATGAAGATGGGAAGGAGGAAAGGATTAGAAAATTCGCCAGAAGCACAGACTGAAAAGAAAATTCCCGTAGAACGCTGCCAGGGGCGCAGCTACGCTGCCCCCAAGGCTATTTGGGGAGCAGCTGCGCAGGGAACAGTGTCAGTCCGGGACTGTTTTGACCTTCTGTGGTAAAATAGCCGTAACATTTTCATACAAACTCCGATTGAGGCGATTCAAGATGATCCATAACGAGCACGAGTAGACCTACAACTTTCATTCTTTAAGTTTTTTAATTTGAGGTCAGTATCAGGGGTCAAAATGGTCATTTTTGGGACTGATGTATTTTTGGAGGCAATTGGGGGGAGTCGGGCATGCACGTATGCACATGTAATGCTCCCGACCATGTAAAATGATGGTCTAACTTTCATAACATGACTATTATGCATTATAATGATACTTACCATTAACCTTGAGTATTAGACAATTCGTATGGGCGTGCTAAGCGTGCGTAAATGCGTGTCGTTTGGGCGTTCGGATAGGCAAGTTTGACGTACAAACGTGCAAGCATCGCAGCACCGTGACGAGTGTGTATGAACTTGTTTAATATTATGTCTTCAATAAGAATGAAACATTACGGAGTAATGTAACCCAATATAGGAGCATGCAAAACACATGCAAAAGAGGCGAGTTAGGCGTGTGACGTATAAACGTCAAAACGCCGTGTAATGTGTTAATACACGTAAATAGTGTTTCGATTCTAATGAAATGAACATTATAAGATATGAAATAGGGTTGGTATAAAACCAATAAGTAGTCCTAGCAAGACTTAAATACTGGAATGAATTTCAAATATTACGAAAAAGTAATATAGTGAAATATAAGTCGAAAGTTAACACAATCAAATTGAACGTTGTGTATTGATAATAGGAAGGGTTATGAGATGTAGAGTAAAGTTTACATTACAACTACTATTGTGAGGACCCAGAATTTAAACAATTAAAATTTTACAAACAAATTTTTTTGTTAATAATTATCAATATTGTGCTGAGTATGTGTGATACGAGTTTAGTAAGTTGGTCAAACTGGGTATTGACTGAGAAACATGAGTAGAGATATAGTTAACAGATATTGATCAGATAAGGTATAACCTTAGTAAACCCTAATGATAGATTAGAATCCCTAATCTGCAGTTAGAAAATCCTAATTTCTTATTCGGGAATCCTAAACCCTAATTTATAAACCTTAATGGTGATTAGCAAGCCCTAATGTTATTTATCAAACCCTAAGGGTTTAATTTTTAAGAGAAACATGGGAAATGACTGAACTACCCTTAAAACTGTAGAGAAAATTATTATAATACCCTTTTGGAGGCAAAATGACCAAATTACCCTTAAAATTATATGTAAAATGACCAAAATACCCTCCAATCCAGGTGAACTTACATCAACCAATCAGAGAAGAGATGATGCAAGCATGACATCATCCTTAAAGAAACACAGATGATGCAAGCATGACATCAGCATTAAAGAAACACAAAAGATGATGTCATCATAATGATGTCATGATGATGTCACCTGGTGGATATTTTGGGAAATGACTATTTTGTCCTAACAAAAAATTAATAATGACTTTTATGTCCTAGGAAGGAAATTTCTAGGAAGTTTCCTAATAATATGGAAATGACAATTTTGCCCAAGAGAGATTTGATAATGACCATGGCATCCTTGAAGGAAATTTCTAGAAAATTTCCTAAACGTAGTAAAATTATAATTTTGTCCCTAAAGAAATTTGATTATGACCAATATGCCCTGTGAGGAAATTTCTAGGAAATTTTCTTTAGATGACTTAAAAACCATTTTACCCTTTCCTAGTAATGGTTAAAGACTACTTTGCCCTTGGTCTTAATTTTATACTAACTAAAACAAAACAAAAGAAAGAGAAAGTGAATTATCATTCTCTCTCACCACCATACCACCCGAACATGGAAGAGGAAAGGAGAGAGAGAGAGGGTAGCCATGGATGATGGGAGAAGAGGAGGAGAGAAGAAGAAAAAGATGAAAAATCCAAGAGAAGTCAAGGTATAAATCCTTACTAAGTTTATATATATTATTTTGATTGTGATGAACCTAATCATGAGTTTGTGATATTGAATCCTAGAACCTTAGATATACATGTTTTTATGATTTTTCATGTATAGATCTGACCATTTTAAGTGTTGAAAAGCTTGGAAATCAAAAGAAAACCAAAACAGTTTTCTTGCTCAAAAACCTTGAAAATCAGTCCACTTTGAGGCTTTACCATTTAAAATCTGTATATTATTTTTGTGATCCGTCAAGGAAGTGAGTTAGATACATGAGTTATCTGTTGAACCCAAGTGGTAGAACTCAAAAATGTTAAACGAATCAACCGTGGTGTCATTTTTCGTAAAACACACCCTGCCGACAAAAATCTAGAAAAATCAAATGAGTTTTCTGGCCATTTTTGGTGAAGGCTGTTTTGGACAGTGTTGTTGGTCTGAAAATTCGGGTCTTTTGTGGTATGATACTATATCAAGTTAACTAGGTCCTGTCCAAAGATGGTAATTTTTCGATGTCTAGAAAGGGAGATATGGAGTTTACAAGAAAATATGATTTTAAAAGTAAACTGTAATAACGCTGTGAGTTCAACTCAGAAAAATGTACAATTTTTACATGAGGCTCTGTCAAATAATATGTAGCTACCCTATAAATTTCAGAAATTTTGGACAAAAGGATAATTTATGATAAATGTTGTTATTTTGTACTACTTTAACCTATTTAAAAATACCAAACGAATTTGGAAAATTTCAAGAAAATTATTTTGTGACTCAAATCTCATATATTGATATTATCCATAATATAAAAAAATAATAAGTTGTTTTGATAATTTTCATGCCAATAAATGAGTTAAGAATAAATGAAAAAATTAAGTTATATTGAATTATAAAACTTAGAAATGTGATTTTTATAATTAAATAATCATTATATGTTATAATAAGACTTTATGGGGGTATTTTGATTATTTTTACTAAAAAAATATATAAATGACATATTATGTGTGTTAAATAAATTAAATAGTAAGAGATAAACAATTAAATTAAATTATTTATAAATGAATAAAATATTACTCCCTCCGTCCCATAGTTATAGGCTGATTTTCCATTTTGGAATGTCCCAATATATAGGCTACTTACTATTTATAAAATTTAGTTGGTTCATTGTTTTACTTTTATGCCCTTATAATAAATATTCAACCATTAGTCTCTTTTTTTTGAAGAAACAACATTCAACATCATTATTTTTATCATCGCATTTAATGTTGTTGTATTCTCAATAAAAGAATTCAACCTTTTAGGCTTTACTAGTTTAACATATTTTGTGATTGGTTGAAAGTTTATGTAGATTAAAAACTCCATATTTGATAAAAGTTCTATGGTTAAGGACTTTAATAGTCAGTACACGTTAATCAATTAAGTTGAGAGTTCCAGTGTGATAAGTAAGGAGTAATTAACTTATTCATTAATTCCATATTAAGGGGTATATGTGGAAAATTTCTTTTAAAAATTACCACTTAAACTAATTTAAATAATTTTCTTAAACTATGTGCCAAAAGAAATCAGCCTATAACTATGGGACGGAGGGAGTATTAAATAATTAATAATATCACTAAGTAATTAAAATATTATTAAAGGATTAATAATATTTATAAATGAATAAAATATTATTAAAGGATTAATAATATTTATAAATGATTAAGATATTATTAAATAATTAATAATATTACTACGTAATTAAAATATTATTAAAGGATTAATAATATTTATAAATGAATAAAATATTGTTAAAGGATTAATAATATTTATAAATGATTAAGATATTATTAAATAATTAATAATATTACTAAGTAATTAAAATATAATTAAAGGATTAATAATATTTATAAATGAATAAAATATTATTAAAGGATTAATAATATTTATAAATGATTAAGATATTATTAAATGATTAATAATATTACTAAGTAATTAAAATATTATTAAAAGATTAATAATATTTATAAATGATTAAGATGTTAAATGATTAATAATATCTGTAAGGATTAAAGATATTATTAAATGGTTAATAATATTAAAAAGTAAATAAAATATTATTAAATGGTTAATGATGTTAGACTAGGGTCTTAAGATAATTAAAATATTATCAAAGAATGATAATATTACTAATAAGTTAAGGAATTATCTAATATTTGATTATGTGACTAAATGTTAGATAACTTATTTAAAGATTAGTTGAGATTACGATATGTTATGCTGATTGAAAGATCAATCTTATTAATGATAGGTCTTCTCTAAGAGATTAAATTAGATTGCTTAGTGGTAATCATCGGAGCAGGCAAGTTTTTCTGCACTATGTGCAAACTTTCTATTTTTATGCAAGTTTTTCTAACTTCATTTAAATTCTATATCAAATGCAAGTCATATATATTGATATACAAACTTGTTATAAACATTATTCGTGATATATGTGATTTGAAGAGGGTTATGACTTATTGTTCAAGCATAACTAAACCATATGAGCTGTTATTTGCGTAAAATGTATTTGATTTGATATCAAAGCATAAACTGTAGAAAAACCAATATTGTTTGGTGCATATATATATTGATACTTGTCCCGGGATTATATTGGCAGTCATAGTACTGACCATGGTTTACAGTTATGGGCAGTTATAACACTGACCCTGGGTTTTCAATTACAGGCAGTTAAAAAATTACTGACCTTGTTAAATTGGTAGGATGATATGCATACTCCTAGGATATGATTAGGCTGATCACCTATGAGATATCCGAACAGGAGCTCCTATAAGTCTTTGTGACTGTTAGTAGTGTGGTGTGGTTAACCGAATTAACCCGTGTTGCTAAGTCTATATGACTGACAGAAACTCGTAATATGTGGGTTTCATTATATATCTTGAAAATCTCTGAACTATATATGTTCATTCAATTCAGATTCAGTGTGAGTATAATATACAACTTGATTAAAACTTGCTGAGCTTTCTGTAGCTCATCCTTGCAACTATCCTTTTCCTTTGCAGCTTTAGCTAAAATGTCAAAGGTTCTGGAGATCAATAATATGGATGGAAGAACTCAGTCAATATAAATTTGTCTATATCCTCGGGAACTATACTCTGATGTAATAGTAAGTTGGGATTTATTTGTAAGCCAATTTAAGAATATATAATATTGTATTATCATCTTTAACAATTGCATAGTTTTTACCTTTCTAGAACATAGGAAGAAATACAGTATCTATATGAACTATACATCTGAATTGGGAGTATTGAAAGATATTGTGGTTCTCTGATACATTGAGGTCGGTCGCACCCCTCAGATTCCAAGAATGACCCTAACATTAATACTACGAATGTCAGATAGATGAGAATTATTGATATGAAAGAAATATCCGTGATATTATAAACCTATTCATCCAAGTGAGGATATCCCAACACAGTAAATGTTCTGACGAGAACTACTGTTCGTTGTGAAATACTGTGAATCTTGGATTGATAGGAATTATTATCTTATGGAATATTTACGTGAGCACCAAATCTGCTACAGGGATTGTAAAGAATTTGGGGACGTCACAAATATGCATTGCTATGTGACTAATAGTTGATATGCATGATTATATAATTGTGTAGGGCACGTGAAGTGCAGATACCTGTAAGCTATTAAACTGTTATTAGTAAACAACGATCAAGGCAAGTCTTTCAGTTCCTATTTTCTACGTGCACTTGATGATGTACTGTTTTAAATTGTTTTGCAAAGAGCATGATATATTGTATATATGTTTTAAGCATGAAATGTTAAAGTCAATTTATGACTACATTGATTGATTAAAGAATGTTGATTGAGTAAGGAACTCAATCTTTATATTTGTTATGTGAAGTAAAGCATGTATGCCATGTTACTTTAATTATCATGAGATGTATGTTGAGCATGTATTTATGTGCTATGTGATGCAAGAAAGCTGTTAGATATTGCTGAGCTGTCGAGCTCATTCTTACAAATAATCACTTTTGCAGGTTAAGGATTCAAGGTAATGCTATGTGCTACTTGAAAGAAATGAATCAGATGTAATGCATGAAGATTTATATACTTTGGCTGAATTGTTATTATTTTGGACCCTGTTTAAGGTTTCAGATAATGTATTTGATAATGTATGATGGTTAATAGATGTTGAGTTGTCAAGTTTATATTTTACCCGATGTATAAAGGTTATTGAACGTGGTTCTAAGTTTTAGTTTATAATAACTCTGACGAAGCGATTCATGAAATAAGGTTGAATCAAAGTTATGTAATGATAAACGTTGAGATTCAGGGATAATAAAGAAGGAATAATATAAAAGTTTTAAATATTCCGTATTTTTAGTGATTGTATCATTGATTAATGATGTAAAGTCTGAATAAGGATGTATTGTTAACGACCGATGTCAAGAGTTGTATTGTATGAATTTTGGGGTCGTTACACATCCTGTCACCAGTTGTAAATAACTTAATTAGTACATCACCATTAAACACAATCCATAAACACTAAGTGTCCACATATCTTACTATTGATGAATTTTCCCAATCCATCACTTAGAACTCTAAATGAGTTTTCTCTATCCTTCTTATGGTTATATTCTTAAGGCTTTTCCCCCACCTAAGGTTTATAACCTACAGCTTTGATAACAACTTGTGACACCCCCAAATCCGGGTTCCCTAACCTCGGGTTTAGTGCTCACGATCTATCATACATATGACATCTAACTACCCATTCATTAATGAAATACATCAATCATTACATTACTTAATCCAATCTTATAACAATATCTCAGATTAACTAACCTTGACATAACTTACAGACCCTTATATATTCAAAAGGTTTACATAAATAATTACATAATGTAGCATAACCATTAAAAGTTGACAATAACTACTCCTGAGCCTTACCTTTGACTTTGTCCCTGTTAGAACCTTCTGCTACCTCGGCCTTAGCTAAAATGTTTTTTTAAGCAAGGGTGAGCAACGAGTTTGCTCAGCAAGTTAAAGTATACAATAAAGAATATATATCATGAATAGAAGAGTCTAGCTTCTATAGAACTTCAACAATAATCAAATGATTTCGAAGTAGCTGAATAATAATTCAATCTCAATAATAAAACTTTTTAAAATTTTATGTGGAATAACATATCAAGGATGAAAGTGTAAAATTCTTTCAAAGATTCAATCACATTCAAGTGAATAAGAAGAGTTAACAATACTGCAACAATATTCAATAAAGTGGGATATTCCTAGATTTCATGCTGAGTGATCACAAAAGGATCATGAACTAATAGAGGAATCATTAGTTATTAAAACTAAATTACCTCAGGAATATAAGTTATAAAAACTAAATATACTCCTCTGCAAGTACCTGGAGAGGCCAACTCTTTTGTACCCTATATTATGCATAATACTCAATAATAGTGCATGGGTCGTTTTACGACAATAAAGTTTGTTCATCTCAGTCTTACATCATGAGTCCGTACCACAACAATATGGCTTGGATTACTTTTAAAGAAATACTATGATTTTAACATATAATATCAATATTGATCTAGCCGAATCCAATGGCATAGATCTTTCAATAATAAATTAGTTCATAATAAATAGACCGTTTTATGATTAAACAAATATTAGTCTCGCCAAAATAAATAGCTGAGACATAGCTCGTAAATAGTTCAAATAATAGAACCTGAATCAATTACACTATGTGCGAATATTCAATAACAATCTTAGATGTGTAATAATCAACAATAATTATCCATTACCATGCTTGAAAAATAATAACTCAAGTTTGAGTTAGAGAACTTGCATGATTCGTTGACTACTGCTACGCAATTTAAGTTAACTTCTTTTGTAAGACCTATCATTAATAAGATCGATCTCTTAATTAGCATCACATATCTCACTTATAATATTTATCTAACATGTAAACACATAATCAATCATTAGATAACTCCATAAGAAAAAACAAGTCTAAACCTAGCACACATCGAGTCTTTAATAGTATTCAATATAATATACTGAGTGGTTTCTCATAAACAACCAACAAATTAGTTTTCGTCTTATCTACACTATTTTCAAAGTGAGTTAGATCGGTTACTAATTCGTATATACCTCTGCTCACTGAAGGAATTGTTTAGCCCAGCTACTATACATCAACCATTAAAGAGTACGACTGTACTACTTTAGACTTAACACTTACTCGTTCATTTATAAGTTTTTATTATAACTTGGAAAACTGTTTACTATTTCAGCAAACCGAATACCTCATTTCAGCAAACTAAAATTAAACTATCTTCCCTTCATAACCTTTTTAGTTTCCATTTCAGCAAGTTGAAACCAAACTGTCTTGCTAACATTTTCAGTTTTCATTTCAGCACCCTGAATTGTTCATTTCAGGAAGCTGAAATACCCTATTCACGAAAATACCAAATCAGCTTATTATTTTTCAATCCTTTAGCCATACGAAAATCTACAAGGTATTTTTCAGTGATTCCACTTGGCAAAGTTAAGACTTATATTACTAACTCCAAAATTGACCACACTCAAAAATTAGAAATAGAATGAGAGATATGGTTGTTTCCATTTCATACTTTGTTTTTACAAAAATCTGATTTTCAATACTTAGAGATTTTTTAAAAATTTTTCTTATTCTCACCCATTCACCAACATAACCCATCATAAATCATTATAATATATACTAATACTTCATATATTCATGGATCTATTATGATCCATGATCTATTTTATCAAATAATCACCAAACACAAGATAAACACAATCAAGGCTAAGAAAAATTAGGTTTTCTCACTTTTGAAAAACTTATTTCCTATTTTATACTTTAGATTTGACTTTTGATCATCAAAAGGTTTAGATCTAAACATGAAACACTATTAAATGCATAGATCTAAGGTTTTAACCTTAAGATCATAACTTTACCAAAAATCAAAACTCAAATCAAACAAAAAAAAGTAGACTATATAAGTAAGAATTTTTGTTATACGTTAGCTTGTTCCTCCTTCTTCTTCTTCCTAGGTTTGGCTAGGAAACTATGAAACACCAAAATTCTCCCTCTCTCTCCTCTCTTTGAGGTGGCCGAACTGTAACGACCCCAAAATTCGTACAATATAATTCCCCTTCTCGATCGTTAACAATACAACTTTATTCTAACTTTACATCATGATTAGATATTAAAATCATTAAAAATGCGAAATAATTAATATTTTTATAAAATCCTTTCTTTATTGCCCTAAATCTCAACCTTTACATAACACAAGCTCTCAGCATATCCTCAAGTGTTTGAATCGTTCTTTCGCTCTGGCCATCGGTCTGAGGATGATACGCTGTACTCATTCGCAATTGCGTTCCCAGACATTCTTGCAATCGTTTCCAAAAATTAGACGTAAAGCGCGGATCTCTGTCGGACACAATCGACACTGGAACACCATGTCGAGAAATAATTTCCTTGACGTATAGCTTCGCTAGCTTATCCAAGTTGTACTTAACCCTGATCGGCAGAAAGTGGGCTGACTTCGTCAGTCGATCCACTATAACCCATATCGCATCGAATCCCTTCTGAGTCGTTGGAAGTCCTACCACAAAATCCATCGTGATGTGCTCCCACTTCCACTCTGGAATTTCTAACGGTTGCAGCAAACCACTTGGTCTCTGGTGTTCTGCTTTGACTTTCTGACACGTTAAGCATTTTGCAACGCATTCAGCCACGTCCCTCTTCATATTCGGCCACCAGAAATGATGCCTGAGATCCTGGTACATCTTCGTACTCCCAGGGTGAATAGAATATCTAGAACTATGAGCTTCGCTTAGAATCTTTTCTTTGACCTCTGGTACTGGCGGTACCCAGATTCTACCTTCAAATCGTAACAGTCCTTCATTATCGACCTTGAACTTGAACTCTTCGCCATCAGTTAACCTCGTCCGAATCTTTTCACATTCTTCATCATGAAGTTGTGCTTCTTTCACTTTGTCTATTAAAGTAGAACCAGTGGTTACTTGAAACAACATCTCATCCGATTCTTTCAAAAACTTCACTTCCAACTCCAATCTAGCCATATGTTCTATTAACCGATCCTGATCAGTTAATACGTTCAGCTTCTCCCGACCTTTTCTGCTCAATGCGTCGGCAACAACGTTAGCTTTACCCGGATGGTAAAGTATCTCGCAATCGTAGTCTTTAATCAGTTCCAACCACCTTCTTTGGCGCATGTTCAAATCCTTCTGGGTAAATATATACTTCAGACTCTTGTGATCTATGTATATTTCACACTTTTCTCCATATGAGTAGTGCCTCCAAATCTTTAGGGCAAACACTACTGCCTCCAATTCTAGGTCATGGGTCGGATACCCCTTCTCGTAATCCTTCAGCTGACGTGACGCATAGGCAATGACTTTGCTGCTCTGCATCAATACACAACCTAATCCTCTATGTGAGGCATCGCTATATACTACGAAATTCCCCGAACTATCCGGTAAAGACAATACAAGCGCAGTACTTAACCTCTTCTTCAGCTCTTGAAAACTCTTTTCACACTTCTCCGTCCAAACAAACTTAACTATTTTACGAGTCAAATTCGTCAATGGAGTTGCGATTCTAGAAAAGTCTTGAATAAATCTTCGGTAATAACCAACCAATCCTAAGAAACTTCTCACTTCAGACGGCGTCTTCGGCTGTTCCCAACTAGTTACGGCCTCAACTTTCGACGGATCTACTGAAATACCATCCTTGTCGATCACGTGGCCAAGGAATTGCACACGTTCCAACCAAAATTTGCATTTCGTGAATTTAGCGTAAAGCTTCTCTCGTCTCAGTGCTTCTAAGGTTAGTCGTAAGTGTTCAGCATGCTCCTCCTCGGTCTTGGAATAAACCAGGATGTCATCTATGAACACTACCATGAACTTGTCCAGAAATGGCTTGAACACCCTGTTCATTAGGTCCATAAATGCAGCTGGGGCATTCGTGAGACCAAATGACATCACCAAGAACTCGTAATGACCATATCGAGTCCTAAAAGCCATTTTCGGTATATCTTCCTTCCTCACCTTTAATTGATGATACCCGCTTCTCAAATCGATTTTCGAGAAGTATTTCGCACCCTTCAGTTGATCAAACAAGTCATCGATCCTAGGTAAAGGATACCTATTCTTGATCGTAACTTTATTCAACTCTCTATAATCAATGCAAAGACGCATCGACCCATCCTTCTTCTTCACAAATAAGACAGGCGCTCCCCACGGCGAAATGCTCGGTTGAATATACTTCTTGTCTAGCAGTTCTTGCAGTTGAACCATCAGTTCCTTCATCTCGACTGGAGCCATTCGCTACGGAGCCTTCGAAATCGGAGCAGTTCCCGGCGCTAGATCGATCACAAACTCTGTCTCCCTATCTGGCGGAAGTCCTGGCAAATCGCTCGAAAAAACGTCCACAAACTCCTTAACTACCGATATCTCCTCCACCTTCGGGCTTTCCTTACGCGAATCTACTATGTAGGCTAGATATCCTACACAGCCTTGCGTCAGAAGTTTCTTGGCTTGCATAACCGTCAGACAACTCGCTTGCCTAGGCGATTTGCTACTATAGAACACCAACTTTGACGGAGTCGTAAGGTTTACCGACTTCTTCTGACAGTCGATTATCGCCCCATGGTTGAACAACCAATCCATACCTAGTATGACGTCGAATTCCCCAAGTTTTATCGGAATCAAATCTACTCTAAGCTCCTGACCCTTAATGTTCAATCTACAGTTCTTATAAACGCTCCTAACATGAATAACCTCCCTATTCGCAATCTCTATGTTCAAAGGGTAAATTAACTCCTCTACAGGTAAGTCTAGGGTTCTAGCAAAATCATCAGATATGAATGAGCAAGTAGCACCCGAATCAAATAATACATATGCATTTATACTATTGATCGGAATAATACCTGACACCACATCTTTTGATTGCACAGCATCCTGCACCGTCATATTGAATGTCCGTGCAGTGGGTCGAACAGCTTGCAATGGTGCAGCGATAGTAACGGTACTACCGCTTCCATTCCCTTCGCTCCCTGTTGACCCTGCCGTCAGCTTCTACGGGCAGTTGCGAGCCATGTGATCTTTGGATCCACATGTAAAGCAAGCTCCCTTCTTCGGTTTTGGGCAATTAGGCGCGATGTGGCCTTCCTTACCACAGTTGAAGCACACCCGCTTCCCCTTCATGCACACGCCAGTGTGATTCTTACCGCATGTAGCACATGCTTCGAACTTCCTCTTCTGCTGGCTTCCTTGCTGACTCCCAGCAGAGGTATTATCAAACCACTTACTCTTCTGGTTCACAGTGCTGCTACCCCCAGACTTGGTTTCTACCTCATTCTTCTTCTTCTTATCTTGGTTGAACTTCGTCACCGCTTCGCTTCCTCCCTCAGCAAGTATGGCCTTCTCCAGCACCGCTGCAAAGGTATTCAGCTGGAACATGGAAACCTTGCTGTAGAGCCAGGGCTTTAGTCCCCGTTCAAACCTTCTCGCTTTCCTAGCGTCAGTGCTGACCTGGTATGTAGCGAACCTGGCCAACTCGTTAAACTTAGCGGCATACTCAGACACCGTCATCCCTCCTTGCTTAAGTTCTAGGAACTGGACCTCCATCTGGTCCTGCGAACTCACTGGAAAATACATCTCGTAGAACATTTCCTTGAAACGTTCCCACGTGATGACTCCCTCTCCCTCTCGAGTCTTGTTAGCCAGCCACCAAAAGCTAGCATCCGACTTCAACATGAAAGCCGTGAACATTGTCTTTTGGTCTTCTCCTACCCT
This sequence comes from Panax stipuleanatus, assembly GCA_020205555.1. NCBI lineage: Eukaryota > Viridiplantae > Streptophyta > Magnoliopsida > Apiales > Araliaceae > Panax > Panax stipuleanatus. Next base: position 82,192,502 of record CM035120.1, on the reverse strand, counting down.
AGCCACGTCAAATACCTTCTCCATTTCCATAACCCATGTCTGAGCTTCGATAGGGTTAGTCGATCCTTTGAACTCAGGCGGTCCTACTGCCTTGAATTCCTTAAAAGTAGTACCCTGCACCTGTGGCTGATTCGCAAGAGCTCCTGTCAACAGATTCACCAACTGCTGAATCAAATTGGGATTCGTTCCCTCGTTATTGTTGTTGTTCGTCGAACCCTCGGGCTTTTGACGTGTCACTCTTCTTCTAGGAGGCATTTTCTATTAAGAAAATATTATTATTAGACCCTTTTATCCAACTATTAAGTACTCCAGTTCATACTTGAACGTTCTAGACAATTCAGTTCACATAGAACACCAAGCACGTCAATAGACTTCTTTTATTCGTTAGTCGTAGTTTAAAAACATCAATCAGATAGTATTTCTGCCATTTACATCATCCTTCCTGAACTGGAAAAGTTATAGGATTATATTATTAACTCATCCGATTCTTATCTCAAATTATGGAATTTACACTATTTAATACAAAAAGCAATACATAAATAAAAGCTCTACTACTACTGCTACTGCTACTACTACTATTACTGCTACTGCTGCTACTGCCTAGGCATATTAATACGTCGCACAGCCTCTCTACGTTCCTCTTCCATTACCCGAAATGCCATTTTTCGGTCCACCACATACCACGATAAACCTTGGAACTGAGCTGGGTAGTAGAAAATATGGTCCTGAGCTCTCTCTATCGCTGTATGAAAAGCATATCTTGTTTCCCTCAGCTTGGCTCTCTTGGCTTCAGCTTCACCTTCAGCTCGATCGGCTCGTTGATTAGCCCTCAAGCTTGACTCCTCAGCTCTGGCACGCTTCCTCGACTCCTCCTGGATGTCTTGCTTCAGCTTTGCCAATTCAAAACGAGCAGCATCTCTTTCGACCTCCATATGTATCAGGTTCCACTGTGCATCTCCTAGTGCACTATCCATCTCTTCGATAGTCTCATCACGCTGCTGAATAGTCTCCTCGAGATCTCCTATTCGTCCATGAAGTTCCACATTGCTATCGTAGACTGCCTCGTACATCTCAGCACTAGTAGAGTGAGGTGGGAATTCCCCTTAGGGATCCTCTTCCTCCTCTTCCTCCTCTTCAGACACGTCCTCGTTCTCATCCTCTGGAATAGGTGTCAGCTCACGCTCCCGACCAGCTACGGTGATCACTAAAGATGGCTCTCTGCTAACCAGCTGCTCCCAGACAACATGTATGTCACGGGACTCTTCCTCTCTAGGCACCTGAGGTACATCCTCTCTAGCCTGACTAGGTTCTCCCACGTTCGACATCCTGACAAAAGAATTTTAAAGTTCATTATTACGTGATAACAAATCGTCACTCTTCGAATACTATAATGTAAACACATAGGCACATAAGGTAGTTTATTATCTTTACCTAGCATCACTATCTTTTCGATCTTACCTATAAGGCTACTAACCTAAGATTTTTCCCCACCTAAGGTTTCATAACCTACAGCTTTGATACCAACATGTGACACCCCCAAATCCGGGTACTTCGTTTCCACATGATTTGGTGTTCACTTTCTAACTATAACAAACATCTACCCAATATATCTTAAAATAAATTACAACCTTTATTCAACTATTAATAAAATCTCCCTTAAAACAAGGGTTACAACCTTCTCAAAATCAATCCCAGGGTTACTCTAACCTTGATATGAATATAATAAAGTGCGGAAATAAAACATAACATTCAATTATTACAATCATTCTCAATTAAATAAAAACAAGTCTTCACTTGCTTTGCTTTCCCTTACCCTTACTTGTAGACGGAGCTGCATCAGCGTTATCAACCTTAACTGAAATTGTTATTTAATGCAAGAGTGAGCAAACCACAGCTCACTGGAGTTTAACAATAATATATACATGAAAGGATATATTTAAAAGAATCTGAACAACTTAGCTTGCTTCAATAATAAATAATTAAATAATAATTCTCTATCAACATTAAAATTCGAATATAGAATTTATCTGAGGGTCATAAGACCTTTGAACTCTTATCCTAGGTTATAAATATTTCTATTTAAACCTTTAACAGTGAGCAAACCACAGCTCACTGGAGTTTAACAATAATATATACATGAAAGGATATATTTAAAAGAATCTGAACAACTTAGCTTGCTTCAATAATAAAGAATTGAATAATAATTCTCTATCAACATTAAAATTCGAATATAGAATTTATCTGAGGGTCATAAGACCTTTGAACTCTTATCTTAGGTTATAAATATTTCTATTTAAATCTTTAACAGTCAATAACACTATGGACCTTAACTCGTACTTAGGGGGATCAGCCCTTTGTACCATGTATTGTGCACAAACATCTTAACGCTATGCGTAGTAGCCTCCCCTAGTAAATAGGGTTGTTCAACTCAGTAATTTGAATTCGAGTCCGCACCAAAGAAAGTTTGGTTTGGATAAGCTTACAAGGGTAATTTAGAATTCACGTTCATCAACTAAGGATTAGTTGAATCGACTTTCAATAATTCATAAATAAACGAATTATGAATTAACATATGCTTTAGAAGTAAATTTAAAGCAATTAAAATAATAACTGGATCTTACTTGAACAATAAGCTAAGATCATTTCAATTAAATAAACAATTGTCCAATACAGAAATGAAAAGGACATTCTTAACAAGAATATATGAACTCAAGAAATTATACGAGTTTAGGGTTGCAATGCCAGGTCCGCGCCGCAGGTCGGGTCTTAGGCTGCTGGGCGGCGCTGCAGCGCCACTAAGCAATTTTGCCTAGAAAATTTTATAATGTGACGAACGAGATTTTTGTAATTTATTTTAAATATTTATTGAATTAAAAAAATATTTTTGGTTGATTTATTTATTGAGGTAAATAAATATTTGATGGAATTATTGTGGATTAATTTAATTAAATGTGTCACATTAATTAAATTAATGTGGAATAATTTTATAGTTCGAAGTTTGAATTTAATTGAAATTATTAAATTAAATGAGCGATATAATAATCATAATATTGTTCTAATTAATTTAATAAATATTTAGAGTTTTAATGATTTGCCATAAATAATAAATAAGAATTTTAATTATGTGATAATTTGATTAATGAGTAATATTGACTTTAATTTAATTGAATTTAAATAATATGATTTGATTAATTAAAGTGTGACAAATAAACTATATAATAAACAAGTTAATTAAATAAAATAAAAAAGAGCCTTATAAAGGCTAGCCAAACATGGCTTTGAGAACATGGGATCAGTTGTAAGCTATGATGCGCTTAACTGATTCCCGCGTTAAGCCAGTTATTATTATACGTATAGTTATATCAGTATTCCCTCATTCTTCATATACCATTCCATTTTTCTAAGTCAGAGAGAGAGAGAGAGAGAGAGAGAACTTGAGAGTAAATCAATTGAAGAAGAAATTGGAGAGTTAAAAGGGGAGTTTGATATCATCATCTAACAAATTAAACAAGGATTAAAGGTAATAATCTCACTTTTAATCTTTGTTCTTGTGTTCTTGAGTTTCTCCATGAAAGTTATTTTAAGTTCTCTATAAATTGATTTTAATGGCTAAATTGTTAAGAAATTGATATTAGATGTTTATTACTTCCTCCGTCCCAAAATAACTGCTTAGTTTTGACTTTTTAAAGTCAAATTGACTATTTTTTAAAACTATTTTTTGTACCATTTTTGCCAGAATATAGGTGCAGAGGTTATAACAAAAAAAAAGTATATACAATTTACTACTAATACCAATTTTTATAATGTTAAAAATATATTTATACATGCTTAATTATTAATTTTAAAAATAGTCAATTTGACTTAAAAAAGTCAAAATTGAGCATTTATTTTGGGACGGAGGGAGTGGTATGCATAATCTATTTTTATATGATTTGTATGTGATTTAGAGTAATCAAATCCATGAAATTATGTTTAAAAATGAAGTTTTGAGTTACAGAGAAATAATATATGAATATGACTTATATGTATAAAAATTGATGCTTGAATTGTATGTTAACCAGTAAATTGATGATTGATTATGTTTATACATGCAGAAACGAAAAGAACGAAACTTGTATGGACTGATTTGGTTGAAAAACGAGTTCGTGGTAGTTGATTTCGTTAAGAATGTCTAAAATAGAGTTTTTCACAAAAACATTGAATTTATAGGTTTAAATTTAGTTGTTTATGTGATTTATGTTGTTAAAATCATGCTAGAAAGGTTGTGCTATATTTCTGTAAAGTTTGGAACTAATGGGTGTGATTAATTTGTTGTTTGAGTGAAGTTTTTGGGTCTATTTTGGCTCTGTTCTGTGTTCTTTGAGAACTGAAGGAACTAAAACTGCTACGTAGCGCTGCAGCGCCTCTTAGGAGGCTTATCGGCGCTCTGCAGCGCCTGTCTCAAGTATATTTGGTGCGCTGCCGCGCTGGGTCTTAGACTGCTGGGCGGCGGCGTAGCGCCACTTAACAGTTTTGCCCAAATTTTTTTATTTAATTGTTCAAGTCTAGAAAATGTAATTTAAACCTAATCTAATGAACATGAAAATGTAATGATCATGTAATGAGATGTTAAAATAGATTAGTAACATGTCAATGATGTTTTTACGTAATTAATTGATAAGTCGAATGCGTACTTAAACTATTATTTCGTGAGATTTTATAAGGTGTTTAAAAGTTAAGGTTTGTGTATGTGGTTAATATAATCAGATAGAGAGTTAATTTAGAGTAAAAGAGAATATACTCATGATTGTTAGTTGAGTTATGATTAATTGGTATTGTGACTTTAAATGGTATGTAGGATTAATTAAGGAATGTGAACAGTAAACGTATAATCTACGCATGAGGCAAGTTTTCTATCCCTGACTTGTTATCGTTATGCAAGTTCATAAATCATATTCTTATATTAATCAAGATCGTACTCTTGTTTATTCAAGCTTATGATTCCGAATGAGATGTTCTAATTCTTTTGAAGCAATACCTCAATAATTCAATGTTTGTTCAATTGTATACATTCGAGATTCAATCTTTGATTTAAATATAGTTTACATTATTATGATGAAACCTTGAATGGCTAGCGAACCCTCTTTGATTCGATTAGTCCATAGTTGCTGAGCGTTCTAAATTCTAGAACTGTTATTGAAGCTTATCTAAACCAAACTTCCTTTGGTGCAGACTTTTATCTCAAAACTGATATGAACAACTCTATTATAGGGGATTATATTACGCGATATCGTTAAGATGTTGTGCACATACATGGTACGAAGGGCTGATCCCCCTAAGTATAAGAAGTAAGGTCTGTCGACGTCGGGAAAAAATTGTGAGTCGAGTTGGACCCGAATCTTTCTCTCTTCCTAATGTTTTGTCTACCCTTATTCTTTTTATTGTGAAAAAGATTTTGAAAGATTTTTTAGGAAAAGGCCAACATGTATCATGTTGACTTTTTTAACGTTTTACAGAGTCGCCAGTTGGTAGATTTGAAATGGTTGTACCAACTCAGCTGAGTTTTGTTTGAAAAGAGGCCCAATTGCTGGACACTGTCAAAACTTGATCTTTTGAAACCAAAGTTCTAAGTTTGGGAGCTTGGTTGAGTGTGGGGAATATGTTAGGCACCCCACAACTCCCGTGTAAACACGGTACTACATCTTTTCAATATTTCCTTTCTAAATCTGCAATGTGTGTGTGAATCCTGAAAGAAATTGGGCCTATGATTGATTGATTTGAAAGCATGGATATGCTTCGTTGAACCTATATACGAAGGGTTTGATTTGATTTGCAAAAGTCTCTTTTTTAGACAAGATTATTAAAATGATTTTTTAAAAGCAAGTTTTCAAACCCTTACGCTAACATAGGAATTGACGCATGTCAACACTTCAATTTATCTTTTTAGCCTTTAGGCTCAATTTGAATGGTGATTGTCCGGCTGCGAAGCATCCTCGACCACAACATATATACAAGTGTCGGTCTTCTCATGGGAATGACAACCATCGGAGTGACTCTGACACGACAAATTATATTTTCACTATGTTGAGACCTTAGACCCGAATAACCGTTTTAAGGTCTTTTTGATGTACATTTTTACAGAAAAACTAGCAGGGTACATTTGTCAAGTGGAGTTTGTCCATCATAAGAATTAGATTCTGATCAGTTTGATCATGAATCCCACGATTCTTAGGCTCACAAAAGGATGCCAATAAAACCTGCACAGCTCAAATATGCACAGAAAATATATATTTACATCCAAATGTCGCCAGAACCAAGGATTCATCAGTAAATCCTGGTTCACACATAATCGAAGCGTCTCATTCCCACTAGATAATAATCTAAGGGCCGCGATGTTGCTTTTAGAACTGTAACTAGAAAAAATGCTAGATTTATATAAATCTCAGTCGTTCTAGCTTCTCGGTTCCATCTGGACCTATTTTGAACCGTTTGAAAGCTAGAGTTGGCGAGATTTAAGGAAATCTAGTTCGTCCGCAGAAATGTCAGTGCTGATTCATATCAAATGAATATATAAAACAACAATTTAATCAAAATGAGTAATAGCATATATATATAGTTATATATATACGAAAGCTGTAAAGGGCGATGGATTTTCACTCTGATGCCCGGAATGAAATGTAAATATATATATATATATATATATATATATATATAAAAGCTGTAAAGGGCGGTGGGTTTTCACTCCGATGTCCGGACTGGAATGTAAATATATATATATATATATATATATATATATATTTATAGAAGCTGTAAAAAGCCACAGAGTAATCCAGGCTGAACAGAATGTAAATATATATATAAAAGCTGTAAAGGGCGATGGACATTCTATCCTTTGCCCGAACAGAAAATGTAAGTATATATATATATTTATAAAAGTAGTAAAAAGGCCACAAAATAATCCAGGCCAAATTGAAATGTAAATGTTAGCATATATAACTAATATATACATATTAAAGCAATAAAAAGGCCACGAAGTATACATCCAGTGTGACGCCCCCAGAATAGGTCCAGTCAATCCAACCCATTCTGAGTCGCCAAATACATGGTACAGAATTCAAATACAATCTTTTATATCACACGGTCGTGCAAAATACGACCACACAACTGTGAGTGTCAATATAAATATGTAGAAAATATTAACATTGAAACTAAGTCTTCATTACAATTATTATCACACTATTTATTAGAAATAGTGAGGACTACTATTGTTCTAACTCGGACCATCACTCTGTCCCCCGACTAGTTCTTGCGACATTCTCATTTCCTGAAGAGGACAATAGATGAAAAGGGTGAGCTCAACTAGCCCAGTAAAGAATATTATGACTAAGATAATGGAAAATAAATTATCGTTAGTCTTCAACAATTCAGATAAAATATTATTGACAACAAGTTTTAGATCAATATTCGCAGTGAAAATAACAATTCATTAGAAGAGTTAAGTAGAGAATGAAGTCTACTATCTTCTATGATTTAAAAGTTCATCATCAATATTTTATCCATGTAACATCAATCAATATTCATCTCGAATCAAATATTCATCTTTGCACTACGGGCCAAAAATATTCATTTGTATCATCAGTTGGTCATGTTCACCTCAACACATGTTCATCTTTGCACTACGGGCCAAAGATATTCATCAGGTAATCATTCATCTTTGCTCTACAGGCCAAAGATATTCAGTTATATCACCATTTAGGACTGAGGATGATGAAAAATAATATAAATAACGAATCTAGTGAGATAAAGGACAAAGATTAAGGATTCGCATTTTAGTTTATCCAAGTTCAAAAATACTCCATAATAATACTTTGTGGATCAAAATTCAAGAATAAAGCTTAAAACTTGGATCCAATCAAAGATAGGAACCTTAATAAGAAACTTGGACATATAGAAGAAAATTTAATTTTTTCGTGAATAGTGCCGTATACGTGAATAGTAATCCCGACGAAAAAAAGTAAGAATTTCATAATAAAATCCATGACAATATTTTGGTATAATGATATTGAAAAGAATAACATCATTTACGAAAGAAAATAACATCCCTTACCTCAAAAGAATAGTACTTCTGACTGGAATATCGGATATAAGGCTGAAGAAAACTTGCACTGAATAGCAACACTCAAAGTATCGAAATACTCACAAAAATACGCTCGATATTATAGAGAGAAAATTTTCTGATTCTGGTGTGATTTTCATTTCTAACTAAGCACCCTATTTATAGGAAAATGCCAAGACACCAATATTGACTTTTGAAACCACGGAGCACACTTGTTTTGATTTTTTTTTCCTGGCTGCTGCCCATTTCATTCAAAGCCTCCAAAAATCAGCATTTTCCACAAAAAAATAAAAGTGGGGCCCATCATTTTATTTTAAAAAATATTTATTTTGAAACTTCAATAATTCATAATAAATAACCCTTTATCAGAAAAATACAAATTCTATGTCCTTTCCATAGAAAATTTAATTCTCTATAACTTTGTAGAAGGAAGTTTTTCCAAATTTCCAACCGAAAATGGCCGAAATCCACAAACGGATGATTTTTCACAACAAAATACTGATAAAAATACCTTAGCACTAATTCCTTCTTTTATATCCACAAAATAAATATTTCTTTATCATATAAATCAATAATTAATTATTCACAAATAATATTACAGAACTACAATATTGACAACCAGGTCGCTCCCAGGAAATAGGGGGCCTTCCGATAAGGATTTCTCCTTACTCGTGCGCAATTAAATAACCCCTCCTATACAGAACTTCCTTAGACATTGTCAATAATGTTATCTAATAATATTATTCAAAGAATATGAATTATTGAGTTGATAATGAGAAATACTATGCAGTGACAATTATTGAATCAATAATACAAAATATCATTGGTAGCAATTATTGAATCAACCATATAAAATAGCAACGTAGCAATTATTGATATAAAATATCAACGTAGCAATTAATAAACCAATAAAATATCATACAATTATTGAATCAATAATATAAAATATTGAACAGTAATTACTGTAATAATTATTGAGTAAGTGACTTCTTACGTAAGAACCAATAATTCAAAATACTGTGCAATACTGTGTGCTACTGTGCACAACGCGTATTACTGTATTTTTATCATCGGGTATTTTAACAGTTTAACCGTAACAGTTTTACCGTTTATTTATAAAAAGGTTATTTCTGTCGTTTTCTATATCCGACAGTTATTCCGTTGTGGGGCCCACAAATAGCTGCGCCGTCGTACGAATATTTCCCGACAACAAGAATATTCTACGACCAAACAAATATTCCTCGACAACAATGAATATTTTATAACCACTTGCTTATTTTGAAATATTTGCACATTTCACTCATAACTTTTCACATTTATCAAATCAACACCTTACTATTTCGAAATAATATATAAAGAAAACTAAATCCTTATTCATAAAAGTTGGGGTCTTACAACCTCCCCTCCTTATGAAATTTCATCTTCGAAATTGACGTACGTACCTGGTATGTCAAAAAGGTGAGGATATCTCGCTTTCATTTTCGATTCCAACTCCCAGGTCATTTCCTCAATTTCATAGGTTTCTCCACAAAACTTTAACTTGAGGTATAATTTTTGAGCCTAAGACATGCTCCTTCCTATCCAAGATCTTGACAGGTACCTCCTCGTACGTTAAATCTTCGGCTATCTCGTCTGGTTCTAACTCAATAATGTGGTTTGGGTCTTTCACATATTTGCGAAGTACGGATATGTGAAAAACGTTATGAACACGAGACAGGCTTGGAGGATAAAGCGAGTCTATAGGCCACATTTCCTACTCGGTCAAGGATCTCAAATGGACCAATGAATCGTGGGTTGAGCTTTCCTCTCTTCCCGAATCTCGTAACTCCTTTCCATGGAGCAACATGTAACAATACATGATCCCCAACATTAAATTTCACGTCCTTTCGATGAAGATCCGCATAACTCTTTTGTCGATCTTGTGCGGTTTGTATCCGTTGCCGGATCATTTGAATCTTTTCCGTAGTTATACGTACTAACTCCGGTCCCAAGAATGTTGCTTCACCCACCTCATCCCAGCATACTGGAGAACGACACTTTCTCCCATACAACGCTTCGAATGGTGCTACGCCTATACTCGCTTGATAACTGTTATTGTAGGAGAATTCCACTAATGGTAAGTACTTATCCCAACTCCCTTTGAAGTCTAGAACATAGAGTCTCAATAGATCTCAAGAGTTTGAATAGTCCTTTCTGATTGTCCATCTGTTTGAGGATGATAAGCCGAACTGAATCATAAATCCGTGCCCATAGCTTTCTGCAAACTGATCCAAAATCGTAAAGTAAATCTGGGGTCACGATCTGAAACTATGGATACTGGCATGCCATGCAATCTCACAATCTCATTCACGTACATATGAGCCAGACGTTCAAGGGAATAAGTCTCTTGTATCAGGCAAGAAATGAGCAGACTTGGTTAATTTATCAACAATAACCCAAATCGCATCTATGCTTTGAGAAACCTTAGGAAGACCCGTAACGAAATCCATCATAATGTGTTCCCACTTCCATTTTGGAATCTCCAGTGGTTGCAATGGACCCTTCGGCACTTGATGCTCCGCCTTTACACGTTGACAAGTTAAACATTTCGAAATAAACTCCGCGATCTCTCTTTTCATATTGCTCCACCAAAATGTATGTCAAAGATCACGATACATTTTGGTACTCCCAGGATGGATTGCAAACGGTGTATTGTGTGCCTCCATCATGATTCTATGTTTCAAGTTGAAATCGTTAGGAACACAAAGTCTGGAGTTGACTCGAAGTATTCCCTCTTCATCGATTCTTGCTTCTGGAATGGCACCTTCTTGCACTTTCTTCTTCATCTTCATTAGCTCCGAATCCGTAGCTTGAGCAGCTTTAACTTTATATATCAAAGCTAGTTCTACGCGTATACTTGACATCATCGCACTCATTCCCGCATATAATCTTCTACTCAACGCGTCAGCTACCACGTTCGCTTTTCTAGGATGGTATTGGATGGTATGATCGTAATCTTTCAACAGCTCAAGCCAACGTCGTTACCGCATGTTGAGTTCCTTTTGAGTGAATAAATATTTAAGGCTCTTATGATCCGTATAAATCTCCACTTTCTCCCCGTACAGGTAATGTCTCCAGATCTTCAACGCAAAAACAACAGCTACCAACTCTAGATCATGAGTAGGATAATTCCTCTCATATTCTTTGAGTTGTCGCGAGGCATAGGCTATGACTGAAAATAACGCTGATCAGACGATAAACGATGAGATGTTTAGAAGTTTTTTGCAGTTCATGCAAAACCAGACGAGGGAAACTCGTGTGCAAAATACAGGTGGAGATAATAACAACACGCGAATTGTCATTGCCAAGCAGTTCAAAGAATTGGGACCACCAGAGTTTTTGGGAATGCCGGATCAGATCAAGGCAGAGACGTGGGTTAAGCAAATTACCAAGATATTTGATATCTTGGGATGCATGGAGGAACAGAAGGTTCCATTCACCATGTTTATGTTCCGTGGAGAGGCATATTACTGGTGGGAATCCGTGAAGCGTACCCAGCCTGTCGCACTCAAGATGTCTTGGGAAGCGTTCCAGAAACTATTCAATGACAAGTACTTTCCTGAAAGTATTTGTCATATGAAGGAGGTAGAGTTTATCAGACTAGAACAAAACAACATGACGGTGTCCCAGTACGAGGCTAAGTTCGCGGAGTTGTCCAGGTTTACACCTCATTTGGTGGAGAATGAGGAACGTATGACGCGGATGTTTCTGAGAGGTTTGAAACCCGAAATACGTCAATACCTCATTTCTCACAAATTTTCTCTATATTCGGATGTAGTGAACAGGGCCTAGTTGCTAGAATGAGATAGTGATTATATTCAACCAAAGGACAACAACCAAGGTCGTATCGGTGGCAGCAGTCATCGGAGCAATGACAACCAGCGGGGAGGAAAGTATGACAGAAGCAGTAATAACTCTGGTGGTAATCGTGGCTATGATAGTAGAAAAAATGAATCGGGGGGAGATTTCAAGAAGAGAAGGTATAACAATGAGAACGTGAAGACGTCAACATCAGCACCAGCATCAACTATTTCTAGAGGAGGAGAACGACCACCCATCGTATGCTATAAATGCGGGAAAGAGGGACACATCAGCCCAAACTGCCCACAACAATTCAAAGCATGTTATAACTATGGAAAAGAAGAACATATAGCTCGGGATTGTCCTGTTGCGAAACCAAGTCCAGCGGGGTGGTGATTCTCAAGGCGGTTTCAGACAAGTCAAAGTCGGTGATTCCTGGAAGAGCGTTTGTTGTGATAGCCCAAAACGCGAGGAATCCACACGAGGTGATTACAGGTAAGCTAATCATAAACACTTGCGAAGTTTACATCCTTGTTAGATACCAGTGCTACCCATTCTTTTATTTCACCTGCTTGTGCTCAACGTTTGAACTTGACTCCTGATAAATTAGACTTTGACTTATTTGTTGAAACTCCATTGGGAGAAACTTTTGTTACATCCACAGTTTACAAATCTTGCTTGATTCAGATTGGTACCCTTACCTTACCCGTTGATCTTATATCTTTGAAAATACTTGCATTTGACGTGATTTTAGGAATTGACTGGTTAACCACTTACCATGCCAAAATTAATTATTTTCGTAAGGTTGTTAGTTTTCATATTCCTAATCAACCTGTTGTGCGAATCCAAACCATCAAACCACTAAAATCAGTCAATATCATTTCAAGTCACAAAGCTATTCGTTTATTGAAAAATGGATGTCAAGCTTTCTTAGCTCATGTCACTGATCTAAACCAGAATACGTTAGGTTTGAATGATATTTTCGTTGTTAATGAGTTTCCTGATGTATTTCCCGAAGAACTTCCCGGTCTACCCCCAGAACGTGAAGTTGAATTCTTTATTGACCTTGAACTCGGTACAAAACCTATTTCTAAAATCCCATATCGAATGGCTCCTATTGAACTTCAGGAGTTAAAGGTCCAATTACAGGAATTGTTAGACATCGGTTTTATTCGTCCTAGTACGTCTCCTTGGGGTGCTCTTATTTTATTCGTAAAGAAGAAAGACGGGAGTATGCGACTTTGTATTGACTATCGGGAGTTGAACCATGTCACCATCAAGAATAGGTATCCGCTACCTCATATTGATGACCTGTTCGACCAGTTGCAAGGATCATAATTCTTTTCAAAGATCGATCATCGTTCTGGATATCATCAGCTGAAGATTAAAACTGAGGATATTCCGAAGACTGCCTTCAGAACTCGGTACGGGCATTATGAGTTCTTAGTCATGTCTTTTGGATTGACTAATGCTCCTGCTGCTTTCATGGATATGATGAATCGTGTATTCAAGGAATATTTGGATCAGTTCATTGTTGTCTTTATTGATGACATCCTCATCTATTCTAAAAGCCGTGAAGATCATGAGCACCACTTGAAGTTGGTACTTCAAAAGCTTCGTGAGAACAAGCTATATGCCAAGCTGAAGAAATGCAAGTTTTGGCTTGAGGAAGTATCATTCCTTGGGCACGTGGTATCGAAACGTGGAGTATCTATTGACTCGACGAAGATTGAAGCAATACAAAGTTGGGAGCAACCTAAGTCGGTGACCGAAGTACGAAGCTTTCTGGGCTTAGCTGGTTATTATCGGAGGTTCGTAGAGGAATTTTCTCGAATCGCTACTCCATTAACTCAGTTGACTCAGAAAGATACAAAATTCGTTTGGAGCGAGGAATGCGAGAAGAGCTTCCAAGAGCTCAAGAAAAGACTTATCTCGGCACCTGTTCTGACAATACCATCTGGTTCGGATGGATTTGTTATCTACAGCGATGCTTCGGGCAAAGGGTTAGGATGTGTTCTCATGCAATATGGGAAAGTCATAGCCTATGCCTCGCGACAACTCAAAGAATATGAGAGGAATTATCCTACTCATGATCTAGAGTTGGCAGCAGTCATTTTCGCGTTGAAGATCTGGAGACATTACCTGTACGGGGAGAAAGTGGAAATTTATACGGATCATAAGAGCCTTAAATATTTCTTCACTCAAAAGGAACTCAACATGCGGCAACGACGTTGGCTTAAGCTGTTGAAAGATTACGATCATACCATCTAATACCATCCTGAAAAAGCGAACGTGGTAGCTGACGCGTTGAGTAGAAGATCATATGTGGGAACGAGTGCGATGATGTCAAGTATACACGTAGAACCAGCTTTGATTGATAAAGTTAAAGCTTCTTAAGCTACGGATCCAGAGCTGATGAAGATGAAGAAGAAGGTGCAAGAAGGTGCCATTCCAGAAAGCAAGAATTGATGAAGAGGGAATACTTCGAGTCAACTCCAGACTTTGTGTTCCTAACAATTCTGATTTGAAGCATAGAATCATGATGGAGGCACACAACACACCGTTTGCAATCCATCCTGGGAGTACTAAAATGTATCGTGATCTTCGACATACATTTTGGTGGAGCAATATGAAAAGAGAGATCGCGGAGTTTATTTCAAGATGTTTAACTTGTCAATGTGTAAAGGCGGAGCATCAAGTGCCGAAGGGTCCATTGCAACCACTAGAAATTTTAAAATGGAAGTGGGAACACATTACGATGGATTTCGTTACGGGTTTTCCCAAGGTTTCTCAAGGCATATATGCTATTTAGGTTATTGTTGATAGATTAACCAAGTCTGCTCATTTCTTGCCGATACGAGAGACTTATTCCCTTGAACGTCTTGCTCATATATACGTGAATGAGATTGTGAGATTGCATGGTGTGCCAGTATCTATAGTTTTGGATCATGACCCAAGATTTACTTCATAATTTTAGATCAGTTTGCAGAAAGCTATGGGCACGGAGTTATGATTCAGTTCGGCATATCATCCTCAAACAGACGGACAATCAGAAAGGACTATTCAAACTCTTGAAGATCTATTGAGACTATGTGTTCTAGAATTCAAAGGGAGTTGGGATAAGTACTTACCATTGGTGGAATTCTCCTACAACAACAGTTATCAAGCAAGTATAGGCGTGGCTCCATTCGAAGCGTTGTATGGATGACAGTGTCGCTCTCCAGTATGCTGGAATGAGGTGGGTGAAGCAACATTATTGGGACCGGAGTTGGTACGTATGACTACAGAAAAGATTCAAATGATCCGGCAACGGATACAAACCGCACAAGATCGACAAAAGAGTTATGCGGATCTTCATCGAAAGGACGTGGAATTTAATGTTGGGGACCATGTGTTATTGCGTGTTGCTCCGTGGAAAGGAGTTACGAGATTCGGGAAGAGAGGAAAGCTCAACCCACGATTCATTGGTCCATTTGAGATTCTTGATCGAATAGGAAATGTGGCTTATAGACTCGCTTTACCTCCAAGCATGTCTCGTGTTCATAATATTTTTCATATATCCGTACTTCGCAAATATGTGAAAGATCCAAATCACATTATTGAGTTAGAACCGGACGAGATAGCTAAAGATTTAACGTATGAGGAGGTACCTGTCAAGATTTTGGATAGGAAGGAGCATGTCCTACGCTTAAAAATTATACCTCAGGTTAAAGTTTTATGGAGAAACCATACTATTGAGGAAATGACCTGGGAGTTGGAATCAGAAATGAAAGCGAGATATCCTCACCTTTTCGACATACCAGGTACGTACGTCAATTTCGAGGATGAAATTTCATAAGGAGGGAAGGTTGTAAGACCCCAACTTTTATGAATAAAGATTTAATTTTCTTTATATATTATTTCGAAATAGTAAGGTGTTGATTTGATAAATATGAAAAGTTATGAGTGAAATGTGCAAATATTTCAAAATGAGCAAGTGGTTATAAAATATTCATTGTTGTCGGGGAATATTCTTGTTGTCGGGGAATATTCGTACAACGGCTCAGCTATTTGTGGGCCCCACAACAGAATAACTGTCGGATATAGAAATCGACAAAAATAACCTTTTTTATAAAATAACGGCGTAGTAGTTACCGTTAGTACTGTTGAAATACCCGGTGATTAAAATACAATAATACGCGGTGTTGCACAGTAGCACACGGTATTGCACAGTATTTTGAATTATTGATTCTTACATAAGAAGGCACTTACTCAATTATTGTTACAGTATTACTATTCAATATTTTATATTATTGATTCAATAATTGCATGATATTTTATTGATTCAATAATTGCTACGTTGATATTTTATATCAATAATTGCTACGTTGCTATTTTATATGATTGATTCAATAATTGCTACCGTTGATATTTTGTATTATTGATTCAATAATTGTCACTGCACAGTATTTCACATTATCAACTCAATAATTCATATTATTTGAATAATATTATTAGATAGCATTATTGACAATGTCTAAGGAAGTTCTGTCTAGGAGGAGTTATTTAATTGCGCGCCAGTAAGGAGAAATCCTTATCAGAAGGCCCCCTCTTTTCTGGGAACGATCTGGTTGTCAATATTGTAGTTCTGTAATATTATTTGTGAATAATTAATTATTGATTTATATGATAAGAAAATATTTATTTTGTGGATATAAAAGAAGGAATTAGTGCTGATGTGTTTTTATCAGTATTTTGGTGTGGAAAATCATCCGTTTATGGATTTCGGATAATTTATGTATGGAATTTGGAAAAACTTCCTTCTACAAAGTTGTAGAAAATTAAATTTCCTATGAAAAAGACATAGAATATGTATTTTTCTGACAAAAGGGCTATTTATTATGAATTATTGAAGTTTCAGAAAATAAATGTTTTTTTTATAAAATTGTGGGCCCCACTTTTGGTTGGTGTGGAAAATGCTAATTTTGGTGGGCCCCACTTGTGGTGGCTGATATTTTGGTCAAGAAAGTGTGCGTAGAAATTTTTTTATTAATATTTTATTAATTTAGTCTACTTTGGCATCCTAAGCTTTTCCTATAAATAGGGTGCTTATGTTATAATTGAAAATCATACCAGAATCAGAAGTTTTCTCTCTCTATAATATCGAGCGTATTTTTGTGAGTATTTAGATACTTTGAGTGTTGCTATTCAGTGCAAGTTTTCTTCAGCCTTATATCCGATATTCCAGTCAGAAGTACTATTCTTTTGAGATAAGGGATGTTATTTTCTTTCGTAAATGATGTTATTCTTTTCAATATCATTATACCAAAATATTGTCATGGATTTTATTATGAAATTCTTACTTTTTCCATTGGAGTTACTATTCACGTATACGACACTATTCACGAAAAAAATAAATTTTCTTCTGTTTGTCCATATTGCTTGTTAAGGTTCCTATCTTTGATTGGATTTAAGTTTTGAGCTATATTCTTGAATTTTGCTCCACAAAGTATTATTATGGAATATTTTTGAACTTGGATAAACTAAATTACGAATCCTTAATCTTTGTCCTTTATCTCACTGGATTCGTTCTTTAAAATGTTTTTCATCATCCTCAGTCCTAAAGGTGATATAACTGAATATCTTTGGCCTGTAGAGCAAAGATGAATGATTACCTGATGAATATCTTTGGCCGTAGTGCAAAGATGGACAGGTGTTGAGATGAACATGACCACTGGTGATACAAATGAATATCTTTGACCCATAGTGCAAAGATGAATATTTGATTCGAGATGTATATTGATTGATGTTACAGGAATAAAATATTGATAATAAACTTTTAAATCATAGAAGATAGTAGACTTCATTCTCTACTTAACTCTTCTAATGAATGGTTATTTTCGCTGCGAATATTGATCTAAAACTTGTTGTCAATAATATTTTATCTGAATTGTTGAAGACTAACGATAATTTATTTTTCATTATCTTAGTCATAATATTCTTTACTGGGCTAGTTGAGCTCACCCTTTTCATCTATTGTCCTCTTCAGGAAAAGAGAATGTCGTAGGAACTAGTCGGGGAACAGAGTGATGGCCGAGTTAGAGCAGTAGTAGTCCTCACTATTTCTAATAAATATTGTGATAATAATTGTAATGAGGACTTAGTTTGAATGTTAATATTTTCTACATATTTGTATTGACACTCACAGTTATGTGGTCGTATTTTGCACGACCGTGCGATATAAAAGTTTGTATTTGAATTCTGTACCATGTATTTGGCGACTCAGAATGGGTTGGGTTGACTGGACCTATTCTGGGGGCATCACATCTTTCGATTCTCGAAGGTCGTCAATCAGCTCGTCTTTGATATCTTGTAATCCCATAGTTGATGTGGTGACTTCTTATGATCACATTCTCAGCTTTTGCGATCCTTGTTCGGTCCGCGTCGTGTCTGGGCTACGTTGCACTTTCATTTCTCCATGGGGTTTTCTCTGGGGTGAAAGATGATTTTGCCCTACCTCGGGGTTGTCTCCAAGTAAAATTATATTTTTACCCTCATGTAAGGTTAGTCTAAGGGAAACAAAATTTCGAGTGTCAATATTGGGGTAGAAAACTTTTATGTAGTAATTTTTATTAAATAATGCACTTAGTTTATTTATCGTTTAGTATCGTGGAACACCAAATACAGGTTTTAAGTACCTGATTTTGGGGGCGTCACAGGTTGGTATCAAAGCTTTAGGTTAAAAGCCTTAGGTTGGGATACCTTGGGTTATAACCTTAAGATAAGTAAGTAACTCATATCGAGTTTAGTTATGATGGATTGTGGAAAATTCATCAATAAGAATAATATTAATAATAATATAATTTAAAAATAATTGTTAATTATTATTTGTATGTAAATGCTTGTAATAATTAGTAAGGGAATTATTGTTATTATTTTTATAGATGTCTGAGGTTCAGGATGCGCGAGTAGAACTTGAGGAATAAGTAGCTATGCCACCGTCGTTAAGACCACATCATATATATATTCCAGTACCTGTTGTGGAGATAGACTCAGAACCCGATGAAGAGGAAGATCCTATTGAGGGATAATTTCTAGATGAGTTGGATGATGCTTTAATTAGAAGATAATGTGGTGGAAGATACACAACATGAAATGGAAGAGGCTTGCTCGGCTAGGGGTTATGGTTCATCATCTGATAGGCCAGAACATAGATCTGACAGCTAAGTTACAGGTGTCTGAGAATAGAAACCAGTATCTAGAGGGTCAAGTGCAAGGTCTGCAGATAGATTACCATGAGCTTCAAAATGTGAGGACTTATGATCAGCAGAGACAAGAGGAGTCAAACCAGTACATCCGACACTTAGAATATAATGATCGAGTGTGGAAAAGGAAGGTTAGGGAAATGAGTGATGTATATAACACTTCTTTGGAAAAGGTGCAGACAGTCGTGTGGGAGTATCCCAATGAGGTTGGACAGGTTAGACGTTCGATTACTCGTGCCCGAGTTATATCTTTTGTAGAAGATGAACGTGTTGGCACCGATGTTGCAGGTCACAAAGGAGTTTAGTAAATTTGTTTTAAGTGAAATAATGTGAACTTATGCGGAACTTTTTTAAATATGTAAATATGGTAGTAAGTGTATGATCCTAACTTTTAGTAATAGTATAGGAATACCTTTTGGAATCCTAACTTAGTGGTAGTTAAGGATTCGAGTAAGAAAATCTTTTGATGTATAAAGAGTATGAAATGTGAATAGCAAGCTAATGCTATAGAAATGTAAATAGCTAGTGGTGCTTTGAAAGATGTAAAAGAACATGTTTGATATTTAATAAAATATTAGATATATTTTTGGTATATGCATGATTTCTTTACATCTAATTAAATGTTTAAAGAAGTAGTTTAATAATAATAATAAATTTTATTAAACAGATAATGATGCGAAGAGGCAGCGGTCGAGGACGCCACCAGTGAATAGGAATAAAAATAGAGATGAAGGATCTAATAATAATATTAGTGATAGAGGTCAAGCAGACCCAATGCAGCAGTTCATAGATTGTTTAGTGGGAGCTTTTCAAAATAGAGATCCTTCTTGTAGACACTCAAAATTTCGCTTTCCTTGGACTAACCTTACTAGAGGGTAAAAGCATAATTTCACTTCAGAGACAACCTCGAGGTAGGAAAAAAGCATCTTTTTACCCTTAGACAACCCCGTGGAGGAATCAAAATGCCAACGACACTCAGATATGACGCGTACCGAACGAGGATTGCAAAGCTGAGAAAGTGGCCATAAGAAGCCATCGCAACAACCATTGAACTGCGTGTTATTCAAAATGAGCCAATTGACGACCCTCAGAAACCGAAAGATACCTTTCAACTTATTGCATCATCTTCTCGGACTCCGATTCAGTCAGACAAGACCTTATTTTGCAGCCTTCCGCAAGGACTTTATGGGATTTTTGGGTATGGAGCTCAACTTTCATCGGACCCAGACCGAAGGAACAAACTTTGAGAGGATGGGGCCTGTGGGACATAGCCTCAGACATACCTGCTCCATCGGTAGGAATACCTACGGCTGGTCTCCCATCTCCTTAAACAGCAGCCAACAGCTCATTTATAAAAAAAGGGAAGAAGAAGTTAGAGAGAGGAGTTTTAATGAGATAAAGACTCGGATCTTGCACTATTTCATCATATTTGAGTTTTTTAATTTCCCATCTTGTATACTTTGAGTTTCTAGAGTGATATAGAGTGACCCCAAGCTAAAAAAAGCTAGTTCACATGTCCCCCAAGGTGAAAAACACTCATTTTGGACACTTTCTTTGTAAACTTTGTTCAATATACTAGATTTATGTTATATATTGCTTGAATCTAGTTAAACTTGTTGTTTTTTACATATATTGTGTAGTAGTTTGCAGATCTAGAGTTTTATTGGTTATTTTGTGCATATATTGTTATAAATCAAGTTCGGAGACTATATTTAAGCTAGGATCTAGCCTTTTGGATGGTTATTGAGCATGAAGCTCTAACTTATGTTCTAGATCGATTTAGATCCATGGTAGATCTAGATGTTTTAATGTTTTTAATCGGTCCTGAATAACCCGTAGAGCCCTAGAATTATATCTAGAGGTGAGTGGGTCCTAATGGCTTGAGATGATGATTTTAACCGATGAAATCACCAAAAATCAAGTCTAGGATGTTGTATATATTTGTTTAAGTATATTAATGTGAGTCTAGGAATCCTGGGGTCGAGATCTAACAATCAGATCTTGACTTGATTCCCATGATGGACTTTTCCTTTACGATGTAATGTTTAAATAATGTGAAATCATTTTACATGTAATATTGGATCTTAAAACGAGTTCGAGGGGTTAGTCCCGAGAAGTCAGATTTAAGATCCCGTGATAGTAAAATTATGATTGCGGGAGCTCGGATCTATCGAGATGGCTTTCATTCTCGATGATGATCCGACCCTTTTTGGTGCTTTATTGCATACATTAACATCCAAAATAATTTTTAAATAAAACCACAAAGAGCTTTCATGAAGAATAAAGCGGTTCGGGGTAGATCACCTTATAAACGTAAAGATAATAAA
Organism: Panax stipuleanatus; assembly: GCA_020205555.1. NCBI lineage: Eukaryota > Viridiplantae > Streptophyta > Magnoliopsida > Apiales > Araliaceae > Panax > Panax stipuleanatus. Next base: position 82,170,996 of record CM035120.1, on the reverse strand, counting down.
AGGAAGTGTCGAAGTCCTCAATTCCTAGTCGAGCGAAGGATTTGAAAATCTTTTTTCAAAATATCATTTAAATTTATATAACTTGTTTAAAACTGAACTTTTTGCTATATCAAATCTTTCGTACCTAGGTGCAAAAGAGTTACATCACTACTTCTCATAACTAAAAATAAGGCTTGGAATAAACCAACCAATAAAACACACACACACATACACACACTATCTCTCTCTCTCTCTCACACACACTTTATGCATAGGAAATCAATAAGATGCGGTAACTGAGTTTTCACGAAAGTCGGGGGATTCCTAACACCTTCACCTCGCTTAAACAAACCCCCAAACTCTATGAATCTCGGGTTTCCAGACCAATCCTACAAAGTCACATATTGGACCATATTGCAAAAACCTTCAAAATTCGGATGAGTTGGTACATCCATTTAAACCATACCAACTGAAGACTCTGTCTCATTCAGTCCAATCATAAACATTAATAGTTAAATCAAACTTTTCAAATTCGTCGACATTCGTGTCTGTCTTATTTTCCTAAAATTTTACATTTTAAATAAATCAATCGACATAGCGAAGTACAAAAGGGTAAGAAACAACAATTTAGGAAATCGAGAAATCGAGAAACAAACTCGAATTTTTCCCGTCGTCGACAGGTAGCGACTCTGCTGGGGACATAGAGGGCTTAAGACACGTTCAATCTTTTGATTTCCATTCTATATGTGCATTTTTATGTGAATGATTTTTATGTGTGATAAATGTCTTAATTTTCAAGCACTTCATATTAATGCCTCGCACCACCTATTAGTGCCTCGCACAATGTCATCATGGTGCATCCGGTGAGGACACTGAATGTATGAATGTATGTTTTGTGGTCCCTTCGTTAGGAGGCAATCCCGTCGACTTTTTATTACTGGACTCAGGAAAGGCATCACTCAGATTCGCTCCAATTGAAAGATGGATATTTTCATCAAGTAAATTGCTAAAATCTGGGAACCAATTTCAAAAAGCCCATGGGAGTATCCCTAAGATAGGTCAACCTCTGATAAACCAAACGCTCATGATGTTTCTTCATGCCTTGTTAATTTTTGAATATATAAATTTCATCCATCTTAAACTATCATTTGTATATCTTTCTTATCTTGTCATCAAGACAACTAACCCCTTATTTTGCAGGAACAAATTAAAAAACCCTAAACTGATGAATAGCATATCATTCATCCATACCATCTACTATTATCTAGACTAAACTACATATTGATTTTGTGTAGATTGGTCCTAGAACTCGATTCCTAGCCATAAAAAGGCTCGTTCACCACTAATCAAAATGGCTGAAGGAAGTTTGTCAGAACCTATTCCTGTGTCTCGTGAGGAGTTTGAGGAATTTAAGAAGCAGATTGCTGAGATGACCGTATTGTTAAGAGAACAATGTAAGGTAACTCAGGAGCCCAAACTGAAAACTCCAACTGAACCCTCTGTGCAGGGAGAGATGCAAGTACTGGGAAAGAAAAGTGATACACAGATGTCTACCCCAGTATCCCCAATCAACGTCAGTTCCGCCAAGGAGGCCCTAGATAAGAATATGACAAGAGAAGTAATAGACCTCCGAGAGGACAGAGAGACTGGAGATATCTGAAAGAAAGTTTGACAAATGGAAGATGCCATCCGATCCATTAAGGGGGCTGGATCCTACGGGAGTGTGAATTATTTTGATTTGTGTATTTTCCCAAAGGCGAGATATCCTGATAAATTCCAAGTCCCAGAGTTTGAAAAGTATAACGGATTGGGAGATCCCTACACCCATCTGAAGGTCTACATAGGTGAGCTGGGACCATATGCCGAAGATAAAAACCTCCGAATGCAGTTGTTCAAAAAGAGCCTTATCGGTGAATCACAAACCTAGTATGCCCGAATTGATAACTCCAAAGTCCACGGTTGGGAAGATTTAACCCATGCTTTCCTTAACAACTATAGCTTTCAAACTCAAATGGCCCCTGATCGCTACCAAGTGACCAAGGTTAAGAAACTGAGCAATGAATCGTTTAGGGAGTATGCACAGAGGTGGAGGTACATGGCAACCCAAGTAAGCCCGCCAATGGACGAAGCTGAGATGGTGACGACTTTCATAGACATCCAAGAGGCACCATACTATGAGCGAGTCCTAATGGGAATAGGCAAGCCATTCTCGGAGATGATCAAACATGGTGAAATGGCATAGATGGGCCTAAAAGCAAGCAAGATCAAAGATTTCACAACTTTAGAGGCTGTAGCCGAGCAACTCCAAGCTGGAAATTATGATAGCAATAACGGAAGAAGTTAAAATAAAGGTGATGAACATGTATCCCTCGTTTTGTAGGGGTAAGCTAGGAGGCCCGACCATAGTCCCCCCATTTGGATGAAGGGAGGCGATCTGTCATTTCCACACCAGGCTGCATTCGACCAAAGCTATGATACACAAAAAATTTGAAAGAACCAAAAATTGTGAGTGCACTCCACTAGGCATTATTAATCTACCAGCAAAAAATTACCGAATTGGCTCCACCTCTAGATCCCAAAAGTAAAAGATATAACCCAAGCAAGAGATGTGCTTACCACTCAAGGTCTTCGGGACACGATACACAAGACTGTTGGTCTTTAAAGCATAAAATCCAAAATCTGATCGAAAGTGGCGATATTGTGGTCAAACAACCTGACCAACCAAATGTCAACACCAACCTTCTGCTGCAGCACAATACGGAGGGAGTAAACGTGATCGTGTCAAGAAGCACTGAAATGGATCCAAATCACAAGTACATGTGAAGGATGGAGGAATACCCCCAAAAGAGCGAAACAAATGTCCTAAGGTGGGAAATTCAAGAGGAGTGTATGACAGTAAGAGAAAAATTGGAGATGATCCAGCATCAAGTAACTCTGGTAGCCAAGCTGATAGTGCGCCAACATCTGATTACGAGGCAGCTTGCCACTTAATCAACAAGAAACCCAGAGAAGGAAGAGGGTAGCCAGAATGCAAGCCTCTATCCCTCCAAGATAATCCACCTAACTAAAGAAGATCAAAGCAACATAAAAGGACAGGAAAATTAGAATAATAAAATTACTAGAAGATCTCATCAACGGATAAATTGACCGGAGGAATGCGAATTCTTAAAGAGGAAAGATCAAACAACATTCCAGATACCTACAAACCCCCAAAATCCTATGGCGCTGAGAGTCGGGGAAAACAAGCGAAGAAGGATATTCATTCCCTTGGGGACTCATTGGAGAATATATTGGCACTGCTGGTAGCACAGAAGAAGATCACTGAGCTCGCTCCACCTGCTGATCCTAATGGAAGACAATTTGATCCCAGTATGAGATGTGCCTATCATTCTGAAGCACCGGGGCATGACACTCAGGATTGTAGGACCCTAAAACATAAAATTTAGAATCTCATTAAAAATGGAGAGTTAAAGATAGTAATCCCCATGACCAGAAAAGGCAAAAGGGAAATAAAAAACTTAAGATTCTCACTCGAGACAAAAAGTTCAAAGGAGATGATGGCTATGAGCACCAATCCTAGTATAACAAAAGGTGGACTAGTCATAATGCGGAGAGTGGCAGAGGAAACAAGACAGTTCCCTAAGGAAATTCCTCTGCCATCGCCAACCATCATGTTGCCCAAAGTTAGCAACCACATTCCTAATTTTATCATCCTGGATGATGAGGAGGAAATACTGATCCTTTCTAATGAAGAAAAATCCAAAAGGGAAAGTCTCTCGCGAGAAATGCAACAATAGTTTGAGAGAAATTTCAAAGTCGAATCTTCTCAGGCATATGAAAAAGATGAAGGAACATATCAAGGAAAAGGAGGTGAGGTTGTCAGGGAAGCCAACCCATCAAAGAATCAAGAGTTCATCCCTTTTTACGATGGGTCTGGTTTGAGCATCCCCAAGGGATGTACCGAATCAGGAGGTAATCAAGTTATGATGGTGATTAAAGATGTTCTAGACAAGTAAGTAACCTCTACTGCCAGCATCGAAGGCAACCTGACCACTTGCAATTAGACTATCAAGCCTAAGATATCCAAGAAAGTATAGATTTAGAGGATACGATTGTGGGTCCTAAGAAGTGTGGGGAAGTTATCATTTGCTTAGCTTTATGTCTTGTTTTATTTTCCATGCATTACTATGTTATGCTTTGTTTATGAAAATAATAACAAATAACAAAAAAAACAAATAACAAAAAAATCAATCTCTTGATATCCTAAGCCTGGACTACATAAGACCTGATCTCCCCCTATCCATAGGAGTACGTAGGCTGCCAGTAATGAAACGGTATAACCCTTACAAAAAGCAACAAAACCTTCAATAATTCAGCGATCACAAGATTAAACTCTTCAACAACTCATCAACCCTAAAGTGCGAGAAGACTTGATTTTCTTTTGACCTACAGAAGTACGTAGGTGGCCATCGTGACAAAGTCTATCTCATACCCGACGACCTATTCTCCGAGATAAAATCCACAAATCAAGCCTTATAGATCGAACAAAGCTTGGTTGAAAGCGTCACATAATAAACCAAGCCAAGCTTTTAGATCCAATTCAATGGAATCCAAAGGCATCTCGACATCAATCATCAAAGCCGAAGCGAGAACATTAAATGAGAAACACAGCGATATATCAAGCATGATTATCAACGAGGATGAATATAATCCAAGGGGATGCGAAATGTAGATACAAAGAAGATTACAATAAATATTAGTTCAACGACGCAAAGTAAATATCTGATGCCCCTATTATGGCCCTCAAAAAGCTGACACCCTCAATCATAAAACTTCATCAAATCAAAAGAAAGGGGTCATCAAACCTAAGTGCACCTACAAGTCAGAAGAGAGGATTGGGGCACTCCGAACGTCAAAGCTCAGTCTACCTAATCTACATGTGAGTCATAAGGTAAAAGACTTTTGCTATCTCGGCATCTTATTAGCCCATTCTTCAAACACAACGAAGCTACTACATGGACGACAAACAAGACTAGGGCACTTTCAGAAGAAGATAACTCGACATTGGAGCATTCATCGACTATCCCACAAAGGAAAATGCAAATCGGCGCCCATACTCCATCAGCATGCGACGTCATCATCAGAGCTTATCTAATATCATTTCACTGGTGGTCCGGTACGATCATTTGGTCTTTTCTAATCATAATTTTCTTAAAATACAACGATCCACATGTGAAGTACGACTCTTTCAACTCTTTATCTATTTTCTGTCTACATACATTAGCGATGATAGTATAGATAAATCTTGCATTAGAATATTAAAAAAAGGTTTAAAAAGAGAAATTTTTTGTTTAACTTGTTATGAATTGGATTAATTCTGATAAGCGTCCATGGAGCAAGATTCATGGGTACGATTAGAGAATTAAGATTATTCAACCTTTTAATTAGCCACGAAATCTTGGTTTAAAGCGCTATTTGGAACATAATCGGCCTCATATGCATGTCGACACTTTGCGGTTGCCTTGACTCTTAGTTATGGGGTATGAAACTATGGCGACCGCGATGACAAATAATACGAAGATAGAGGGTAAGTAATGGCCAATCTAATATCTCGAATCGTGGCCTCAGTTACTCGAGTAATTAAGCCTTAGGGGTGTCTTTACACCTGGTGCCCTATAACCATCTGGTTTGGGAGTCACCGGCCCAACGCTGCTACATAAGTGACTTAGAGCTTAAGAAAACGAGCATTACGAATGGAGCAGATGCTAAAGGAAGACGAGGCCTAATCATGTCTTGAATCGTGGCCTCGGTTACTTGAGTAATTAAGCCTGAAGGGTGTCTTTACACCTGGTGCCCTATAACCATCTGGTTTGGGAGTCACTGACCCAACGCTCGCTACATGGGTAACTTAGAGCCTAAGAAAACGAGCATTGCAAATGGGGCAGAGGCTGAATAAAGGCGAGACCTGAGCAGATCCGAATCCTGGCATGGGTTACTCGAGTAATTAAGCTTAAGGGGTTTCTTCACACCTGGTGCCCTAAAGCCATCTGGTTTGGGAGTCACCGGCCAAACACTCGTTACATTGGTAATTTAAGCCTAAGAAAATGAATCTTACACAAGCTCAGGCGAGGAGCAAGGAGAGTAGACCACATAACTTGTCTCGAAGTGTGGCCTTTGTTACTCGAGCAAGTATACCCGAAGGAGTAGCTTTACACGTAGTTCCCTAAAGCCATTTGGTTTGGGAGTCATTGGTCCAAAACTTGTTAAATGGGTAAATCCAAATAGCCTAAGAAAATGAGACAAGTTATGCGAGAAGAAAAAAAGAAAAAAGGAAATATATAATCAAAACGATGAAAAAGTTTGCAAGATCAGAATGAGTTCATCTAAAGTCATAGAAGAGAAACCCCTGCTAAGGGTTGCGTCACTCATAGTGCACATATCATATGACGTTAATTCTGCGAAGAACGGTGAATTGAGCGAATACGAAGTATCTTTGATAAAGGGAGATAAGTCTTTTGAATTTGATATTACTCATGAAGAATAACCATGGATGCTTAAAAGTTTCATGCGATTTCATAACTTGTTAAATGAAAAATTCTTTTAAAGGAAAGAAATAAAAAAAACTTAATAACCTTGAAGTTAGTGATTCATAATTTTTTTTGGAAAATTCATTTTCATACTCAATTTCAAGATCTTTAGCAATAAGATAAAAACTTAGCGAATACGAGTCAAATGAAAGACTCAATGGGCTTCAAATTTTATGAACTTTAATTTTATATGCCTCATTAACAAGGTTATACTAATCCTTATATCAAAGTTATTGCCGATGGCCCGAGCCATCAAGCTTTTAGGCGCATTTTGTTATTTGGCTGATGTGCAGGATATTGCTCACTCTCGACGTGTCAACAAAGCGAGTTTCCTAGATGAATCCCCATAATAACATGCAAAAGGCTGGGGCATTTTTGCGATTCAATGAAATGGAAGGAATTTAAGGCGGGACCAAGCTTCTTGTCAAAAGAAATGAGAGGACTCCTGAAAGAAATTAAGGTGATAGAAGCGTGCTACGACAAAAAAAGGAAAATTTCCCAAGAGAATCCTTCACTCAACAACAAGCGCCTCGTTGGTAAAATAGTATCATAAGACAACACAGGGGTTTATTCTAACTGACAATTTCAAAATTCAAAATACAAAGCAACATCATGATTGTATGTAATAGAACGTATGCGATAAATACCTAAGCATCATCATGTATATGTGCGAATAGTAAATCAGTTTTCATATCAACATCATCTATATACATGTGAAAAGACGAAAAGAAAAAATTACAGAAAACGGGGCACAGGTGCCCAACGACTAACAAAAGGTCTAGCAAAAGAAAACGACATCATCAAACATGTCAACATGCACCAAGTCCTCATTAGTTGAAGTCTCTGCATCGAAGTTCAAATCAGGGCAGTGAAAGGAAAGACCGCATCCTCCAGGGACATCAGCGGCACCCAAGTCATCAGTTAAGCCAGTATCTAAGCCAGCGGGATTGCAAGTAAAAAACTCACCCCTTTTATAATCAATGATGTAATCCGTTAGCAACAACACAACGCGGGCGTTGGCTTAACCCCGATGATGCAATCCGTTAGTGATAACCCAATGACGGCGTCAGTTTAACCCCATTGATGTATTCCGTTGGCAACAACACAATGAAGGTGTCGGCTTAACCCCGATGGTGTAATCCATTGGCAATAACCCAATGAAGGCATCGGCTTGACCCTGATTGTGTAATCCGTTGGCAACAACCCAGTGAAGGCATCGGCTCAACCCCGATGGTGTAATTCGTTGGCAACCACACAATATAGATGTTTGCTTAACCGATGGTGTAATCCATTAGCAACAACCCAGTGAAGGCATAGGCTTGACCCCGATGGTGTAATCCTGTTGGCAACAACCCATTGAAGGCGTCGGCTTACCCCCAATGGCGTAAACTATTGGCAATATCCCAGTGAAGGCATCGGCTCAACCCCAATGGTGTAATCCATTGGCAATAACCCAGTGAAGGCATTAACTTGACCCCGATGGTGTAATCAGTTGGCAACAACCCAGTGAAGGCGTCGGCTTAACCCTGATGGTGTAATCCATTGGCAAAAACCTAGTGAAGGCATCGACTCAACCCCGATGGTGTAATCTGTTGGCAACAACCCAATGAAGGTGTCGGCTTAACCCCGATGGTGTAATCAATTGGCAACAACTCAATGAAGGTGCCAGCTTGACCCCGATGATGCAATCCGTTGGCAACAACCTAATTAAGGCGTCGTCTTAACCCCAATGATTAATCCATTGGTGACAACCCAATAAAGGTGTTGGCTTAACCCCGATGACGTAATTCATTGGCGATAGCCCAATGAAGGCGTCAGCTTAACCCCGATGTATGTAATCCATTGGCAACAACCCAATAAAGGCGTCGGTTTGACCCCGATGGTGTAATTCGTTGGCAACCATCCAACACAAATGTCGGCTTAACCTCTATGGTGTAATCCATTGGCAACAACCTAGTGAAGTCATCGGCTTGACCCCGATGGTTTAATCTATTGGCATCAACCCAATGAAGGCGTTGACTTGATGTATGTAATCCGTTGGTAACAACCCAATTAAGGTGTTTGTTTGACCCCAATGGTGTAATCTGTTGGCAATAACCTAATGAAGGCCTCGGCTTGACCCTGATGGTGTAATCCGTTGGCAACAACCAAATAAAGGCATTGGCTTGACCCTAATTATGTAATCCATTGGCAACAACCCAATGAAGGCGTCGTCTTAACCTCGATGATGTATTCTATTAGCGATAACCCAATTAAGGCGTCGGCTCAATCTCGATGATGTAATCTATTGGCAACAACCTAATGAAGGCAACGGCTTGACCTCGATGTACATAATCCGTTGGCGACAACCCAATGAAGGAGTCGCTTAACCTCGATAATGTAATCCGTTAGCGACAACCTAATGAAGGTGTCGGCTTAACCCCGATGGTGTAATCCGTTTGCAACAACCCAACGAAGGCGTTAGCTTGACCCCGATATACATAATCCATTGGCGACAACCCAATGAAGGCGTCGACTTAACCTTGATGATGTAATCCGTTGGCAACAACCCAAAGCAGGTGACGGCTTAACCTCAATGGTGTAATATGCTGGCTTTGACTTTAGTGAAGGTGTCGGCTTAACCCCGATGGTGTAATCCGTTGGCTTTAACCCCAGTGAAGGCATTGGCTTAACCCCGATGATGTAACCCCAGTGAAGGAGTTGTTTTACAAAATTTAATTTGTGATGAAACTTTTAATGGCATCGGCTCAACCCCGATGGTAGAATCCGTTGGCATTGACCCCAATGAAGGTGTCAGCAATACCCGACGACATTCACATAATCCTCATCCTCCCCAGCAGGTGGGAGTAACTCTTTTTAAATTTAACATTTACATATCAATGCATACGTTTCACATAGCATTGCATCATTAGATATACCTTATCATGTATCTTTATGTCTAGTAATCTTTGTCGTGTTCATTCCATTGCATTACATAAACATGACAAAGAAGGGCATCTGTAGACACTCAAAATTTCTATTTCCTTGGACTAACTTTAAAGGAGGGTAAAAGCATAATTTCACTTCAGAGACAATCCCGAGGTAGGGAAAAAGCATCTTTTCACCCAGTAGACAACCTCGTGGAGGAATCAAAGTGCCAATGACACCCAGACAGGACGTGTACAGAACAAGAATCGCAAAGCTGAGAAAGTGGCCATAAGAAGTCACCGCAGTAACCATTGAACTGTGTGCTGTTCAAAATGAGCCAATTAACTACCCTCAAAAATTGGAAGATACCTTTCATCTTATTGCATCATCTTCTTGGACTCCGATTCAGTCAGACTCGACCTTATTTCGTAGCCTTTCGCAAGTACTTTTTGGGATTTTTGGGTACGGAGCTCAACTTTCACCGGACCGAGACTAAAGGAACAAACTCCTAGGCGACGGGACTCGTGGGGCCTAGCCTAAGGCATACCTACTCCATCTACAGGTATACCAACGGCTGGTCTCCCAGCTCCTTAAATAGCAGCCAGCAGCTCATTTGCAAAAAAGGAAGAAGTTAGAGATAGAATGAGTTATAGAGAGAGAAAGGCTCGGATCTTGTACTATTTCATCATATTTGAGTTATTTAATCTCCCATATTGTATACTTTGAGTTTCTAGAGTGATATAGAGTGACCTCGAGCCAAAAAAAGCTTGTTCACGCGCCTCTTAAGGTGAAAAAAACGCTCATTTTGGTCTTTTTCTTTGTAAACTTTGTTCCATATACTAGATGTATGTTATATATTGCTTGAATCTAGTAAAACCTGTTGTTTTTTACATATATTGTGTAGTAGTTGGTAGATCTAGAGTTTCTACCAGTTATTTTGTGCATATATTGTTGTAAATCAAGTCTAGAGACTAAATCTACATAGATCTAAGCCGAATCTAGCCTTTTGGATGGTTATTAAGCATGAAGCTCTAACCTATGTGCTAGATCGATTTAGATCCATGGTAAATCTAGATGTTTTAATGTTTTTAATCGGTTCTGAATAACCCGTAGAGTCCTATATCTATATCTAGATGTGAGGGGATCCTATTAGCTTGAGATGGTGATTTTAACCGATGAAATCATCAAATATCAAGTCTAGGATATTTGTATATATATTTTGAAGTATAATAATGTGAGCCTAGAAATCTCAGGGTCGAGATCTAACAATCGGATCTTGACTTGATTCCCACGATGGACTTTTCCTGTGCGATGTAATGTTTAAATAATGAGAAATCATTGTATATGTAATATTGGATCTTAAAACAAGTTTAAGGGGTTAGTCCCGAGAAGTCAGATTTAAGATCCCGTGATAGTAAAATTATGATTGTGGGTGCTTGGATCTATCAAGATGACTTTCATGCCAGATGATGATCCGACCCTTTTTTGGCGATTTATTGCATACATTATCATCCAAAACAATTTTCAAATAAAACCACAAAGAGCTTTAATAAAGAATAAAGCGTTTTAGGGTAGATCACCTTATAAATGTAAAGATAATAAAAGGAAGTATTAAATCCTCAATTCCTAGTCGAGTGAAGGATTTGAAAACCCTTTTTCCAAAATATCATTTCAATTTATATATCTTGTTTAAAACTGAACTTTTTGCTACATCAAATCCTTCGTACCTAGGTGCAAAAGAGGTACAACACTACTTTCTCGTAACTAAAAATAAGGCTTAAAATAAACCAACCAATAAAACACACATACACACTCTCACATACACACACACACACACTTTATGCATAGGAAACTAATAATATATGGTAGCCATGTTTTCAGGGAAGTTGGAGGGTGCCTAACACCTTCCCCTCGCTTAAGCAAGCCCTCGAACTCTATGAATCTCGAGTTTCCAGACCAATCCTACGAAGTCACATATTGGACCATATTGCGAAACCTTTAAAATTCGGATGAGTTGATACATCCATTTAAACCATACCAACTGGCGGCTCTGTCTCATTCATCCAATCATAAACAATAATAATGAAATCAATCTTTTCAAATTTGTCGACATTCATGTCGGTCTCATTTTTCTAAAAATTCATTTTTTAAATAAATCAATCGACATAGCGAAGTATAAAAGGGTAGGAAACAACAATTTAGGAACTCGACAAATCGAGAAACAAACTCCAATTTTTCCCGATGTCGACACTCCTCACCCGAATGCGAATGTACCAACGGTTCATGTAGCTAGTTTCAAAGATTTTAAAATTGTCGGACCACTAGAATTCCGAGGTACCACTGAGCCAATAGAAGCTTAATCTTGGATAAAAGAGATTGAGAAGCAAGGGTTGGTGATGAGCAGAAAACTTCATTTGTCGTCTATATGTTGGAAGGAGTAGCGAATTTCTGGTGGGAAGGAAATAAGACAAGAGCAGGAGTAGGGATGATTACTTGGGAAGGATTTAAAGAAATTTTCTTTGAGAATTATTTTCCTCCTGGTATGAAGAGTAGAATTGAATTTCGATTTTTGGAACTCAAACAAGGTGATATAATAGTATCACAGTATGCTGCTAAATTTAATGAGTTGGCACGACTTGCTCCACATCAGGTGGACACTGAAGAGAGGAATGAAAATAATTTTAAGCAAGGTTTGAAGCCTTAGATTTATAATAAATTGACAATTTTACAAATTGGATCATTTGGTGTGATCCTTGAAAAAGCAAATATTGCTGAAGGAGGTAGCGAAGCAACGAGTCTTTACAAGAAGAACAAGAAAAATAAAGGAATGATTGAGGGAACAGTTAAGACAGAAGAAAGTAGTGGAAGTGGCAATAATAAGAAGAGGAAGTGGAATACCTTCGGTAATGTTAATCAAGGTGGACAGCAAAAGAAAAAGTTAGAGTACTTTAAGAATTGTGGAAAAAGTCATTATGGAGTTTGTTTGAAGGGAAAGACTGTGTGCTACATGTGTGGGCAAGAGGGTCAAATATCTCCTAATTGTCCTAACCCAAAGAAAAGTCTTAGTTATTTTGTTTGTGGATCATTGGATCATCTGGCTAGAAACTGTTCGAAGAAGGGGACTGATGAAGGAAATAACAATAAAGGGAATAGTAGCAGAAAAGTAAGTGTATCGAGTTTAGCTCCGCAGAATAAATCAACCGCCAGGACTTTTAACATGACAGTGCAGGATGCGGTGGCATCAAAAGAGGTGGTTTCAAGTATCGTCCCGATCAAAAATATTAATGCGTAAGTATTGTTTGATTCTGGGCCAACTTATTATTTTGTTTCTCATAAATTTGATAAACGTTTAGGGATACCTATATTTAATTTCGAAATTTCTTTGAGCATTGAGGTTACCAATAAAGAAGTAATTCCTGTAGAGCACGTCTATAGGGATTGTTGTGGTAAAATAAAAAAATATGACTTAATCGTATATTTGATTCCGATACAACTAGGAGAGTTTGATATTATCTTGGGAATGGACTGGTTATTTAAAATTGGGGCAAAAATCGATTACCAGAAGAAATTAGTAAACCTTAAACCTACGAAGCAGTCTAGGGTAGTGTTTTACGACAGTAAATCGCTAAGACAATCTCGGTGTTTATCGATGATGCAAGCAAGGAAGTTGTTACAAAAAGGTTGTGTGGGATAACTGACGTATATGATAGATACTCGACGGGAAAAAGAGAAGATAGATTAGATTGTGGTAGAAAATGAATTTATGGATATTTTTTCAGAGGAAATACCCGGACTTCTACCGGACAGAGAATATAATTTGTGATTGATTTAGTGCCAGGTACGACACCAATCTCGAAAGCACAATATCTTAATGCTCTAGTAGAAATGAAGGAATTGATGATACAATTGCAAGAATTATTAGACAAGAGATACATTTGACTGAGTACGTCTTCTTAGGGAGCGCCAGTGTTGTTTGTAAAGAAGAAAGATGGATCGTTAAAACTTTGTATCGACTATAGAGAGTTGAACAAAGTAACAATTAAGAATAAATATTTGTTGCCTCTATCGACAATCTTTTTGATCAATTGAAAGGGGAAAGATATTTTTCAAAGATAGACCTAAAAACTGGATATCACCAGCTGAAAGTAAGAGAAGAAGATGTTCCAAAGACAACATTTAGAACTCATTATCGTCACTACGAGTTTTTGGTAATGTCGTTTGGATTGACTAATGTGCCAGTTGCATTCATGGATATGATGAATCGAACATTCAAACCGTATTAGGATAAGTTTGTGGTCGTATTTATCGATGATATTTTGATTTATTTTAAGACACGAATGAACATGCGGATCATTTAAGGATAAAGTTGGAAACACTCAAAAAAGAAAAGTTGTATGCAAAATTCAGCAAATGTGAATTTTAGCTACAAATAATTATATTTTTGGGTCACGTGATTGACAAAGAAGGAATATCCGTAGATCCAGTAAAGGTAGAAGCAATAATAAATTGGGAGCAACCAAAAATGCCGACTGAAGTGCGTAGTTTCCTAGGGTTAGCGGGCTATTATCGGAGATTCATTCAAGATTTTTTAAAGATAGCTACTCCGTTAACTAATTTGACAAGAAAGACGGTGAAATTTATGTGGTCAAAAAAATGAGAAGATAGTTTTCAAGAACTTAAGAATAGATTAAGCAACGAATCGATATTATCTTTACCAGATGATACAGGTAATTTTGTGGTTTACAGTGATGCATCACATAAAGGATTAGGATATGTGCTTATGCAACATGGAAAAGTTATTGTGTATGCATCACGACAGTTGAAAGATTATGAGAAGGGGTATCCTACTCACGATTTGGAGTTAGCAGCGGTAGTGTTTTCTTTAAAAATATGAAGACATTATTTATATGGAGAAAAATGTGAAGTATACACAGATTACAAAAGTCTGAACTATATTTTCACATAAAAGAATTGAATATGAGGTAAAGAAGATGGTTAGAATTAATTAAGGATTATGACTGTGAAATCATTTATCACACAGGAAAAGCTAATGTTATGGCTGATGCTTTAAGTAGAAAGGGTCGGGAGAAATTGATGTTATTAACTGCTCAGAATGAGTTAGTAATAGCAATGGAGAAAATGGAATTAGAAGTGAAATTTCCACAAGAATCACAAGGAAAATTGTATTTAGTGGAAGATTATCCAACCTTATTAGATAAGATTAAAGAGGTACAACTTAAAGATGAGGAGTGCGTGAATTTAAAAGAAAAGATAGCCAAAGGAAAAGAAAATAAATTTAAGATTGATAATGACGGAGTAATCCGATTTGAAGGAAGAATTTGGGTTCCATTGGTTAGGGAACTAAAAGAAAAAATATTATACGAGGCTCATTGTTCGAGGTATATAATTCATCCTGAAAGTACAAAATTGTATCAAGACCTTCGACAATATTTTTGGTGGCCAAATATGAAAAGAGAAGTCGCAGAGTATATAAGTAGATGTTTGACTTGTCAAAGGGTAAAAGCTAAACATTAGAAACCAAGTGGGTTACTGCAACCACTAAAAATTCATGAATGGAAATGGGAGCATATCACAATGGATTTTGTGGTAGGACTTCCGAATACATAGAAAGGGTTTGATGTTATTTGGGTTGTAGTGGACAGATTAACGAAATTGGCAAACTTTTTGCCAATCAAGATTAAGTATAACCTAGATCAGCTAGCTAAGCTTTATATTAAAGAAATTATTTCTCGGCATAGAGTGCCAATATTGAATGTGTCGGACAGAGATCCGAGATTTACATTAAATTTTTAGAGAAGTTTGCAAGAGCATATGGGAACGCAGTTGAGGTTGAGTACATCATACCATCCTCAACTAGATGGACAATGTGAAAGAACAATACAGACTCTAAAAGATATGCTACAGGCATGTGTGATGTATTTCAAAGGAAATTGGGACGACCATTTGCCTTTGGTGGAATTTATATATAATAATAGTTATCACCCTAGTATAAGCATGCCGCCTTACGAAGCGTTATATGGAAGAAAGTGTAGAACACGCCTCTGTTGGGAGGAAGTTGGAGAGCGTCGTTTGTTAGGACCAGAATTATTACAAAAAACTACAGAAGTTGTTAAATTAATACGTATGCGATTAATAACGGCTCAGGATCGTCATAAAAAGTATGCAGATCAACATAAGAAAAAAAGGGATTTTAAAGTCGGATCATATGTATTTTTAAAGGTATCGCCCTGGAAGGGAAAGATTCAATTCAGAAAGAAACGAAAGTTGAATCCTCGTTTTATAAGATCGTTTGAGGTTTTAAGAAAAGTAGGAAAGGTAGCTTATGAAGTAGCCTTGCCTCTCGAGTTATAAGAATGTGATAGAATATGAGCCGATCCAGTTTGAGAAAGACTCAACCTATGAAGAAATTCCTGTTCTGGTACTAAAGAGGATCTGGCAGATGGACGTGAAAACGTCCTTCCTCAATGGGAAACTTGAAGTGGATGTGTATATGACACAGCCAGAGGGATTTGTTTCAAAGGTTGGAATAAATCAAGTCTGTAAGCTGCAACGATCCATTTATGGATTGAAGCAAGCTTCTCGTAGATGGAACATTCGTTTTGATGAGACAATCAAAGAGTTTGATTTTATCAAAAATGACGATGAACCATGTGTGTACAAGAAGGTTAGTGGGAGCGCAGTTTCATTCCTTGTATTATATGTTGATGATATATTACTGATAGGGAATGACATTCCTATGCTACAATCGATTAAAATCTGGTTATCTAAACACTTCTCCATGAAGGACTTGGGAGAAGCATCCTATATTTTGGGGATAAAGATCTATAGAGATAGATCTAAAAGGATGCTTGGTTTATCCCAAGGAACGTACATTGATGCAATGCTAAAGAGATTTAGCATGGAAGATTCCAAAAAGAGGTCTCATGCCGATGAGCCATGGAATACATCTCTCCAAGAAACAGGCCCCAAAGACACCTGAGGAGAGAGACCGTATGAGTAAGATCCCTTATGCTTCTGCAATAGAATCTATCATGTACGGTATGATATGTACTAGACCGGATGTTGCTCATGCACTTAGTGTAACGAGCAGATACCAGTCGAATCCAGGAGAAGAGCACTGGAAGGCTGTGAAGAATATCCTAAAATACTTGAGAAGGACTAAGGATATTTTTCTTGTCTACGGTGGGTCTGAATTAAAACTCGAGGGCTTCACAGACTCAAGTTTTCAAACGGATCAAGATGACAGTAAATCTGTTTCGGGGTATGTTTTTACCTTGAACGGAGGCGCAGTGAGTTGGAAGAGTTCCAAACAGCAAACAGTTGCTAATTCAGTGACAGAGGCAGAGTATATAGCTGTAAGTGAAGATGCAAAGGAAGCTGTTTGGATGAAGAAGTTCATAACTGAACTTGGTCTGGTTCCTAGCATTGGAGAAGCAGTTCCAGTTTACTGTGACAACACAGGAGCAGTTGCACAGGCTAAGGAACCGAGGTCTCATCAGAAATCTAAACACGTGTTGCGGCGATTTCATTTGATCAGGGAGATCATTGAAAGAGGAGACGTCACCTTAGAGCGTGTAGACTCTCAAGACAACATTGCAGATCCATTTACTAAAGCTTTAACACAACAGCAGTTTAATCGTCACTTAGAGAAGATGGGTATGAGATACCATGGCGATTGGCTTTAGTGCAAGTGGGAGATTGATAGTAGTGTGCATACAAGCCAATCATGTATGATGATAAAGCACGTACTTTGTAAACAATCTTATTTATTTATTAATAAAATATTTATTTATTAAAGGCATTTAATTATCTACATGTTGCTGTTTTTATAATATGTAAATAACCCATAGTTTTAAGTAATGCTTTTAGAATCATGATGATGATCATGCTAATGAGATCTAAATTCTTAGAAAGTTTTAAAACTAAAATAGTTCCCAGTCGTGGGATTACTAAAAAGGGGATTAGTAAATCCGGATAGATTGGTACATATGTTGCTTGCTCATTGGATGAGGATGATTGATCTCATGATCATTTGTGTGGAGACACTAAAGCAAGTATATAGGTGCTTATTGGAGAATAAGTTCACTGAACGTGATTTGCTATGGAATTCCTTATGGAGATTTACTCGCCTGTCAATAGGAATTCCTAATGTGATAGTAGTACAAGTAATCCTTGGACTTGAGATCATCATAGTATCTTGTATGTAACAAATTATACTTTGACTTATTCCTTAAGACCTTTTAAGGCATATATAGGGTATACTTGGGTATAATGAGTTACATATGGAGATAATGAATGATCGATAAAGAATCTACCACCTCTAGTAAAAGAGGAGATATGTCCTATGTGATTCGTTAAATGACAACCCAGGAATCCTTGGCCAAGGTGAAATAAAATTAGAAAGGAGTTTCTAATTTGCATTATTTAGAGTTGTGCATTTTCTAATCGAAATACATATAATTAAATAAAATAAGACTTGACAGTAAATCCATGTCTTATATTTAATTGGGACATTGTATGGTGGAAGGATTGAATTGTATGGTAACTATTTACTCACAGGTTCTTTTTGATTAATGTTGAAATTTATATTATCTGGAAAGTCGTTGATCGCTAGGGAGGCTTATCTCTATTGTAGAATAAATGTTATTTATTTAAATAGATTATTAATTTAATTTATTTATTTAAATAAGATTAAAATTCTTTTAATTGGTTTATTCACAACCGGTTTAATATGGAGAACCTAAAGGGTCACACCATAAAAGGAAGAATAATTATTTAAGAAGGTAATGGCATAATCGTAATAATGCATTAAGTGTAATTAATTTAATCTATGGTGATAGAATAAATTAAATAGCTTAATGTTTATTATTTAATATTTTAGAAATATTAAATATAAATTAATAAGAGGAGTCTTATTAATATTATTACAATTATTATTATTTTAATTTCTAAAGGAGTTTAGTAATTAATTTAATATTTAGTACTCTCATTTATTCCTAATAAGATTAGGAGACAAATTAATTAAATGAATTTAATTAATTATTCCCATGTGGTGGGAAGCCTAAATTAATTAAAGGAGTTTAATTAATTAAAAGAAATCCCATGTCTAATAGGATTAGAAGGGCTGACTAATATCTATATAAGAGGAGTCTTATAATAGATATTAGATGATGCAATTCTAATTGTTAGAGAGTACTCTTTTTCTATAGAGGATAGAAAACTAAGCCAACCACCCTCCTTCTTGATAATTCATCTTCCTTGGTGGATCACCTCTAGAGGCCAAACACTTGGGTGGCTAACGTTGATCAAAGGAAGGAATCTAACCTAGAAATTCAAGGAGGTCACAAAGAACAAGGAGTTGAACTAGTACCTGTGGAAGCTTCGTTCTACAAGGGTATGATTCCATAACTTCTTATTTATTGTTTTAAATTAATAATTTGCATAAAGGATGATCCGGGTGATGGTTTTGTAGAAATTGTTTTAAACTATGATATACCATGCTTCCGCTAATTTTTGCAATTTGATTGCATCACGATTTCGTACAAATCCAACATTTAACCCTTAACTCATGTATCTAGCAAACCAAGAAAGAAAACCTCAAATATAAGTTGTAGATTTCAACATGCACATGATAAAGCATACTAGTTAAACAAAAATTACTTCAACAATCCATTTAACTATCTTTTTTCAAAACTCACCATATGAACTCATATAAATCCACAAACATCATTTGTTAAACACATGATCTAATACTCTAATCATGATATTAACCATATTCAACATGCATCTGATAGTAGTGTGCATACAAGCCAATCATGTATGATGATAAAGCACGTACTTTGTAAACAATCTTATTTATTTATTAATGAAATATTCATTTATTAAAGGCATTTAATTATCTACATGTTGCTGTTTTTATAATATGTAAATAACCCATAGTTTTAAGCAATGCTTTTAGAATCATGATGATGATCATGCTAATGAGATCTAAATTCTTAGAAAGTTTTAAAACTAAAATAGTTCCCAATCGTGGGATTACTAAAAAGGGGATTAGTAAATCCGGTTAGATTGGTACATATGTTGCTTGCTCATTGGATGAGGATGATTGATCTCATGATCATTTGTGTGGAGACACTAAAGCAAGTATGTAGGTGCTTATTGGAGAATAAGTTCACTGAACGTGATTCGCTATGGAATACCTAATGGAGATTTACTCGCCTGTCAATAGGAATTCCTAATGTGATAGTAGTACAAGTAATCCTTGGACTTGAGATCATCATAGTATCTTGTATGTAACAAATTATACTTTGACTTATTTCTTAAGACCTTTTAAGGCATATATAGGGTATGCTTGGGTATAATGAGTTACATATGGAGATAATGAATGATCAATAAAGAATCTACCACCTCTAGTAAAAGAGGAGATATGTCCTATGTGATTCGTTAAATGACAACCCAGGAATCCTTGGCCAAGGTGAAATGAAATTAGAAAGGAGTTTCTAATTTGCATTATTTGGAGTTGTGCATTTTCTAATCGAAATACATATAATTAAATAAAATAAGACTTGACAGTAAATCCATGTCTTATATTTAATTAGGACATTGTATGGTGGAAGGATTGAATTGTATGGTAACTATTTACTCACAGGTTCTTTTTGATTAATGTTGAAATCTATATTATCTGGAAAGTCGTTGATCGCTAGGGAGGCTTATCCCTATTGTAGAATAAATATTATTTATTTAAATAGATTATTAGTTTAATTTATTTATTTAAATAAGATTAAAATTGTTTTAATTGATTTATTCACAACCGGTTTAATATGGAGAACCTAAAGGGTCACACCATAAAAGGAAGAATAATTATTTAAGAAGGTAATGGCATAATCGTAATAATGCATTAAGTATAATTAATTTAATCTATAGTGATAGAATAAATTAAATAGCTTAATGTTTATTATTTAATATTTTGGAAATTTTAAACATAAATTAATAAGAGGAGTCTTATTAATATTATTATAATTATTATTATCTTAATTTCTAAAGGAGTTTAGTAATTAATTTAATATTTAGTACTCTCATTTATTCCTAATAAGATTAGGAGACAAATTAATTAAATGAATTTAATTAATTATTCCCATGTGGTGGGAAGCCTAAATTAATTAAAGGAGTTTAATTAATTAAAAGAAATCCCATGTCTAATAGGATTAGAAGGGTTGACCAATATCTATATAAGAGAAGTCTTATAATAGATATCAGTTGATGCAATTCCAATTGTTGGAGAGTACTCCTTTTCTATAGAGAATAGAAAACTAAGCCAACCACCCTCCTTCTTGATAATTCACATTCCTTGGTGGATCACCTCTAGAGGCCAAACACTTGGGTGGCTAACGTTGATCAAAATAAAGGAATCTAACCCGGAAATTCAAGGAGATCACGAAGAACAAGGAGTTGAACTAGTACCTGTGGAAGCTTCGTTCTACAAGGGTATGATTTCATAACTTCTTATTTATCGTTTTAAATTAATAATTTGCATAAAGGATGATCCGGGTAACGGTTTTGTAGAAATTTTTTAAACTCTGATATACCATGCTTCCGCTAATTTTTGCAATTTGATTGCATCACGATTTCGTACAAACCCAACAGTGGCATCAGAGTCAAACCTTTATGCAATTATTAATTTATTTTTATTCCATATATGTATGGGTATGTATTTAAAATAATTTATTGGGCATAATTTTATTGTATAAAATTAATTTTTTTTGAGAAAGAAAAAAAAAACGGAAAGCATCTTTTTTTTTTGAAGTCGCGTTATTTCAAAATCGCGAAACATGTTTTTCTGGTGAATCACGTTATTATATGAATCAAGTGATTCAAAAGTTTTTGAAAGCAATAAGGTGACCCATCAGGTTTTAAAAAAACTAATATCATATATATATATAACGTGGGTAACCACGAATTGCTTCTGCAGGAAGTGAATAATGAAAGTTTTTCAAAAAGTGATCTAATAAGAATTATATATCATAAATATATATATAAACGACATATTATATATTTATATATAATATTTCTAAATAATTTTATAATTAAAATAAAGAGTTTATTTTAATCTTGAAATTGGATTTCATGCAATTTAAAATTGCCCATTAAATGATACTCATATATATGGAATGTTTTAATTCATGAGATGGATATTTATTTATTGATATATATGGTGATATGTATGATAATAAATAGGGATTGATTATGGATTATTTGACCAATGTGATTGGATTTTATTTTAGTTGAATGCTTGAATTAATGGGTTTTATTAAATGGGGTCTGCGTACCTCGTCTTCTCTAATTTTTTTTTCTTGATGTAAAATTCTATCTCCCTCCTATGTACTTCCCCTTGACTGCTGATCAAGGTTTCTATTTAAATTAAATAGTTTAATGTAATAGAAATATTTAGAATTATCGTGAAGAAATTGGAGACTAAGGAGCAAGGAGCGCGTGAAGACCCGTTTGTATGGAGCCCGGGTTTAAATGTAATAGTTACGTTTAAATTTAAATTCTTGCACTCCTAGGTTTGACCTTTTGGTTCACTTGGTGGCTCTAGTGAACCAAACTAGAATAAAAGTCCATAATCAATCCGGGTAGAATATAGTATTCTATATTGCATGCTAAATATTATATATTATATTTTATACAAACATGCTTCGCATGTTTAATAAAATGACGCGTATTTTATATATATATGTGCATGCGCGCTAAACAAGATGAGACAAATAATAACAAACCCCTCAAAGAAATAATATTAAGTCTGAAGCGTTCAAATGATATTTGGAATATCGAACGTCGCCTTCTAGCATGATTAATTAATAGAGTATTAAATATTTAATATGAGTTTGTTGTGCTATCCACAAGGCGAGTATTGAGTATTTAAGATGTTAATTAATCACATTTGATGCTTATCAAGAAAATTGAACGATCTAGTCTTGTTGTGCTATCCACAAGGACGAACATTTTTCTTTTTTGAATTTATGGAAGTGCTAGGCTGGACTTAACTTAAATTATTTTAGTTCGGATGTGCACACACTTGACCATTATGATTTAAGAGGCAAAATAAAAGGAATTACATGGTGATGTAATTGACAAGAGTTGTCTACCTATTTATTTGTATATCGCTTGTTGTGCTATCCACAAGGTTATATACATTTGAAATGAGATCCTTATTCTCACTAGCAAATCTTTAATTAGATGTTGTCGAACTATATAAGTGAGGGTAATATAGTTTGATGAAAATAGTGGGAGATACCAATTTAAAATAAAGACCTAAATTTATTTTGGTATGCAAAGTTAATAAAATGAATGTTTGCTAAAATGTTGTTTTCTTTCACATGCAGAATTTTAAAAATGTCTAAATCACTAATCTCACTACGAAGCATACTTGATGTAAACAAGCTTACCGGGCCGAATTATGAGGACTGGCTAAGAAATCTGAGAATTGTTCTCACTGCTGAAAAGATTTCTTATGTCCTAAATTCAACTGTCCCTGAATCTGTTTCAGAAACAGCCTCTGAGGAAGAGATTGTCACTTTCAATAAGTGGCAAGATGATGCATCTGTGGCTCAATGCATCATGCTCGCATCCATGAATAACGAGCTTCAGCGTCAGCACGTAAATATGGATGCTCCTGCTATGCTGCTTCACCTCAAGGAGTTGTATGGTGAACAGAGTAGGACTGCTAGATATGAGATATCTAAGGAGCTCTTCCGATCTCGGATGACCGAGGGTACTGCCGTCGAGACTCATGTCCTGAAAGTGATCAATTTGATTGAACGCCTTGGACAGCTTGGGTTCGTCATGGATGGGGAGTTGAGTCAAGACTTGGTCTTGCAGTCACTCCCTGAGACCTTCTCGCAGTTTGTGGTTAATTTTCACATGAATAAGCTAGATGTCAGCTTGCCTGAGCTTCTTAACATGCTGAAAACTGCAGAAGGTCACTTCCCATCCAAGAAGAACCATGTCTTGATGGTGGATTCTTCCAATAAAAGGAAGAGGCCCAAGGTATCTTCTGAAAAGAAGAAATCTAAGAAGGCTAAGGGAAAGGGGAAAGAAAAGGAACAAAAGAAACCTGAACCAGCTAAAGGAATGTGCTTTCATTGCAACAAGCCGGGACATTGGAAAAGGAACTGCAAGAAGTATCTAGCAGAGAAGAAGCTTGGAGAAGCTTCGACTTCCAATCAAGGTTTGTTTATGATTGAAATTAATTTTTCTGAAAGTCATAATTCTACTTGGGTATTGGATACCGGCTGTGGTTCTCACATATGTAATACTGTGCAGGGACTGGTCAGAAGTAGAAAGCTGAACAATGATGAAGTGATCCTACGAGTGGGGAATGGAGCAAAGGTTGCTGCATTAGCTGTAGGAACTTATTATTTAGCAATGCCTTCGGGCAAGTCCATTTATCTTAATAATTGTTATTATGTTTCGAATATTATTAAAAACATTATTTCAATTTCTGTATTGGATATGGAAGGATTTAACGTTGTTATAAAGAACAATAGTTGTTCTATTTATAAAGACGATGTTTTATATGGTATTGGAAATTTACGAAATGGACTTTATACATTTGACTTACAAGAAAATATATTTCAAATTGAACAAACTAAGAAAAGAAAAAGAGATGATATTAATTATACCTACATGTGGCACTGTAGACTCGGTCATATCAATGAAACAAGATTATCCAAGTTGCATAAAGATGGGCTCCTCGAGCTATCCGATTATGAATCATATCCAACTTGTGAATCTTGTCTCATGGGTAAAATGACTAAATCTCCTTTTAGTGGAAAAGGAGAAAGAGTTACAGAGTTGTTGGCATTGATTCACACAGACGTTTGTGGGCCTATGACAACAAGTGCACGGGGTGGGTATTCTTATTTTATTACTTTCACTGATGATCACTCAAGATTTGGATATGTGTATTTAATGAAATACAAGTCAGAATCATTTGAAAAGTTCAAAGAGTTCAGAAGTGAAGTAGAGAAACAAACGGGCAAGAGTATAAAGATACTTCGATCAGATCGAGGTGGAGAATACTTAAGCGGTGAGTTTCTAAATTGTCTCAAAGAAAATGGTATAATCTCACAATGGACTCCTCCAGGTACACCACAGTTAAATGGAGTATCTGAAAGGAGAAATCGAACACTGTTAGACATGGTTCGATCCATGATGAGTTTTACCGACCTTCCAATTTCCTTCTGGGGATATGCCCTAGAAACGACTGCATACCTACTTAACAAGGTACCTACCAAATCCGCCCCAAAGACTCCATATGAGATGTGGAAGGGGAGGAAACCAAATCTTAAGCATGTTAAGACTTGGGGTTGTCCAGCTTATGTCAAATAGTTTGAACATGATAAGCTACAGACTAAATCCGAAAAGTGTAGATTTGTGGGATACCCTAAAGAAACTGTAGGGTATTATTTCTATCATCTAACTGATCAAAAGGTGTTTGTTGCGAAACATGCTGCCTTCTTGGAAAAGGAGTTTATCCATGAAGGGGTCAGTGGGAGTAAGATATATCTTGAAGAAGTTCAAGAACCACAAATTACCACGGATCAAAGTCAGGTACCTGACCAAGTAGAAGAACCTACTATACCACACCCTGTTCGTAAATCTGGGAGAGTACCGAAGATACCTGAGAGGTATGGATTCGTTATAGAGGATGACGATGAGGTACACATCATGAATGATGATGATCCATTGAATTACGAACAGGCCATGAGTAATAAAGACTCAGGGAAATGGCTTGAAGCCATGAAATCCGAAATGGACTCCATGTATGAAAACAAAGTATGGACTTTGGTTTCACCACCTGAAGGCATTAAGCCTATTGGGTGTAAATGGGTCTTTAAAAGAAAGACTGGAGCGGACGGCAAGGTGGAGACCTATAAGGCCCGACTGGTTGCAAAAGGTTTCAAACAAAGACAAGGAGTTGATTATGATGAAACCTTTTCACCAGTAGCTATGCTCAAGTCCATTCGGATTTTGCTTGCGATTGCAGCTTATAACGACTATGAGATCTGGCAGATGGACGTGAAAACGGCCTTCCTCAATGGGAAACTTGAGGAGGATGTGTATATGACACAGCCAGAGGGATTTGTTTCAAAGGTTGGAATAAATCAAGTCTGTAAGCTGCAACGATCCATTTATGGATTGAAGCAAGCTTCTCGTAGATGGAACATTCGTTTTGATGAGACAATCAAAGAGTTTGATTTTATCAAAAATGACGATGAACCATGTGTGTACAAGAAGGTTAGTGGGAGCGCAGTTTCATTCCTTGTATTATATGTTGATGATATATTACTGATAGGGAATGACATTCCTATGCTACAATCGATTAAAATCTGGTTATCTAAACACTTCTCCATGAAGGACTTGGGAGAAGCATCCTATATTTTGGGGATAAAGATCTATAGAGATAGATCTAAAAGGATGCTTGGTTTATCCCAAGGAACGTACATTGATGCAATGCTAAAGAGATTTAGCATGGAAGATTCCAAAAGAGGTCTCATGCCGATGAGCCATGGAATACATCTCTCCAAGAAACAGGCCCCAAAGACACCTGAGGAGAGAGACCGTATGAGTAAGATCCCTTATGCTTCTGCAATAGGATCTATCATGTACGGTATGATATGTACTAGACCGGATGTTGCTCATTCACTTAGTGTAACGAGCAGATACCAGTCGAATCCAGGAGAAGAGCACTGGAAGGCAGTGAAGAATATCCTAAAATACTTGAGAAGGACTAAGGATATTTTTCTTGTCTACGGTGGGTCTGAATTAAAACTCGAGGGCTTCACAGACTCAAGTTTTCAAACGGACCAAGATGACAGTAAATCTGTTTCGTGGTATGTTTTTACCTTGAACGGAGGCGCAGTGAGTTGGAAGAGTTCCAAGCAGCAAACAGTTGCTGATTCAGTGACAGAGGCAGAGTATATAGCTGCAAGTGAAGCTGCAAAGGAAGCTGTTTGGATGAAGAAGTTCATAACTGAACTTGGTGTGGTTCCTAGCATTGGAGAAGCAGTTCCCGTTTACTGTGACAACACAGGAGCAGTTGCACAGGCTAAGGAACCGAGGTCTCATCAGAAATCTAAACACGTGTTGCGGCGATTTCATTTGATAAGGGAAATCATTGAAAGAGGAGACGTCACCTTGGAGCGTGTAGACTCTCAAGACAACATTGCAGATCCATTTACTAAAGCTTTAACACAACAGCAGTTTGATCGTCACTTAGAGAAGATGGGTATGAGATACCATGGCGATTGGCATTAGTGCAAGTGGGAGATTGATAGTAGTGTGCATACAAGCCAATCATGTATGATGATAAAGCACGTACTTTGTAAACAATCTTATTTATTTATTAATGAAATATTCATTTATTAAAGGCATTTAATTATCTACATGTTGCTGTTTTTATAATATGTAAATAACCCATAGTTTTAAGCAATGCTTTTAGAATCATGATGATGATCATGCTAATGAGATCTAAATTCTTAGAAAGTTTTAAAACTAAAATAGTTCCCAATCGTGGGATTACTAAAAAGGGGATTAGTAAATCCGGTTAGATTGGTACATATGTTGCTTGCTCATTGGATGAGGATGATTGATCTCATGATCATTTGTGTGGAGACACTAAAGCAAGTATGTAGGTGCTTATTGGAGAATAAGTTCACTGAACGTGATTCGCTATGGAATACCTAATGGAGATTTACTCGCCTGTCAATAGGAATTCCTAATGTGATAGTAGTACAAGTAATCCTTGGACTTGAGATCATCATAGTATCTTGTATGTAACAAATTATACTTTGACTTATTCCTTAAGACCTTTTAAGGCATATATAGGGTATGCTTGGGTATAATGAGTTACATATGGAGATAATGAATGATCAATAAAGAATCTACCACCTCTAGTAAAAGAGGAGATATGTCCTATGTGATTCGTTAAATGACAACCCAGGAATCCTTGGCCAAGGTGAAATGAAATTAGAAAGGAGTTTCTAATTTGCATTATTTGGAGTTGTGCATTTTCTAATCGAAATACATATAATTAAATAAAATAAGACTTGACAGTAAATCCATGTCTTATATTTAATTGGGACATTGTATGGTGGAAGGATTGAATTGTATGGTAACTATTTACTCACAGGTTCTTTTTGATTAATGTTGAAATCTATATTATCTAGAAAGTCGTTGATCGCTAGGGAGGCTTATCCCTATTGTAGAATAAATATTATTTATTTAAATAGATTATTAGTTTAATTTATTTATTTAAATAAGATTAAAATTGTTTTAATTGATTTATTCACAACCGGTTTAATATGGAGAACCTAAAGGGTCACACCATAAAAGGAAGAATAATTATTTAAGAAGGTAATGGCATAATCGTAATAATGCATTAAGTATAATTAATTTAATCTATAGTGATAGAATAAATTAAATAGCTTAATGTTTATTATTTAATATTTTGGAAATATTAAATATAAATTAATAAGAGGAGTCTTATTAATATTATTATAATTATTATTATCTTAATTTCTAAAGGAGTTTAGTAATTAATTTAATATTTAGTACTCTCATTTATTCCTAATAAGATTAGGAGACAAATTAATTAAATGAATTTAATTAATTATTCCCATGTGGTGGGAAGCCTAAATTAGTTAAAGGAGTTTAATTAACTAAAAGAAATCCCATGTCTAATAGGATTAGAAGGGTTGACCAATATCTATATAAGAGAAGTCTTATAATAGATATCAGTTGATGCAATTCCAATTGTTGGAGAGTACTCCTTTTCTATAGAGAATAGAAAACTAAGCCAACCACCCTCCTTCTTGATAATTCACATTCCTTGGTGGATCACCTCTAGAGGCCAAACACTTGGGTGGCTAACGTTGATCAAAATAAAGGAATCTAACCCGGAAATTCAAGGAGATCACGAAGAACAAGGAGTTGAACTAGTACCTGTGGAAGCTTCGTTCTACAAGGGTATGATTTCATAACTTCTTATTTATCGTTTTAAATTAATAATTTGCATAAAGGATGATCCGGGTAACGGTTTTGTAGAAATTTTTTAATCTCTGATATATCATGCTTCCGCTAATTTTTGCAATTTGATTGCATCACGATTTCGTACAAACCCAACAGCATCACAAGAATCTATCATAAAATCACCTAGTGCATGCATGCATATGCCTTTCTTTACTCTTATGGTACAAATCTCCCTTTTTGATCTTAGATTCAACTTCAAAAATGTTTTGATCATCAAATAAAATATTTATACACCAATAAATGAAGAGTTTATCAAAGATCAAGCTTAAGACTTTTGTTTCATCAAAAATCCACCAAATAAGAAATCAAACTTTAAAAATAAAGAGAATCAATACCTAGTTTTTCTTGCTATCTTCCTTATCTTGCCAAAGTAGCTTACAAACCTAGCATGCATGAAGCTCAAGACCTCTCTTCATCTTCCTCCTTGGCCAAAATTCTCTCCCTCTTTTATCTCTATTTTTTCTTTCTTTCTCTAACTAAGGAGCTTTGAAGTGTAAGTATGCAAATGAAATGTATTTAGTGGAAATGGGCATAATTGAAAATTAAAAGCATGCTCCCACTAAATCTCTCCCCTAATCATTACTTGTTTTCTTAGTCACAACATACAAGTGTTGGACATGCTAGGAAGGTGACACTTGTCATGGGTGTTGGGCTCAAAAGATTATATCCAAAATATTGTACAAGCTTAATAAAATTTCAAAATCCTTCCCATATTGCCCCTTAGTGGCCGGCCATACCCCCCATTTTACCCATTATAGATTTATTTTTATTGTGTTATATACTTACTATAATGATTAATTGTCCTTTCTTCCATGGACCAAAGGTTGGGCCTTTTTAATTAATGTTTAGGCTTGCAATTAATTATTTTGGGCTATTAGTAGTCAAATTTATTTTTATATTACTTGGGCTACTATTATAATTTCACAAGTTGGGCTAAGTTAATTCATTTAACTAAGGCCATTAAATTATATCTTCCAATGAAATTAGTGGGCTTGATTTAATCATTCAATTGGGCTAGCCCACTAGTAACACTTACTACTTGGACTATAACATATACCCATAAATCAAGAATACCACTTTACTTTCATAACCCAATTAGACTTGCCACCTATAAGTAAATAGAATATTCAATTAGGTTTCATTATCTTAATCAACTTCCTTAATTAATATCATTCTTATGATAGTCCACTACTTTAATTATTTCATAAGAGGGACTTCCTATATAATTTCTCATAACACACTTATTATTTAAATTTAATCACTCAATCACCATATGTCACAAAGTTTTCAATATCATTCATAATAGATATATCTATTTACAAAGTGACTAGAAATTCTTGGTTATTACATTCTCCTCTCCTTATAAGAATTTCGTCCTCGAAATTCCACCTAAGGCTACTCAAAAAGATTCGGATAACTCTCCCTCATCTTTTTCTCGAGTTCCCACGTAGCTTCTTCAACGTTGTGGTTCCTCCACAGAACTTTAACTGAATGTATAACCCTTTTTCTTAACCTCTGTTCTCTTTTCGATCTAAAATTTTGGTAGGAATCTCTTCATATGATAAGTCCTTCTCGACTTGAATCGGCTCGTACGATATCACATGTTTGTAATTAGGTTTATATGGTCGCAGCACTGACACATGAAATACGTTATGAATATGTTCGAGTTCAGGTGGTAAAGCTAACTCGTACGCCACTTCACCTACCTTCTTCAATATCTCGAACGGTCTAATAAATCTCGGACTCAATTTGCCCTTGTTCCCAAATCTTATCTTCCCCCTCCAGGAAGATACTTTCAAAAATGCATAACTTTCCACTTTGAAGTCTCTTTTCTTGCGATGAATATCCCCGTATTTCTTCTGTCGATCTTGAGCTACTACTAACCGAGCTCTTATCACCTTGATGATCTCCACGGTCTGTTGTACCAACTATGGTCCTAACAGTCATCGTTCACCTACCTCGTCCCAGCACAAGGGTGTTCTGCACTTTCTTCCATACAGTGCTTTGTATGGCGGAATTCCAATGCTTGCATGATAACTATTATTATATTCAAACTCCACCAATGGAAGATGATCTTCCCAGCTTCCTTTAAAGTCCATCACACAGGCCCTGAGCATATCTTCTAGCGTTTGAATCGTTCTCTCGCTTTGCCCGTCAGTCTGTGGATGATATGCGATACTTAACCTTAGCTGTGTCCCCATTCTTTCTTGAAGACTCCTCCAAAAGTTGGACGTGAAGCGCGGATCCCTATCAGACACAATTGATACTGGCACTCCATGTCTCGAAATTATTTCCTTGATATACAACTTGGCCAACTGATCCAAAGTATACCTGATCCTGATGGGCAAAAGTGTGCTGACTTTGTGAGACGATTAACAATCATCCCATATGGCGTCATAACCTTTCTGGGTCGCTGGAAGTCCTATCACAAAATCCATTGTGACGTGCTCCCATTTCCATTTCGAAATTTCCAACGGCTGTAAAAGTCAACTTGGTCGTTGATGCTCTGCCTTAACTCTCTGACAGGTTAAACATCTGCTGACGCATTCAACAACCTCTCTCTTCATGTAAAGCCACCAATAATGTTGGCGCAAATCTTGATACATCTAAGTGCTTCCTGGATATATTGAATACCTCGTAGTATAGGCCTCTTGCAGAATCTCTTCCTTTAACTCGGGTACTGCGGGTACCCAAATCCTCCCTTTAAATCTCAGCAATCCAGTGCTGTTAATTTTATATTTTAACTGTCCACCTTCAGCTAACAGATTCGCAAGGTCAATACATTCCTCGTCATTTCCTTATGCCTCCTTCACCTTGTCGAGTAAAGTCGGACTTGCTTCCGTTCCTGTTATTTCATCCAAATTCCTCTGATTTTTCACATCCAACTCTATTTTCTCCATTTCTCTTACTAATTCTTCTCGTTCTGTCAATACGAACAATCTTTCTTGACTCTTTCTGCTTAAAGCATCTTCCACTACATTGGCCTTTCTTGGATGATATAGGATCTCACAATCATAGTCCTTGATCAATTCTAACCATCTCCTCTGTCTCATGTTTAACTCTTTTTGTGTGAAGATATAATTCAGGCTTTTGTGGTCTGTGTGTATCTCACACTTTTCTCCATAGAGATAATGTCTCTAAATCTTAAGGGCAAACA
Source organism: Panax stipuleanatus (assembly GCA_020205555.1). NCBI lineage: Eukaryota > Viridiplantae > Streptophyta > Magnoliopsida > Apiales > Araliaceae > Panax > Panax stipuleanatus. The sequence goes on along the minus strand of CM035120.1, from coordinate 82,139,253 downwards.
CTACCGCTACTAATTCAAGGTCATGGGTAGGGTATCCCTTCTCATAGTCCTTCAATTGTTGTGATGCGTACGTAATGACTTTACCATTCTGCATTAACACACAACCCAGTTCCTTGTGTGACGCATCATTATACACTGTAAAACCCCCCGTGCTATCTAGTAGAGACAACACAGGTGCTTCACTCAATCTTTTCTTCAATTCCTGGAAACTCTGTTCACATTTCTCGGTCCACACATACTTAACAGTCTTCCTTGTCAGATTAGTTAATGGTGTTGCTATCTTTGAGAAATCCTGAATAAATCTCCTGTAATATCCTGTTAATCCCAAGAAACTTTTGACCTCTGTCGGTGTCTTCGGTTGTACCCAATTTCTCACTGCTTCTACTTTTGCTGGATCAACAAAAATTCCCTTGTCGTCAATGACATGTCCCAAAAATTGAACCTTCTTCAACTAGAACTCACATTTTGAAAATTTTGCATAAAGCTTCTCCTTTCTAAACGTCTCCAGTACTATCCTTAAATGTTCTGCATGTTCCTCCTCATTCTTCGAATATACCAGAATATCGTCAATGAACACAACAACAAATTTATCCAAGTACGGCTTAAATACTTTGTTCATCAAATCTATAAAAGTTGCTGGTGCGTTCGTAAGTCCAAACGACATTACTAGGAACTCATAATGACCGTAACGAGTCCTAAATGTTGTCTTTGGTATATCCTCCATCCTTACTTTCAATTGATGATAACCAGTCCTCAAGTCAATCTTAGAAAAACACCTTGCTCCTTTAAGTTGGTTAAATAGATCATCAATTCTTGGTAACGGATACTTGTTCTTGATTGCCACCTTGTTCAACTCTCTGTAGTCCATACATAGTCTCATCGAGCCATTCTTCTTCTTTACAAACAGCACAGGTGCTCCCCACGGAGACACACTGAGTTGTATGTACTTCTTGCCCAATAGCTCTTGTAGCTGGAGCATCAATTATTTCATTTCTACCGGAGCCATTTGATACGGTGCCTTCGATATCGGCCCGGTCCCTGGTACTAAATCAATCACAAACTCTATCTCTCTGTCTGACGAAAGTCCCGAAAGTTCTTCTGGAAAGACATCCCCAAATTCATTCACTATAAGTATCTGCCCCATGTCCGAATTCACCACCCGTGTATCCACTACATGAGCCATTTAACCTCCACATCCTTTTCGTAACATTCTCTTGGCCTACATCATCGTCAGACAACCCGTTTCTCTTGGCAACTTGCTACCATAAAATACAACCTTTGACTCATTTGGAGTCTTAAGGTGTATGCTCTTCTTCTGGCAATCTATAACCGCCTTATGGTTAAACAACCAATCCATACCTAGGATAACATCAAACTCCCCTAAGCGTATCGGAATCAAATTCACGCTTAACTTATGTCCCCTTATTTCCACACCATAATTTTTATGGATAAACTCTACAGGGATCACTTCTTTGTTTGCAACTTCTATGTTCATAGGGTTCTTTAGCTTTTCACAGGGTAAGTTTAATCTTCTAGCAAATTCATCAGACACAAAAGAACAGGGAGCTCCCGAAACAAATAATACATATGCATTTATATTATTGATCGGAATTATGCCTGACACCACCTCCTTGGATACAACTGCGTCCTGCACAGTCATGTTGAAAGTTCGGGCCGTTGGCTTGTTCTGCTGAGTTGGCCCTCCGATTGCTAACTTTGGTGTACTGTTCTTGTTTCCACTTTCCCCGATAGTACTCTTCTTAGATGGACAGTCCCTATAACAATGTCCCGATCCTCCACAAGAATAGCAGCCCTCCCTCTTTGGGTTAGGACATTTTGGTGCGATATGTCCTAGCTGGCCACAGTTAAAACATACACTCTTTCCTTTCATACACTCCCCAGAGTGATTTCTTCCACACTTACTATATGCTGGCCTCTTCTATGGTGTACTTCCTTGTTGAGCTCCTAAGTCATTGCCACTGTTCCAGTTGCGCTTTATACTATTATTCTCTACCTATCCGTCATACACATACCCCGCATATTCCTTTAAATGCCAACTATCCCATTCTGAACATCTAGACATGGGATCCATTAAAAGGTATACTCCCCTACACAACTAAGATGGGGTACATCATACTTACATACATCCTCTCACAGCTAGAGGTTTACATCATGCTTAATTTAACCCTACCAACAAAAGGGTACTACTGCATCAATACCACCAACCATCGCCTCACTGGCTACCAGGTGTCCCACGGGCATGCTCCTGCTCCTACAGTGCATCTCCAATCACACGGCGTTGCACTGATCGGCTAGACTCTCCAGTCTCGTACTGCGATCTCACCTGACCAACCCTAGGACCTGCATATGCTGCATCTAATGCTCGTCCCAAAGACTCTAGTCTGACATCCTTCTCTTCTAGAAGTAACTCTAGATGGTCCACCCTATTGGCTGCTCTAATCCATGCTTCCTTGATTCCGATCTTATCTAAAATCTCCAGATTGAATTCAAACTTCAACACCTGATTCACTAGGGTTCTCTCACCCAGCTGAAACTCTAACAACCCCACTTTAGCTTTCATCTTTACTATTGGAGTCAGGTAACTCCAGATTCTTATCTTATAATTCTTCAAGAGTCTTCTTTGAATCTGATTTATCATCTTCTTATCTTAATTGATGAATTTCCATAATTCACCACTTAACATACTCTATACGAGTTTTCTTCTAAGGTTATAACCTACGTTTCGCATTCCTAAAGTTTTATAACCTGCAGCTCTGATACCAACCTGTGATGCCCCCAAACCTGGGTCCTTTTACCTCGGATTCGATGCTCACGTTCCATCATCATCATAAGCATTCTAAGATTATTGCGGAATAATAAACATACATTGTTCATTAATGTAAAGTCTTCATCATAAATCCCAAGGTCTCAACCTTAACATAACACATACCCTTAATATTACAAAAGGTTTACGTCCAATATTAAAACTAAATACTTTCTTAGTTCATAATCAAACTACTCCTGAGCCTTTCTCTTTCCTTTGTCTTTCTTAGACGATCCTGGCTTAGCTAAATAAATGTCATGATATAGCAAGAGTAAGCAAAAAAATTTCTTAGCAAATATAAACACAAGAAGATAAATCATGATAGAAATGAATTTATCGCTCAATGTTCAACAATAGAATATAATGGTAGAAGAATAAGAATTTACTTTCTTCTTATTCGAACAATTGAAAAATAGGTTCGGGGTAGTCACTCTTGACCATGAACCATAGATATAAATAGGTTTGGAGTGGTCACTCTTGACCATGAACCATAGATACTGAGTGGTCCTCCTGGCCATGAACATCTGCAAAGGGTGTCAGTATTCAAACTGGTCCTTTACGGTTTGGTAGTCAAGGGGATCAGCCTTTCGTACCGGTGTAATATGCATAAACACTTGACAGCAACTATTGTATCTTTGTTTCCAATATAATGCATCAATAACATTCTTTTCTCAGTCAAGAGTCCTTATCAAATCAATTGAATAGGCACAACTCTTTAAAACAAATTTTAAACATGCTTGATCTAGCTGACATAACTAGCATAAATCCATCTTATAGCAATGTTAAACATACTTGATCTAGCTGACACAACTAGCATAGATCCATCTCATAAACAAATTTTAAACATGCTTGACCTAGCTGACACAACTAGCATAGATCCATCTCATAAGCAATATTAAACATAATTGATCTAGCCGACACAACTAGCATAGATCCATATCATAAACAGTTCAATAGATAGTAGAACATGAATTCAATTTGCACCAAGTACGATTCACAATAATTCATCAGGATGTGAAAAAATCAACAATATTTATCCACTAGCATACTTGAACAATAATAAGTCGAGTTTGAGTTAGGGAACTTGCCTGTTCAGCGAGCTACAACTTTCTAGCTTTAATTGACAATCTTTGAATGACCTATCATTGGTAATGTAGATCTGTCAATTAATAATGCGTATATTTCATCAATACGCTAAGTCGTATTATTATCTCACTAATAATACATTCACCAGGTACATGCATCTAATGTACTATCATTAATCCTGTAAGATATTTAATTGATCTTAGATTAATGATTTAGTAATTAATAAGGCTTTCCTTAGGGGATAAACACTTATTAGATCTTTAAATAATTTATTTTATTTGTTTAATTAAGGAGTTATTTATTTTCGTTCAATTGTTAACTCCCTCTTCTTTCGATTACCATTTAATATTAGTTAAATAGTAATTAACTATTTGCCTTTAATTATTACTTATAAATAATCAATTATAACTCCTCATTATTTAATGTTAATTAAATAATGGATAATTAAATTATTATTTATCTTTAAATAATAATATATAACTCCCTCCTCTTTGAATAAATAATATTTGATTTATTCACTTCATTCTTCTTTAATTATTCATTATTATTTTAAAAGGATAATTAATTAACATTCATCTTTATTTATTATTCAAATAATAAATAATTAATTCTATAAACTTTCATGTCAAAGTAAGTAAGTAATTATTTAATCTTACTTAATTATACTTTAATTATTATTTAATATTAATTAATTGATTAACTCAATTTATCATTTAAGCTTAGTTAAATAATAAGTAGTTATCTTACTAACCCTAACCCATTTTAATTATTACTTAAAATCATTTAAATAATAATTAAATAATTAGTTATATTTCATTTTATATGTAATTAACTTAATAGTCCATTAGTGGCCTTAAAGTTATTTATTACAATATATTGCTTTCATTTCGTTCCATAATGATACTCAAATTTTCGCCCAAAATTTCCAGATTTGGGGTCCTTCACGGAAACGCCCGTGAAGGACCCCGTAGAACCAAGTCTACAACTCGGATTTTGGTTCCGTCAGAGGCGTTGGATTCGTATCTTCCCCAACTCCAATTTCCATTCATCAAACATCAGATTCTATTTTGTTTAAGTCCCAGAAATTAGTGCCAAAGTGACTGATTAGCAGGAAAATTTGCAACAATTTAGTCGTTTTCCAAATTTGAGGTACTTTACGGAAATGATCATATCTTGAGATCTACATCTCGGATTTGGTTCCATTTGATATATTTGGATTTGTATTTTCCAAAAATACATTTTTCATATATCAAACACAAATTTGAGTTTATTTTGGTTACCGAAAACAGTCCACAAGTGACTGATCAGTAACACATTCTCAACAGTTGGGTAGTTTGGGATTTATTTCATAACTTGCTCATTTTAAAACATATTTGAGTGATTCCAAAGGGATTTAACCCTTAACTCATGTATCTAGCAAACCAAGAAAGAAAACCTCAAATATAAGTTGTAGATTTCAACATGCACATGATAAAGCATACTAGTTAAACAAAAATTACTTCAACAATCCATTTAACTATCTTTTTTCAAAACTCACCATATGAACTCATATAAATCCACAAGCATCATTTGTTAAACCCATGATCTAATACTCTAATCATGATATTAACCATATTCAACATGCATCACAAGAATCTATCATAAAATCACCTAGTGCATGCATGCATGTGCCTTTCTTTACTCTTATGGTACAAATCTCCCTTTTTGATCTTAGATTCAACTTCAAAAATGTTTTGATCATCAAATAAAATATTTATACACCAATAAATGAAGAGTTTATCAAAGATCAAGCTTAAGACTTTTGTTTCATCAAAAATCCACCAAATAAGAAATCAAACTTTAAAAATAAAGAGAATCAATACCTAGTTTTTCTTGCTATCTTTCTTATCTTGTCAAAGTAGCTTACAAACTTAGCATGCATGAAGCTCAAGACCTCTCTTCTTTTTCCTCCTTGGCCAAAATTCTCTCCCTCTTTTATCTCTATATTTTCTTTCTTTCTCTAACTAAGGAGCTTTGAAATGTAAGTATGCAAATGAAATGTAGTTAGTGGAAATGGGTATAATTGAAAATTATAAGCATGCTCCCACTAACTCTCTCCCCTAATCATTACTTGCTTGCTTAGACACTACATACAAGTGTTGGACATGCTAGGAAGGTGACACTTGTCATGGGTGTGGGCTCAAAAGATTATATCCAAGATATTGTACAAGCTTAATAAAATTTCAAAATCCTTTCCATATTGCCCCTTAGTGGCCGGCCATACCCCCTATTTTACCCATTATAGATTTATTTTTATTGTGTTATATACTTACTATAATGATTAATTGTCCTTTCTTCCATGGACCAAAGGTTGGGCCTTTTTAATTAATGTTTGGGCTTGCAATTAATTAGTTTGGGCTATTAGTAGTCAAGTTTATTTTTATATTACTTGGGCTACTATTAAAATTCCACAAGTTGGGCTAAGTTAATTCATTTAACTAAGGCCATTAAATTATATCTCCCAATGAAATTAGTGGGCTTGATTTAATCATTCAATTGGGCTAGCCCACTAGTAACACTTACTACTTGAACTATAACACATAACCATAAATCAAGAATACCACTTTACTTTCATAACCCAATTAGACTTTCCACCTACAAGTAAATAAAATATTTAATTAGGTTTCATCATCTTAATCAACTTCCTTGATTAATATCATTCTTAGGCTAGTCCACTACTTTAATTATTTCATAAGAGGAACTTCCTATAAAATTCTCATAACACACTTATTATTTAAATTTAATCACTCAATCACCATATGTCACAAAGTTTTCAATATCATTCATAATAGATATATCTATTTACAAAGTGACTAGAAATTCTTGGTAATTACAGTTGGCATGTTGTGGGTTCAGATTCATGTTATGTGGTTAGTCAACAAATTAAGATTATGAACCAAGTTGTTAAGTTGAACTTAAGTGAAAAGTTCAACAGTTAAACGTAGTGGTAATGCAACTAATCGATATTATAAACATAATGTAATGTGTAGGACGTTGAGGAAGTTAATTATAATTATAACTGTAGCTTGTGCATGAGGCAAGTTTCCTAATTCCTACTTTTAATTAAGCAAAATTCTAACTTTACTTTTATTGAGCAAGTATTCTAAACTCAAATCAATTATTGAACAAGCTTTCTATTCTCGAACTATTATCATGATGCAAGTTCTTATTCTTGTTTATTCAAGTCAAGATTAATATGAGATATTATAATTTTTTAAAGTATTACTCCAGTTATGCAATACTTATTTGATTGTATACTCTTAAGATTTATTATTCGATTTGAATATCATTTATTGTCGAACCTTGTAAGACTAGCGAACCCTTATTGATTTGACTAGTCCATAGTTGATGAATGTTCTAAATTATAGAACTGTTATTGAGCTTATCTAAACCAAACTTCCTTTGGTGCGGACTCTGATGTCAAACTGAGATGAACATCCATGTTATCAGGGATTATTTATGTGTTAGCGTTGAGATGATGTGCACATTATGGTATTAAGAGCTGATCTCCCTAAGTACGAGTAGTAGAGTCCATATAGTCTTATAACTGTTAAAGGTTCAAAGTAGAGATACTTGACAATCTAGGACATAGTTCATGGTCTTATGACCCTCAGATGTACTTTTGATTCTTGTTATTCATTTTTAATTCAAAAGCCGAGCTTTCTTTATTTAGAATTCTTTGATTCACCCGCATGTTATTATTATTGTTATATTGTTATACTTGTGGGCAATCGTGCTCACTCTTGCATAATAACATTGCAGTTAAGAACGAAAGGTCCGACGAGCCTTCTACTAGCAAAGGCAAGGGCAAGGTTAACAAGTGTTGAAGACTTGTTATTTAATTTGAGAATATTATGTTTAAGACTATGATGTTATTAAGACTTATGTATTTGTTTACGTTTTTGCATTTGATGTTTAAGGTTAGTTCAACGTGGGATATATTTATTATTCAGATGTTGTAACCCATAAGGGGAGGATGTTTCTATTTATTTAATGGATGTATTTATTATGGGTAGATAGATATGTGATATTTGTACAGTGAACACCAAATTTCGTAGAAATTAAAGTACTCGTATTTGGGGGTGCCACACATTGGAAGGACGGATATCATCAAGATTATAAGGAACGCTTAAGGCAAGTTTTTTGAACTTACTCTGATTTACTTGAGCAAGTTTTTAACTTTATTTGAATATATTCTCATGAAGCTTATAGTAATGTTTTTAAAATAAACACAACTCTTGAATGATTGTGTAAATTCCATGCTTGTGCAAGTCTTAGTACTTGTACAAGTATTCAAGCAATGTTATGACATAATTGTTAAAGTTTTCAAGTTCGATATCCATGAACTGTTTAAGGAGGTGTGTAACGCCCCCAAATTCGGTCTATCTTCACACCCAAATTTGGTGCATTACTAGTACATTCCATTCCATACATACATCATTATATCATTAAGAATAACAACATATCTCTTCAAATCCCTGATTCTATTACCTTAAAATCTTCATTCATTACAAATAATGATAAATACATTATTCTTTACTTCTTACAAGTGTGACTTTCATCCGCCACAAAAGATACATAACAGTTTAATTAACTACATAAACAAGACGTTTTTAACTTTATTTGAATATATTCTCATGAAGCTTATGTAATGTTTTTAAAATAAACACAACTCTTGAATGATTGTGTAAATTCCATGCTTGTGCAAGTCTTAGTACTTGTACAAGTATTCAAGCAATGTTATGACATAAATTGTTAAAGTTTTCAAGTTCGATATCCATGAACTGTTTAAGGAGGTGTGTAACGCCCCCAAATCCGGTCTATCTTCACACCCAAATTTGGTGCATTACTAGTACATTCCATTCCATACATACATCATTATATCATTAAGAATAACAACATATCTCTTCAAATCCCTGATTCTATTACCTTAAAATCTTCATTCATTACAAATAATGATAAATACATTATTCTTTACTTCTTACAAGTGTGACTTTCATCCGCCACAAAAGATACATAACAGTTTAATTAACTACATAAACAAGACGTTTTTAACTTTATTTGAATATATTCTCATGAAGCTTATGTAATGTTTTTAAAATAAACACAACTCTTGAATGATTGTGTAAATTCCATGCTTGTGCAAGTCTTAGTACTTGTACAAGTATTCAAGCAATGTTATGACATAAATTGTTAAAGTTTTCAAGTTCGATATCCATGAACTGTTTAAGGAGGTGTGCAACGCCCCCAAATCCGGTCTATCTTCACACCCAAATTTGGTGCATTACTAGTACATTCCATTCCATACATACATCATTATATCATTAAGAATAACAACATATCTCTTCAAATCCCTGATTCTATTACCTTAAAATCTTCATTCATTACAAATAATGATAAATACATTATTCTTTACTTCTTACAAGTGTGACTTTCATCCGCCACAAAAGATACATAACAGTTTAATTAACTACATAAACAAGACTCGGCTTGATCTTCACGCTTATCCATATAATGAATAATGCTCATGGTACTTGCAACCATAGCACCTTACAATGGCGCCCTTTAGCTTGATCTTCATAGGCTCTTCTAATTCTTTTTACTCGTACCGCTGAAACATTTTTATTTAAAGCAAATGTGAGCATTCAATTTCTCAGCAAGGCATAGAAGTTGAATATTAACAACATCAAGAATCACATATTCTTTTAAAACTTTAATAACCGAAAAAATGTTATGAAGTAGCTAGAATAACAGGAATAAACTCTGATTCATATCATTTTAAAACATTAATTACATTCACTTTAATATAATCTCAATTCTTATACTTTTTACTTTACATTCTTTCTAGATAAAATTATTAGCACAGACTTAACCTAACAGTTCATGAATAAACAGAACTCTTTCACATTAAACAGTTCAACCACAGAACAATTCATCTTACAGAAATACATAAGTGTTACAAATTTGGCACATGACTTCATGCATACTAACACCTTGCACAAATATGACACATTTGCACATAGGTAAAAATTTCTCATGTTCAACATCTAAGTAAGTTTAAGAAACTAGCATTCATTTCAAGTATGAATGAAGTTAGAAAACTTGCCTTAAGCACATCTACAGCTTATAGTTTACGCTAAACTGTTCATCGCAATCTCTATGTATCACATAAGGATAACACATACCAATTATTCATATACTTCACTTACACATTGGTTTACATTAACTTTACTTCTTATGGTTCACATTTATAACCTAAGTTCACGTAACCAACTTCCTTTACTGACTTTCGGCGTTACGACATACGGAGATGTCTTAATTCTTAAAATCATCACTTATAATAGATTTTCGTTACCTTTTTCCTACTTTCTAGCTTAACTTGTCCGAAGCATCACAACTGTAATGTTTGTTAAGTTAATTATCATTCCTTATGGCTTTCTAACAAATAAATGCCATACCTCAGGATTATTCTTTAGCATTCAAGTCATACAATTGTTTGTATGCCAAGAGCAATCAATCAATGTTAAAACTATCATAGCTTTTAAACATTTCACATTACCACATCATCATATCTTACAACGTCCGATTTATTTAACTTAGAACATTATTCAAGTTATAATAGTTAACTCAACTTCTCAAAGTTATACGTTATTCATTACTCTTCATTTCCTTACGTTCAAACCATACACGTCGTGTATGTTAAGCACGTTTAACTTACGCGTCACCTACACGTCAGTTTAAGTGTTTTACGCTTACTTCCTTTCTAACATTTTTTATCCGATTCAAACTCAGACCATTCATTAATCCCCATAACGTTTGTTACGATTTTCTTGATAATTACATATCATGCCTTACTAGAATTCATCAATGTCTAAGTTTATAAATGTATGCTTAGAACGTTCGTCTGACACGAATATGGTTTCCTGTATATCCGAATACATGGTCCCGTATAGCGATTACGTAATCTACGTTCACATTGCTTGTTTTTTAAACTTTTATTCAACCTTTAATTAAGGTTTCAATCACTCATTCTAGTGATCCATTACATAAACATTACGTTCATTATCATTTCTTAATGTCTAAGTCATACGGTTCATTGTTTGACAAGACCGATCGTCTGTTGCATACTCCTTGTGTTTATAGCGTTTATTATTTTACTTTCATTACGGTCTTATAACATTGAAAGGTCATAAGTTACCATCTTATTTAACATCCAAGGAACTACAACCATTGTAATCCTAAACATTAGTTTAACGCTAATACGGTTCCTGGACATCGGTTACGTATTTTGCGTTCATCATTTTATAACCTTTATTCAACGTTTAATCGTTAAACTCAAAGTTTTACTCATCACTTAAGATGTTACATTTCATGAATATTACATTCATACTTTTCCCTTAATTATCACCCAAAAAGTTAAGTAATAAAAAGCTAGTCAAAATTTTTTTCCTCTTAAGGGCGCTGCGACGCCATTCTTAAAGGTGTTGCGGCGCTAGTTGGTAGTACTTGGAGTCTGGAGCCGGCGCTGTAGCGCCAATTCCTTACTCTTGGGTGGCATTGTTGTGCCTGTGGTAAAACTTAGAAAAAATTTCTAAGTTTTCTTACATGTACAAATCGCCTACTTTGCAATCTCGTAACTTATTCGTTATAACTTAGAATGAGGTCGTTTCAAAGCCATTTTTCTCCCTATCATTACATACTTCAATTCCCCATGGACAAAATTTTATTCTGAATTCGTTAACGAGCCTTTCAATTGGCTCACATTTCATCGCTCGTTCATCAAACGTTCTTGACGTTCTCATTCGTTCGTCCGTAACTTAGTCATCCGAATCCAGAATGAGTTCGTTCTTGAGTCCACGACTCATGTTTTCAATATTTTCTAACATTATTATAAAACCCTAACCATTTGGGTTCATTAACTTACTTTCTACATTTATCCGTCTTTTACTAAATTTTGCCATAACTTCGTTATGGCTTATCTTTAATATGTTCTTTATAAACATTTCTTACAATTCTACATTTCCTAACCAATCACATATCAATATATATATATATATATATGATGGTTTTAAACTTGTCCATCAACAACAAGCTCTAATTAGATCGTTTTAAATTTGTCCATCAACAACGTTCTTCGTGTTCTTCATTTGTTCTTCGCGTTCTTCGTTCGTTCTTCATTTTTTAATCGATATTTTGATTACTATTTTACTTTTTCATGCATATTAACGTAATAAGTTCATTAATTCTTCTTTATTCCATTGGATTATTCATAGGATTCATTCGAATCGTTCATTAACATCAAGAAATTCTAGTTCTTATGAAATTTATTAAAAAGAAAAAGATGAAATAAGTTTTAATTTCTTATTACTTACATATTCCTATGATTCAACCATAGGAATATCATTTCTTATCATCTTATAATTCCATTTCATTAAGTTATATGATTTTCATATAAAAACTTAAAGAAAATTAGATTAGAAGTTTGGTTTTGGATTACCTTTCTTCATTATTCTTCTTGCTCTTGACAAAGTTTGCGATTTGTAACCTTTTCTATTTTTCGATCTTTTTCGATCCGAGCTATCAAGCTCTTTCTCTTCCTTTTTGCTCTCTCTCTCTCTCTATGATTTTTTTCTTGGATTTCAAATCTAGGAGAATGAGCATAGTATATATATTTTCAAGGCTAGGGGCATTTTGGTCATTTAGCGGCTTTTTACCATTTTACCCCCACCTCCTTACTATTCACAAAGTTTCTCTTGGAAGCTTCGCTTAGCTTCTCCTGGAAGCTTTGTTGTTCCGTCTTTCGAAATTCGTCCGACAGTTGAAAAATTGTGGTTCTCCATTTACTAATATTTTTGGATATTTCGTCTTTCCTCTACCTAATAACTTTTACGTGTTCTTTGAAAATTCAAAAAATTGAAAAATACTTTTTGATGAATAGTGTTTTCCGCGTCCTTTTCCTAAACATAGCTAAACGATCAAAAAGTACATAATAATACTTTTTGTCGTTTTTATTTCGTCATATTTCTACATGTTTTTCCAAAAAAACTTTTATTGGCTAATATGACTTTTCATGACATATCACTGATAAATCTTCAAACAGAATGTCATTCCGACATGTATATCTCTCAAAATGACCTAGGTTATTCAAACCTAAAACCTTAGGTTTCATAAGGTGAATAGTGCAAATTTCGTCTTTTTCTCGGAATATTTATTTCCTCGAAAAAATTTTATTTTCGTCTTAAAATTCTTACACATTCATTCTAGCACGTAGCCAAAATACTCCCGTTTTATAATCATCCTAGGTTATAGAACGACTAATAAACACACATCACATAATATTATTAATAAAAATTATTTTATTAAATAATAATTCTTTTAAACTCAACTTTCAGGACAATCCGAATTTTCGGTTTGTCACATTCTTCCCTCCTTATAAGGATTCTGTCCTCGGAATCACCAACATAACTACATCCATATATAGATGCATTATACTTACTACCTTTTTACAAAGGTTTAATCTTACTTCCTTCTTCCCTTTATTGTTGAATAACCTCAACATATTCTTTCAATCAGGTATACTTAATTATTCTTTCTCTCAACTCATTTACTTCCTTTTTACTAAAGAGTATCTTCTGACATAATCATCATATGTCAAACATTATGAATAACTATACTTCCAATCATTCGGAATATCACATTCATTTCTTCTTCAAAAAATTCGTCCTCGAAATTTTAACATACAACATCTTTTCAAAGAAGTTCTTACCTTCCAAACATTCAAGAGTCTTCATAATTCATACAATGATTAGGAAGTAGAATGAATAACTAGGAATATCAAGATTCCTTTAAAACATTTCATATTTTGTTGAGGGGTCACATAGACCATGAACTCTTACTAGATTAACGGTATTAATTGCAAACCATTCTTTATATACCAGTACGTTTACAATGACAAAGAAGGTAAACTACCTTTTCCGGTATGTTAGGTGATAATTCGGGGGGTTTTTCACCTTAGACTTATTCATCAGATTCCGCACCAAAATAATTTGGTTTGTCATAACTTCTCAAAGAAACTCGATTTTGTTTAAACATTACATAACATTCGTCTAGCTAAATCAAATAGCTTAGACCATACCAATAAATTGGATATCAATCGCAAATTGTCTAGCCACTTCAAATGGCATCGACTCACCTTTAAATAGTTCACAATACTTAAAACGTTTTATGACATCATGATACCGCACTGCTTAAAGTACAATGAGGACTTCATCAGTTTATGACTTTGTCATACTACATCCTACCATAGTGGGTTGATAATACTATGATCACAATCCAACGGCTATGTTTAAATGCATTGATAACTCCATCTTTTTATCATATATACATCAAATGCATTGACGATATAAAATTCAATTTGATATTTCCAAATTAATTTTCTGTCGAGCTGAAACAATTAGCATAGACATACAAAGAATAGTTCTTTTAAAATTCATTGGTTCAAAAATCTAATCCAATATTTCTCTTTCCAAAAACGTATATATCAACCGATTTCAATAAATTTTGAAATCTAGCATAGCTAGAAGACTTGGAATATTCACTTTCTTCATCTTCCTTCATTGTCTTACTTGCGAAAATAATATCCTTCTATAGCACCTTCAATGCTCCATACACTGAAAAATAATTTGTTTTCAGTCTACTTATTCCTATACTACATTATAGTTCATCAACTTACCACATTTTATGTGACGCCCCCAAAATAGGTTCAATACTCAACCCATTTTGAGTCGCCAAATACACTTAACAAAATTCAAATACAATCTTTCATATCACACGGTCGTGCAAATACGATCACACAACTGTGAGTGTCAATACAGACATGTAGAAAATATTAACATTCAAACTAAGTCCTCATTACATTTATTATCACACAATTTTAAATAAAAAAAATAGTGAGGACTTCTACAGCTCTAACTCGGACTATCACTCCATTCCCCGACTAGTACCCGCGATATTCTCATTTCCTGAAGAGAACAATGGAAGAAAGGGTGAGCTCAACTAGCCCAGTAAAGAATATTATGACTAAGATAATGAAAAACAAATTATCGTTAGCCTTCAATAAATCAGATAAATATTATGGACAACAAGTTTTAGATCAATATTCGCAGCGAAAATAACAATTCATTAGAAGAGTTAAGTAGAAAATGATGTCTACTATCTTCTTTGATTTAAAAGTCCATCATCAATATTTTATCCCTGTAACATCAATCAATAATACATCTCGAATCAAATATTCATCTTTGCACTACGGGCCAAAGATATTCATTTGTATCATCAGTTGGTCATGTTCATCTCAACACCTGTCCATCTTTGCACTACGGGCCAAAGATATTCATCAGGTAATCAGTCATCTTTACACTACAGGCCAAAGATATTCAGTTATATCACCATTTAGAACTGAGGATGATGAAAAATAATACGAATAACGGATCCAGGGAGATAAAGGACAAATATTAGAGAATTTATCCAGAGTTCAAGAATGAAGATCAAAACCTGGATCCAATCAAAGATGATTTGGAAGGAAAAAAATTATTTTTTTTACCTTGAATAGTACCCCGTGAATAGTAACTCATGAATAGTAATTTGTGAATAGTAACGCGACATGAAAAGATAAAAATTTCACAAGAAAGTTCAGACCAATATTCCAGTGACATAATATTAAATGAAGCGCAAAACTCAAGTAATATCTGATCATTCAAGAATTATAGAAGCAATACTTACCGTAGTAAGTTTAGAGGTAGGAATCTGAAATGAAACAATATACAAAACTGCAATTGAATTTTCACCCGTCTGGCGGTAGTCCGCTCAGACAAATTATTTTTACGATTTAATAACAACTGAATACGAAGGGTTATTCACCAAGCATGCGGTAATTCGCGGTAGACAGGTTATTCCCACAGAATATTAAAGAATAGAATAACAACAGAATTTCACCATGCATGCGGTAGTCCACGTAGATAGGTTATCCAACAGAATAATAAAGAATGGAATAACAACCCATACGAGTATTGAAAAAAAAATAACTCTCTTCATGAATACGAAAGAAATAATACCCTTACCTTAAAATTTGGAGACTACACTAGCGTAATAGCATAATACTATTCTTCTTTCTCTCTTATTCTCTCTATACTTTCTCTTTATAGCTTTAGTGAATTGGTGAGAAATAATGAAGAAATGAGCTTCTATTTATAGGCTCGGCAGAGTAAAGGTAAATAGTCTTTTCGCCATAATTTATGACATCATCGATCTATGACATCATTGCTTACCTCATCGCTCTGATGACATCATTGCTTACCTCATCGCTCTGATGACATCATTGTTTGCATCATAAGATTTCAAATTCAATTTGCACTCTTCCACCTCATTTAACTTTTATACCATGAATTTACTATAATAATGTTACCATTCAAATTATAAAAATCATACTATTATATAATCACATCATACTATTATAATGTACTATTATAATAATATATTTGAATGAATTATTTTACGGACAAGATAAAATACCAACTTTCAACAAGTGTCACATGTTAAAAAAAATTCCGTTTAAATCCACATTGAATAAATATTTTCTTATCATATATATCAAAAATTAATTATTCACAAATAATATTACAGAACTACAATATTGACAACCAGGTCGTTCCCAAGAAAGAGGGGGCCTTCCGATAAGGATTCCTCCTCACTGGCGCGCAATTAATCAACCCCTTTCCTAACAGAACTTCCTTAGACATTGCCAACAATGCTATCTAATAATATTATTCAAATAATGTAATTATTGATTTGATAATTTGAAATAATGTGCAATGACCATTATTGAATCAATAATATAAAATAGCAAAGTAGCACTTATTGATATAAAATATCAACGTAGCAAATATTGAACCAATAAAATATTATGCAATTATTGAATTAATAATATAAAATATTGAACAATAATTACTGTAACAATAATTGAGTAAGTGCCTTCCTACATAAGAATCAATAATTCAAAATACTGTGCAATACCGTGTGCTACCGTGCCAACACTGCGTATTACTGTATTTTAACCACCGGGTATTTCAACAGTAGTAACGGTAACAGTTTTGCCATTATTTTTATAAAAAGGTAATTTCTGTCGCTTTCTATATCCGACATTCATTCTGTTGTGGGGTCCACCAATGACTGCGCCGTCGTACGAATATTCTTCGACAAAAAGAATATTCCTCGTCCAAACGAATATTCTCCGACACAACGAATATTTTATAACCACTTGCTTACTTTATAAACTTTGCATATTTCACCCATAACTTATCACATTTATCAAATCAACACCTTACTATTTCAAAATAATATATAAAGAAAATTAAATCTTATTCATAAAATTTGGGGTCTTACAACCTCCCCTCCTTATGAAATTTCGTCCTCGAAATTGTCGTACGTACCTGGTATGTCGAAAAGCTGAGGATACCTCGTTTTTATATCCGATTCTAACACCCAGGTCATTTCCTTGATATCATGGTTCCTCCACAAAACTTTAACTTGAGGTATAACCTTTGAGCGTAGGACATGTTCCTTCCTATCCAAGATCTTAACAGGTACCTCCTCGTATGTTAAATCTTCGGCTATCTCGTCTGGTTCTAACTCAATAATGTGGTTTGGATCTTTCACATATTTACATAGCACAGATATGTGAAAAACGTTATGAACACGAGACATGCTTGGAGGTAAGGCGAGTCTATAGGCCACATTTCCTACTCGGATAAGGATTTCAAATGGACCAATGAAATTATGGATTGAGCTTTCCTCTCTTTTCCGAATCTCGTAACTCCTTTCCATGGAGCAACACGTAATAATACATGATCTCCGACACTAAACTCCACGTCTCTCGATGAAGATCAGCATAACTATTTTGTCGATCTTGTGCAGTTTGTATACGTTTGCCGGATCATTGAATCTTTTTCGTAGTCATACGTACTAACTCCGGTCCCAATAATGTTGCTTCACCCACCTCGTCCCAGCATACTGGAGAATGACATTTTCGTTCATACAACGCCTCGAATGGAGCCATGCCTATACTTGCCTGATAACTATTGTTGTAGGAGAATTCCACCAATGGTTGGTACTATCCCAACTCCCTTTGAAGTCTAAAACACAGAGTCTCAATAGATCTTCAAGAGTTTGGATAGTCCTTTCCAATTGCCCGTCCGTTTGTGGATGATATGCCGAACTAAATCGTAAATCCGTGCCCATAGCTTTCTGCAAGCTGACCCAAATCGTGAAGTGAATCTTGGGTCACGATCCGAAACTATGGATATTGGCATGCCATGCAATCTCACAATCTCATTCACGTACATACGAGCAAGACGTTCAGGGGAATAAGTCTCTCGTATCGGCAAGAAATGAGCAGACTTGGTTAATCTATCAACAATAACCCAAATTGCATCTATGCCTTGAGAAACCTTGGAAAGACCCGTAACGAAATTCATGGTAATGTGTTCCCACTTCCACTTTGGAATCTCAAGTGGTTGCAATGGACCCTTTGGCATTTGATGCTCCGCCTTGACACGTTGACACGTTAAACAACTCGAGATGAACTCCGCGATCTCTCTCTTCATATTGCTCCACCAAAATGTATGTCGAAGATCACGATATATTTTGGTACTTCCAGGATGGATTGCAAACGGTGTGTTGTGTGCCTCCATCATGATTCTATACTTCAAATCAGAATCGTCATGAACACAAAGGCTGGAGTTGACTCGAAGTATTCCTTCTTCATCAATCCTTGCTTCTGGAATAGCACCTTCTTGCACCTTCTTCCTCATATTCATCAGCTCCGGGTCTGTAGCTTGAGCAGCTTTAACTTTATCAATCAAAGCTGGTTCTACGCGTATACTTGATATCATCGCATGGGTCCCCCGAGTCTTGAACTCTATCTCCATCTTTTGTAAATCACACAAAATAGGCCTTGAAAGCATCGCATTCGTTCCCGTATATGATCTTCTACTCAACGCGTCAGCTACCACGTTTGCTTTTTCAAGATGGTATTGGATGGTATGATCGTAATCTTTCAAAAGCTCAAGCCAACGTTGTTGCCGCATGTTAAGTTCCTTCTGGGTGAAGAAATACTTGAGGCTCTTATGATCCGTATAGATCTACACTTTCTCCCCATACAGGTAGTGTCTCCAGATCTTCAACGCAAAAACGACTGCTGCCAACTCTAGATCATAAGTAGGATAATTTCTCTCATATTCCTTGAGTTGTCGCGAGGCATAGGCTATAACTTTTCCATGTTGCATGAGAACACATCATAACCCTTTGCCCGAAGCATCGCTGTAAATGACAAATCCATCCGAACCAGATAGTATCGTCAGAACAGGTGCCGAAATGAGTCTCCTCTTGAGCTCTTGAAAGCTCTTCTCGCATACCTCATTCCATACGAATTTTGTATCTTTTCGAGTCAGCTGAGTTAATGGAGTAGCGATTCGAGAAAATCCTTCCACGAATCTCCGATAATAACCAGTTAAGCCCAGAAAGCTACGTACTTCGGTCACCGACTTCGGTTGCTCCCAACTTTGTATTGTTTCAATCTTCGTCGGGTCAACAGATACTCCATATTTTGATACCACGTGCCCAAGGAATGCTATCTCCTCAAGCAAGAACTCGCATTTCTTCAGCTTGGCATATAGCTTGTTTTCACGAAGCCTTTGAAGTACTAGCTTCAAGTTGTGCTCATGATCTTCACGGCTTTTGGAATGGATGAGGATGTCATCAATAAAGACAACCACGAACTGATCCAAATATTCCTTGAATACACGGTTCATCATATCCATGAAGGCAGCAGGAGCATTAGTCAATCCAAAAGACATGAATAAGAATTTATAATGCCCGTATCGAGTTCTGAAAGCAGTCTTCGGAATATCCTCAGTTTTAATCTTCAGCTGATGATATCCAGAACGAAGATCGATCTTTGAAAAGAATTGTGCACCTTGCAACTGGTCGAATAGGTCATCAATACGTGGTAACGGATATCTATTCTTGATGGTGACATGGTTCAACTCCCGATAGTCAATACAAAGTTGCATATTCCCGTCTTTCTTCTTTACGAATAAAACAGGAGCACCCCAAGGAGATGTACTAGGACGTATAAAACCGATGTCTAACACCTCCTGTAGTTGGACCTTTAACTCCTGAAGTTTTATAGGAGCCATTTGATATGGGGTTTTAGAAATGGATTTTGTACCGGGTTCAAGGTCAATAAAGAATTCAACTTCACGTTCCGGGGTTAGACCGGGAAGCTCTTCGGGAAATACATCAGGAAACTCATTAACAACGGAAATATCATTCAAACCTGACGTATTCTGGTTTAGATCAGTGACATGGGCTAAGAAAGCTTGACATCCGTTTTTCAATAAACGAATAGCTTTATGACTTGACATAACATTGATTAATTTTAGTGGTTTGGTTGTTTGAATTCGCACAATAGGTTGGTTAGGAATATGAAAACTAACAACCTTACGAAAATAATCAATTTTGGCATGATAAGTGGTCAATCAGTTAATTCCTAAAATCACATCAAATGTAAGTATTTTCAACGATATAAGATCAACAGGTAGGGTGAAGGTACCAATTTGAATCGAGCAAGATTTGTAAATTGTAGATGTAACAAAGGTTTCTCCCAACGGAGTTTCAACAGATAAGTCAAAGTCTAATTTCTCAGGTGTCAAGTTCAAACGTTAAGCACAAGCAGGTGAAATAAAAGAATGGGTAGCACCAGTATCTAATAAAGTGTAAACTTCGCAAGAGTTTATTATCAGCTTACCCGTAATAATCTCGTTCGGGTTCCTTGCTTGTTGGGCAGTCACGACAAAAGCTCTTTCAGGAATCACTGAATTTGACTTGTCAGGGATAGCCTTTGGAGTCACCATCCCTGCTGGACTTGGTTTCGCTACAAGACACACTCGAGCTATGTGCCCTTCCTTTCCACAGTTATAACACAACTTGGATTGTTGTGTGTAGTTGGGGCCGATGTGTCCCTCTTGCCCGCATTATTAGCATATGATCGACGGTCGTTTTTCTCCCCTAGAAACAGTTGATGTTGGTGCTGCTGTCGATGTTTTCACGTTCTCATTGTTGTACCTTCTCTTCTTGAAATCTTTCCCCGACTCACTTCTTCTATTATCATGGCCACGATTACCACCGGAGTGGTTACCGTTTCTGGCATGATACTTTCCTCCTTGCTGGTTGTCATTGTTTTGATGACTGCTACCACCGGTACGACCTTGGTTGTTGTCCTTTGGTTGAACATAATCATTATCTCGTTCTAATAACTGGGCCCTGTTCACTACATCCGAATATAAAAAAAATTTATGAGAAATGAGGTATTGACGAATCTCGGGATTCAAACCTCTCAGAAACATCCGCGTCATACGTTCTTCATTCTCCACCAAATGAGGTGCAAACCGGGATAACTCCGCAAATTTAGCCTCGTACTGGGACACAGTCATGTTGTTCTTTTTCAGTCTGATGAACTCTACCTCTTTCATATGACGAATACTTTCTGGAAAGTACTTGTCATTGAACAGTTTCTGGAACGCCCCCCAAGTCATCTTGAGTGCGGCAGGCTGGGTACGCTTCACAGATTCCCACCAGTAATCTGCTTCTCCACGGAACATAAAGGTGGCAAATGGAACCTTCTGTTCCTCCGTGCATCCCAAGACATCAAATATCTTGGTAATTTGCTTAATCTAATTTTTGCCTTGATTGGATCTGTCTTTCCCTGAAACTCTGGTGGTCCCAACTCTTTAAACTGCTTGGCAGTGACAAGCCGCGAGTTGTTATTTCCACCAGTATTATGAACACGAGTCTCCCTCATTCTAATTTTGTATGAACTGCAAAAAGCTTCTAAACATCCCGTCATTTATCTTTTCTTCGGTAGGGTTGTTTACAGGAGGAATATAGCCTTCCTGTTGCACGTTCTTCTCGTTGGTGATTAAAGGTGTCTCAACGGTCTCATGCACTCCATTGTTTAAATTTTCAGCTGTCATTCTCAAATACTGCCACAAAACAAGGGTTAATCAATCAACTTAACATATCACATATTAGCCCTATGTTCCAACTGACCAATTAAATAACAATTAAGCTTAGGTAGGACACACTAGCGAAGGTTTTACACGTCTCTCCCCTCCTAGTTCTATTCCCAGATCTCCGCCAGAGATCATATCCCTAAGCTCTGATACCAACTGTGACGCCCCCAAAATAGGTTCAATACTCAACCCATTTTGAGTCGCTGAATACACTCAACAAAATTCAAATACAATCTTTCATATCACACGGTCGTGCAAAATACGAACATACAACTGTGAGTGTCAATACAGACATGTAAAAAATATTAACATTCAAACTAAGTTCTCATTACATTTATTATCACACTATTTTTAAATAAAAAAATTTGTGAGGACTTCTACAGCTCTAACTCGGACCATCACTCCATTCCCTGACTAGTACCCGCGATATTCTCATTTCCTGAAGAGAACAATGGAAGAAAATGATCAGCTCAACTAGCCTAGTAAATAATATTATGACTAAGATAATGAAAAACAAATTATCGTTAGCCTTCAATAAATCAGATAAAATATTATGGACAACAAGTTTTAGATCAATATTCGCAGCGGAAATAACAATTCATTAGAAGAGTTACGTAGAGAATGATGTCTACTATCTTCTTTGATTTAAAAGTCCATCATTAATATTTTATCCCGGTAACATCAATCAGTATACATCTCGAATTAAATATCCATCTTTGCACTACGAGTCAAAGATATTCATTTGTATCATCAGTTGGTCATGTTCATCTCAACATCTGTCCATCTTTGCACTACGGGCCAAAGATATTCATCAGATAATCATTCATGTTTGCACTACAGGCCAAAGATATTCATCACGTAATTATTCATCTTTGCACTATAGGCTAAAGATATTCAGTTATATCACCATTTAGAACTGAGGATGATGAAAAATAATACGAATAACGGATCTAGTGAGATAAAGTACAAATATTAGAGAATTTATCCAGAGTTCAAGAATGAAGATCAAAACCTGGATCCAATCAAAGATGATTTGGAAGAATTTTTTTTTATCGTGAATAGTACTCCGTAAATAAATAACTCGTGAATAGTAACTCGACATAAAAAGATAAAAATTTCACAAGAAAGTTCAGACCAATATTCCCGTGAAATAATATTAGATGAAGCGCAAAACTGAAGTAATATCTGATCATTTCAGGAATTATAGAAGCAATACTTACCGTAGTAAGTTTAGAGTTAGGAATCTAAAATGAAACAATATACGAAACTGCAATTGAATTTTCACCCGTCTGGCGGTAGTCCGCTCAGACAGATTATTTTTACAATTTAATAACAACTGAATACGAAGAGTTATTCACCAGGAATGCAGTAGTCCGCGTAGACAGGTTATTCCCACATAATAATAAAGAATAGAATAACAACAGAATTTCACCATGCATGCGGTAGTCCGCGTAGACAAGTTATTCCAACAGAATAATAAAGAATGAAATAACAACCCTTACGAATATGAAAGAAAATAACTCTCTTCATGAATACGAAAGAAATAATACCCCTTACCTTAAAATTTGGAAACTGTACTAGCGTAATAGCATAATACTCTTCTTCTTTCTCTCTTATTCTCTCTATACTTTCTCTCTCTATAGCTTTAGTGAATTGGTGTGAAATAATGAAGAAATGAGTTTCTATTTATAGGCTCGACAGAGTAAGGGTAAAATAGTCTTTTCGCCATAATTTATGACATTATCGCTTACATCATCGATCTATGACATCATTGCTTACCTCATCGCTCCGACGACATCATTGCTTACCTCATAAGAGTTCAAATTCAATTTGCACTCTTCCACCTCGTATAACTTTTCTACCATGAATTTACTATAATAATATTACCATTCAAATTATAAAAATCATACTATTATATAATCACATCGTACTACTATAATATAATATTATAATAATATATTTGAATGAATTATTTTATAAGACAAGATAAAATACCAACTTTCAACAAATGTCACATGTTAAAAATTTCTCCGTTTAAATCCACATTGAATAAATATTTTCTTATCATATATATCAAAAATTAATTATTCACAAATAATATTACAGAACTACAATATTGACAACCAGGTCGTTCCTAGGAAAGAAGGGGCCTTCCGATTAGGATTTCTCCTTACTGACGCGCAATTAATCAACCCCTTTCCTAGACAGAACTTCCTTAGACATTGCCAATAATGCTATCTAATAATATTATTCAAATAATATGAATTATTGATTTGATAATTTGAAATAATGTGCAATGACAATTATTGAATCAATAATATAAAATAGCAAAGTAGCACTTATTGATATAAAATATCAACGTAGCAAATATTGAACCAATAAAATATTATGAAATTATTGAATCAATAATATAAAATATTGAACAGTAATTTCTGTAATAATAATTGAGTAAGTGCCTTCTTATGTAAGAATCAATAATTCAAAATATTGTGCAATACCGTGTGCTACCGTGCAATACCGCGTATTACTGTATTTTAACCACCGGGTATTTCAATAGTACTAACGGTAACAGTTTTGCCGTTATTTTTATAAAAAGGTTACTTCTGTCGCTTTCTATATCCGACATTCATTCTGTTGTGGGTTCCACCAATGACTGCGGCGTCGTACGAATATTCTCCGACAAAAAGAATATTTCTCGACCAAACGAATATTTCCTGACACAACGAATATTTTATAACAACTTGCTTACTTTGTAAATTTTGCACATTTCACCCATAACTTATCACATTTATCAAATCAACGCCTTACTATTTCAAAATAATATATAAAAAAAATTAGATCTTATTCATAAAATATGGGGTCTTACACTTTATGTTTCAGAACTTTCCACAATAATATATGCTTAAGAAATTGTCTTAGCAGTATGTAATCCAAGAACTAATCAAGGACAATCCATACGCTTATAGGCTCAGAAAAATAACATATAACTATGAGTCACAAACTTTTCATAAGCATGACTTTCAAGAACCCGCACCTATCATAACACTTTCTAACTATGCTGTAAGACCCCAACTTTTATGAATAAAGATTTAATTTTCTTATATATTATTTCGAAACAGTAAGGTGTTGTTTTGATAAATATGAAAAGTTATTGGTGAAATGTGCAAATATTTTAAAATAAGCAAGTGGTTATAAAATATTCATTGTTGTCGGGGAATATTCGTTTGGTCGTGGAATATTCTTGTTGTCGGGAAATATTCGTACGACAGCGCAGCTATTTGTGGGCCCCACAACGAAATAACTGTCGGATATAGAAAGCGACAGAAATAATCTTTTTCTAAATAACGGCGTAGTTGTTACAGTTAGTACTGTTGAAATACCCGGTGGTTAAAATACAGTGATACGCGGTGTTGCACAGTAGCACACGGTATTGCACAGTATTTCGAATTATTGAGTCTTACGTGAGAAGGCACTTACTCAATTATTGTTACAGTAATTACTGTTCAATATTTTATATTATTGACTCAATAATTGCTACGTTGATATTTTATAATTGTTACATTGATATTTTATTGACTCAATAATTGCTACGTTGCTATTTTATGATTGATTCAATAATGGCTACAGTTGATATTTTGTATTATTGATTCAATAATTGTCATTGCACAGTATTTCACATTATCAACTCAATAATTCATATTATTTGAATAATATTATTAGATAGCATTATTAACAATGTCTAAGGAAGTTCTGTATAGGAGGAGTTATTTAATTGCGCGCCAGTAAGGAGAAGTCCTTATCGGAAGGCCCCCTCTTTCCTGGAAACGACCTGGTTGTCAATATTGTAGTTCTGTAATATTATTTGTGATAATTAATTATTGATTTATATGATAAGAAATATTTATTTTGTGGATATAAAAGAAGGAATTAGTGTTGATGTGTTTTTATCAGTATTTTGGTGTGAAAAATCATCCGTTTATGGATTTCGGATAATTTATGTTTGGAATTTGGAAAAACTTCCTTCTACAAAGTTGTAGAGAATTAAATTTCCTATAAAAGGACATAGAATTTGTATTTTCTGACAAAAGGGCTATTTATTATGAATTATTGAAGTTTCAGAAAATAAATATTTTTAAATAAAATGGTGGGCCCCACTTTTGTCATTGCTTGGAAAATGCTTAGCAGCCAGGCGGCGGAATTTTATAAAAAAAATATTATTTTATTCAAAAGTCTACTTTGAGCATCCTAATTTTCTATAAAAGGGTGCTTAGGCTAAAATTGAAAATCACACCAGAATCAGAAGTTTTCTCTCTCTATAATATCGAGCGTATTTTTGTGAGTATTTAGATACTTTGAGTGTTACTATTCAGTGCAAGTTTCCTTCGGTATTATATCCGATATTACAGCCAGAAGTACTATTCTTTTGAGGTAAGGGATGTTATTTTCTTTCTTAAATGATGTTATTCTTTTCAATATCATTATACCAAAATATTATCATGGATTTTATTATAAAATTCTTACTTTTTCCGTCGGGGTTACAATTCACGTATACGGCACTATTCACGTATACAGCACTATTCACGGAAAAATTAAATTTTCTTCTGTTTGTCCAAATTGCTTGTTAAGGTTCCTATCTTTGATTGGATCTAAGTTTTGAACTTTATTCTTGAATTTTGCTCCACAATTGGTTATTACGAAGTATTTTTGAATTGGATAAACTAAAATACGAATCCTTAGTATTTGTCCTTTATCTCACTGGATTCGTTCTTTAAAATATTTTTCATCATCCTCAGTCCTAAGTGCTGATATAACTGAATATCTTTGGCCTGTAGAGCAAAGATGAATGATTACCTGATGAATATCTTGGCGTTGTGCAAAGATGACAGGTGTTGAGATGAACATGACCACTGATGATACAAATGAATCTCTTTGGCCTGTAGTGCAAAGAGGAATATTTGATTTGAGATGTATATTGAATTGATGTTACAGGGATAAAATATTGATGATGAACGGTTATTTTCGCTGCGATATTGATCATAAAACTTGTTGTCAATAATATTTATCTGGATTGTTGAAGACTAACGATAATTATTTTCCATTATCTTAGTCATAATATTCTTTACTGGGTAGTTGAGCTCACCCTTTTCACTCTGTTGTCCTCTTCAGGAACTGAGAATGTTGCGAGGGAACTAGTCGGGGGACAGAGTGATGGTCCGAAATTAGAGCAGTAGTAGTAGTCCTCACTATTTCTGATAAATAGTGTGATAATAATTGTAATGAGGACTAGTGTGAATATTAATATTTTCTACTATTTGTATGACACTCACAGTTGTGTGGTCGTATTTTGCACGACCGTGTGATATAAAATTTGTATTTGAATTCTGTACCATGTATTTGGCGACTCAGAATGGGTTGGGTTGACTGGACCTATTCTGGGGGCGTCACAGTTGGTATCAGAGCTTAGGGATATGTTCTCTGGCGGAGATCGGGGAATAGAATAGGAGGGGAGAGGCGAGTAAATCCTTCGCTAGTGTGCCCTACCTAAGCTTATGTGATATTTAATTGGTCATCGGAGCATAGGGTTTATGTGATATGTAATTTGTTTAATTAACCCTTGATTTATGGCAGTATTTGAGAATGGCAGCTGAGAATGTAACAACGAATGTTGAATGAGACCCGTTGAGACACCTTAATCACTAACCAGGAGAACGTGCAACAAGAAGGCAATGTTCATCCTGAAACAACGTTGGTCAGACGATAAACGATGAGATGTTTAGAAGTTTTCTGCAGTTCATGCAAAACCAAGACGAGGAGACTCGTGTGCAACAACAGGGTGGAGATAATAACAACTCGCGAATTGTCACTGCCAAGTAGTTCAAAGAATTGGGACCACCAGAGTTTCTAGGAAAGCCGTATCCGATCAAGCAGAGACGTGGATTAAACAAATTACCAAGATATTTGATGTCTTGGGATGTACGGAGGAACAAAGGTTCCATTTGCCACGTTTATGTTCCGTGGAGAGGCAGATTACTGGTGGAATCCGTGAAGCGTACCCAGCCTGCCGCACTCAAGATGTCTTGGGAAGCGTTCCAGAAACTGTTCAATGACAAGTACTTTCCTGAAAGTATTCGTCACATGAAGGAGGTAGAATTTATCAGACTCGAGCAAAACAACATGACGGTATCCCAGTACGAGGCTAAGTTCGCGGAGCTGTCCAGGTTTGCACCTCATTTGGTGGAGAATGAGGAACGTATGACGCGGATGTTTTCTGAGAGGTTTGAAACCCGAAATACGTCAATACCTTATTTCTAAAAAAATTCTCTATATTCGATGTAGTGAACAGGGCCCAGTTATTAGAACGAGATAATGATTATATTCAACCAAGGGACAATAACCAAGGTCGTACCGGTGGCAGCGGTCAACGGAGCAATGACAACCAGCGGGAGGAAAGTATGGCAGAAGCGGTAACCACTCCGGTGGTAATCGTGGCCATGATAGTAGAAAAAGCGAATCGGGAGGAGATTTTAAAAAGAGAAGGTATAACAATGAGAACGTGAAGAGTCAACATCAGCACCAGAATCAACTGTTCTAGGGGAGGAAACGACCATCGGTCGTATGCTATAAATGCGAGAAAGAGGGACACATCATCCCAAATTGCCCACAACAATTCAAAGCATGCTATAACTGGGAAAGAAGGACATATAGCTCGAGATTGTCCTGTTGCGAAACCAAATCCAGCTGGGATGATGATTCCAAAGGCGATTTCGGACAAGTCAAAGTCGGTGATTCCTGGAAGACGTTTGTCGTGACTGACCAAAACGCGAGGGACCCGAATGAATTTATCACGGGTTAGTTAATCATAAATTTTTGTGAATCTATACCTTATTGGATACCGGTTCTACCCATTCCTTTATTTCGTCTGCTTGTGCTCAACGTTTGAACTTGACTTCTGATAAATTAGACTTTGACTTATCTGTTGAAACTCCATTAGGAGAAACCTTCGTTACATCTACAGTTTACAAATCTTGCTTGATTCAGATTGATACCCTTACCTTACCTGTTGATCTTATATCTTTGAAAATACTTTCATTTGACGTGATTTTAGGAATTGACTGGTTAACCACTTACCATGCCAAAATTGATGTTTTCGTAAGGTTGTTAGTTTTCATATTCCTAATCAACCTGTTGTACAAATCCAAACCACCAAACCACTAAATCAGTCAATATCATTTCAAGTTATAAAGCTATTCGTTTATTGAAAAATGGATGTCAAGCTTTCTTAGCTTATGTCACCGATCTAAACCAGAATACATCAAATTTGAATAATATTTCCGTTATTAATGAGTTTTCTGATGTATTTTCTGAAGAACTTCCCGGTCAACCCCAAAACGTGAAGTTAATTCTTTATTGACCTTGAACCCGGTACAAAACCCATTTCTAAAACCCCATATCGAATGGCTCCTATTGAACTTTAGGAGTTAAAGGTCCAACTACAAGTTGTTAGACATCGGTTTTATTCGACCTAGTACGTCTCCTTGGGGTGCTCCTGTTTTATTCGTTTGGAGCGAGAATGCGAGAAGAGCTTTCAAGAGCTCAAGAAAAGACTTATTTTGGCACCTGTTCTGACAATACCATCTGGTTCGGATGGATTTGTTATCTACAGCGATGCTTCGGCATAGGGTTAGGATTGTTCTCATGCAACATGGGAAAATCATAGCCTATGCCTCGCGACAACTCAAAGAATATGAGAGGAAATCCTACTCATGATCTAGAGTTGGCAGCTGTCGTTTTCCGTTGAAGATCTTGAGACATTACTTTTACGGAGAGAAAGTGGAGATTTATACGGATCAAAGAGCCTGAAATATTTCTTCACTCAGAAGGAACTCAACATGAGGCAACGAGTTGGCTTTAGCTGTTTGAAAGATTAAAATCATACCATCCAATACCATCCTGGAAAAATGAACGTGGTAGCTAACGCGTTAGTAGAAGATCATATGTGGGAACGATTTGGTTATTGTTGATAGATTAACCAAGTCTGCTCATTTCTTGCCGATACGAGAGACTTCTTCCCTGACGTTTTGCTCATATGTACGTGAATGGATTGTGAGATTGCATGGCATGCCTATATCCATAGTTTCGGATCGTGGATCCAGATTTACTTCATGATTTTGGATCAGTTTGCAAAAAGCTATGCATAGATTTATGATTCGTCGACTTATCATTCTCAAACGGACGGACAATCCGAAGAACTATTCAAACTCTTGAAAATCTATTGAGACTTTGTGTTCTAAACTTCAAAGGGAGTTGGATAAGTACTTACCATTAGTGGAATTCTCCTACAACAATGTTATCAGCAAGTATCGGCGTAGCTCCATTTGAAGCGTTTATGGGAGAAAGTGTCGTTCTCCAGTATGTTGGAACGAGTGGGTGAAACAACATTGTGGGGACCATGTGTTATTACTTATTGCTCCGTGGAAAGGAGTTACGAGGTTTGGCAAGAAGGAAAGCTCAACCCACGATTCATTGGTCCATTTGAGATTTTGACCGAGTAGGAAATGTGGCTTATAGACTCGCTTTACCTCCACATCTGTCTCGTGTTCATAACGTATTTCACATATCTGTGTTACCGTAAATTGTGAAGGATCCAAACCACATTATTGATTTAGAACCAGACGAGATAGCTGAAGATTTAACGTACGAGGAGGTACCTGTCAAGATCTTGGATAGGAAGGATCATGTCCTACTACGCTCGAAAATTATACCTCAAGTTAAAGTTTTGTGGAGAAACCATGCTATTGATGAAATGACCTGGGAGTTGGAATCGGAAATGAAAGCGAGGTATCCTCACCTTTTTGACATACCAGGTACGTACGTCAATTTCGAGGACGAAATTTATAAGGAGGGAAGGTTGTAAGACCCCAACTTTTATGAATAAGATTTAATTTCTTATATATTATTTCGAAACATTAAGGTGTTGTTTTGATAAATTGAAAGTTATGGGTGAAATGTGCAATATTTTAAAATAAGCAAGTGGTTATAAAATATTCTTTTGTCGGGAATATTCCGTTTGGGTCGTGGAAATTCTTGTTGTCGGGAAATATTCGTACGACGGC